>CM027390.1:125210592-125250197 GCA_015711505.1 Sylvilagus bachmani | reverse complement strand
AGTCTGCCGTTGGTGTCCCAAACTGCGGGCTCCCACGCTCTCCTCGAAGGTCCACTGTGAATCACTAGTTCCAGAAGAGTTTCCTCTGCTGTTTCTTCCCCTACTCTTCCTTGAACCTGCAGTATCCCCGCTTTTATTAAACTGTCTCTCCCCGGACTATCGGTGTGCTCCCTTCCTATTCCGCCATCTTGCCCCTCCCCCGCTAGACTTCTTAATGTGAGCCATTTTCACTGGGGTGAGGTGAAACCTCATTGTGGTTTTGATTTTCATTTCCCTGATTGCTAGTGATCTTGAACATTTTTTTCATGTGTCTGTTGGCCATTTGGATTTCCTCTTTGGAAAAATGTCTTTTGAGGTCCTTGACCCATCTCTTAAGTGGGTTGTTTGTTTTGTCATTGTGGAATTTCCTGATCTCTTTGTAGATTCTGGTTATCAACCCTTTATCTGTTGCATAGTTTTCAAATATTTTTTCCCATTCTGTCAGTTGCCTCTTCATTTTCCTGGCTGTTTCTTTTGCTGTACAGAAACTTCTCAATTTCATGCAATCCCAATAGTTAATTTTGGCTTTGACTGCCTGTGCTTCCAGGTCTTTTCCAAGAAGTCTCTGCCTGTGCCTATATCTTGCAGGGTTTCTCCAGTGTTCTCTAATAATTCTATTCTGTTTTTCTACACCTTCAGGAACTCCTAAAACCCACATATTGGGTCATTTGATAGTATCCCATAAATCTCCATCACTGTTTTTAATTTTTCTAATTCCTTTTATTTATTTTTTTGGTCTGACTGAAAAATTTCCAAAGATTTGACTAGCTTGGGTATTCTTTCTTCTGCCTCATCAAGTCTATTGTTAAGGCTTTCCACTGCATTATTTTATTTGATCTATTGAATTCGTCATTTCAAATATTTAATTTTATTTCTTTTTAAAAATCTCAATTTCTTGGGTATAATTTTCATTCATGTTTTGTATGGATTTCTTCAATTCATGGATTTTCTTCTGATGGCATTTGAGTAATCCTTTGATTATTCTTTTGAAATCCATTTCAGGCATTTCCTCACTCCCTTCACTTCACATTCTAATATTGAAATGTTGTGTTTCTTTGTAGGGGGTCATGGTGTTATCTTTATTCTTGTTTCTTGAATTTCTGCATTTGTTTTTAGGCATTTGTGGAGATACTTGTTGGCTTTTTTCCTCTTATGGCTTTTTTCTTTGAACTATTCTTCTGTGGCTTAGTGGAATGTCTGTACTTTTAGTGAATAACCAGAGGTATATGCTGGTATGGTCAGGGATCTCTGGTCAGTGCTCCAGAGTGGGGTGGGTATCCTGGTTAACAACCAAGTTTGGCATGGTAGATTTCCTTGTTAACAAATGTGGGTTAATGGTCACCTCTGTTGGTGTGATCACACTGTCACTGTCTCTTTTCCAAGGTGATCAGTGCCCAGGTATAAGCCCCCAGTGGGTGCAGCACTCATCTGCACCTCCATATGAACCACACGAATGATCAGCTCAGTCCTCACTCTGAACACAGATCCCACTGCAATGACCCACCCCAGGCAACCCGGTAGCTCTGAGCATGTGGAGCTACACACAGTGATTACCCAGAGACCCAGTTACACCCTGTGCCTTCTTGTGCAGCCACAGAATCCCCACAGTCTCAGCACTCAAGGCTCCCACAGTCAATGGGAGCAAAGGGTACTCTCTGCCCCACCAGCCTGTTTGGTCCACAGAGAGGCAGACGTTCCCAGAGCCAGCTGCTTGTCTAGGTGGCTTGAGGCCAAGATCCTGTGGTATGTTGTGAGGCTTCATGCATCTCACAGTATGATGTGGGTACCTAGCCCCCTGTCAATCCTCCCAGCTAGACCCAAAGTCAGTGGGGAATGTGGATATTTCCCTCTGCTAGAATATCTAGATCAAATGCTGTACATACGGAGGAACCACTGGCTGAATGTTGCCACTGCTGCAAGCACTGCTGAGAAGATGGTGTTCTGCCTCAGCTGGTTGCTGTGTGCAAAAACAAGGGCTTCTTCAGCTGCTGCTTATGCCCCAATGCCTCTCTCAACGTTAACTGGACACTGTTGGCAGGGGGAGGATGGGGTGAGAGAAATATGCCCCTTCTCCTCCCACTGGGTCCATGGGCCAGGCACTATGGTTCCAGGCCAGACCCCTGTTGTGCTCTCCCTCCAGCTATATCGCCATGGGTTGCTGCAATCTGCTCTCACCTCTGTCTCCAAGCTGGCATGCTCTCCAGCTCTTGGCTGCTAGAGTCGTATGTTGTGTCCATGTTCCTGTTGCACATTTGTACCTTCCACACAGGTCCACTGAGTTCCTCTTTAGAAGTTCCTCTGCAATTTTCTCTCATTCTCCCCTGGGAATGCATTTCCTATACTATTTTTCTTTCTTTCTTTTCTTAATTTTTACTCTTTATCCCTAGCCTAGTGCAGTATGTCATTCCCTATTCTACCATCTTGAAATCCTCTCCAATGAAACTTGTCTTGTTTCTTGATCCACTCTGACAGGCTCGCTTTTAGTGCCATTTTTGTTCAGCTGACTGACAGAAAAACTAAGAATCAGATTTGGGTATTTGTCAGATTTTCTGAAAAAGGCAAGAAGTGAGCCTGCCACCCCGAGGTAAACAACTGAAAGTATTTGTTGCTAATGATACAATTCAAGCTTTCCAGCAAAAATCAGATTTTTGGAAAACACTTAAGTGCCACTGTGAGCTTTACAACTTCCTGATAATTAGAGACTTTTTCCAATGGGATTATTGTTATTATTATTGAATCTTTTTAAAATATATTGTATCATAAAATATATAAACACTTAGAAGAGCTCCATGAGTTAGTGAATCAGTATTTTCCAAATGGCAGATACCTGATGGTGAAAATCATTCACGGTAAAATCCATTCAAGCTCTAAGATAAAGAAATGTGTCAAAATATATTGAAGCATAGAATATTTATTTATGTTTCCCCAAATTGACCTATAGGAACAACATAATCCCAGTCAAAATCTCAACAGACTTTATTTTTGTAAAATTTGACAAACTTTCACTAAAACTGGTCTAGAAATACAAAGAAACTGGAGTAGCCAAAGTAATTTTTAAACAGAAATTTAAGAACTTACTACTTGAGCTTAAGATTTACTATTAAGCTATAGTATTCAACACAGTATAGTACTGGGATAAAGATAGATATACAGATGAGTGGAACAGACCAAAGACTCCAGAAATAAATATACACATATGTAACCAATATATTTTTATGAATATGCCAAAGCAATTAAGAGGGGTAGATATAATCTTTTCAACAAAGGATTCTAGAACAATTGGAGAATCACTTGTGTAAGGAAGGAAAGATGGAAGGGAGGAAGGAATGGAGGAAGGAAACAACATACAGTAGTTGTACATTTTTTATGGTGTACAGTACAATACTTCAGTTCCTGTATACAGCTTGAGCTAATCAAATTAGACACTTAATGTTTCCGTATCTTTTCCTGGTGGGCTGGAGCCCACCAGCCCTCTCTTCCAGTTCTTATTATATGCAATATAATATAATATATGTGAATCATAGTCCCCTGTGCTGTGGAACACTTAAACTTATTACTTGTACTGTGTTTGGTTAACTGTTATTCAACCATCCTCTATTACTATGACATCTACCCTTCCCAGCCTCTAATAATCACCACTGTAAATTCACATAAACTCTTTCTGACTTCCACATATGACAGAAAGAATGTGCTATTTATGTTTCTGTGTCAAGTTTATTTCACTTAACAAAATGACCTCCAGTTTCATCCATTTTGCTACAAATGTCAGGATTTAATTCTTTTTAGGGGTGAATAATACTACATTTTTATGTATACCAAAATATCTTTTTAATATTTATGCATTAATTTTATTTTTAAGAAATACAGGGAGAAAGAGAGAGAGAGAGAGGATGTGAGCTTCCCAAGGGATGGCTTAAACCTTTGTGCTAAATGCCTGGCCCCACCGTATTATTTTTATCCATTCATTCACTGATGGACACCATCAATGACAATGGACACTAAGATTGATTCCATGTCTTGGCTATTGTGCACGTTGCTACAATGAACTTATGCTCATCTAATTTCTTTTGAATATATTCCCAGAAGTAGAATAGCTGGTTCATAAGGAAGATTCATTGTTAGTTCTTTTGAGAAACTTTTATATTGTTCTCTATAACGGCTGACTAATTTACATTCCCATCAACAATTATAAAGGTTCCCTATCTCCACATCCTCACCAATATTTTTGGTTTTAAAATTTTTTTGGAATTTATTCTTATTTTTCAATTTATTTGAAAGGCAGAGAGACTGACAAGCAGATAGAGATCTTTCATCTACTGGTTTATTCTCCAGATGGCCACAAAAACCAGGGTTGGGCCAGCCGGAAGCCCAGAACCTCATGCAGGTCTCCCCTATGTGTGGCAGAGGCCCAGGCACTTGCACTACTACCTGCTGCTTCCCAGGATGCATTAGCAGGAAGCTGGATTGGAAGCAGAGTAGTCAGGAATGAAACCAGCATTTCAATAAGAGGTGTGAGTGTCCCAATCATCAGTTTAACCTGGTGCATCAAAACATCCACCTCATGTGTTTAGTCTTTTTTGATACTGGCTGTTCTACCTGAAGTGTGTTGATATTTCCTTGTGGTTTTGATTTGCATTTCCCTGGTGGCTAGTAATATTGAGCATGTTTTCATGTTTCTTGGCTATTTTATTTCTTCGTTTACAAAATATCTGTTCAAATCCTTGGCCTATTTTGTAACTGGATTGCTTTTTATTATTGTTGAGTTTTTCCTTAGTTACTTATATATCCTAGATAGTAATTATTTGTCAGAATAATGGGTTGCAGATATTTTTTCTGTTCTTTCATTTGACTCTTCATTCTGTTGATTGTTTGAGCTTCTTAGTTTATGTAAAACCGGGGCCGGCACTGTGGCATAGTGGGTGAGGCCACTGCCTGCAGTTCAGGCATCCCATATGCTGCTCCCACTTCTGATCCAGCTTTCTGCTATGGCCTGGGAAAGCAGTAGAAGATGTCCCAAGTCCTTGGGCCTCTGCCCTCACGTGGGAGACCCAGAATAAGCTCCTGGCGTCTGACCATTGGGGCCAACTGGGGAGTGAACCAGTGGATGGAAGACTTCTCTCTGTATCACCTTCTCTCTGTGTAACTCTTTCAAAAAATAAATAAATAAATAAACAAAATTTTTTAAAGAGCTATTTATTTTTTGACAGGCAGAGTGGAAAGTGAGAGACAGACAGAGAGAAAGGTCTTCCTTTGCTGTTGATTCACCCTCCAATGACTGCCGCGGCCGGCGTGCTGCTGTCGGCGTACCATGCTGATCCAATGGCAGGAGCCAGGTGCTTATCCTGGTCTCCCATGGGGTGCAGGGTCCAAGCACTTGGGCCATCCTCCACTGCACTCCCGGGCCACAGCAGAGAGCTGGCCTGGGAGAGGGGCAACTGGGACAGAATCAGGCGCCCCGACCGGGACTAGAACCCGGTGTGCCAGCGCCACAAGGCGGAGGATTAACCTAGTGAGCAGCGGCGCCGGCCTAAATAAATGTTTTTTTAAAAAAATTTTGACAGGCAGAGCGGACAGTGAGAGAGAGAGAGAGAGAGAGAGAGTTAGGTCTTCCTTTTTCCGTTGGTTCACAGCCCAATGGCCGCTGTGGCCGGTGTGCTGTGGCTGGCACACTGCGCTGATCTGAAGCCAGGAGCCAGGTGCTTCTCCTTGTCTCCTATGCGGGTGCGGGGCCCAAGGACCTGGGCCATCCTCCACTGCACTCCCGGGCCACAGCAGAGAGCTGCCTTGGAAGAAGAGCAACCAGGACACAATCTGGCACTCCAAACGGGACTAGAATCCAGGGTGCCAGCGCCACAGGTGGAGGATTAGCCTATTGAGCAGTGGCTCTGGCCATAAATAAATCCTTAAAAAGTGTTATATAATACCATTTGTCTAGTTTTGCTTGTTTGTGTTTTTAAGGTCTTATCCAAAATGCCTATTGCCCATGTCCATGTCTTTTTTTAAAAAAAAAAAATATTTATTTTACTTGAAGATCAGACTTACACAGAGAAAAAGAGGGAGAGGGGTAGGGGAGGAGGGAGGGAGGGAGAGAGAGAGAGAGAGAGAGAGAGAGATCTTCCATCAGCTGGGTCACACCCCAATTGACCACAATGACTGGTGCTGTGCAGATCCAAAGCCAGGAGCCAGGAGTTTCTTCCAGGTCTGCCACATGCAGGGGCCCAAGTACTTGGGCCATCCTCTACTGCTTTTCCAGGCCAAAGCAGAGAGCTGGATCTGAAGTGGAGCAGCCGGGTCTTGAACCAGTGCAGGTTTTACCAGGTATGCCTCAGCACCAGCCCCCCATATCCATGTCTTAGAGTGTTTCTCCTCTTTTCTTCTAGTAGTTTCACAGTGTCAGGTTTTACATTTAGGTCTTTGATCCATTTTGAGTTCATTTTTGCATAGGATTAGAAGTAGGGATCAAGGTTCAATCTTATGCAGAGGGAGGTCCAATTTTCTCAGTGACATTTATTGAAGGGATTTTCCTTTTTCTAGTATATGATTTCGGCACCCTTGTAGAGAGTTAGATGGCTATAGATGCATAGATTCATTTCTAGGATGTCTATTCCTTTCTCTTGGTCTATTGGTCTGCGTTTCTGTTTGTATCATCTTTGTATTGAATTTTATTTGTATTTGTATTGCATTGTATTTGTATGTTTCTGTAGTATTTCTTGAAATCAGATATGACATCTAGCTCTATAATTTTTGCTCAAAATTGCTGTGGCTATTTGGGATCTTTTGTAGTTCCATATAGATTTTAGAATTGTTTGTTCTAGTTCTGTGAAGAATGTCTTTGGTATTTTGATGAAAATTGAATTGAATCTATAAACTACTCTGAGTAGTATGGACTTTTTAATATTAATTCTTCTAATACATGAACATGAGAGGTCTTTCCATTTATTTGTATCTTCTTTAATGTCTTTCGTTAAAGTCTTGCAATTTCATTGTAGAGGTTTCATGTCCTTGGTTAAATTTATTATTAAGTATTTTTCATATATTTTCTGTAATCATTGTGACTGTGATTACTCTTATAATTTCTTTCTCAGCAAGTTCACTATTGTGAGTTAAGCCTCCCACATTGGAGTGTGTTAGAGTCTTGGGCACTCTGCTTCTGATTCAGCCTTCTGTTAATGCACCTGGGAAGGCAATAGAAGATGTCCAAGTATTTCAGTCTCTGCCATCCGTCTGAGAGCAGGATGGAATTTCTGGCTCCTGGTTTTAATCGGGCCCATTCTTGGTTGTTGCAGTTATTTGGGGAGTGAACCAGTGAGAAAATATTTCTCTTTCTGCTTTCTCTCTATTGCTCTGCTTTTCAAATCAATAAATCAACAAATTCTTTCATAAAATGATACTGATTTTTGTGTGTTAATTTTGTATCCTGAAACTTTACTGAATTTGTTGATTAGTTCTAATAGTCTTTTTGTGGTGTCTTTAGATTTATCTACATATAGAATCGTGTCATCTGCAAGCAGGAATAATTTGACTTCCACCTTTCTTATTTGTATTTCTTTTATTTCTTTCTCATGCTAATTGCTCTAGCTAAAACTTCCATTACTGTAGTGAATAAGAACAATGAGAGTGGACATTTTATTTGGTTCCAAATCTTAGAGGATATGATTTTAGCCTTTCCCTAAACAATAAGATGTTGATTGTTGCTTTGTGATTTATAGTCTTCTTTATGTTGAGTCATGTTCTATACCTTCTGTATTTCTTCAGGGTTTTTATCATTAATGTGTATTGAATTTTATCAAATACTTTTTCTGCTTCTGATTGTTTCTTCATTTTTTGTATGTGGTATATTACATTTATTGATGCATATGTATTGAACATCCTTTTATCCTTGGGATAAATCCTGCTTGATCATAGTGAATGATTTTTAAGCTTTATTTATTTATATTAAATATCATTGGATATATGAATTGTATATAATTGGGACATATTAAATATATCACAGAGAGCAGGATATCTTCTGTATGCTGGGTTATGCCCCAAATGTCAGCAACAGATAAGACTAGGGCCAGATCTGAGCCAGAAACACCATCTAGGTCTCCCACATAGTTGGCAAGGACCCAAGCACTCAGACCATCTTCTACTGCCTTCTGAGGCACATAGAGAGGAAGATGGATGAGAAGCAGAACAGCCAGGACTTAAACTGATGGATGCCAAGTTCTCAAGTGGCTTAACTCACTATACCCTAACACTGGCCTTGTGAATGAAGTTTTCGATTTGATGTTAGATTAAAGTTGCTGGCAATTTCATTGTGAATTTTTGCCTCTATACTCATCAAAGATATTTGCCTATGGATTTATTTGTCTGATTTTGGAATCAAGGCATTGCTTGGTCACATGGAATGGGTTTGGTAGGGTTCCCTCCCTTTCGTGTTTTGGAATAGTTTGAGAAAAATTTGTGTTGTTACTTAAACGTTTGTTAGAATTAATCAGTGAAGCCATTGGTCCTGGGATTTTCTTAGTTGAGAGGCTTTCATCACTGATTCAATCTTAGTACTTGTTATTGGTCTGTTTATTTTACTATATGTTCATGGTCCAATAAATATCCCAAACTTATCCATTTCTTTTGGTTTTTCAATTTTTTTGGCTAATAATTTTCTTAGTAGTCCCTAATGATTCTTTGTGTTTCTATGTTACTAGTTGTAATGCTTTTTCATTTCTAATTTTATTTCAGTCTTCTCTCTTTTTTTAAGTATGTCTATCTTTAAAAAAGCATCTTTAACTTTCATTGATCTTTTGTTTTTCTTTTTTCAGTCTCCATTTCCTTTAATTCTGTTCTAATCTGTTTACTTCTTTCCTTCTTCTAACTTTGAGTTTGGTTTGTTTTTACCTTGAGCCACATTGTTAGGTTGTTTATTTGATATCTTTTTTATATAAGTAAAAGAGCTTATTGCTATAAACCTCCTTCTTAGTACTGCTTTTGCTATATCCCCTAAGTTTTGATATGTTGTGTTTCCATTTTCCTGCAATTTTTGAATTTTCCTTTTTATTTTTTCAATGCCCAATTGCTTATTCAGAAACATGTTGTTCATCTCCATTTAATTGTATAATCCCTATGCTTTATTTTGTTGTTGATTTCTAGTTTTATTCTGTGGCCCAAAAAGATACGTGATATGATTTGATTTTTTTGAATTTATTGAGACTTGTTTTGTGGTTTGATATATGATCTATCCTACAGAATGTTCCATAGCTCATAAAAAGAATGTATGTTCTGCAGCTGTTGTGTGACATGTTCTGTAAATGTCTGTTTGGTTTATAGTATAACTTAACTATGCCTCTTTATTGTTTTTTTTCCTTGACAATCATAACATTGATGCAGTTCGGGTGAAGTCTTCCCCTATTGTTGTATTAGAGCTTATCTCTCTCTTTAGACCTAAAAATGTTTGTATTAAAAATTGGGTGCTCTGGCATTAGGTGCATACATTAATATCATTATATATCCTTGCATTTATTCCTTGATCATTTGACTAGAGTGTATTATAATGAGGCTCTTCCCTATCATGTTTATTTGGAGTCCTATGGGCCTCCTGTTCATGTGCATCCTGGGAAGGCAGCAGAGAGTGGTTCAAATACTTGGGTCCCTGCCACCCACATAGCAGACCCAGATGGAGTTCCAGGCTCCAGGCTTCAGCCTGACAAAGCCCCATCTGTTACGGGCATCTGGGGAGTGAACTAGTGAATGGAAGATCTCTATCTCTATCTCAATCTCTGTCTCTCTTGTCTCTCTCAGTCATTCGCATTTCAAATAAACATTTTTAAAAGATGTGCAAAAATTTAAAACTTACTACTCTTCTGACTAGATATTTTGTAGTCTGTAGTTCTGTGGGCTAGAAATGAAGGAGTGATTTTACCCTCCACATCTGCAGCAAGTTTCAGCACTCAACCATGTGCGTTTCATGAGGATTTACACTGACCCCAGTCTTGCGGTGTAAGGAAGCTCTGTCAGGATTCAGAAAGAAGACATAACTTACACCTTTGAGTCTAGCAGAGAGGACATAACATAAAAAGGATTGCTAGCCGGATATTGTATATCTGAAAAGGCAAAAAAAGGGAACAATAAGCTATCACAGAGATAGCATTCACAGGATTTGGTTACTACATGAGGAATGAGGAACTAAATACCAGATCAGAGACTGCAGCTCAGAAGCTTGAAGAATTGGCCCTAAGAACTAGAATTCTCTGAGCCAGGGTAGCTGCTTAGATGACACTGGAGCCTCAGAAACCTGAGAGGGTCCCCACAGGTGGGGACTCAGACCTGCTGAGTGACTGAGGGGGGTTTCTTGTTCCTCAAGGAACTGGTATGATGCTGGCTGCTCTGGGGAAATGTGGAATCCCTCCAGGCAGAGGAATGAGGCCACATCTCAGGGCGTAAGATGAGGCTGGGTCTCCCAGTTTCAGTAAATTAGCAAACTGGAATCCACTGTTGCTGCTGGAAGAAGCTGCTGCCGCCTGGGTGAAGTGGGCAGGTTAAGGTGATGCAAGTAAAGAAAAAGCTCCCCTAGCCTTGTAGGAAGACCTCTAGGGCCCAACTGGCAGAACTTGAAGAACCAACCAGCAGAGAGAAAGTCATACCTCACAAAACAGGATGTGGAAGGGTGGATTTGAAGCCAAAAGACACCAGCTTAACAAATACCTCTGTGGCAGGCCTTTTTTTTTTTTTTTTTCCAACAGAATCCGTAACCTGATGTGTTGCAATATGAAACACCATAATATGCAAGGGTAATTCAGAAAGTTTGTGGAAAATAGAATTAAGAGATAAACATATTTCCCATGGGAGACCAGGAAAAAGCACCTAGCGCCTGGCTCCTGCCATCGGATGAGCGCGGTGCGCCGGCCGCAGCGCGCCATCCGCGGCAGCCATTGGAGGGTGAACCAACGGCAAAAAGGAAGACCTTTCTCTCTCTCTCTCTCACTGTCCACTCTGCCTGTAAAAAAAAAAAAAAGAGATAAACATATTTTGATGTCCCCCAAAATTGAAATCATAGGTACAAAGGGGTCTTCAAAAAACCTATGGAGAATGGGTATAATTAAAAACTATGCCTGGATTTAAAAAACATTTGCACTAAGATAAACTTAACTTTTAATGCAATTCTCCAAAAATTTTTGAAGCCTTCTTGTGCATTGTTCATGCCAACGTTCCTTCCTCCTCTTGTGATTATCCCCATCAACAGGGTTCTTGTTCCTGAAATGCCTCCCCTGGAGCAGGTTAGTCAAATAAACTATTAAATGAAATAGCCAAGAGCCTCATCCTGTGAGACTCACACTGTAAAGCCCATCCAGGAGACAATTTGTGCAAGAAATTCACAAGAACCGTCATGAATTATTTATTCGGAAGGAATTTCCAGATGTTCCCCCTTTGCTCCAAATGTAATGGCAGCTAAGGATGATGACAGTGGTGGACGTGAAGTCAGCTATACTTAATTAGCTCTGAAATGATTTTTATGAATATTTGCAAGAGGTATCAGCCATATTAGTGATATATAAAGGAATAAGTAACACAGTATTCTGTAGCATGTTTGATTTGATCAAGTTCAAAAAAATACCAAAGGATTAAGAATAAAAGATAGAGCTCCTTCCTTTCCTTTACATAATTTAAGAACATTCAGCTGCATTTCAAGTGGAATTCATGAATGCAAAAGCTTAATAAAGCCTCAGGTAACATGAGGGTCCTACCCAGCAAAACTCCTTTGGAAGTCAAACAAGCCCTACCTGTGAAGGCTTCTCCTGGAGGGAAACAAGTTGCAGGGCTGCCAGAACTTACTCTGTTGGGTCCCAGTCTAGACCATCCTAGACTCCAGCATGTCTAGTCTTGCTTTAGATTTTCTTTTTCTGATGTTTTCTCTCTCACTAGTCTTATGCCTGCCTTCTTCTTTCCAAATGCACATTCTGTTTTCAACATTGTTTTGGCTGCTATGGGGAATGCAACAGGAGTGTAAAATGTGGCCCTTGCCCACTGTTATGTTTTAATCTATTTTTAAAGTAAAACATCAGCCGGCGCTGTAGCTCACTAGGCTAATCCTCCTCTTGTGGCGCCGGCACACCAGGTTCTAGTCCCGGTCGGGGTTCCAGATTCTGTCCTGGTTGTTCCTCTTCCAGGCCAGCTCTCTGCTGTGGCCCAGGAGTGCAGTGGAGGTTGGCCCAAGTCCTTGGGCCCCTGTACCCGCATGGGAGACCAGGAAGAAGCACCCGGCTCCTGGCTTCGGATCAGTGCGGCGTGCCAGCCGCAGCACGCTGGCTGCAGCGGCCACTGGAGGGTGAACCAACAGTAAAGGAAGACCTTTCTCTCTGTCTCTCTATCTCTCACTGTCCACTCTGCCTGTCAAAAAAAAAAAATAAATAAAACATCAGTGAAGCAATTAATAAGGTAGTAATATATATGTCATACATATTAGCAAAACAAAGTACTAATCCTGAATATGTAACAGTATCCCAAAGGCAGGTGTTTGGTGCAGTGGTTAAGAGGCCTATTGGGACACCTGCAACAGAGTACTTGGCTTGGCTTCATTTCTGGTTCTAGTTTCCTGCTAATGTGCACCCTGGGAGGCAGTAGGTAATGACTCAAGTACTTGGGCCCCTGCTACCCATGAGGGTGACCCAGATTGAGTTTCTGGCTCCTGGCTTTGGTCTGGCCCATCCCTGGGTGCTGTAAGCATTTGGGGAGTGAAATAGCAGACAGAAGATCTCTTTCTCTTTCTCCCTGTCTGTCTTTTAAATATGAGTAAATAGTAAATAAAGATTAAAATAAACAATATTCATCTCACTTAAGCTAAGTCAAAAGGGTTTTTAAATAAAGAGTCTTATTTAAGTATTTGCTATTTAATATATGAGACTTTTAGGATCAAGTGATGGTTTTTGAAAAGAGGAGCTATATAAATTTGATGGTTTAATGAACATCTCTAATTAATTAAAGTATCAGAAAAGGCATTTAGCCCAGCAGCTAAGATACCCCCATTCCACATCAGTGTACTTGGATTTGATGACCAACTGCAGTGCCTGACTCCAATTTCCTGTTAATGCAGACACAGCGAAGCAGCAGTGACGGCTCAAGTAATTGGCTTCTTGCCACCCATGTGGGAGACCTGGATTGAGTTCCTAGCTTCTGGCTTTGGCACCAGCCCAACTCTGGCTGTTGTAGGCATTGTTGAGTGAACCATGGAGTGAAAGCAATCTCTCTCACTTTCTCTGCCTCTCACATTTTTTTAAAATATTAAATCAGGGACTGGCTGTGGTGTAGCAGGTAAAGCTGCCACCTGCAGTGCCGGCATCCTATATGGGCACCGGCTTGAATCCCGGCTGTTCCACTTCTGATCCAGCTCTCTGCTATGGCCTGGGAAAGCATCAGAAGATGGCCCAAGTCCTTGGGCCCCTGCACCCACGTGGGAGACCCAGAAGAAGCTCCTGGCTTCAGCCATTGTAGCCATATGGGGAGTGGACCAGGTGGACCAGTGGATGGAAGACCTCCTTCTCTCTCTCTCTCTCTCTCTCTCTCTCTCTCTCTCTGCCTCTCTGTAACTATGCCTTTCAAATAATAAATAAATAAGTCTTTTTAAAAATTAAACTGTTATGGAATGTTTTTGGATAATAAATGCCACATAGTAAATACTTGAGAACAACCTTGGAAAGTTAAGTTATTCTGGGGTTCCCTTGTATGCTGCCACCCTGGCAGGCCTTTCTATCTCCCAAACTGTTTTTCAAAATGGACTTTTAAAAAAATACTGATTTATTTGAAAGGTAGAGTTGCAAAGAGGGGCAGAAGAGAGAGGGAGAGGGAAAGGGAGAGGGAAGGGGCGGGGGAGAGGGAGGGGGAGGGGGAGGGGGAGGGGGAAGGGGAGAGGGAGAGGGAAGGGGAGAGGGAGAGGGAAAGGTAGAGAGAGAGAGAGAGAGAGAGAGAGAGAGAGAGAGAGAGAGAGAGATCTTCCATCCACTAGCTGCAACAGCCAGGGCTGGGCCAGGCAGAAGCCAGGAGCCAGGAGCTTCTTAAAGATTGGAAGTGGAACAGCCAGGACCCATATGAATGATGGCATCGCAGGCAGTGGCTCTACTTGCTGACAGCACCAGCCCCAAAAAGGGCTTTTGCATGTCAATAACAGCATAAGTCATGCCAATACTGAACTGAGACCCTTTCAGTCTAAGAGGTACAAACATTTTGGGAAAGATCTGACTACAAAATCTTAGAATACCAACTGAGAGTAAAATTTAACTTTGAATTCCCTAATTGTTTCTACCCTGAAACTCTGAAGACAGAGAGACTAATGCCATACTCAAGAAATGTAATGTCTGAGGCAGGCACTGTGGCATAGTGGGTGCCAGCATCCTATATGCGTGCTGTTTCAAGTTTTGGCTGTCACACTTGCAATCCAGCTCCCTGCTAATGGCCTGGTAAAGCAGTGGAAGATGAACCAACTGCTTGAGCCCCTGTATCCACATGGGAAACTGAGAAAGTTCCTGGCTTTGATCTGGCCAGCCCCAGCTGTTTCAGCCAGTAGATGGAAGATTCCCATCCCACCCCACCCCCTTTCTCTCTCTCTCAACTCTGTCTTTCAAATAAATAAATAAATAAATAAATAAATCACCTTCAGCAGCATAAATTCATCTTCAATGAATGTTCTGTAAACACTTTCCTTTTCCAGGAAGATTTCTTTAAAATACTAGTGCCCTACTCGGTGGCTCTCACCAGCCAACATCCCAGTGTTTGCAACACTTCACTCCCCCTCCCCTTTCTAGTCAGCCAGCTTCATTATGCCTTTGGCCTAATAATCACAAACTCAGGGATGGGTTTAATCACATAAAAATAATAGGCATTATAAATTGCATGCTCTCCCAAGGGACTGGAGATTTGTGTCATTTCATTTACCAATATGAAAAACATGACCTTTGTTGAACCCAGACACTGTAGTTATCTAAATGTAGTGAAATTTTGCAATGTAATGCGAATAGAAACTCCACACACTGGAGGTACACTGTTTCTTCAAAAATGCCATTTTAACTGTGTTAAAGAAGTAAAAAGGATGTATGCATCCTGTTAGGTTTCTTTTTCCTTTCCACAAAAGTAAAGTCATATGTATCCTGAATTGAAATATGCCACTGACTCAGAATTTTTAAGAAATATCTTTTTGTTAAAATGGTTTGTTATAATGGGAATAGTGCTTATTATTGAAAACTTGGCAAATAGGAAAACATAAAAATAAGAGAATAAAAATCACTTACACTTCTGCAGCCTAAAAGTTATCATTTTGTTTATTTTATTCCAAACATTTTTAAAATATATATTTTGCATGGTTGAAGTAGTTTTTTTACCATTTATTTTATTTAATGTGAGCTTTTTTCATTATGTCTTGATATACATACTTCTGATGAGTTTACTATAGAAGTAAACTGTGTGAGAACACAGTAAGTCACTCTGTCATTTCTCTATTGATGAATTTTTTGAGTTTTTTAATTTATTTACATCTATTTGAAAAGCAGTATTACAGAGAAAGAAGGAGGGAGATCTCCCATCTGTTGGTTCACTCATCAAATGCCCACAACAGGCAGGGTTGGGCCCGGCTGAAGCCAGGAACATAGAACACCATCTCAGCCCCCACATGGGTGACAGGGTCTCAACTATTTGAGCCATCGCATGGTGTCTCTCAGGGTGCTTGAACAGGAAGCTGGATTGGAAGCGAGGCAGTTTTCAATCCTAGGCACTCCCATATGGGATGTGGCTATTTCAAGTTGTGGTTTACAATGCTTTGCCACAGTGCTTGCCCTCATTGACTGTACAGATCACTCACTTATCATTATCAGAAATATAAGTCTATAAATATAAATGCTATAAATCTGCATGCACATTGATTCTATCAACTGAGACCCAAGCCTGAGGAAGGGTGGGGGTGTGGTTTTCTTACTGACTGAAGCTATGTCTCTACTTGCAAAGTGCAAGAATACCCACTTCACTGTAGTTTTGGCAGCATGAATATTAATGTTTCTTAGAATGAAAGATTTCTCAGTATTTTTAAAGAATCATTTTTATTTATTTGAAAGGCAGAGTTGAGAGAGAGAGAGAGAGAGAGAGAGAGAGAGAGAGATATCTTCCATCTATTGGTTCACTCCTCAAATGGCTGCAATGACCAGGGATGGGCAGGCCAAAGACATGAGCCAGGAGTTCTTCCAGGTCACCCACTTGGATGCAGGAACCCAAGAACTTGGCTTTATCTGCTTTCCCAGGCCATTAGCAGGGAGCTGGATTGCAAGTAGAGCAGCTGGGACTGGAACCAGTGCCCACATGGAATGCCAATGCTGCAGGTGGTGGCTTCACCTGCTAAGCCACAATGCTGGTCCCCATATTATTTTGATTTTGGATCACATTTTACTCCCAGGGAAGTTTAACTCTTAATGTAAGATGTTTGCAAATACATGTTGTAAATACTTCCTTCTCAGTTGATATGGTGAATCCCCCTTTCAGCCAGTTCTGAATAGTTTTAAGAAGAATTGTTCAGTTGTCATTCTTAAATTGAAGGTTTCTTCCCTGATGGATATAAAGACCAGCATTTGGTTTAGCAACTAACAACTCAACAGGGGATTTCTGCATCCTATATCTGAGTGCTTAGTTCAAGTCCTGGCTCCTCTGCTGGTGATTCGGTTTCCTGCTATATGCACCTGCAGGCAAAAAATGCTGGCTTAAATACTTGGGTCACTATTACTCACATGGAAGACCAAGATTGAGTTCCAAGGCTTGGCTTCAGCATGACCCAGCCCTGGCTGTTGTGGGCATTTGGGAAATAAATCAGTAGGGTGGAAGATCTCTGTCTTTTTCTGTCTTTTTGTCTCTTTGCCTTTCAAATAAGATGAAAATGCAAAAAATAAATAAATAAATAAATAAATAAATAAAATAAATAAATAAGTCATGGCTTGCAGTAAATTCTCCAATTAAGGACAGTTTGTGCATTTTTTAAAAGCCAGAATAATTTCAATATATTTTTCTGTGTAGAGGCATATACAGAAAAACACAAACAAAAAAATCACATCACAATTCAGAATTTCTCTGAAAACTGTTTATTCAGTGAGGCTCGTTAACATGTACAATTATGGAACAGAACCTGTTTTGTGTATGTCCATGGTGAATGATAGTCTGTTCCAATCAGAAGACTTTTACTCATTGATTCCTCCGCACCTCCCCTGTGCTTTGAAGCAGGAACTAGACGTTTATAGGGATCCATTTTGCTTTAACTCTTCTATTTGCAAACATAGTCTACTCACCAATCTATTTTATTAAAGGGGCCGTATTTCATTTTTAAGTACTTCGCCTTCTAAATTAAGGAAAGCTTCAGGTGAACTCATCAGAAGTTCACAGCCCTATAATGAAACAGAGTTGAGAAGAGGTGGCCAAAAGGCTGCTGAGGAGAACACAGATGGTGTGCTACTATGCCTCCCCAATGGGATACAGCAGTCCTGGCCCAATCCCTGCTCCACCCAACATGCACTTGACTAACAGAACATTTCCTACAGATGTACTATATGCTCATCTCTGCTCTATACATTGTACAGTTTCGAAACCACACAACACTGCTGCAGATTATGGAGTGTTTATTCCCATTCTGCAGTTAAAGAGATCAAAGCTAAGAAAGACTGGAGCTGAAACTGGAACCAGATACTATCTCATTCTAGAATCTGCTTATTGTCTCTGTTTTCAATTTTATTTATTTATTCATTTGAATGGCAGCATGACCGAGACAAGGGAGAGACAGAAAGATCTCCCATCTGCTAGTTCACTCCCCAAATGCCTCGATGGCCAGGCCTGAGCCAGTTGGAAGCCAGGAGCCTGGAACTCCTCTTCCTGGGTCTCCCATGTGGGTACAGTATCCCAAGGACTTGGGCCATCTTCCATTGCTTTCCCAGGTACATTAGCAGGAAGCTGGATTGAGAGTAGAGCAGCCAGGACATGAACCAGCCTCCACTTAGGATTCTGGTGTCACAGGCTGCTCTACTTGCTGTGGCACAGTGTTGGCCCCAGTTCCAGAGTTTTAAAATCAACATAGGTAGAAGCCTGGATGTATAATTTTTTAAAAAGTCTTTTAGTTATTTATTTTATTTGAAAGGCAGAGAGACAGACTCAGATCTCTCATTTGCTGGTTCACTCGTCAAATAAATACAACAGCTGGAGCTGGGCAAGGACAAAGCCAGGAGCTTGGAACTCAGGCCAATTCTCCTACTTGGGTGGTGGGGGTCCAAGTACTTGAGTCATCACCCCTGCTGCTTCCCAGGGTGTGCATTAGCAGGGATCTGGAAATGTGAGTGGAGCTGGGACTTGAACCCAGGAACTCTCTTGTGGGATGAAGTGCATTTTACCCCCGTACCAAGATTCTAGCCCCTACCTTCATAGTTTTAAGGTAGGATTGTGGTGAGACTCAGAATGTACTACCATAAAATATGGTGCTATGGTATTTGACAAAACAACAGAAGCAGGAAGGCCTCTCTCACCTTCCCCTGCCCCTTGTCCCCTGATGTAGGTAGTGACTACCCCACTCCATGGGGTAAGGAATAGCCCAGTTGTGGCCACAGAGATGTACAAGGAATCCAAACACACTGCTTTGCCCTGTTCCTCTTTGTTTGTGACAATGAAGCTCCACCCGCTTGTCCAATCTGACTTCCACACAACTATCCATGAAAACACAGTTTACCAGGACTGGTGTTGTGCACAGTGGATTAAGCCACTGCTTTCAATGCCAACATCCCATATCAGAGTGCCAGCTTGAATACTGGCTGCTCTGCTTCAGAACCAGCTCCCTGCTAATACTTCTGGGGAAGCAGAGGAGAATGCCCCAGCTTCAGCCTGCCCTAACTCTGGCTGTCACAACAATTTTAGAAGTGATCCACCAGATGTACAATCTTGCTGTCTCTCCCTCTCATTCTGTCATTCAACTTTTCAAATAAATAAAGAACAAATATAGTTTTAAAAATATGAAGACATAGTTATCCCCATTTTTCTTTGGATTTTAATTTTTGAAGGCTCCTGGTCAGGTAGGACTTACTTGAAATCAGAGTGCTCTTCTCTTTTCTTGTTCATCTATCTTTTGTTAGGGGGGCTCTGCTCTAAGCCTGATAAGAATTGAGGAAAAAATATATTTCCTCCTACAACTGCCAGATTCAGTAAATAGTGTAAGTATGCCCTATACAAGGGGATTTCAAAAAGTTCATTGAGGGGTGGGCATTGTGGCACAGTGGGTTAAGCTGCCACTTGGAACAACCACATCCCATACTGAAGTGCTGGACCGAGTCCTGACTCCTCAGTTCTGCTCCAGCCTCCTGTTAATGCTCCTGGGAAGTAGCAGATGACAGTCTAAATGCTTGGGCCCTGCCACTCACGTGGAGGCCCAGATGGAGTTCTTGGCCCCTGGCTCCAGCTTGGCCCAGCCCCGGCTCTTGTGGATATTTAGAGGGTGAACCCTCTCTGTCACTCTACCTTTCAAATAAATCTTTATAAAAAAATTCATTGAAATCTTGAACTAAAAGATATGATTATTTTATGTGCAAAAGTGCTGGAAATCTATGCATAATTTTTCACACTATGCATTTTTCATCAACTTTTTGCAGACCCTTTACATGCATGGATTTCAACTTTTTTTCTGCACCAAAGTAAACCTTATCTCTTAATGGACCACCTTTTAGAAGTATGTTTGCCTGTCTCATGTGATGTTTGGAATACACCTATGTAAAATGACTTGCTCTTTGTCTGAAATTCAATTTTTAATGTATTTATTTATTTAAGGCAGAGTAAGAGAGAGAGACAGAAGGAGACACAAAGAGATCTCCTACCCATTGGTTTACTCCACAGATGGCCAAAATGACTAGAGCTGGGCTTGTCTGACATCAGGAGCCAGGAGCTTCTTCTGGGTCCCCGACAGGAGTTGTAGGGACCCAAAGACCTGGACCATCTTCCATTCCTTCCCAGCTGCATCAGCAGGGAGCTGGATTGGAAGTGGAACAACCAGGATTCAAACTAGTGCCCATATGGGATGCCAGCACTGCAAACAGAGGCTTAACCCACTGCATCACAGTGCCAACCCCTAAAATTTAATTTAAATGGACTTGCATTCTGTCTGGCAATCCTCTTTTAGGGAATCTTACCACATCAGTCATGATACCTGATAATTGTTGACAAACCTACATTTTTCTAGCATTTTTACCACCAGGTTTTCCGAGCGAGGGGCCCAGGTCCTAATTTCCACTGCATCAGTTCTTAGTGATGTGACCTTGGACAAGACCCTTTGGTTTTCTCATGCTCAGATGATAAATCATGAGAAACTTCCTGACAAATGGCTAAATCCTCATCCACTAAGAGCAACATGTGGATAGAGTTGAGACTGGATAAGCCAAGAAGGAAATCCATAAGCACATCACTTGGAGACAAACGGTGACCCTCAGAAATATTGAAAAGACCAGTAGCTCAAAGTCCCCCGTGGAGGTCAGCGCCATGGCACAGCAGGTAAACTTCAGCCTGCAGCGCCTGAGCCCTGGCTGTTCTGTTCCACTTCTCATTCACTTCCCTGCTAATGCATCAGGGAAGGCAGAGGAAGATGGCCCAAGTGCTGCGAGACCCAGCTGGAGTGTCCGGATCCTGGAGTCAGCCTGGCCCATTTGGGGAGTGAACCAGCAATTAGATATTTCACTCTCTGTGACTTCCTTTAATAAGTGAATCCTTTAAAAAGACAAATAAAAGAATGATCAAGTAGACATCCTCAAAATACTGCCCTTGCAGGGATGAGAATAAACAAGCATTTGTGTGAGAGAATTCCAAAGACTCCCCAAGGGTGTCAGGACCAGCTGGAGTCCCTCCCACAGGCGTGAGATGATGGCAGAATCCCCCGGGAGCTCCTAGCAGGTCGCTTGTCCTGCAAAGTACAGCGCCGGATTATTCTTTCCAGTTCCACGCTCAGAGTGCAATGTCCCTAGACCGCTTGATAAGTACTTATGCCAATGTTGAATTCAGTTACAGACTTCAGTTACAAAGAGGAAAGCTCCTGGGCTTTTGATGCAGGCAGCACCTTACGGAAGACAGGGTGCCCTTCCCTAAATGTGCCTTTCAAACAGGCTGAGCTCTCCACCAGCCAGCAGCCAGGAACTGGGGCTGCCAGATGGATCGGTCCCTTGGCAACCGATGCAAGTCGCAGCGCCTCCTGGAGGGAGGAGACGCACGGGAGACCAGTGCTGAGCCCTTCTACCAGACTTCAGGCTCAGTTCTGCCATCTAGTGGCGGTAGGTGCTGATTACACTTCGAAAATGCTTCCTTCAAGAGCTTCCAGAACATTTGAGATCCAAATAACCAAATTCCTAACTAGGGAGACCCAAATGAGAAACCGTTCAGATGGCACGTGTTGTTGAGACATGGTGGGAGATCTGTTTTCTTTTCGTTCGATTTTTCTCCTTGGAAATTAGAAAAATAAAGCTGATACATGAAGCAAGAATGCTTTTAATTAAAAGTTTTCCTTTCATTTTGAGATTTTTGCTCTAAATTAGGGGGGGCTATTTATGAAATAATGAAAGTGGCTCCAGGTCATGTCCTAAACATTTTGGAAATTTGTGATGGCACTACTTCTAGGTATGCTGTACTCACGTGGGGATATGGTCTCACAAACACAGAATCTTTTTCAGTGGATGTCTGGGTCCTCACATCCAGAGCAGAGATCCTGTTCTGCTCACCACATGAGATTTGCCACCCATGCAGGATGAGTGGTCTGTCCACTGTAATACAAGATAACTTGCAATGTAAAAAGAACTCCGTAGGAAATGTGGGGAAGAATAAAGGTCATGTTTGAGATAGGGTCCAGAACACAGATTTTCTGCCACCTACTGCAGTGTCCTTCAAACCACATCACAAGATTTCTGTAAGACATGTGCAACCTGCTTGATCTAAGAAGTGCTAGGTTTTCAAAAGAGGAAGGGATTGGACTAGGGCTGGGAGCAGCAGGGATCCTACAGGGACAGTCCATGTTTGTCCAGCTATAAGGGTACTTTGCCAAGTCTTTTGAGAAAATATCAGACTGGTCTGGGGGAACGTTTGGACAGTCATTAGCTTTCTTGTTGCCTTTCCTTGCTGGTTGGAAAATTGATGGGACTGGGGAATTGGGAGGAATCAGTGAGTAGGGAGTGGGATGGGAGGTTTTGTGTGGTGCAGAGAGGAGATGGGGAAACACAGACATCTAAGAAAATGGGAATATTCAGTGCCAGAGAGGGAACAAGAAGCAGGCCTTCAAACTACCTGCAAGATCAAATGCATGTGGTTCCCATAAAAACCACACACCTCAAGTCCAGCCAGGACCAGATACTCTGCACTGGCAACAACTTTAGATTCCATGCCTCATGTCGATGTGCACTCTAAACAGTTCTGAAAATGTAGACATCCAGAAATTCTGTTCTACAGTTCCAGGGGGGAAAATGTTTTCTGTAATATGTTTCATGGTTTGGCAAGGAAAGAGAGAAACTGGAAACTTTATGTGTTGAGGGTAGAAATGTAAGATGAAACAACCACTGTAGAAGTCAGCTTGGCAGTTACTTCCTTGAAAAGTTAAAGTGGGATTACGTTATGATCCAGCAGTTCTGTTCCTAGCTATGTGCCTAAAGAACAGAAAAACCAGTATTCAAACAAGCGCTAGTCACAATAGCCAAAAGGTAGAGATAATCTGAATGTCTATCAGCTGATAAATGCATAAAGAAACTGTGGAATGGATTATGACTGAGCTGTCTAAAGGAATTAAATACTGATCCATGCTACAGGGTAGATAAACTCGAAAACATGCTAGTTGAGAGAAGCCAGACAAAAAAGGTCGTGTACTGTGTGGCTGTATTGTCAGGTAACATCCAGGATAGGGAGACCTATAGACAGAAGAAAGATGCATGGTTCCCAAGGGCTAGGAGAAGAGGGGAGAGGAAAAGAGTTGAATTGGTCTTGGTTTTCTTTGGAGCAATGAAAATATCTTATAACTAGATGGAGGTGATGATGGCATAACATTGTAAACGTGCTAAATGCCACTGAATTGTACACTTTTTAAAAAAATATGTTATTTATTTATTTGAACGTTACAGTTACAGAGAAAGCGAGAGACAAAGAGAAAAGTCTTCCGTCTGCTGGTTCACTACCCAAATGGCCAATCCAAAGCCAGGAGCCAGGAGCTTCTTCCAGGTCTCCCATGCAGGTGCAGGGGCCCAAGCACTTGGACCATCTTCCACTATTGTCCAGGCCATTACCAGAGAGCTGGATTGGAAGATGAGCACCTGGGACACAAACTGGCGTCCACATGGCATGCCAGCACTACAGGTGGAGGCTTAGCCCACTACACCACAACACCAGCACTTTCAATTGGTTAATTGTATGTTCTGTGAGTTTTACCTCAAACAAAGATAACAAAAAATAAATTTGAATGTGGTTCTAAATATAATTTGTGACTAATTATTTTAGTAACTGGTTACTATTTAAAGAGACAGAGAGACTATTATAATCCAAAGAGCTTTCATATGTTCCTTGTTGACTAACATCATCAAATTTAAAGGATTATTTTGTTCGGTTGATTGTGTTTAAATGGTTAGCAGCCTTTAGCAGTTTTGTGTTGTATGTAGATGGTGTGAGACAAAGGTATAGGCGCAGCAAGAAAAACAACTGGAAGAGGACAATAGACTGTCAGAGGGGGTGCAAGTGTGGGTGAGTGTCCATGAGTTCTTGTTAGAAAATAGAAAGGAAGCTGGGAACTAACATGGAGTGGCTGGGAGGGAAGGGCAGAGTCCCAGAGGCAGGATGAAGGAAGAAGGTGATGGGGCCTGAGGAATCAGCAGCCAGGCCTTGTGGAGCCTGCAGGGTGAGGAAAGTGCTTTTGTTTTTCTTCTGAGTGAGGCGAACATTCATGAGAGCTTGAAGCACAGGAAACTCAGGAGCTGACTTGTTTCTAAAAGATGATTTTGGCTACCTTGCTGACAAGGAGGCTAGAGAGGGCCAGGATAGAAGTAATGTGCTGGTTGGAACAGCACAGGGGTCTTAGTGCATTCTTGCTTCTGTAACAAGGTCCCTGCCACCGGGTCATTGATGGACAGCAGAAATGTGTCTGTTCCAGTTCTGAGAAGTCCAAGGGCCTTGGCAAGGGTGTGTTCCTCAGAGACAGCCCCTACTCTGTGTTTCCATGTGGTGCAAGGTGGCTGGGCAAAGCACTGATCCCATTCACAAGGGTGGGACCCTCAGGACCCAGTCACCTCCCAAAGGTCCCACCCTCTAACAGCATCCCTTGGTGTTTAAATTCTAGCCAATGAACTTTGGCATTTCTGGGCAGCTGCTCTTTGGCATTGTTGATTCATGAAGGTTAGGTTGATGATTGGCACCTGATTCTAGTGACTGCCCTACCCACCTTTCCTTGCCTGGACATACACCCTCGTGCACACACATACTCACACGCACACACCCCACATACCAAGGTCCTGCTGTTGGCATGGTTGCCTAAGGAGAAAAATGCCCAGGTGATATATGTGGGAAATAAGAAACCCTAGCCAAGACCTCATGTGAGTCTCCCTGGTTGAAGGTGTCCAGTGTCTCACAGGGGGAGGATCCCAAAGCTTGCACCTGGCTTATAGACAGACAGAATTGACCTGTGATGCATACCCTTTTTAGTGCTATCGCTATAATATGTGATTTTCCTGAAATAAATTGCAGATATGCAAGTATTGTCCTTTGGGGTCCCTGCCTGTGAGTCTTCTTTAGCAATTGCTCCATTGTCACCATGAATGCTGATGCCTGTTGGACATTGTGCTGGAGTGATTCCAAAAATGGAATTTAAAACTCCTCCATCAGGGTGCCGGTGCTGTGACATGGTAAGCTAAGCCTTTCTCTGAGGTGGTGGTATCTCTTATGGGTACCTTTTCATGTCCCAAGAGCTCCTCTTCTGATCCAGTTCTCCTGCTGTTTGGGGAGTGAACCAGTGGATGGAAGACGTTTCTCTGTCTCTCCATCTTTCTGTCTGCAACTCTACTTCTCAAATAAATAAATCTTTAAATAAAAAAACCCTCCTCCATCAGAAGTGAGGTGTCTCTTTGCACCCTTTGAAGTGTTTGTGCCCTTTGATTGCAGTGAAACATAGTAGTGGTGACAGCCACCAGTTCTGGGCCTGTCTCACAAGGTCCTTCCTGCTTCCATCATCCTGACTTCTGGCTCCCCTGCCTTTTCCAGGAGTACGTTTGGGGCTGACCCGCTGCAGACTGAGACACGAAGAGCAGGGTGGAGGCAGCCCAGTTGTCCCAGCTGAGGTCTCAGACCCTGAGTAAGCTTTGCTGAGATCAGCCACAAGGGGCAGAAGGTTAATCCTCCACCTTTGGTGCTGGCATCCCATATGTCGCCAGTTCTAGTCCTGGCTGCTCCTCTTCTGATCCAGCTTTCTGCTATGGCCTGGGAACACAGTGGAAGATGGCCAAAGTGCTTGGGCTACTGCTCCTGTGTGGGGGACCCAGAAGCAGCTCCTTGCTTCCGGCTTTGGATCAGCCCAGCTCCAGCCACTACAGCCATTTGGGGAGTGAACCAGTGGATGGAAGATCTCTCTCTGTGTCTCTCCCTCTCACTGTCTGTAGCTCTCCCTATCAAATAAATAAATAAAAAATCTTAAAAAAAAAGATCAGCCATGCTCTCTGGCACACACACAGCTAACAGCATATGCATGAGTGAGCCTTACCAAATCCAGTTCAAACCAGCAGAAAAGCTCAATGTACCCACAGGCTGAGAGCCCTCACTTCTCACTGTATGCTACTGGGATTTTGTGGTTGTGTGTTACACAGCATATGGCCATCAGTACATCCAGATAGAGATGCCAAGATGCCAGGCCAGCAGTGGACTATACGGGTCTGAAGTTCAAAGGAGAAGTCCAGACTGGAGGAAAGCTGAGAGCTGTCTGCATTGTAGCAAAGACCATTGCGAGCTCCACCCAGAGTCCTTGGAATAGAATATCTTGTAATCTTTTGTGAGAGCCTCACTCACCTCTTTCTATGGGTCTTTGCTTCTCACATCCTGCACCCATGTCTCTTCTTTTTTTTTAAGGTTTTCTTTTTTTTGACAGATAGAGTTAGACAGTGAGAGAGAGAGCAGCCGGGACTAGAACCCGGCGCCCACATGGGATGCCGGTGCCGCAGGCAGAGGATTAGCCAAGCAAGCCACAGCACTGGCTCCCTTTTTAAGGTTTTTATTTAAAGAATACAAATTTTCATCTGTACAGCTTTTAGGTATATTGTTTCTTCCCCCTATACCTGCCCTCCTACCCACACTCCCATCCCACCTCCAACTCCCTCTCCCATTCCACTTTCCATTAAGATTGATTTTAATTGACTTTATATACAAAAGACAAACTTGTTACTAAGCAGAGATTTCAACTATTTTCACCTACACAGACACACAAAGCATAAAGTACAGTTTGAAGACGAGTTTTGCCATTAATTCTCATAGTACAACACTTAAGGACAGAGGTCCTACATGGGGGGCAAATGCACAGTGACTCCTGTTGTTGATTTATCAACTTACACTCTTATTTGTGACATTAGTGATCACCCAAGGCTCTTGACATGAACTGCCAAGGCTATGGAAGCCTCTGGAGTTCACAAACTGTCGGTTTTTAGACATGCCCCTATGCAAAGTGGAAGTTCTCTCCTCTCTTCAGAGAAAGGTACCTCCTTCTTTGAAGTCCCCTTCTTTCCACTGGGGTCTCACTCCGAGATTCTTCATGCAGAACCGCTCTTGCCACTATTTTTTTTGGTTTCCATGCCTGAAATTCTCTCATGGTGTTTTCAGTCAGGCCTTAGGGGCTGATTCTGAGGTCAGAGTGTTGTTTAACACCTGTGTCTCTTTGGTGAACTGGAGCTGCTTGGCACCCGCAGCCAGAAAACCAGAAATGCCTGTAAATGTACAAGGACAACCCTTGGCCAATGTCTGACACAGCTGCAGTGTCAGGAGTGGATATATGAATCCAGGGTGACCTGGAAGATATCAAGAACTTAAAATGCAGTTATGCTCTGTATTTACCAAGTTAAGAGATTTTGTGTTTTAACTGCATTACCTTTTCCTTTTTTATTTTTTATTTTTTTGGAACCAAGGTACTTGTAAATATTTCCTAGTAAGAAGCCTGCCCTTCGTTGCTGCACTTCTATAGTAAATGCTCCAGATGCCACCAGAGCAGGATTTCCTAATCAGGTCAGCACAAATGCTGCCCTCTAGATGTAAATTGAAAAATGAATAGAGGAAAATGAGTGTGAGAGAGAGAGTGAGTGTGTGTGTTCACAAGTCTGTGTGCATGTGAATCTGTGTGTGAGTCTGTGCTATGTTTGTGTATGTGAATCAATGTGTATACCTGTGAGTCTGTGTGTGTCTCTGTGTGAGTTTGTGTGTGTCTTTGTATGAAAGAATGTCTGTGTATGTGAAACAATGTGTGTAACTGTGAGCCTATATGATGTGTGAGTCTGTGTCTTTGTAAGTCTGTGTATGTACATGTGAGTCTGTGTGTGTGTCTTTGTATATGTGAATTAATGTGTATGTAATCTATGAGACTATTTGTGTGTCTCAGTGTCTGTGTGAGTCTCTGTGTGTGGGTATGTGTGCGTGTGAGCCTGTATCATTGTGTACCTGAATCAATGTGTCTATGTGTATTTGTGAGTCAGTGTGTCTGAGTTTCTATGTGTGCCTGTGTTAAGTATGTATGTGTGTATGTGAGTCTATCTATGTGAATACATGTGTATATATGATGGTGTGATTGTGAGTCCCTGTGTGTGAGTCTTTATATTCATGACTATGTGTGTGAGTCTATATGTGTATGTGTGAGTCTAACTGTGTGTCTGTGTGTGTCTCTGTGTCTCTGTGTGTGTCTGTGTGTATGTGAGTTTGTAAGTCCCCGTGTATGAGTCTCTGTGGGTAACTGTGTGTGTGTTTGTGTATGTGAGTCTGTGTGTGTATGTGTATATATATGTGAGTTTGAGTCCATGTGTGTGTGCTTATGTGTGTATCTATGAGTCTATGTGTGTTCATGCTTGCGAGTCTGTGTGCTTCTGTTATGTGTATGTGTGTGTGTCTGTGTATGTGAGTCTGTGAGTCCATGTGTGTGTTTCTGTGTGAGCGTGTATATATGAGCCCATGTGAGTATGTATATCTATATGTGTGTGTCCATGTGTGTTTGTGAGCCCATGTGTGTCTGTGTATGAGTTTGTGAGTCCATGTGTTTATATTTGTATGTGTGAGTCTGTGTGTGTGTTTCTGTGTGAGTGTGTGTGTGAGTCCATGTGAGTGTGTATATGTGTATATGTGTGTGTGTTGAGGCAGGCAGGGATAAAGGAGTCCTGTGCCTGTCATTGTCAGGCATGGTGGGAACAGCCTCAGGGAACCAGAGAATACATTCTGGATTCTGGAAAGTTTTGCCCAATATTTAAGGCTAATGTGGCCAAACTCCAGAAATGAAAGAGGATCACAAATGCACATCATTATCCATCCAAAGCTATTTTTTCAGGCCCTCTCCTCTGGTTCTGGCTATGCACTGGGCACTGGGGATCAATGGGAACTGCTCTGACAGGGTTTTGCCCTGTCTGCAGCAAAGTTGGCAGCTTGGGGAGGGGAGGAGATATAGACATTAAATAGTTAATAGATGTTAAATAGCAGCAATTTACTCACAATTATAGTGTTAGGAAAATCATGAGGCACCATGAGAGTGAAAAACTAGAGCCTGACCCAGGCTGGACTGAGAGAGAGGCCTCTCCAAGGCAGTACTCTTCCCAAATCCCTTCAGCTGGGCCTCAAGAATGAATCCATTGAGGGGGCCACAAGGGGAATGCTGGAGCCTGCAGTGGTGGGAGGAACATGTTCCTGAGACTCAGCCTGTGTGATGGTGAAGCCATGCTCCAGCCAGTGGACCTTGTCTCTGCCTGAAATTGCCCCATCCAGAGAACATGTGCTCATCTCTCCAGCTTCAGCTATTGCCAGGTGTCCTTCCACATTTTCTTCGACTTCAGAAGAAGTTGGGTGCTGCCTCCACTATGAGCCTGTGTGTTCTGTTACAGCCTAGGGATTCATTAAATGTTTAGTGTCTGTATAGCAAATAGACCTAATGCACGTTACTCACTGTTGCTTGCATATGCCACCCTACTGCAGACTCAGTTCCCCGGGAGCAGAGGTGAGGTCTTGCTCACCCTCCATCACCAAGCTTGATGTGCAGCACTTTTTAAATGAGTGTTGAGTGAATGCATGAGGTTAAAGAATTGGGGCTGTGATAAAAAAGAGCAAGGACGTGAGGTCAGATCATGGGAAGCCTTCAGTGTTGTTCAAAGGAGTTTGGGCTTCATTGCATAGGGCATGGTGTCTACTAAGTATGTCTGAGCAACACTGACATGATCAGAGCCATGTTTATGAAGGCAGCTCTCTCAGCAGGGTGCACAGTCAGCCCAAGTAGGGAGAAGCTGGGGGAGGGAGGCCAGTGAGGACGTTACCTGGAGTGGAAGGGAAGCAGGAGCTCTGGCAAAGGGGAGGACCAGAGTCACTGAGAACCTACTTCAAATGAGAGATTCCCTCTGGGATATTTATCAATGGAGGCGTATAAACCTTCTGCAATGTTTCTCTAGAGGCACTTGGGTTTTCTCATTAGGTAATTAAGAAATAGTTACATTCTCCAGAGACATGCTGAATGCCCTAGCTAATTTCTTCAATTTTGACTTAGTAAAAGGGTGAAATAGCTATCCCATAATTCCTTTTTGGTTAATGCCCACTTGTGTCAAAACTAAATAACTGTATAATCACATTGAAGCAACGCCAATCACCTAAGTTGCTTCTAGAAGCTTCCTTCTCTCAGTTACTGGATTCGGGATTCCTTCTGGAAACTAGAGTTTATATTTCACTTTTATTGCTCCATCTCCCAGTAGGTTAATTACCAAAACAGTTGGCAATTCTGTGCATTTGTTGTTCTTTAAAAGTAAGTAAAACAGAAAGAAAAGGAAGCCTGCACAAAATAAACACTATATTACAAATTTTATTGTAGAAGTCAGGAAAGAGAAAATTTAAGATTCTTAAGGCTCAGGATGATAATTTATCTGCCCTGCATATGTTTTAAAAGATGTTTCAAATCTAACCTTAAATCTAAACTAATCTTCCATAATGTGAGTGGGCTATCATTAGCATAATTTATCTTTTGATTTTTTTTATTTCATGAACAATGCTTTATGAGTAGACGCTGTGTGAAGAAAGAGGTTCAGAGACTTGCTGGAGGCCACACTTCTCGTGGTCGTGGAGCCTCTGAGGAATTCAAGGGGGCCGGGCTCCATGCCCCCTCCAGCAGGCTGCCTCTAACAAATAGATTGAGAATCTTCCTAAAGTAATCAGAGTCAAAGATGTTTTTCAGGCTGTCCAGGGATCAAGGCAGAGAACAAGCCTCACTATGTCTCGTTTTCAACGAGCAAAAGAAACAAATTTCCAAAAGCAACCACTATCACCTTCACACAGTATAGGCTCCTTTAGAATCGTTTCCTCTGGGGTGGACATTGTATATATTCCGTAGCAGAGTGCTGGGTTCACGTCTTGACTACTCTGCACTTCTTATCCAGCTTCCTGCTAATGCACCTAGGAGGCAGCAGATGGCCCAAACATTTAGGCTCCCACCTCCCACAAGGAAGACATAAATAGAGCTCCTGCCTCCTAGCTTCAGCCTGGCCTGACTTTGGCTGTTACAATCATTTGGTGAGTGAACCAATAGATGGAAGAACTCTTTCTGTTTGTCCCTTTCTGTCACTATGCCTTTCAAATAAATCAATAGATATTTTTAAAAGTCATTAAAGTCATTTCTTCCTTCTAATGAAGCAGTTTTTGCTCTAAGTTGTACTATTTCAACAAATGTTACCAGACAAGATGAGTATGGGGATGTTATAGGCCTCAGTGGGATATTTCATAAGAAACATCACATTTTAAAATAATTTTTGTACATAATGATAAATACTTTATTATTGTGTGAAATAATTGTCCAAAGCACTTAAAGATAATTGACATATCATTGATATTTACAGAAACCCTATAACTAGTTTGGAACTGAATATAGCTGTTTGTATTTTCCTTTCTGCCATGGCTGTGTCTAGAGAAATCAGGAAGTCCTCACTACACCCTGGAATTAAACTCTGCTTCCTGGCACTATGTCCAGTAAGCTTTGTGCACTTGAAATGCTCATTTATTAATAAAGCTAAGGAATTAATAAGCATCAATACTTAAGCCCGTAGGATAGAATTAATATCCTTGGCATCTTTCCTACTTCTGATGATATAGAGGAAAGAAGCTGTGAATTCTTGTCCTCGTACTATGCAGTGGCGCCAGATTTGTAGGGTAGCCTGAAGAAGTGGAAGAGTCAGACAAAGGAGAGAGAAAACAAGAGAAAGAGACAGACCATGAATTCCACAGGACAGGTTTATTCAGAGACAAGCCCGAGATGAACCCACTACCAGTGGTCTTGTACAGAGTGGGGCTTCTATAATATAGGCCAATAGCTGAACCCTTAAGGTAGTGGTGCAGCTGTAATAAGACAGAATCGCTTCTGCACAAGATCTTGCTCATGACCCCGCATTCCTGACTATAGGAATACACAGGGAGATGGGACACTGGTCTCTTTCTAGCTACTTCCTGTTGATGAAGGGTGGAGTGTCTGTTCTTTGGGTTGGATTGACTGGACAAGAAGAGCAGTCTTGTCACGTTCCTTTGTGATGGCTTGGGTTATAGCAGTCATTCATTCCTATACAAACTTTTGAAACATGTTAATCATGCATGGTATGAATAAAAGCTTCATGATTATGAGGAGAAAAGGAGATCAGGGAGAAATTGCCCATGGTGGAAAATGGGGTAAGGGCTATTTTGAGAATAGACTTTGGTAGCATGCTTTTTTATGTGTTCAATTCCTTCTCTTGCCACACCAGCCTTATTGGCATAAAAGCAGCCCTCTTCACCCAAAAAGAGGCAAGGTTTTATTCCAGTAGGAAACAGAGAAGCTCTGAGCAAATGGAGGGGTTTATAGAGAGACAGAGGCCAGGCCACTGAGGTCTTGCGATCTAGTCTTTAACAATCCAAACAGCAAATGTAGTGGTTATACATTAGCTATTATGAAGGCAGAAGCAGTCTTAACGGGACCTTTTATAGCTCGATTTTGTCAAAACCTAAATCTTGTTGTCTGTTGGCAAATTGTTACAATGGGATTCCATCCTGTTTTGCTTATCATTATGGGATGTGTCTGCTTATTGCAGGCTGCTGACAGAGGTCAGGGGGATGACTGCTCTGGCTTCTTCAAGATGAATTGAGGTGGAGTAGAGACCCACAGTCAAGACAGGGTTTCAGCAGGAGGTGGCCTCTCGAAGGGGCCTCAGGAGCAGTGTGCAGGTACTGTTTCCATGTGATGTTTTGTGTGCATGATCTTCCAGAATTTCCTTGCTTCAAGTCTGGAGGGAACAAATCTAAAAAGGGTCCAAAACAAAGGACTAACAGGATCATTGTTAGAGGACCTATGAAAGTCACTATCTAAACCAGCAGGGCATTTTCTCATTGAAAGGCAAATAGAAACTGACAAGAGCAGCTTGATAATACATGGGTGGCCTTAAGGCCTGCCCAGATATATGTGAGGCCCAGACCTATCTATCTCTTCACTTGGGGTACTGGAAGAGACATCATAAGAGAGATGTGAACATCCTTGTGACAGACCCCCTGTTGACTCCCATTACCTGACTGGCCTGGGAGGAGCATTGGCCTGAAAAGGAGATTAGTATTGAACAGGCGGCACCTCAAAGGGAATTTACAGTCCTGCCAGACGTGTTACCCTCTGCTGTCCCCTCAGTATCACTAGTTACTATGGCATCTGGGCAGAGTGAAAGGCTCTTTCAGTGTAGAGCCAACAGAGTCTGTGGTTCTGACTTGGGAGTCCTTCAGCCCCAGGGCTGTTCTGTTTCCAGTGACCCAGCTCTTGGAAGAGCTGACAGGGCTCTTGGAAGCTGGCTTCTGTCATGACCGCTGAGTGTCCAAAGCCCTGGCTTTTCACATCAAAGACCTTTGCCCTTTGGGGGTGGACTGTCCTTGTTGGGTGTCCTTGATGATGGATCACTGTGTAAAGCTGCTATTAATTGGCCTGCCACTTATCTTCCATTGCTCCTGTTGCCTGGATTGCTGTTTTCTTCCTGATCTCTGGCAAAATAGACCATGGAGGTAGCCTTTAGGATTGAGCCAAAGGGGGTGTTCAGTCTCATCTCTTTGGTGGCCTGAGCTAGAAATCTATAGTGACAGGTATGTTCTGAAAGTGTTTGTTTTCCTTTCTTCTGTGAGATAAGGCAGTGTCTATGAGGAAAGCTATAGCTTAGTAAGATCAAACATGATGACCACCTTACCTAGCGTGTCTGAAAGTTTTTTTTTAAAGATTTAATTTATTTATTTATTTGAGAGGTAGAGTTTCAGACAGAGAGAGGGGGAGAGAGAGAGAGAGAGAGAGGTCTTCTGTCCACTAGTTCACTTCCCAAACAGCCACAAAAACTGGTACTGAGCTGATCTGAAGTCAGGAGCCAGAATCATCTTCCAGGTCTCACACCTGGGTACAGGGGCCCAAGCACCTGGACCATCTTATTGTTTTCCCGGGCCATAGCAGAGAACTGGATCAGAAGATGAGCAGCTGGGACATGCACTGACACCCATGGAATGCTGGTGCCGCAGGTGGAGGCTTAGCTTACTATACCAGAGCACCAGCCTTGGCTGTCTGAACTTTGACATCATTCATCTCTCCCTTAATTTGGTTTGAAAAAGGAATTTTTCTTGTTTATTGGCAAAATAAATAGGAAAATAAATCTAGCTGTAAAATCATATCATAGTTTAAGCTCTCATTTTTTTTGGTTATGCTATTGAGTCTTTTATATGTGGCCACACATTGCTGCAGAAAAAGGTTACTCGTCATTTTTATAAGGTCTGGGGATCAAACTCTATATCCTACTGGAGTGCCCTTTAGAATATTCAGTTTTCCATCTAGAAGAGAATAGAGGAGAAATGAGGCAACAAATGAGGCCTCTCAGATTGCTTATCCTGCCTTTCTGAGCTTTCAGATTTAACTGGTGCTCATCATGTGGTCAGTGGATTATAGGCCTCAGTTCTTGGGGGTTTAACTGGTCTCCATGTAAGCCATCTCCACTTACCTCTAAGTCTCTTTTAGGAATCTTCTTGTTTTTTCTTTTGGCTAGAACTCCCTTTTAGATTTGACTTAATTTATTGTGAATATATGATACATTCATTACCAGGCAACATGCACAGGAATTCTTGTTTTTGACCACTTGGCTTTAGTTAAGTTTCCTGGGGTTGACACCAATGGCTACATTTTTATTTTGATTTTTTTCCTTGTGATCAAAATCCATTGTGAGCACATCACTGATCAATAATATTGCAGCTAGCTTGTATGTATCCCTCATTGCCAGGTCAGCTTGTACCTTGTTGTTGATATGGTCTCCCATAGGGAGAGAAGTATTTGATGACCAGGAGTTAGTGTCAATAACCCTTTTAGCCACATTTAAGCAATAAAGAGGTTTTACCGTGAAGTAGTCCCTAGGCAACTCTACTTGGAGTCTATTATTAAACTTAGCTTTATCTGTTTACAGAGCTGTCCCAAAATACTGAGTAAAATGCAATAGGCATATAAAAGAGATGTGACACTGGTTTCTGGCTGAGATTTTGAGTGTCAACAGAGAGATGCAAAAGTGAGGGTGGATTTGAACTGGTCAGTAGGAGAGGAAGAGGCAGAATTGGAAAAAAGGGAACAGAGCATGAAAAATATTGAGGGGAAGTTCAGCCATTCTTCCCCAGCATGGCTGGGCATCTCCCCTAGGGCCCCATGAGAGCTAGACAATCACAGTCACCTCAAGGTCCTCACCCCCATTTTGCCACAGAGAGAAAAGAAAGTCAAGAGGAAAGACAGAGAGTCTCAGTTCTCACCCAGAAGGAATCAGAGCTCTTAACATGGAGCAGGCTGGTATTAAGCACCCTGCCGGGTGGAGGGAGTTCACATAAGTCTCCCATGACTGCCTACAAGCCACATGAGACTCAGGGACCAAAGTGAGTGGGGAGACCAATCTCTCAAACTCCTTCCTCACACAGGGCACCAAATGTAAGAGTAGCAGGTCAGACAAAGGGGAGACAGAACAAGACCCAAAGACAGGCCACAAATTCCTCAGTCAGGACAGGTGTACTCAAACAGACCTGAGAGGGACCCACTACTGGTGAGGATTGAGTGCACGGTAGAGAGCATGTTCTCCTCATACAGACTGGGTGCTCTACAGCAAGGACCAAGGCTGGACTCTTAAGGTAGCTGGGAGGGTTTGAGCTAATGGCTGAACTTCAGCATCACCCACTTAGTCACTTGAACTCTCACAACAGTTGCACACAATAGGTATTATTACCTTTTTAAATACAGACACCTTCCAGAAAATTTTAGAAGGAGGATAAGCAAACATGAATGGTTAAAAATTAACAGATAACTGCCAATTTTTATCTTAGTGTTTCTCCCAGGTCTATAGTTAGAAAATCAGAACTGCTGCACAGTCAAATTTGCTGCTGTGGAATTACCTGCTACTGCCTGACCTATACTCTGGTGGAGGGGAAACTGCCAGCAGTGACTATGAGGACACACCAGGAATTTGTATTTGTGTTGTCAGGAACTGGCTATGTACTACTGCTTAAAGACTCAGTTTCAGGCTTGGTAGGTTCTTCTGTTAAATAGGAAGTGCATGACATCAATAAGAAGTACAGTTAGATATTTCTCGGTCTTGGAAATTCAGCCTGAATATCATCATTACCATCTCTCATTTCTCTCTCTAAAGCATCCCTGCATTAGGACACGTGTGTGCCTGGAGAAGGCTACGCAGTTTGGTCCCTTTTTAAGCGGAGGCAGATCTGGAGCTAATTCAAAAATCTTGTGAGCATCAAAGAGAGAAAGACTCAGAACCCAGTCTTTCATGGCTGATTTTTAAAAATCTGGGGTTGTAAATCAACAAATCAGCAGTGTTTATTGTTGGAAGTTATCATTAAATATTGCCTTAGGTGTTCCTCATAGATTCAATCAAATTAGTTGCTTTAAAACTCCTTGGATAATAGCAGAACTCTATTTGGATAAAGGACACTTAACAGACTTTTAAGAAGTTACATTACATGGCATATGTGTATGCTATTTTTTAGAAGTCTGCTTTCAGGAACTGTTAGGAAACTTGGGATGTAGCACATTAATAGATATATTGCAAATGCCTCTGACATTTAAAACACCCAGTTTACAGATGAATTTCTTTTTTTTAAACTTTTATTTAGATTATAAATTTCCAAGGTACGTCTTAAGGATTACAATGATTCCCCCCCCAATAACTTCCCTCCCACCTGTACCCCTCCCCCTTTACCCACTCCCTCTCCCCTTTCATTTGCATCAAGATTCATTTTCAATTCTCTTTGTACACAGAAGATCGGTTTAGTATCTGTTAAGTAAAGATTTCAACAGTTTGCACCCACATAGAAACACAAAGTGGAAAATACTGTTGGAGTACTAGTTATAGTATTAACTCACAATATATAGCACATTAAGGACAGAGGTCCTACATGATATTTTTTAAAAAACATTGATTAATTTTCTATGCAATTTCCAATTTAACACCAAGTTTTTTTTCATTTTCAATTATCTTTAAATACAGAAGATCGATTCAGTATATACTAAGTAAAGATTTCATCAGTTTGCACCCACACAGAAACACAAGGTGTAAAAATACTGTTTCAGTACTAGTTATAGCATTACTGCACATTGGCACATTGGACAACACATTAAGGAAAGATCCCACATGAGACGCAAGTACACAGTGACTCCTGTTGTTGACTTAACAATTTGACAGTCTTGTTTATGGCGTCAGTAATCTCCCTAGGCACTTGTCATGAGTTGCCTAGGCTATGGAAGCCTTTTGAATTTGTTGACTCATTATATTTAGACAAGGTCATAGTCAAAGTGGAAGTTCTCTCCTCCCTTCAGAGAAAGGTACCTCCTTCTTTGGTGGCCCTGTTCTTTCCACTGGGATCTCACTCACAGAGATCTTTCATTTTGGTCTTCTTTTTTTTTTCCCAGAGTGTCTTGGCTTTCCATGCCTAATATACTCTCATGGGCTCTTCAGCCAGATCCGAATGCCTTAAGGGCTAATTCTGAGGCCAGAGTGTTATTTAGGACATCTGCCATTCTATGAGTCTGCTGTGTTTCCCACTTCCCATGTTGGATCGTTCTCTTCCTTTTTTATTCTATCAGTTAGTATTAGCAGACACTAGTCTTGTTTGTGTGATTCCCTTGACTCTTGGACCTATCAGTATGATCAATTGTGGACTGAAGCTGATCACTTGGACTAGTGAGATGGCATTGGTACATGCCACCTTGATGGGATTGTATTGGAGTCCCCTGGCACGTTTCTAACTCCATCATTTGGGGCAAGTCCAATTGAGCATGCCCCAAATTGTACATATCCTCCCTCTCATTTTCCCTTTCTTATGGTTAACAGGGATCAGTTTTCTGTTAAAATTTAATCATCTATGGATAATTGTGTGTTAATTGCTGAGTTCAATCACTAGTACTAGAACAAAAAAATACTAAAATGGATAAAGATTTACATTGTACATCAACTGTCCGGACAAGAGCTGATCAAGTCACTGTTTCTCATAGTGTCCATTTCACTTCAACAGGTTTCCCCTTTGGTGCTCAGTTAGTCGTTGGCAATCAGGGAAAACAAATGATATTTGTCTCTTTGGGTCTGGCTTAATTCACTCAGCATGATGTTTTCCAGTTTCCTCCATTTTGTTGCAAATGACCAGATTTCATTGTTTTTGATTGCTGTATAGTATTCTGTAGAGTACATGTCCCATAATTTCTTTATCCAGTCTACTGTTGATGGGCTTTTGGGTTGGTTCCAGGTCTTAGCTATTGTGAATTGAGCTGCAATAAACATTAATGTGCAGACAGCTTTTTTGTTTGCCAATTTAATTTCCTTTGGGTAAATTCCAAGGAGTGGGATGGCTGGGCTGTATGGTAGGGTTATATTCAGGTTTCTGAGGAATCTCCAGACTGAATTCCATAGTGGTTTAACCAGCTTGCATTCCCACCAACAGTGGATTAGTGTCCCTTTTTCTCCACATCCTCTCCAGCATCTGTTGTTAGTAGATATCTGAATGTGAGCCATTGTAGGCAGTCATGGGAGACTTATGTGAGCTCCCTCCACCCAGCAGGGTGCTTAATACCAGCCTGCTCCATGCTAAGAGCTCTGATTCCTTCTGGGTGAGAACTGAGACTATATAATAATTAAGGGATCAATTTAACAGGAAGATATAATGATTATCAATGTATATGCACCTAATTACAGGGCACCGGTTTATTTAAAAGACCTGTTAAGGGAATTAAAGGGAGACTGAGACACCAATACAATAGTACTGGAGGACTTCAATACTCCACTCTCAGAGATAGACAGATCAACAGGACAGAGGATCAACAAGGAGACATTAGATTTAAATGACACTATAGCCTAAATGGATCTAACAGATATCTACAGAACTTTTCATCCTACAGATAAAGCATTTACATTCTTCTCAGCAGTACATGGAATCTTCTCCAGGATTGACCACATACTAGGCCATAAAGCAAGTCTCAACAAATTCAAAAGAATTAGAATCATACCATGCAGCATCTCAGACCATGAGGGAATGAAGTTGGAAATTAGCAACTCAGGAATCTCTAGAGCATATGCAAACACATGGAGACTGAACAACACGCTCCTGAATGAACAATGAGTCAAAGAAGAAATTAAAAGAGAAATAAAAAATTTCCTGGAAGTAAATGAGGATAACAGCAGATCATACCAAAACTTATGGGATACAGCAATAGCATTGTTAAGAGGAGAGTTTATAGCAATAGGTGCCTACATCAAGAAATTGGAAAGGCACCAAATAGATGAACTTTCAGTTCATCTCAAGGATCTAGAAAATCTGCAGCAAACCAGACCCACATCTAGTAGGAGAAGAGAAATAATTAAAATCAGAGAAGAAATCAACAGGATTGTATAAAAAATTACAAAAAATCAGCCAAATGAGGAGGTGGTTTTATGAAAAAATAAACAAAATTGACACCCCATTGGCCCAACTAAAAAAAAAAAAGAAGAGAAAAGATCCAAATCAATAAAATCAAAGATGAAAAGGAAAATATAACAACAGACACCACAGAAATAAAATGAATCATCAGAAATTACTACAAAGAGTTGTATGCCAGCAAACAGGGGAATCTATCAGAAATGGATAGATTCCTGGACACATGCAACCTACATAAACTGAACCAGGAAGACATAGAAAACTAAAACAGACCCATAACTGAGACAGAAATTGAAACCGTAATAAAGGCCCTCCCAACAAAGAAAAGCCCAGGACCAGATGGATTCACTGCTGAATTCTACCAGACAATTAAAGAAGAACTAACTCCAATTCTTCTCAAACTATTCAGAACA
>CM027390.1:125194526-125210092 GCA_015711505.1 Sylvilagus bachmani | reverse complement strand
TAAAATTCTGACCAATAGAATGCAACAACACATCAGAAAGATCATCCACCCAGACCAAGTGGGATTGAGCCCTGGTATGCAGGGATGGTTCAATGTTCACAAAAACAATCAATGTGATACACCACATTAACAGACTGCAGAAGAAAAACCATATGATTATCTCAATAGATGCAGAGAAAGCATTTGATAAAATCCAACACCCTTTCATGATGAAAACTCTGAGAAAATAGGGTATAGAAGGGACATTCCTCAATACAATCAAAGCAATTTATGAAAAACCCATGGCCAGCATCCTATTGAATGGGGGAAAAGTTGAAAGCATTTCCACTGAGATCTGGTACCAGACAGGGATGCCCACTCTCACCACTGCTATTCAATATAGTTCTGGAAGTCTTAGCCAGAGCTATTAGGCAAGAAAAAGAAACTAAAGGGATACAAATTGGGAAGGAAGAACTCAAACTATCCCTCTTTGCAGATGATATGATTCTTTATTTAGGGGACCCAAAGGACTCTACTAAGAGACTTTTGGAACTCATAGAAGAGTTTGGCAAAGTAGCAGGATATAAAATCAATGCACAAAAATCAACAGCCTTTGTATACACAGGCAATATCACGGCTGAGGAAGAACTTCTAAGATCAATCCCATTCACAATAGCTACAAAAACAATCAAATACCTTGGAATAAACTTAAGCAAGGATGTTAAAGATCTCTACAATGAAAATTACAAAACCGTAAAGAAAGAAATAGAAGAGGATACCAAAAGAGGATACTAAAAAATGGAGAAATCTTCCATGCTCATGGATTGGAACAATCAATATCTTCAAAATGTCCATTCTCCCATAAGTAATTTACAGATTCAATGCAATACCAATCAAAATACCAAAGGCATTCTTCTCAGATCTGGAAAAAATGATGCTGAAATTCATATGGAAACACAGGAGACCTCGAATAGCTAAAGCAATCTTGTACAACAAAAACAAAGCCGGAGGCATCACAATACCAGATTTCAGGACATACTACAGGGCAGTAGCTATCAAAACAGCATGGTACTGGTACAGAAACAGATGGGTAGACCAATGGAACAGAATACAAACACCAGCAATCAATCCAAACATCTACAGCCAACTTATATTTGATCAAGAATCCAAAACCAATCCCTGGAGTAAGGACAGTCTGTTTAATAAATGGTGCTGGGAAAACTGGATTTCCACGTGCAGAATCATGAAGCAAGATCCCCACCTTTCACCTTACACAAAAATTCACTCAACATGGATTAAAGACTTAAATCTACGACCCGACACCATCAAATTATTAGAAAGCATTGGAGAAACCCTGCAAGATATAGGTACTGGCAAAGACTTCTTACAGATGAATTTCAAATGAACACATATCCACTGCCACTCCTGTCCACACTGTTACCCCACTCGGGTTTTCCAGCAGTACTGCCATGAGGTGCACCTTGTGTGTTCCACAGTCACCCACAGACAGGGTCATGGAGAGAAGTCGCAGAGTTATGGAGCTGACTCTAGAAGGCTGAGATGCACCGCATGGGAGACCAGGAGGAAGCACCTGGCTCCTGGCTTCGGATTGGCACAGCACGCTGGCTGTAGAGGCCATTTGGGGGGTGAACCAACAGAAGGAAGACCTTTCTCTCTCTGTCTCTCTCTCTCTATCTCTGTCACTGTCAAACTCTGCTTGTCAAAAAGAAAATAAATAAAAAGGAAGGCTGAGGTGCAAACTCCTGCACCTTGGAGTCAATCAGTGCTGATTACCTACAGACTTTACTCTTTACTACTTTACTACTTCCAAGCAGAATCTTAGACAAGTTACTTAACACTTCAGCCTTCATTTTTGAGTCTAAGCAGGAATACTGACGCGTGTCTCATGAGATCATTGATAGGTTCAAATGAGATGATTCACATGTGGCCCTAACTGAAACCATAGCCCACATCATGCAGTCATGGGGAGGATGAGGGTTAAAGAAACACAGGTACAGTGGGAAAAAATTAATGGGAATGCAATTCCACAATTCTTTCTTAGAGAAAGAGCGAGAGTGAGAGTGAGAGCGAGAGCAAGAGAGAAAGAGAGAGAGAGACCTTCTATCTATTGGTTCACTCCATGGATGCCTGCAACAGAAGGGGCTGGGCCAGAAGCCAAAAGCCAGAAGCCAGGAACTCAATCTAGAGCTCCCATTTGGATACTGGAGACATCTTCTATTGCCCCCCAGGGTATGCATCAGCAGGAAGTTGGAATCAGAAGCAGAGATGGGACTTGAACCCAGACACTCAGGGGATACAAGTATCCACTGAATCCAACACCCACTCTCACAATTCTAATTTTACTCAAGTTTCTCACCACCAAGGAGAACCCAGTCTATAACCAATTGCAATATTTCTCAGAGCTGGTTATTTCTTCTGCTTCATTCCCCTGTAGCCTGTCTCTGCCATTGCTCACTGACCAAAGAACATTCCCTACCTTCCATGCTATTTCTGTCACTCCCACCCCACTCTCCACCTACAAATCCCACCTTTTCCTCTGTTTTTATTACAAAGGTGATTTAACCTCTCTTGAGAAATCCTTTATTTTAAATCTTATTTTTCTCAATCTTATTTTTCTAAGGCAACTTGACATCACAAATACAGAGAAACCATTCTGAGAAAGAAATATTAGGCATATTTCTACAGATTAGCAGAGAAGGGAGTTTTAATTAAATCAGAAATTGAAACAATTTCCATGTCAGTATGGGAGGGTGATATAGTAGAAAATTGACCAACATTCCATATTGATGATTTTCACTCATGATAATATTTAAAGAAAATAACACAAGGTCACAAGATACAAATCTCAATATTTGTTGGTCCTTCTCCCCTCTGGCATCTGTTCCACATGCTTATTGCAGCAAAACAAACTGTGCCAAAAATAAGTAGCTTAAAACAATGATCATTATTATCCCTTGTGGTCCTACAGTTGACTGAGCTCAGTTGTCCAGCTCTCACTCATGGTCTTTCATGTGATGGTAGTCAGATTGCAACTGAGGCTGGAATCATTGGAAAGTGCTCTGGTGTCTCAGATAGATGGATAGAAGAGCTGAAGGCTGGCCAGGTCTCTCTCTGTTTCTGTCTCTCTCTCTTTTTCTCCCAATCTCCCTCTCCTTTTCCCTCTCTACTCTTCTCCCTTCCTCTATCCCTTTCCTTACAGATTATCTGAGCTACTGCCCAACATGGCAGGTCAGGGTATTCTGACATCCTGCATTGCATCTAGCAAGGCTCTTTATGCAATAGCATAAAAGGCATCACTTTTGTAAATGAAAAGCAAGTCACTGCATTAGCCCAGATTCAATGGGTGGAGACTACATAAGAGAATGAAAACTGGGAGGTTTGGTTGCTGGGGGCCCTCTGTGGAGACCATTTGTTACATACCTCCCTCACTCCATTCCCCCATTTTGGAAATTTAGGAAGCTTTGTTAGAGTTCACAGTTTATTTTTCTGAAAGACAGAGTGCCTTTGTCCTACTGACAGCCTCCTACTCTAGCCAATGTTTCTGTGTGGAAACATTCAGGCTTTTCCTTGTAGGAGAGACAGGGGAGCACACAGATGGCCTGAGTTTGACTTCTCACCTCGTTTTACAGTATCTCTTTGAACTTGAGCCAGTTTTGTAATTCTCTGGTTCCTTGGCTACAAAACAGAACTGACATTACTCAAAGGGCTATTATAAAGACTAGATGAAATAAATTACATAAAAATGCATGTAGTGCCTAGCACACAGTACATGCTCAGTAAATATTATCATTATTGAATGTTGATGTGTGATCTATTCATCAAGAAAATTTTGCATCCCAGCCTTTGCAGCTTGTTCCTGCAGCAGTGCTGGTGAGGAATGACAGGCATGGCATCCTTTTAGATCCATTTCTGAGTTCATAGCACAAGTAGGGCAAGAGAAGGCATGGAGGACTGTGCCAGAAAGGGTTCTTTGTGTCAAGCATCAGGAGCCAGCTCTGGCTAGCTTAGGCACAAAGGGATTTTTTGGAAAGATGCAAGGCACAGAGGGATGGAGGGAGAGAAGGGCAGATTCACACAGCGCTGGCCCAGCAACTGTAGCCATTCCCAGCAGCAATATTTCGTCTGGGTATCCCCACTAGAAAAGATGAATCACCTTGCATTCCCAGTCTTAATATCACTATGTTTGAAGAGGTCAATAGCCATGAGCCTACCTTGGTCTGACCCCTGGCTAGAGAAAGAATGAGAGTGATTCAAAATCCCTCTGGTATATATCCAAGACGAGAGGATGATTCCTTCAAATGAGTTCTCTGACTCAGAGAAAGTTAATGGGTGGTGGACTACCCAAAGCAATGTGAATGGATGACATTAATCAATATCAACTAGTAAGAACATTGCCACAAGGCATGAGATGGAGGGTCCAGTCTGAGCAAGTGACATAATCAGGCACTTGCTTTGTACCACGCTGCTGTATTGCCAGATAAACCAGTAGAGGCTTACTTTGCCAGCACCCTGCCCCCTGAAGCTCAGAGGCAGTTGAGCTACAGGGGTAGCTATAATCTGAGGCAACCTTGAGAGTGGATTTATTTTGTACCCCATTTGACCTGAAACTTCCAACACCCCACGCCCAGGCCCACTCAGCAACATTAGGGGTTAAATAGGCTTCTATAGAAGAGGCTTTGCAATGCAATCATGGTTTAAAGCTGTGATGCTTTGAGGGGTTGGAGTGCTTCTTGGGTTTGTAGACACTACCAGAAGCTTCTTCATATATTAGGCACTGTCTATCATGTATGATTTATACCCTGTGATTCCATTGATTGAATTTATTCTGAGTGCTTCAGTTTGGGGAGTTCCATCATGCAGTCAAGATTTCATCTCACAGGCATGTAATTTGCTTAAACTTTTCATGAGGCCCAGTGGCTTTTATCATGTCTGTCCAAGTGTCTTTATTTAGTCTGACTGATTTACTCACTGGCTCCAATTGCATGCCTCTGTGGGATGCAGATAAACAGGGGTTTACCCAGAGCTCATAAACAAACTCAAGAATACCTTACAGTTTCTTAGGGCAGAGAGGGTCCTGGGTAGCTGTTCAGAGGGCTGTGGGCCAGCAAAGGGCACCTTGGTCACTGCAGATTCAGCTAGCAGAGGGAGGCAACCCTCAGGGATCTCCACTCCATGCCAAGACAAGGGAAACTGATCCTTCCCTCTTCCTCAGCCTGTCTTTTCTCCCTGTCATTTCCAGAGAACCTAAAACCAGAGAGAGAAGAAGAGCAGAAGTGGAAACACAAGTGGGCAGTGCTGTGGGCATAGGCCCGAGCCTTGTTTAGAGAAGATAAAGGTGGAGCTCTACCTGGACTGGCCTCTGCACTTGTGACAAGTGTTAGCACCATGAGTGCTGAGGAAGGAATGCCCAACCCAACCTTACCATGTAAAATGAACAAAACACCCGAAACTGCATGCCAGTCTCCCTCAGCTAACTGATCCTATTTCCCTATTAACTTAACATAATTATAGAAAGTAAGGGATATAGCCTGATGTCATTTTTTAAAAGATTTGTTTTACTTTTTTGAAAGGCAGAGTGACAGAGAGAGAGGGGGGGGAGAGAGAGAGAGAGAGAGAGAGAGAGAGAGAGATAGTCCATGTGCTGGTGCAGTCTTCAAATGGCTGCAATGACCAGGGCTAAGCCAGGCTGAAGGAGGAAACTGGAACTTCATCCAGTCTGTATAGAAATCCCCTATTGATATTTTGAGCTTAAATCCCCTATCTGGCTAATCATGAAATTAAGAACAGTCAGAAAATCAAGATGGCTCTTGAAAATTAAGTCCATAGGGGCCAGTGCTGTGGTGCAGTGGATTCAAGCCACAGCCTGCAGTGCCAGAATTCTATATGGGTGTTGGTTTTAGTCCCAGCTGCTCCACTTCTGATACAGCTGTGTGCTAATGTGCCTGGGAAAGCAGCAGCAGATGGCCCAAGTTCTTGAGCCCCTGAATCCAGAAGGCAGACCTGGAAGAGGCTCCTGGCTTCAGCCTGGCTCAGCTTGGTTGTTGCTGCCATTTGAAGAGTGAACTAGTGGATGGAAGGTTCTCTCTCTCTCTCCCTCTCTCTAATCTCTATCTGTATCTCTGCCTTTCAAGTAAATAAATAAGTCTAAAAACAGAAAAAGAAAGAAAATTAAGTCCAAATTTACAACACCTTTGCAGATTGAGAAATTCAAAATATCCAACTTCTGATGCTAATCTTGCTGCACCGCACTTTTCCTTATCAGCAAACACTGAAAATAAGATAAAAAATGAAGGGCTGTTTTGGATGGTTGGCATCTATGTGCACTACAGGCTTGAACAATGTTCTCATCTGTGAAATGGGCTAATTGCGTTAGTTCATCTCTCCATGGCATAATAATGCTACTGAGAAGTCTCACACACCAACTTCCAAGTTGAGACTGCAAATGTGCCATGGGATCACTGTCTTGTAGCATAGAGATTTAGTTAAGGTTGTATGCTGTTCAATGACTAGTTGACTGCTAATAGTGGAGTTCCCCACAGTCATTTTTTAAAAGATTCTTTATTTATTTATTTGAAAGTCAGAGTTCCACAGAGAGAGGAGAGGAAGAGAGAGAGAGAGAGAGAGAGAGAGAGAGAGAGAGAGAGAGAGAGAGAGAATGAGAGAGAGAGAGGTCTTCCATCCGATGGTTCACTCCCCAACTGGCTGCAACGGCTGGAGCTGCGCCGATCCAAAGCCAGGAGCCAGGAGCTTCCTCTGGGTCTACAATGTGGGTGAAGGGTCCCCAAGGACTTGGGCCATCTTGTACTGCTTTCCCAGGCCATAGTAGAGAGCTGGATTGGAAGTGGAGCATCCTGGTCTTCAGGCCAGGGCGTTAACCCGCTGCGCCACAGCACCAGCCCAACCCCACAGTCATTTATTCTGGTCAAATGGACACACAAGCTGAAGTTCAGCACTAAAAACTGTGCCCCAGGGGCTGGCATTGTAGTGTAGCAGGCTAAGCCACTTACTACAACACCAGCATTCATATAGGCACCAGTTCAAGCCCCAGTAGCTCCACTTCTGATCCAGCTCCCTGCTAGTGGCCTAAGAAAAGCACAAGGTGGTTCAAGTATTTGGGCCCCTGCCAACCATATAAGAGACCTAGATGAAGGTTCTGGCTCCTGGCTTCAACCTGGCCCAGCCCTGGCCATTGCAGCCATCTAGAGAGTGAACCAGCAGATGGAAGTTCTCTCTCTCTCTCTCTCTTTCTCTCTTTCTCTCTCTCTCTCCTGTCTCTATATAACTCTTTCTTTCAAATAAATAAATAAGTCTTAAAAAAAAGAACTGTGTCCTTCATATACCATTTGGAAACAATAATTTTAGTGCTGGGCAAAATATTAAACATAGGCTTCCGGTCAATAAACCCAATACAATGAAGTATTTAGTAGAAATGTAGAATTACTAGAGTTCATGATAAATATATTCTGTTGAAATGAAATCTTACATTCTAACCATTAAATTAGCACATCTAAGTCTTTTCTAAAATTATGCACAGAACTGACATGTACACTCACATTAACATACACAAATTATTTAAAGAAAGAAGTGAGTTGCAATATATCTCACTAGTCAAAGTGATCAGTTTTAGTTCATAATTGATCATACTGATAGGTCTAAGAGTCAAAGGGGTCACACAAACCAAATTAGTGTCTGCTAATACTAACTGATAGAACCAAAAAGGGAGAGAACGATCCAACATAGGAAGCAGGATACACAGCAGACTCATAGAATGGCAGATGTCCTAAACAGCACTCTGGCCTCAGAATCAGCCCTTAAGGCATTCCGATCCAGCTAAAAAGCCTATGAGAGTATTTTAGGCATGGAAAGCCAAGACACTCTGGCAAAAAAAAAATGACCTAAATGAAAGATCTCTGTGAGTGAGATCCCAGTGGAAAGAATGTCATCAAAGAAGGAGGTACCTTTTTCTGAAGGGAGGAGATAACTTCCACTTTGACTAATAAGATTAAAGTTGGCAAACTCAAAAGGCTTCCATAGCCTTGGCAACTCATGACAAAAGCCTCGGGTAATTACTGATGCCATAAACAAGAGTGTCAATTGTTAAATCAACAACAGGAGTCACTGTGCACTTACTCCTCATGTAGGATCTCTGTCCTTAATGTGATGTACTATGTGAATTAACGGTATAACTAGTACTCAAACAGTACGTTATACTTTGTGTTTTTGTGTGGGTGCAAACTGTTGAAATCTTTACTTAGTATGTATTAAATTGATCTTCTGTATATAAAGATAATTGAAAATGAATCTTGATGTGAATGGGATGGGAGAGGGAGAGGAGATGGGATGGTTGCAGGTGGGAGGGAGATTATGGAGGGGAAAGCCTATATAATCCAAAAGTTGTACTTTGGAAATTTATATTTAATAAATAAAAGTTAAAAATAGAAGATATAGAATTAAAATATCAATAGGTAGCAATTAAACCAAATTTTTGAAAATCTAACCTCCATGACTCCATTAAGTCTAAATTATAAGACTGCCTAATACCATTGCATGGAATTCTATGTATTGCAACTCACTTCTTTCTTTAAATAATTTGTGTATGTTATTGTGAGTGTACATGTCAGTTCTGTGCATAATTTTAGAAAAGACTTAGATGTGCTAATTTAATGGTTAGAATGTAAGATTTCATTTCAACAAATATGTTTAGCATGAACTCTAGTAATTCTACATTTCTACTAAATACTTCATTGTATTGGGTTTATTGACAGGAATCCTATGCTTAATATTTTATTTTCCCCAAATAATTTTCTGTAAATTTGCATAAGGTCAAATTTCCAAAGGAAACTTGACCAATATTCAAAAAATGCTATGTAGAGATCCACTGTATGTAGAGATCCATGTATGTAGAGATCCACTGACGTTTTGCAGTCTAGTGCTCTTGCATGTGGGTTAATGCTGATGATGAAGAGCAGCAATGAATGTGGCCCCAACTCCACAGGGTGGATGTGAAGCCGAATCAGGGTCAAGCAAGGGGAGCTCACTGGTGTTTGCTGTCAGTGGATTTCTGATACCTGAAACCACATTGGACACTAATCCTCACTTCCATTCCATTTTAGCCACTAGCTATTTTTATGGCCAAGAACCTGAAACTTAACATCAAAGGTTAAATTTAGTGATGGATGTGAAAGAGGGAGCTGATGCAGTCTGTTTCTTCCAACTGAAAACACATCATCAGGTTTGGGTAAAATGCACTTGCCTCAGGTGCAAAAAGAACATAAAGAAAGGACAGCAAGGAGGGAAAGGGGGGCCACTGGAAAGCAGGGTCTGATCTTTGGCTGCACTCCATTTGTCCTGTGGGACAGGTTCCCAGATAGGATTTGATTTAGTGCTGCAATAGTGAAAATATAATATACTATTACAAACATTTCGTGATGATTGTCTATATTAAAAGATTGACAGGATGTTTTATGGTTCTCTGGGGGGTAGATCAGGTATTATAAAAACAGAAAATAATCAGTGTAAGCCATGTTTCCCAGAATGTACCATACAGCAGTGCATAAGCAAGGGGGCAGGGAGCCATGCTCCTCACAGTTAAACTCCAGGATGTCAGCATATCCTGCTCACATACCTGGGAAGTAAAATTCCCTTTCAAGCCAGCTTGTCATTCACCTGACATAGGATGGCTTTCTTCCCTGCTAAGGGGTCCTTATCCCACAATGAATTAAAGAGCTCATACTGTCTTACTGGCTGCTTTCTCTTATCTGGAGTCAAGGGCTCACCTGCTTTGTGACTACAGAGTTGTAGTAGCTGTTGGTTGTTCCATGCTAATCATGTCTTTGCCACCCTGTATATCATCTTTGGGGGTTCAGGTCTCTGTATACACACACACATACACACACACCCTAGAACCTTCACTATTTTGAAAGTCATCTTTCCCTGATAGAATTTAGGCCATGCTGTGGACCCTGGCAACCCATACAAGCCTTTCCCCTTGGGTCCCCCAAGTGAATCCACCTTGACAATTGAGTTTTTTGTGTTGTATGATTTAAAAAGATGAGGAGCTAAGATCACTATGTCTGTCCTTTCACAAGGAACCATGGGCCTTATGCTAATCTGTCCACTGCTTCTTCACAACCCCTTTCCCAGCCACCTACCAGAATGTTCTACTGCAGTCTTCCTCCAGAATAGTGGATGTCTGTGTGCACATATCACAGAGATGGTTCTAATCCACACTGGCTTGCTGGCTCCACCACTTGGACCCTGTTCTATGCTTCTAGTGAAATGTTTACAGCCCCTTGAGAAGGCTAGCTGACTCCTGAAAAACTGTTCTCACATTAGGCATTGGTACTGTTTCTTGGGGCTGGGTGCTCTGGAATAAGCATTTTTTGAAGATTTACTTATTTATTTGAAAGTCAGAGTTACATAGAGAGAGAACGAGAGGCAGAGAGAGAGAGAGAGAGAGAGGAGAGAGAGAGAGAGAGAGAGAGAGAGAGAGAGAGAGAAAGTGAAAGAGAGAGAGAGGTCTTTCATCTGTTGGTTCACTCCCTAATTGAATGCAACTGCTGGAGCTACACTGATCCAAAGCCAGGATCGAGGAGCTTCCTCTGGGTCTCCCATGTGGATGCAGGGGCCAAAGGACTTGGGCCATCTTCTACTGCTTTCCCAGGCCATAGCAGAGAGCTGAATAGGAAGTAGAGCATCGGGGACTCAAACCAGTGCCCATATGGGATGTTGACACTGCAGGTAGTGCTTTATTCCCTAGGCCACAGAGCTGGCCCCACCCTCACATTTAAAATATAAATCACCTCTGACTGGAAGCTCTTGCCAGGTTTGCCTGTGCCTTCTGGGGCCTTATGTCCTCATCTGTAAAATGGGGAAGTCATGTGTATACCGTGCTTAGAACCCTGCCTGGCCCGAGTGAATCCTCAGTAAACAGTTGCCATGAGTGCCATATAATAACAACTTAAGACAACATTAGTGCCACAGCTGTGTCCCCATCATCTGGTAGTGCTCCTAAGCTAATTAGTGTTCCAACCATGGTTTGTTGAGTTGATGATGTTACAGAAACCTCACAGATCAGAGGTTGGCTGGGCCAAGAGGTGCATTTTAGGAAGAAATGGAAAGTTAGAAGGTAGCACTCCTGTATACCTGTCTCCAACCCTCTGTTAACCTGTCTAGTGTTGTCTCTTCACTATGGCCCCCAGGTGAGGCAGGAGACAAAGAACAAGATTCCTTCAATTAGGTACTATTCCTCCTATGACATTTACATGATTTAAAAGTTGAGAATTCATTAAAAAGTCCTTCACTGTTTTCTAATTCCCCTCAAAATCATGCTTCCTCCCTAGATAACCTGTTGGTGAGTGCTGGATAATTAGGATCATGGGGACACATTAATTGGGCTCACTTTAACACTGGCAACAGATGCATGGATATGTCTATACACAGCAGTTTTTCATTGGCATCTAAGATGGCTTGTTAAGATACCAAGCGCATCTGACCCCTTCTAGGTCTGGGTATGAGCAGAGACAAGAAGGGGGGGGGCAGTATTCTGTCCATAAATACTATTGTCGAACCCTTGCCAGCAAAGGTCCAACACACAGAGTCACGATACGAACGCTGTTGATTGGTTCTCAAGGAACTTTTATTTTAGTGATAGCAGAAGGAGAGGAGAGAAAGAAAGAGAAGAAAGAGAAGAGAAGCAGCTGATAGAAAGAAGGAGAAAGACTGAAGAGACTGCACAACTTTCCGGCCCCTATCCCAGTCCATTCCCGGTCCCTTAGGACTAGGGCGAGTAGTCCATCAATCAGATCAAAAGGCACGCTGAGCCTCAGGTCAAGGTGTATCTCATCCCATCAGGTTGTTTGCAAGTCTTTTCAGGTCAAGGTGTGTCTCATCCCATCAGGTTGTTTGCAAGTCTTTTGTTCAGCACTTCCTTGACCTTGTTCTGCTCGCAGGATGAGGCAGTGCAATGAGGAGGTCCCCACAGGTGGCTGGCCTGTGGTTCCCCACATACTATTTCACCTGTCCCCCACCATTGTTGATTTTCCCACATTCATCATAAAGGCAATATTTGAAAACTTGCTATTTATTATATACAAACTCCTGAATTGAAGATATACAATGAGAAAACATATCACATTGTCTGTGGTTTAGCTATTGTAGGTTTTGTCCTGCCTTGCATGGAGCTCAGAAACAGTCTCTCCTAAGGCAAGAAAGTGAAAGAGAATGTTGGCTAGGTTTGGTAAGGTTTAATGCCCGGTCACAATAGATTAGGCTGGGGGCTGATCCCTGGACTCCAAGCAGACATGTGTGCTATACAGTGGTTTGTAGAAGGAATTTGCTTATCTGGGACATTCTCTGTTAAAAGATGGATGGATGCAGTGTAACATTCTTTTTTTTTTTTTAGCATTTACCTTGATCTATTTTCAGTATACTTAATAACCATATAGTTAACTAGTTAACTATACTTTAAGACATGGAGCTCAACAAGTAGTGTGAGAGGCCAGAGCCACGCCATGACAGGCTTCTCACAAGACACAGGGATTGCTAGGCCCAGGACGCTTCCTCTGTGATGAAACCTGACACTAGGGAAGCAGCAAGATGGTGGAATGGAAGGTAGCACACTGATAGTCCAGGAAGAGACAGTTTAATAAAAATGGATATACTGCAGGTTCAAGGAAGAGTTGGGGAAGAAACACCAGAGGAAAATCTTCTGGAACTAGTGATTCACAGTGGACCTGCATGGAGGGCATGGGAGCTCACAACTTGAGACACCAGTTGCAGAATCTACGCACCAGCACTGGAACGCGAGGTGAGCTGAAACTCAGTAGCCTGAGACATCAGTGGGAAAGCAGAAGGAGGAGCCTAGAGGGAGCAAGGCTTGAAGCCCCATGGGGAAAAGTTCACCAGGCTAACTAGAGGAGAGAGAGAGAAAAAAAAGGGACCAGTATGGACATGAGTTTCTCTCTCTCAGCTCACCTCTAAAAGGTGAGCAAGACAAAGAGCTGGCACCATTTTGGACATACGTAAAAGCTGTGCAACCTCGGGGCTGCACCTGCCCTCAGACAAGCAGAAAAAAACTGACTCTTGGTGGGTGAAATAACAGGAGATTAGGACCTAGTGAATGTGTGGTGTTAATGAACTGAGACTGTGAAAAAAGAGATGGTGGGTGAAAGAACTCACGGAGTTCACGTGAGTACTCTCCAGAGACTCTACAATTTGGTAGCCTTGGTAACCCAGTGAGAGACTGCAGGAGAAGTTGAGCCCACACTGAGGGCAGCAGATTCCCTGTGTGGTCCTTGAGAAAGAGCAGGCGAATGTTATACCACAGGAGCCAGAGATTGGAGGCTGACTACCTTCAATTCCACTAAGCTGTGTGGAATTACTTCCCTTCTGTATAAAAAAAAAAAAGAAAAAAGAGAGAGATTTACCATGCCTAATCTGGGAGTGTCAACTTTGGCACACCCTTAACCCTGAGAATCCAGAGCTCTCTGGCCACACCCATCTCAAGCCTCTAAGGCTCCATAAAAAGCAGACAGTCCACTTAATACAGTCATAGTATAACAAGAAAAAACACCATAGCAAGGAAACAAGAATCCAAAGAATATCTCCATAATGCCAAAAAAACAAACGCAGAAACTGAGAAAACAAGAACAAGGAAGACATTATGATGACCCCAAATGAACAAGACACCCCAAGCCAAGATTATGAAGATGATGAGATGGAAAAAATGCAAGATACGAATTTCAAAAAATTTATGATAAGAACAATTAGAAGTTTTCAAAAACAAATGCTTGAGCTACGGAATTCCTTACTGGACAAGATAGAAAATCTCCTTCGAGAAAATGAAATCTTAAGGAGGAATCGAAATGAAACGCAGAAACTAGTAGAAGAGTGTGATAGTGAAGAGAAATCAAAATGAAATGAAGAATATAATAGATCAAATGACAAACACATTAGAGAGCCTTACAAACAGAATGGGTGAAGCAGAAGAGAGCATATTGGACTTAGAAGACAGAGCACAGGAAAGTATATAGTCAAACCAAAGAAAAGAAGAGGAAATTAGAAATCTAAAAAAATACTGTTGGAAATCTACAGGATACTATTAAAAAACCCAACATTCCAGTTCTAGGAGTTCCTGAAGGCACGGAGAGGGAGAAAGGATTAGAATGCCTTTTTAGTGAGATAATAGCAGAATATTTCCCAGGTTTGGAGAAGGACAGAGACATCCTAGTACAGGAAGCTCATAGAACCCCTAGTAAACATGACCAAAAGAGATCCTCACCACGACACATTGTAATTAAACTCAACACAGTGAAACAGAAAGAAAAGATCCTAAAATGTGCAAGAGAGAAATGCCAGATTACTCTCAGAGGATCTCCAATTAGACTCACAGCAGACTTCTCATCAGAAACCCTGCAAGCTAGAGGGACTGGCGAGACATAGCCCAGGTACTAAGAGAAAAAAACTGCCAGCCCAGAATATTATATCCTGCAAAGCTCTCCTTTGTGAATGAAGGTGAAATAAAGACCTTTCATAGCAAACAAAAATTGAAAGAATTTGTCACCACTCATCCAGCCCTACAAAAGCTGCTTAAAGATGTGTTACACACAGAAACACAGAAACACAGCCATCAATATGAAAGAAGATAAAGGAAGGAAACCTCACAGCAAAAGATCATAACAAGTTCAAAGCATATATTAGAAAATATCTTTGGTAAATGGCAGGGAAAAGTTACTACTTATCAATAGTCACATTGAACGTTAATGGTCTGAACTGTCCAGTTAAAAGACACCGATTGGCTGATTGGGTTAAGGAACAAAACCCATGTATTTGTTGCTTACAAGAAACACATCTTTCCAACGAAGATCCATACAGACTGAAAGTGAAAGGCTGGAAAAAGATATACCATGCAAACAGAAATGAAAAAGGAGCGGGTTAACCATCTTAATATCAGACTACATAAACTTTAACAGAAAAACTGTTAAGAGAGACAAAGAGGGGCACTATATGATTAAGGGATCAATTCAACAGGAAGATATAATGATTATCAATGTATATGCACCTAATTACAGGGCACCGGTTTATTTAAAAGACCTGTTAAGGGACTTAAAGGGAGACTGAGACACCAATATAATAGTACTGGGGGACTTCCATATTCCACTCTCAGAAATACACAGAAGATAAACAAAAATACAGTAGATTTAAATGACACTATAGCCCAAATGGATCTAACAGATATCTACAGAACTTTTCATCCTACAGATAAAGCATTTACATTCTTCTCAGCAGTACATGGAACCTACTCTAGGATTACCACATACTAGGCCATGAAGCAAATCTCAGCAAATTTAAAAGAATTAGAATCATACGATACAGCTTCTCAGACCATAGGGGAATGAAGCTGGAAATTAGCAACTCAGGAATCCAAGAGCATACACAAACACATGGAGACTGAACAACATGCTCCTGAAGGAACAGAGTCATAGAAGAAATCACAAGAAAAATCAAAAACTTTCTGGAAGAAAATGAGGATAACAGCACAACATACCAAAATTTATGGGATAAAG
>CM027390.1:125141051-125194026 GCA_015711505.1 Sylvilagus bachmani | reverse complement strand
CAGCATCCTATTGAATGGGGGAAAAGTTGAAAGCATTTCCACTGAGATCTGGTACCAGACAGGGATGCGCACTCTCACCACTGATATTCAATATAGTTCTGGAAGTCTTAGCCAGAGCTATTAGGCAAGAAAAAGAAACTAAAGGGATACAAATTGGGAAGGAAGAACTCAAACTATCCCTCTTTGCAGAGGATATGATTCTTTATTTAGGGGACCCAAAGGACTCTACTAAGAGACTATTGGAACTCTTAGAAGAGTTTGGCAAAGTAGCAGGATATAAAATCAATGCACAAAAATCAACAGCCTTTGTATACACAGGCAATTCCACGGCTGAGGAAGAACTTCTAAGATCAATCCCATTCACAATAGCTACAAAAACAATCAAATACCTTGGAATAAACTTAAGCAAGGCCATTAAATATCTCTACAATGAAAATTACAAAACCTTAAAGAAAGAAGTTAAAGAGAATACCAAAAAATGGAAAAATCTTCCATACTCATGGATTGGAAGAATCAGAATCATAAAATGTCCATTCTCCCAGAAGCAATTTCTAGATTCAATGGGATACGAATCACAATACCAAAGACATTCTTCTAGATCTGGAAAAAATTATGCTGAAATTCATATGGAGACACAGGAGACCTTGAGTAGCTAAAGCAAACTTGTACAACAAAAACAAAGCCAGAGGCATCACAATACCAGATTTCAAGACATACTATAGGGCAATTGTTATCAAAACAGCATGGTACGGTACAGAAACAGATGGGTAGACCAATAAACAGAATGGAAACACCAGCAATCAATCCAAACATCTACAACCAATTTATATTTGATCTATGATCCAAAACCAATCCCTGGAGTCAGGACAGTCTATTCAATAAATGGTGCTGGGAAGCCAGCACCGTGGCTCAACAGGGTAATCCTCCACCTTGTGGCGCTGGCACACCGGGTTCTATTCCCTGTCAGGGCACTGGATTCTGTTCCGGTTGCCACTCTTCCAGGCCAGCTCTTTGCTGTGGCCAGGGAGTGCAGTGGAGGATGGCCCAATTGCTTGGGCCCACACCCCATGGGAGAGCAGGATAAGCACCTGGCTCCTGCTTTGGGATCAGTGCAGTGTGCCGGCAGCAGTGTGCACGCCACAGCTGCCATTGAATGGTGAACCAATGGCAAAAGGAAGACCTTTCTCTCTGTCTCTCTCTCTCTCTCTCACTGTCCACTCTGCCTGTCAGTAAATAAATAAATAAATAAATGGTGCCTGGCAAATTGGATTTCCACGTACAGAAGCATGAAACAAGACCCCTACCTTTCACCTTACACAAAAATCCACTCAACATGCATTAAAGACTTAAATCTATAACCCAACACCGTCAAATTATTAGAAAACATTGGAGAAACCATGCAAGATATAGGTACCGGAAAGACTTCTTGGAAAAGACCCCAGAAACACAGGCAGTCAAAGCCAAAATTAACTATTGGGATTGCATGAAATTGAGAAGTTTCTGTACTTCAAAAGAAACAGTCAGGAAAGTGAAGAGGCAACTGACAGAATGGGAAAAATATTTGCAAACTATGCAACAGATAAAGGATTAATAACCAGAATCTACAAAGAGATCAGGAAATTCCACAATGCTAAAACAAACAACCCACTTAAGAGATGGGCCAAGGACCTCAAAAGACATTTTTCAAAAGAGGAAATCCAAATGGCCAACAGACACATGAAAAAATGTTTAGGATCACCTGCAATCAGGGAAATGCAAATCAAAACCACAATGAGGTTTCACCTCACCCTGGTGATAATGACTCACAATCAGAAATTTACCAACAACAGATGCTGGTGAGGATGTGGGGAAAAGGGACACTAACCCACTGTTGGTGGGAATGCAAACTGGTGAAGCCACTATGAAAGTCAGTCTGGAGATTCCTCAGAAACCTGAATAAAACTCTACTATACAACCCATCCATCCCACTCCTTGGAATTTACCCAAAGGAAATTAAATTGGCAAACAAAAAAGCTGTCTGCACATTAATGTTTATTGCAGCTCAATTCACAATAGCTAAGACCTGGGACCAACCCAAATGCCCATCAATAGTAGACTGCATAAACAAATTATGGGACATGTACTCTATAGAATACTATACAGCAGTAAAAAAAAAAACAATGAAATCTGGTCATTTGCAACAAAATGGAGGAATCTGGAAAACATCATGTTGAATGAATTAAGCCAGTCCCAAAGGGACAAATACATGTTCTCCCTGACTGGTGATAACTAACCAAGCACCAAAAAGGATACCTGTTGAAGTGACATGGACACTATGAGAAACAGTGACTTGATCAGCTCTTGTGCTGACTGTTGTTGTACAATGTAATACTTTATCCATTTTAGTATTTTTTATTATAGTACTAGTGGTTGAACTCTGTAATTAACACACAATTATTCTTAGGTATTTAAATTTTAACTGAATAGTGATTCCTGTGAAACATAAGAGTGGGAATAAGAGAGGAAGGAGATGTACAATTTGGGACATGCTCAATCAGATGTGCCTCAAATGATGGAGTTAGAAACGTGCCAGGGGATTCCAATACAATCCCATCAAGGTGGCATGTACCAAGGCCATCTCAATAGTCCAAGTGATCAATTTCAGTTCACAATTGATCACACTGATAGGTCTAAGAGTCAAAGGGGTCACACAAACAAGACAGTGTCTGCTAATACTAACTGATAGAATATAAAAGGGAGAGAATGATCCAACATGGGAAGCGAGATACACAGCAGACTCATAGAATGGCAGATGTCCTAAACAGCACTCTGGCCTCAGAATTAGCCCTTAAAGCATTCAGATCTGGCTCAAGAGCCCATGAGAGTATTTTAGGCATGGAAAGCCAAGACACTCTGGAAAAAAAGAAGACCTAAATGAAAGATCTCTGTGAGTGAGATCCCAGTGGAACGAGTGGGGCCATCAAAGACAGAGGTACCTTTCTCTGAAGGGAGGAGAGAACCTCCACTTTGACTATGACCCTGTCAGAATAAGTTTGAAGTCGGCAAACACTAAAGGCTTCCATAGCCTCGGCAACTCACGACTAGAGCCTAGGGAGATTACTGACGCCATAAACAAGATTGTCAAATTATTAAATAAACATCAGGAGTCACTGTGTACTTACGTCTCATGTGGGATCTGTCCTTAATGTGTTGTCCAATGTGAAGTAATGCTATAACTAGTACTGAAACAGTATTTTACACTTTGCATTTCTGTGTGGGTGCAAACTGATGAAATCTTTACTTAATATATACTGAATCGATCTTCTGTATATAAAGGTAATTAAAAATGAAAAAAAAAATCTTGGTGTTAAATTGGAAATTGCATAGAAAATTAATCAATTTAAAAAATATATCATGTAGGACCTCTGTCCTTAATGTGCTATACATTGTGAATTAATACTATAACTAGTACTCCAACAGTATTTTTCACTTTGTGTTGCTATGTGAGGGCAAACTGTTGAAATCTTTAGGTAATATATACTAAACTGATCTTCTGTATATAAAGAGAATTGAAAATGAATCTTGATGTGAATGCAAGGGGAGAGGTAGCGGGAAATGGGAGGGTTGCGGGTGGGAGGGAAGTTATGGGGGGGAAGCCATTGTAACTATAAGCTGTATTTTGGAAATTTATATTCTTTAAATAAAAGCTTTATATATAAAACATAAAAATACTTTATCCCTTTTGGTATTTTTTTGTTCTAGTTCATACTATTGGTTGACTCTGTAATTAACACACAATTATTCTTAGGTGTTTAAAGTTAACTGAAAAGTGATCTCTGTTAAATATAAGAGTGGGAATAAGAGAGGGAAGAGATTTACAATTTGGGACATGCTCAAGCTGACTTGCCCCAAATGGTCGAGTTATAAGTGTGCCAGGGGATTCCAATACAATCCCATCAAGGTTGTATGTACCACTGCCATCTCACTAGTCCAGGTGATCAATTTCAGGTACAGTTGATCATACTGACAGGTCTAAGAGTCAAAGGGGTCACACAAACCTAACTAGTGTCTGCTAATACTAACTGATAGAACCAAAAAGGGAGAGAATGATCCAACATGGGAAGCTGGATACACAGCAGACTCATAGAATGGCAGATGTCCTAAAAAGCATTCTGGCCTCAGAATCAGCCCTTGAGGCATTCGGATCAGGCTGAAGAGCCCATGAAGGTAGTTTAGGCATGGAAAACCAAGACACTCTGGGAAAAAAAAAGAAGACCTAAATGAAAGATCTCTGTGAGTGAGATCCCAGTAGAAAGAATGGGGCCATCAAAGACAGAGGTACCTTTCTCTGAAGGGAGGAGAGAACTTCCACTTTGACTGACCTTGCCTGAATAAGATCGAAGTCAGTGAACTCAAAAGGCTTCCATAGCCTTGGCAACTCATGACTAGAGCCTAGGGAGATTACTGATGCCATAAACAAGTGTGTCAACTTGTTAAGTCAACAACCAGAGTCACTGTGCACTTACTCCTGATTGTGATCTCGGTCCTTAGTGTGTTGTCCAATGTGAATTAATGGTATAACTAGTACTGAAACAGTATTTTACACTTTGTGTTCTGTGTGGGTGCAAACTGATGAAATCTTTACTTAATATATACTAAACTGTTCCTCTATATATAAGGATAATTGAAAATGAATCTTGATGTGAATGGAATGGGAGAGAGAGTGGGAGATGGGAGGGGTGCGAGTGGGAGAGAAATGATGGGGGAAGCCATTTAATCCACAAACTGTACTTTGGAAATTTGCATTTTATAAATAAAAGTTTAAAAAAGGTTAGGGTTAGCATTCAGGTTATGCTTAGGTTTTAGGTTTCATTAAGGTTAGGGTTAGTTTTAGGGTTTAAGGTTAGGGTTATGTTGAGAATTAAGATTAATGTTCCAGTTGCATTAGATTTACCATTAGGGTTAGGGTTAGCGTAGAGTTATGTTTCAGAGTAGTTTAGGGTTAAGGTTAGGGTTAGGGATACTGTTAGGTTTGGGGCTTTGTTGGGGTTTGGGTTATTGGTTAGGGTTAGTGCTAGTGTTAGGGTTAGGTTTAGAGTTCTGAGTAGGGTTTTAGTTTAAAGGTAGGGTTAGAGTTCAGCTGGGGTTGTGGTTTAGGCTAAGGGTTAATGCTACTTTTAGGGTTTGTTTTAGTGTTAGACCTAATTTTAGGGTTAGGGTTCATGGTTGCATTAGGTTGACCATTAGGGTTATGGCTATGTTTGTGTTTCTACAGGGTTAGAGTTAAGATTTTGGGCTAGTGTTATGGTTAGTGTTAGGTTATATTTAAGGTTCTGGATATGTTTAGAGTTAGTGTTAGGGTTAAAGTTTCCTGTTTGGGTTAGGGTTAGGGTTAGGACTATGCTTAGGTTTGGGGTTTTGTTAGGGTTAGGGATAGTGTTAGGGTTATGTTTAGGGTTCTGGCAAGGGTTTGGGTTTAGGATTAGGGTTCACATTGGAGTTCAGCTATTTTTAGGGCTAGGGTTAGGTTTAGGGTGAGGGCTACATACGTTTTAGGTTTCATTAGTGTTAATGTTAGGGTTTAAGGTTAGGTTTATGATGAAGATTTGGGTTATGTTTCATTTTTGCATTAGGCTTACTATTAGGGTAGTGTTAGGTTTCAGTCAAAGGGTTAGTATTAGTGTTAGGGTTAGGGCTATATTATGTTTAATTTTCTTTTAGGGTTAGGGTTAACTATAGGGCTAAGTTTGCATGAGGGTTAGAGTTATGATTCAGGCATGTGTTAATGTTAGGCTTGGGGTGAGGGTTAGGGTTAGGTTTGGGGCTAAAGTTAACATTAGTGTTGGGGTTGCCACTAGTATTAGGGTTAGTTTTAGGTTTAGGGCTATGCTTATGTTTGTAGTTTCTTTAGGCATAGGATTAGAGTGTATGTTTAAGTTTAAGATGAGCATTAATATTTAATTCAGGCTTCCTTTAGGTTTACATTAGGGTTATGGTTATGATTACGTTTAGGGTTAGTTTTGGTTTTGGTTTAGGATTAGGGCTATGCTTATTTTAGGGATTTCAGTACTATCAGAGTTAGGGTGAAAATGAGTTGAAGAGTTAGGGTTCAGGCTTGTGTTAGGTTTACTATGAGGACTAGTGTTAGGGTTAGGGTTCAGGCTAAGGCTACTGTTAGGGTTGGTGTAGGGCTATGCCCTTGTTTTGGGTTTCCTTAGGGTTAGAGCTAGGGTTAGGCTGGAGGGTTAAGGTCAGAATGAAGGTTGTGATTTGCACATTCACTAATATTAGAGTTAGGTTTAGGGTTAGGTTCGGGCTAGGTTTAGGGTTATGGTAAGGATTGAGGTTATTTTTTATTTTGGGGTTTTTCTTGGGTTAGGGTTGGTATTAGGGTTTAGGATTTGAATTAGGATTAGGGATAAGGTTAGGGTTATGTGTTTGTTTAGGTTTGGTGTTTCATTAGGCTTAGGGTTAGTGTTAGGGTTTAAGATTATGGTTAAATCTAGTAATAGAGCTAGGTTTAGGATTCTATCTATGGTACAAGTTTAGGGTTAGCATTAGGGTTTATTTTCAGCTAGGGTTAGGGTTATGGTTAGGGTTAGTGCTATGGTTATGTTTGGGATTTTGTTAGAATTAGGGTTATAATTAAGATGTAAGGTTAAGGTTAGGAAGAGGGTTTGGGTAAAGATTTGGGCTTGCTTTAAGGTTACCAAGGTTTAAGGTTAGAATTAAGGTTAGGATTAGGGTTAGGGTTATTGTTAGGGCTTGCATTAGTGTTAGCATTAGGGTTAGGTTCAGTGTTAGGATTAGATTTAGGTTTTGTGCTAAGGTTAGCGGTAGGGTAGCCTTAAGCAATACACTCAGATTTAAGGTTTCATTTAGGTAAAGTTAGTATTAGGATTTAATGTTAGGGTAGGGTGAGGAATAGGGGTAGTGTTAGTGTTAGAGATGAGGCTAATTTTAGGGTTAGGGATATGCTTATGTTTGAGGTTTCTTTAGGTTAGCCTTTGGATTTGGGTATAGGGTTAAGGTTACAATGAGGGTTTGGGCTTGCATTGGGAATATTATTGGGTTTAGTGATCAGGTTAGGAATAAGGTTAGCATTATGACTATACATAAATTTTTGGTTTAGTTAGGGTTAGGATTAGTGCCAGGATTAGGGGTAAGGCTTAGGTTTTGAGTTAGGGTTATGGCCATGCTTAAATTTGGAGTTTTCTTCTGGTTAGGGTTAGTGTCAGGGTTTAAAGTTAAGATTAGGTCTAGCATTAAGGTTAGGATTCTTTTTCTGGCTAGGGTTAGGTTTAGGGTGAGGGTTTGAGTTTGGTTTAGGGTTAGAGTTAGGTTTCAAGCTATGGTTAGGGTAACTGTTAGATGTTAGGATTAGGGCTTGTGTTAGGGTTAGGTTAAGGGTTCTGCCTAGGGTATGGGTTTATGGTTAGTTTAGATTAGGGTTCAGCTAAGGTTAGGGTTTGGGCTAGGATTATGGCTACACTTATGTTTGGGGTCTCATTAGAGTTAGGGTTAGGGCTACACTTATGTTTTGATTTTGTTAGGTTTCTCTTAGGATTTAGATTTTGGGTAGCGCTAGTGTTAAGGTTAGGATTAGGGTTAGTTCTATGCATGTGTTTGATGTGTTGTTAGGGTTAGGATTAAGATTTTGGTGTAGGGTAAATTTAGGATGAAGGTTAGGTTGAGATTCGGGCTTGCTTCTGGGTTACCTTTGGGTTAGTGTTAGTGTTAGGTTTAGTGTTAAGTTAGGTCTATGATTAGGGTTAGAGTTAGGGTTACGACTATTTTTAGGTTTAGGGTTTTGTTGTTGTTGTTGTTGTTGTTGTTGTAAGGGTTAGGGTTAGGATTATGGTGTAGGGTTAAGGTTAGGATGTGGGTTAGGGTTAAATTTGGGCTTTCATTAAGTTTACAATTAGGTTTCTGTTAAGATTAGGATTAGGGTTAGTGTTAGTCTAGGGTTAGGGTTGCATTTAGGTTTGGGATAGGGTTAGGATGAGAGTTAAGGTTAGGGTTAGTTGTATTAGGTTTACTGTTAGGGATAGGGTTAGGGTGAAGGGCTATGCTTATTTTTAGGTTTCTGCAGGGTTAGGGTGAGGGTTTTGATTTGGGTTTAGGACTAGTGTTAGGGTTAGGTTTAAGGTTCTGGATATATTTAGGGTGAGGATTAGGTTTCATGATTGAGTTACAGTTAGTGATGGGATTAGGAGTATGCTTCGGTTTGGGGTTTAATTAAGGTTAGGGTTAGTGCTAGGTTTTTGTTTTTTGGGGGTTGGGGCTAGTGTTAAGATTATAATTATGGTTCTAGCAAGGGTTTGGGTTTAGGATTAGGGTTTGTGTTAGGGTTCACCTATTTTTAGGGTTAGGGTTAGGGTTTGGGCTATACTTAAGGTTAATGTTAGAATGATTGTTAGGGTTAATATTTGTACTTGCATTAGATTTACTGTTAGGTTTCAGGTTAAGGTAGGGTTAGGGTTAGTGTTCAGGCTAAGGTTATTGTTAGGGCTACACTTGGGTTTGAGGTTTCATTATAGTTAGTGTTAGTGTTACCATTTAGAGTTAGAGTTGGGGTGAGGGTTATGGTTAGGGTTAGGGTTAGCATTTAGGTTTGTGCTAGATTTACCATTAATAGTGTTAGAGTGTTAGAGTTAGTTTTGGGGCTATGGTTGGGGTTAAGGTTAGGACTATGCTTAGGTTTGGGTTTTTGTTAGGATTTATGTTATTGTTAGGGTTTTGATTTGGGTTAGGGTTAGTATTTGGATTGTGTTTAGGGCTCTGGTTTAGAGTTAGGAATATATTAGTTTTGGGGTTTAATTATGCTTTTGGTTAGTGTTAGGGTTTAGCATTTGGGTCAGAGTGAGCTTTAGAGTTATAATTTTGGTTAGGGCTTGAGGGTAAGTTTTAGAGTTAGGGTTAGGGTTACTGTTCAGCTCTTTTTTAAAGCTTTTATTTAAGGAATGCAAATTTCATAGCTACAATTTTAGAATACAGTGGTTCTTCCCCCCCATACCCATCCTCCTGCCCCCTCTCCCATCTCTCCTCCTACTCCTTCTCCCATTTTGTTCTTCATTAAGATTCATTTTTAATTAACCTACATACAGCAGACCAACTCTATACTAAGTAAAGATTTCAACAGTTTGCACCCACACACACAATATAAAGTATTGTTTGAGACCAAGTTTTTCAGTTTATTCTCATAGTACAACTCATTAAGAACAGAGGTCCTACATGGGGAGTAAGTGCACAGTTAATTCTATTACTAATTTAACAATTGCCACTCTTATTTATGATGTCAGTGGTCACCTGGGGTTTTTTAAAAATTTTTTCCTTTTTATTATTTAATAAATGTGAATTTACAAAGTGCAACTTTTGTATTGTTGTGGCTCCCCCCCACCAACCTCCCTCCCTCCCACGGCCCTCCCCTCTCTCACTCCCTCTCCCATCCTGCCCTTCATCGAATTTCATTTTTCAATTACCTTCATATACAGAAGATCAACTTAGTATACACTAAGCAAGGATTTCAACAGGCTGCCCTGACACAAGCGCACAAGGTATAGGGTATTGTTCGACTAGTAGTGTTGTCTTTAAGTTTCATAGTAAAACATTAAGGACAGAGATCCTACATGGGGAGCATGTACCCAGTGACTCCCGATGTAGATTTAACAATTAGCACTCTTATTTATGGCGTCATCAATCATGAGCTGTCTAGACTATGGAAGCCCCTTGAGTTCACCAACTCTGAACTTGTTTAGTCAAGGCCGTATCACAGTGGAGGTTCCTTCCTCCCTTCAGAGAAAGGTGGCTCCCTCCTTGATGGCCTGTTCCTTCCGCTGGGGTCTTGTTCACCAGGATCTTTCATTTAGATTGTTTTTTTGCCACCATGTCATGGCTTTCCATGCCTGTGAGACTCTCATGGGCCTTTTAGCCAGATCCGAATGCCCCAAGGGTTGATTCTGAGGCCAGAGTGCTGTTTTTGGGCGTTTGCCATTCTATGAGTCTGCTGTATGTCCTGCCTCCCCCGCAGGATCATTCTCTCCCTTTTAATTCTATCCTTCATTATTTGCTTACACTGGTCTTGTTTGTAAAATCTCTTCGACACTTATCCTATCTTTTTTGATCAGTTGTGTACTTATACTTATCGCTTTACCAAGTGTGCTGACATTGGTACATGTCTCCTTGATAAGATTGAGTTGAAATCCCCTGGCACATTTCTAGTTTCACCATTGGAAGTAAGTCCAAGTGAGCCTGTGCTGAGCTATATATCTCCTCCCTCTCTTATTCCTACTCCTATGTTTAACAGATATCACTTTTCTGTTAATTTTTAAATGCCTAAGAATGATTGTGTTTTGATTACAGAGTTCAACCAGTGGTATTAAGTAGAACAAACTGAACAACAACAACAACAACAACAACAAAATACTAAAAGGAATTAAATAGTAAGTTGTTCCTCAACAGTCTAGAGAAGGGCTGATCATGTCATTGTCTCTGATAGTGTCTGTTTCACCTCATGGGTATCATTTTAGATGCTTGTTTAGTTGCCATCAGTCAGGGAGAACATATGATATTTGTCCCTTTTTGACTGGCTTATTTCACTCAGCATGATTTTTTCCAGCTTCCTCCACTTTGTTATAAATGCCCGGATTTCATTTTTTTTTTTTTTACTGCTGTATGGTGTTCCATAGAGTACATATCCCATAGTTTCTTTATCCAGTCATCCGTTGATAGACATTAGGTTGCTTCCATGTCTTAGCTATTGGGAATTGAGCTGCAACAAATATTGAGGTGCAAATGGCTCTTTTTTTCTTCCCTTTAATTCCATTTGGGTAAATTCCAAGGAGTGGGATGGCTGGGTCCTGTGGTAGTGCTACATTCAGGTTTCTGAAGACTCTCCAAACTGTCTTCCATAGTGGTTTTACCAGTTTGCATTCCCACCAACAGTGGATTAGTGTCCCTTTTCCCCACACCCTCGCTAGCATCTGTTGTTGGTTGATTTCTGTATGTGAGCCATTCTAACCGGGGTGAAGTGAAACCTCATTGTGGTTTTGATCAGAATTTCCCTGATGGCTAGGGATCCTGAGCATTTTTTCATGTGTCTGTTGACCATTTGGATTTCCTCTTTTGAAAAATGCCTGTTAAGGTCCTTGGCCCACCTTTTTATTGGGTTGTTTGTTTTGATTCTGTGGTGTTTCTTGATCATTTTATAGATTCTAGTTGTTAATCCTTTGTCTGTTGTGGTTTGCGAATAACGTCTCCCATTCAGTTGGTTGCCTCTTCACTTTCCTGACTGTTTCCTTTGCTGTAAAGAAACTTCAATTTTAGGTAATCCCATTTGTTTATTTTATCTTTGATTACCCGTGCCTCTGGGGTCTTCTTCAGAAATTATTCACCTGTTCCAATATCTTGGAGGCTTTCCCCATGTTCTCAATTAGTTTCATGGTGTCATGGCGCATCTCCAGTTCTTTGATCCATGTTGAGTGGATTTTTGTATAAGGTGTAAGATAGGGGTCTTATTTCATTCTTCTACATGTAGACATCCAGTTTTCCCAGCACCATTTGTTGGAGAGGTTGTCCTTGTTCCAGGGGTTGGTTTTAGGTCTTTTGTCAAATATGAGTTGGTTATAGATGTTTGGATTGATCTCCGATGTTTCTATTCTGTTCCATTGGTCTATCCATCTGTTTTTGTACCAGTACCAGGCTGTTTTGATTATAACTGCCCTGTAGTATGTCTTGAAGTCTGGAATTGTGATGCCTCCAGCTTTGTTTTTATTATAAAGGATTTCTTTAGCTATTCTCAGTCTCCTGTTTCTCCATATGAATTTCAGCATCGTTTTTTCTAGGTCTTTGAAGAATGACTTTGGTATTTTGATTGGTATTGCATTAAACTTGTAAATTGCTTTTGGGAGAATGGACATTTTAATATTGATTCTTCCAATCCATGAGAATGGCAGGTATTTCCATTTTTTGTGTGTCTTCTTCTATTTCTTTAGTGTTTTGTAATTTTCATCATAGAGGTCTTTGGCATCCTTGGTTAAATTTATTCCAAGGTACTTTATTGTTTTTGTGACTATTGTGAATGGGATTATCTTAGAGATTCTTCTGGCCAGTGCCATGGCTCAACAGGCTAATCCTCTGCCTTGTGGCACAGGCACACCAGGTTCTAGTCCCGGTTGGGACACTGGATTCTGTCCTGGTTGCTCCTCTTTGAGGCCAGCTCTCTGCTGTGGCCCAGGAGTGCAGTGGGGGATGGCCCAAGTGCTTGGGCCCTGCACCCCATGGGAGACCAGGAGAAGCACCTGGCTCCTGCCATTGGATCAGTGCGGTGTGCCGGACACAGAGCGCCCACCGCGGAGGCCATTGGAGGGTGAATCAATGGCAAAGGAAGACCTTTCTCTCTGTCTCTCTCTTACTGACCACTCTGCCTGTCAAAAAAAAAAAGAAATTATTCCTTGGCCACAGCATTATCTTTGTATACAAAGGCTGTTGATTTCTGAGCATTGACTTTGTATTCTGCTACTTTACCAAATGCTTCAATGAGTTCCAATTGTCTCTTATAGGAATTTATTGGGTCGCCTATATATAGTATCATGTCATCTGCAAATCGGGATAGTTTAACTTCCTCCTTTCCCATTTGTATCCCTTTAATTTCTTTTTCTTGCCTGATGGCCCTGGCTAACACTTCTAGGACTCTATTTAATAGCAATGGTGAGAATGAGCATCCCTGCCTGGTGCCAGTTTTCAATGGAAATGCCTCCAACTTTTCCCCATTCAATATTATGGTGGCCATTTGTTTGTCATAAATTGCTTTGTGTTGAGGAATGTTCCTTCTAACCCCAATTTGCTTAGGGTTTTCATCATGAAAGGGTGTTGTATTTTGTCAAATGCTTTCTCTGCATCTATTGAGATAATCATATGATTTTTGCATCTCAATTTGTTAATGTGATGTATTACATTGATTGACTTTCGAATATTGAACCATCCCTGCATACCAGGGATAAATCCCACTTGGTCTGGGTGAATGATCTTTCTGATGTGCAGTTGGATTCGGTTTGCCAGAATTTTGTTGAGTATTTTTGCATCTATGTTCATCAGGGAGATAGGTCTGTAGTTTTCTTTCTCTTTTGTGTCTCTTCTGGGCTTAGGGATTAAGGTGATATTGGCTTCATAGAAAGAATTTGGGAGGATTCCCTCCCTTTCAATTGTTTTGTATAATTTGAGAAGAACTGGGGTTAGTTGTTCTTTAAATGTCTGGTAAAATTCAGCAGTGAAGCCATCTGGTCCTGGGCTCTTCTTTTTCGGTAGTGCATTTATTACTGATTCAATTTCTTCCATGGGTATGGGTCTGTTTAGATTTTTTATATCTTTAGGGCTCAGTTTAGGAAGGTTGTATGTGTCCAGGAATCTATCCATTTCTTCAAGGTTCCCCAATTTGTTAGCATACATCTCTTTGTAGTGGTTTCTGATGATTCTTTTTATTTCTGTTGTGTCTGTTGTTACATTTCTATTACTATCTTTGATTTTACAGATTTGGGTCTTCTCGCTCCTTTTTTTGGTTAGTTGGGCCAATGGTGTGTCAATTTTGTTTATTTTTTCAAAGTACCAGCTCCGTTTTTGTTGATCTTTTGTATTGTTTTTTTTGTTGTTGTTTCAATTCTGTTTATTTCTTCTCTTATCTTTAGTTTTTCTTTCCTCCTGCTGGGTTTGGGCTTGATTTGCTGCTGTTTTTTCTAAATCCTTGAGGTGCATGGAGAGTTCATTTGTTTGGTTCCTTTCCAGCTTCTTGATGTAGGCAACAAGTGCTATAAACTTTCCTCTTAGCACTGCTTTTGCTGTGTCCCACAGGTTTTGGTAGGTTGTGTTGTCATTTTCATTTGTTTCTAGAAATCTTTTGATTTCTCTTTTAATTTATTTGATGATCCACTGTTCATTCAGGATCATGTTATCCATTCTCCATATGTTTGCATATGGTGTAGAGATTCTTGGGTTGTTGATTTCGAGTTTCACTGTGCTATGGTCTGAGAAGCTACATGGTATAATTTCATTTTTTTTGAATTTTTTGAGGCTCCCTTTATGGTATAGTATATGGTTGATCCTAGAGAACGTTCCATGTACTGGGGAGAAATACATGAACTCTGTGGCTGTGTGGTGGAAAGTTCTGAAGATATCTATTAGGTCTGTTTGTTCAATAGCATCAATTAGCTCTGTTGTTTCCTTGTTGAATTTCTGTCTGGTTGATCTATTGGTGAAAGTGGGGTGTTGAAGTCCCCTGTTACTATTGTGTTTGAATCTGTATCTCCCTTTAAATCCTTTAGTAATGCTTTCAAGTAGCCAGGCGCCCTGTAATTAAGTGCATATACATTTATAATAGTAATGTCTTACTGTTGGATAGATCCTTTAATCATTATATAGTGCCTTTCTCTGTCTCTTAATGGGTTTTATGTTAAAGTCTATTTTGTCTGATATTAGGATGGCCACACCAGCTCTTTTTTGATTTCTGTTAGCTTGGAGTATCTTTTTCCATCCTTTCACTTTCAGTCTGTATGTATCTTTGCTGATAAGGTGTGTTTCCTGAAGGCAGCATATAGATGGGTTCTCTTTCTTGATCCAATCAGTTAGTCTGTGTCTCTTGGTAGTAGAATAAAGATCATTCACATTCAGTGTGATTATTGTTAGGTACTGTCTTTTCCCAGTCATGTTTCCTGAAACGAGCTGTTTATGTATTTTAAACTTTATTTGTAGCTTACTCTACATTCGCTTTTTTGTAGTGATGTTCTTGCTTTTGTATTTTTGTGTGCAGTACGTCTTTGAGCAAGTGTTGTAGGGTTGGATGCGTGGATACAAATTCTTTCAGTTTCTGTTTGTCTTGGAAGATCTTTATTTCCCCTTCATTCATAAATGATAGCTTTGCAGGGTATAGTATTCTAGGTTGGCATTGTTTGTCTTTTAAAACTTGAAATATATCATTCCATTGTCTCCTTGCCTGTAGTGTTTGCGATGAGAAGTTTGGGGTGAGTCTGATTAACTTACCCCTGAATGTGATTTGTCGTTTCTCTCTGGCACATTTTAGGATTTGTTCTTTGTGTGTCACTGAGCTGAGCATTGCCACAATGTGTTGAGGTGAATTTCTCTTTTGTTCTATCCTGTTCAGAGTCCTGACTATTTGCTGAATGTGTCTGTTATTATCCAGCTGCCTTTGTTTGAAGTTTTCTGACATTATTTCATTGAAAACACCTTCCAATCCATTCTCTCTTTCCACCCCCTTGGGGACTCCTATTATTCGAACATTACACTGTTTGATTGAATCTTGCAGGAGGTCTCCGACCATATTTTTCAATTTTTAAATTTTTTCTTCCTGCGTTTGAACTGACTGTATTATTTCTGGAAGTTTGTCTTCGAATTCTGATATTCACTCTTCTATTTCATCTGTTACATTTCTGAGGGATTCCATGGTGTTTTTTATATGGTCAATTGAATTTTTCATTTCCAGTATTTCATTCTGGCTTCTCTTTAGGATCTCTAATCCTTGGACTTATTTTTCATTCAGCTCTCAAATCTGTTTCTCATTATTTCTAAGTAATCTGGTTATTAATTTTCTGAATTCTTTTTCTGGCATGGTTTCAAATTCTTCTTCTTCAGCCTCTGTCATGGTTGGGTTAGCCAGCTCCATTGGCAAGTTTATATGTTCTTCTATATTCTTATTGTGGGTTTTTGTTTTGTTTTTCAGCATTCTTTTTGGTTTGTTTTTCAGGTTGATTTCCCTCGCTATAGGCTGCTGTGGGTCTGTACCAATATCCAGTGTAAGCAGGCTGCTCTACCTTCTAGAGTTTGTTTATTTATTTTTTACTTATTCATTTATTTATTATTATTTTTTGTAACTTGAGTGGGCTGGTGTCAGGGCTTTGAGGGGCTAATCTCTGCCCCTTGGAGGCCGGTTTCCCTGTTCCTATGTTCCCCCTTACGTGTCTGTGCCTGGTTTTCGTTTGTCAGCCACTCTCCCTAACAGTTCCATCAGTGCGACCACCTTTGGACTCCGCCCCTGTTGCTTCCTCCTTTGGAGCTGAGGCCAGCCTCTGTTAAGCCAGAATGTAAACAAGCAGGATGGCTGCTCTCTGCCCCCTGCAGCTCTGATTGCAGGGAGGATCCTGGAGTTTTTGATCTCTCAGTTCATCCCCTCTGCCCTACCCTGCTGTGCCCACCCACAGTGTAAGGAGTGTTGTATCACTCCACTCCATCTTTGGAATCTGCCTTGGGAGGTTAATGCTGAGGCAGAGGCAGTTCACCTTCAAGCCTGAATGTAAACAAACAAGATGGCTGCTTCCTGCCCACTGCAGCTCCAATTTGGGGGAGGGTGGAGGCTACAAGGGAACCTGGTGTGTTTAGTCCCTCAATTCATCCCCATGAATCACGCACTCTTTCTGCAGGCGCTACTCTGTTCTGTTTTCGCTTTCCTCCCCTACTCAGTCATGCATGTCTCACTGTCTGTTCCAGGGTGGGTTGGGGGGGAGGGGTGGTGGCGACTGGTGCAGTGGTGCCCGGTGAGTGCCTTGCTTCACCCGACCTGAGGGTTTTTCCATGAGGTGCCAAGGCTATGGAGTTTGTGACCACAAACTCCCTCAGTATTTAGACAAGTCTGCAAGCAAAGTGGAAGTTCTTTCCTCCCTTCAGAGAAAACTACGACCTTCTTTGACAGTCTCTTCTTCCAACTGGGGTCTCACAGAGATTCTTCATATAGGATATTTTTTGCCACAGTGTCTTGCCTTTCCATGCCTGAACTGCTCTCATGGACTTTTCAGCCACATCTGAATGCCTTAAGGGCTGACTCTGAGGTCAGTGTGTTACTTAAAGAATTTGTCACTCTATGAGTCTGCTGTGTGGACTGCTTTCCATGTTGAATGTTCCCTCCTTTTTAATTCTGCCTATAATTATTACCAGGCACTTTATTCTATTTATATGATCTCTTTAACACTTAATCCTATCTATATGGTCATTTTAACACTTAATATGATAAGTTAATGATTAAGATGGCATTTTTACCATACATTTTAATGGGATTTGGAGTTCCATGACAAGTTTTTAAAATGCACCTTTAGAACTAAGTCTGAAGGAATGTATAAACTATACAGCTTTACAGTTACAAACTTCCTCCTCCTTCTCTTATTCTCCTTCTCCTTTTCAATTGACTTTGTATACATATTATTAACTCTATGTTATGTAAAGAGTTCAACATGTATCATGAAGAAGAGAAAGAAAATAGAAGTCTGTTCCTCGACAGTCAAGATGAGGACTGTTCAAGTCATTGCTTCTCAAAGTGTAAATTTCACTTCTATAGCTTTCATGTTAGGTACACTATTGGTTCTCACAGATCAGGGAGTATATATAGTATTTTCCCTTTGGGACTGGTTTATCTAAGTATGAAATTTTACAGATTGCTCTATTTTGTTGCAAATGACTGGATTTCATTTTTTTTACTGTTGTGTAGCATTCCATAGTGTACATATCCCATAATTTCTTTATTCAGTCTTCAGTTGATGGGCATTTAGGTTGATTCCATGTCTTAGTTATCATGAATTGAGCTGCAATAAACACTGTTCAGCTATTTTTAAAGCTAATGTTAGGATTAGGTCTATGCTTCAGTTTTGTATTTCTTTAGGGTCTATGTTAGTTTTGGGGCTTAGAATTAGTCTTAAGATGAAGGTTCGTTTTAGGATTCAGAGTTGTGTTAGGCTCACCATTAGAGTTGGGGTTAGGTTTAGGTTTCAGTCTAGGGTTAGTATTAATGTTAGGGTCAGAGCTGTTTAGTTTTTCTTTAGGGTTAAGGTTAGTGTTAGGCTGTTAGTGTTAAGTTTGAATGAGGGTTAGGGTTAGGATTCAGGCATGCATTAATGTTAAGGTTAAGGTGAGTGTTATGGTTAGGTTTCAGGCTAGGGTTAGGATAAGGGTTTGGGACAAGGCTACATTCAGATATGGGTTTTACTTTGGGTTACAGTTAGTATTAGAGTTTAAGGTTAGGGTTAGGGTTACACTTATTTTGGCTGTTTATTAGGGTCAGAGTTAGGATGAAGATTAGTTTTAGAGTTAAGGTTCAGGCATGCTTTAATTTTACTTTTGGGATTACTATTAGGGTTAGGATTAGGGTTAGAGTTAGATTTAGTGTAAAGCTATACTTATGTTTGGGGTTTCCTTAGGGTTAGTGTTAGTGTTAGGGTTAGGGTCATATTGTATGTTTAAGGTTAGAATGAATGTTGGGGGATTAGGATTTGGGCATGTGTTAATATTACCATTAGTGTTAGGTTTAGGGATAGGATTAGTGTTAAGTTTCAGGCTTGGGTTAGGGTAAGGGTTAGGGTTAGGGTTGGGTCTGTGCTCATGTTTGGGGTATTATTTGGGTTGGTATTAGTATTAGGGTTTAGGGTTATGGTTAGGGTTAGGGTTAGGGCTACTGTTAGGGTTATATTTAGGTTTCCATAGAGCATACAAATATAAGGTTAAGATTATGTTTGGGTTTCTATGTGGTTAGGGTTAGGGCTAGGGTTAGGGTTAGAGAAGCAGAGGTGGGGGGAGATGGAGAAGGAGAGGGAGAGGGAGAGAGAGAGAGGGAGAGGGAGAGGGAGAGGTCTTCCATCCACTGGTTCACTCCCCAAATGGGCACAACAGTTGAAGCTGTGCCGATCAGAAACCAGAAGCCAGGAACTTCTTTCAGGTGTCCCACACAGGTGCAGGGGCCCAAGGAATTTGGCCATCTTCTACTGCTTTCCCAGAGTACGGCAGAGAGGTGGATCAGAAATGGAGAAGCTGGGTCTTGAAATGGTGCCCATTGGAGATACCAGCACTGCAGATGGTGGCTTTACTCATTATGCCACAGCCAGCCTGTAACCCTCATTATAACCTTCAATAAGACCCAGGTTTGGGTTTTCCTTTGGATTAGGATTAGGGTTAGGGTTAGGGTTCAGGATTAAGGTTAATATGAGGGTTAGGGTTAGGCATTGGGCATATGTCATGGTTACCATTAGTGTTAGGTTTAGCGTTTAGTGTTAGGATTTAAGCTAATGTTTGGGTTATGGTTAAGGTTAGGGATATGCTCAGGTTTGGGTTTGGGTTAGGGTCACTACTAAGTTTCATTTTGTTTATTTATTTATTTATTTATTTGCTTACTTATTTTACTGGAGTAAGGGAAAAGGTTTATTGTTGGGTGGGGAAAACTCAACAGGCAGCCTCCCCATGCATGAGAGAACAGCAACCTGTATGGGAGAACAGGTATTATATAACTTTGCATAGGTAAGGAAGTGGGGGCAGCAAATTCCATTAGAGTAGAGGTGGAGTTGATGCTTGTGATTGGCCCATTTGGTCACCTGACTTCTAGTAAGCCAGGGTAGCTTAGGAAGGTGGTACCATTTTACTAACATTCCCCCTTTTGTTTTTTATAAAGCAAGTATTGTGTGGGATTACATCAGCCCTAAAATTTCAGCAGGGATAGAGGGCTGATGATCTGCTGCTATGGGGTGATGAGTTACTATCCACTGGTATGGGGCAATGTCTGTAGTCATGATGTACTGGGTGAGGAGCTGAGTATATCCCTGAAGTAGCATTTGGTTGACTACCTGGCTGGTGAGGGGTTTGGTTCATTCTATTATCATGTCCTGTAAACAATTAAACAGACAATGTAGTATAAAATCCAGGGTGAGAATAGCCGCCAATGATCCTAGGAGCATCATTAAGCAAGTGATGAGGGGGGCTCCATAGGGAGGGAGAGAGGAGGAGTTTGTAGAAAAAGTTCTGAATAATCATACAGTATTCAGTGGCTGGGAGAGGACTATCAATACACATGGGTTGGGAGTACAGCCATTGATGTAAGAGTAGAGGATGTGATTACAAAGGAATGAGGCCTGAGTAGGCTAGACAGGGTCTAGAACAAAGAGTGGAGTCATTATTAGAGGACCTAAGAAAGGTGTTATATAAACCACAAGCAAGTTTTCCCATTGGGAGGCAAATACAAACTGACGGAAGGGGCTTGATAATGATCAAGTGGGCTTTAAGGCCTTGTCAGTTATGAGGCCAAGAACTGTCTATCTCTTCACATGGGCTATATCATAAGGGAGGTGCAAATCTCCTTGAGGAAGGCACCCTGTTGACTTCCATTATCTACCTGGCCTGGGAGGAGAACTGGTCAGATAAAGGCAAGTGGCATCTCTAACAGGAAATTTACAGTTCTGTCTGCAATGTTGTCGACATTTCTTGGCCGTCCCCTGGTGGCTACTTTATAAGCTGTGCAGAGTGAAGGGCTTTTCAGCTTAGAGCCAATGAGGTCTGTGGCTCTTATCTGGGCATCCTTCAACTCCAGGGCAGTTCTTTTTCCAGTGACCCAACTCTTGGCTGGAAGAACTGCCAGGACTCTTCATGAGCTGACTTCTGCTGGAGCCCTGGATTTCCATATAAACCAATGCAGTAGACTGACCTGTTGGGTCTTCATGATGGTAGATCACTATATAGAGCAGCCATTAATTGGTATGCCACCTATCTTTACATTGCTTCTGCTGCCTAGATTTCTTTTTCTCCTGTTTTTTTTTTTTAAAGTCATTTATTTGAAAGTCAGAGTTACACACAGAGAGAAAGAGAGGCAGAGAGAGAGAGGTCTTCCATCCACTGGTTCACTCTCCAATTGGCTGCAGTTGTTGATGCTACACAGATCCGAAGCCAGGAGCCAGGAGCTTTTTCTAGGTCTCCCACATGGGTGCAGGGGTCCAAGGACTTGGGTCATCTCCTGGTGCTTTCCCAGGTAATAGAGAGAGCTGAATAGGAAGTGGAGCAGTCCATAAGGATGCTAGCACTGCAGATGGCAGATAACACTAGAGCACTGGCCCCTCTCCAGGTTTTGTTAAAGCACACCAAAAGAAAGTTTTAAGAGAATACAAGTCAAGGGGTACTCAAGTCCCATCTCTAAACTTTGATGTTCTAAACTAGAAGTCTATGGAAGGATTTTAGAAAACATTTATTCCTTTTAGGCCTCTGGGCCTTTATCATTAAGATAACCATCATGTCTGGTTACACAAGATCATTAGACTTTTAATTTTTGGACATGTGGGAATGAACCAGCTGATGGAACACCTCTCTGTCTCTCTCTCTCTGTAACTCTGCCTTTCAAATGAAATAAATTTTTTTAAAAAGAACATAATACAACTGACCTGTAGTATGTCCTGAAATCTGGTATTGTGATGCCTCCAGCTTTGTTTATGTTGTACAGGATTGCTTTAGCTATTTGAGGTCTCCTGTGCCTCCATATGAATTTTAGCATTATTTTTTAAGATCTGAGAAGACTGTCTTTAGTATTTTGATTGGTATTGCATTGAATCTATAAATTGCTTTTGGGAGAATGGACATTTTGATGATATTGATTCTTCCAATTAATGAGCATGGAAGATTTTGCATTTTTTGGTATTTTCTTCTATTTCTTTCTTTAAGATTTTGTAATTCTCATAGCAGAGATCGTTTTGTTTTTGACAGGCAGAGTAGACAGTGAGAGAGAGACAGAGAGAAAGGTCTTCCTTTGCCATTGGTTCACCCTCCAATGGCCACCATGGTGGGCGCTCTGGTCCAGCACACCGCACTGATCCAAATCTCCCATGGGGTGCAGAGCCCAAGCACTTGAGCCATCCTCCATTGCACTCCTGGGCCACAGCAGAAGCTGGACTAGAAGAGGGGCAACAGGGGCAGAATCCGGTGCCCCAACCAGGACTAGAACCCGGTGTGCCTGTGCCGCAAGTGGAGGATTAGCCTATTGAGCCACAGCGCCGGCCAGCAGAGATCTTTAACATCCTTGGCTAAGTTTATTCCAAGGTATTTGATTGTTTTTGTAGCTATTGTGAATGGGATTGATCTTAGAAGTTCTTCCTCAGCCGTGGCATTGCCTGTGTATACAAAGGCTGTTGATTTTTGTGCATTGATTTTATATCCTGCTACTTTGCCAAACTCTTCTATGAGTTCCAATAGTCTCTTAGTAGAGTTCTTTGGATCCCCTAAATAAAGAATCATATCATCTGCAAAGAGGGATAGTTTGAGTTCTTCCTTCCCAATTTGTATCCCTTTAGTTTCTTTTTCTTGCCTAATAGCTCTGGCTAAGACTTCCAGAACTATATTGAATATCAGTGGTGAGAGTGCGCATCCCTGTCTGGTACCAGATCTCAGTGGAAATGCTTTCAACTTTTCCCCCATTCAATAGGATGCTGGCCATGGGTTTTTCATAAATTGCTTTGATTGTATTGAGGAATGTCCCTTCTATACCCAATTTTCTCAGAGTTTTCATCATGAAAGGGTGTTGGATTTTATCAAATGCTTTCTCTGCATCTATTGAGATAATCATATGGTTATTCTTCTGCAGTCTGTTAATGTGGTGTAACACATTGATTGATTTGCACACATTGAACCATCCCTGCATACCAGGGCTCAATCCCACTTGGTCTGGGTGGATGATCTTTCTGATGTGTTGCATTCTATTAGCCAGAATTTTATTGAGGATTTTTGCTTCTGTGTTCATCAGGGAAATTGGTCTGTAATTTTCTTTCAATGCTGCATCTTTTTCAAGCTTAGGGATTAGGGTGATGCTGGCTTCATAGAAAGAATTTGGGAGGATTCCCTCTTTTTCAATTGTTCTGAATAGTTTGAGAGGAATTGGAGCTAGTTTTTCTTTAGTTGTCTGGTAGAATTCAGCAGTGAATCCATCTGGTCCTGGGCTTTTCTTTGTTGGGAGGGCCTTTATTACGGTTTCAATTTCTGTCTCAGTTATGGGTCTGTTTTAGTTTTCTATGTCTTCCTGGTTCAGTTTAGGTAGATTGCATGTGTCCAGGAATCTATCCATTTCTGATAGATTCCCCTGTTTGCTGGCATACAACTCTTTGTAGTAATTTCTGATGATTCATTTTATTTCTGTGGTGTCTGTTGCTATATTTTCCTTTTCATCTTTGATTTGATTGATTTGGACCTTTGCTCTTCTTTTTTTTTTTTAGTTGGGCCAATGGGGTGTCAATTTTGTTTATTTTTTCAAAAAACAGCATGTAACTTGTACAGAAACAGATGGATAGACCAATGGAACAGAATGGAAACACCAAAAATCAAAATGTCCTTTCGCCCAAAAGCAATTTATAGAATCAATGTGATACCAATCAAAATACTGAAGACATCCTTCTCAGATCTGGAAAAATTGATGCTGAAATTCATAAGGAGACACAGGAGACCTCGAATAGCTAAAGCAATCCTGTACAACAAAAACAAAGCTGGAGGTATCACAATACCAGACTTCAGGACATACTACAGGCAGTTGTAATGAAAAGATCATGGTACTGGTACATAAACAGATGGACAGACCAATAAACAGAATAGAAACACCGGAAGTCAATCTAAACATATGCAGCCAACTTATATTTGACCAAGGATCTAAAACCAACTCCTGTAGTAAGGAGTCTATTCAATAAATGGTGCTGGGAACACTGGATCTCCACGTGCAGAAGCATGAAGCAAGACCCCTACCTTACACCTTACACAAAAATCTACTCATCATGGATTAATGGATCTAAATCTACCATCCGACCCCTTGAAATTATTACAGAACTGTTGAGGTTATTTTTCTGAGGGGATTCATTCTGAGAGGTGGAGCATGGTGGGCACAAGAGGCGCGGAGTCCCCACACAGACTCCGGGATTTGGGTGAAAGCAGGCCAGAGGTGAGCAGCCCAGATTTCACTCTGTTCCCAGAACTTGAGATTATGTCCAAGGAGGTCATTAGCCTGACCTATGTCTGAGTTGTGTTTTTTTAAATTTTGTTTAATAAATATAAATTTCCAAAGTACAGCTTATGGATTACAATGGCTCCCCCCCCCCCCATAACTTCCCATCCACCTACAACCCTCCCATCTCCTGCTCCATCTCCCATTCCTTTAACATCAAGATTTTCCTTTTTTTTTGACAGACAGAATGGACAATGAGAGAGAGAGAGAGAGAGAGAGAGAGAGAGAGAGAGAGAGAGAGAGAGAGGTCTTCCTTTACTGTTGGTTCACCCTCCAATGGCTGGTGCAGCCAGTGCACTACAGCCGTTGCACTGCGCTGATCTGAAGGCAGGAGCCAGGTGCTTATCCTGGTCTCCCATGGGGTGCAGGGTCCAAGCACTTAGGCCATCCTCCACTGCACTCCTGGGCCATAGCAGAGAGCTGGCCTGGGAGAGGGGCAACTGGGATAGAACCCAGTGCCCAACCGGGACTAGAACCTGGGGTGCCAGCGCCGCTAGGCAGAGGATTAGCCTGTTGAGCCACGGCGCTGGCCTAAGATTCATTTTCAAAGAAGGAGGTATCTTTCTCTGAAGGGAGGAGAGAACTTCCACTTTGACAATGATCTTGTCTAAATAAGATCGAAGTCGGTGAACTCAAAAGGCTTCCATAGCCTTGGCAACTCATGACTAGAGCCTAGGGAGATTACTGACGCCATAAATGAGAGTGTCAAATTGTTAAATCAACATCAGGAATCACTGTGTACTTACTCCTCATGTGGGAACTCTGTCCTTAATGTGTTGTCCAATGTGCAGTAATGCTATAACTAGTACTGAAACAGTATTTTATACTTTGTGTTTTTGTGTGGGTGCAAACTGATGAAGTCTTTACTTAATATATACTAAGTCGATCTTCTGTATATAAAGATAATTGAAAATGAATCTTGATGTGAATGGAATGGGAGAGGGAGTTGGAGATGGGATGTGTGCGGGTGGGAGGGAAGTTTTGGGTGGGGGGAAGCCATTGTGATCCGTAAACTGTACTTTGGAAATTTATATTTACTAAATAAAAGTTAAAAAAAAAGATTCATTTTCAATTCTCTTTATATAGAGGAGTTCAATTTATTATATGGTAAGTAAAGATTTCAACAGTTTGCACCCATACAGAAACATAAGTGAAAAATACTGTTTGAGTACTAGTTATAGCATTAATTCACATTTAGCTACACATTAAGGACAGAGATCCTACATGAGGAGTAAGTGCACAGTGACTCCTGTTGTTGACTTAACAAATTCACACTCTTGTTTATGCATCATTAATCTCCCTAAGCTCTAGTCATGAGTTGCCAAGGCTATGGAAGCCTTTTGTGTTCACCGACTCTGATCTTATTTAGACAAGGTCAGTTGTGGTTTTGAGAAGCACCCACAATCCAGGCTAGAATGTTTCTGAAAAAGAACATCCTGGCTACACAGCTTTTGATTGGACCTGGGAACATTATCCCAGAATACTCACAGGATTGTACACAGAGAAGGCCATTAGAATTTCAAATAAAGCCCACTGCCTGGAAGAGAGAAGAAGAAGAGACTTAAGAGACACTGAGAGTGACATGCAGGGTCCGTGGCATTCCCTGCCAAATAAGCAGTGATGTCCTCAGGGCACCTGCGTGTTTGTCTACTGTTTGGGTGAGAGCTGTCTACAATGACACACACACACACACACATCTCAGATGTGCAGTTGTGTGAAATTTCATTTTCTTTAGGTGGATTTTCAGATTGCACGGGGGAGCGTTCCTGTTGTGGGAGTGTCAGGGTTGCATAGGTCTCAATACCATGGAGAGTTAGCCTCCCAAGAGCCAGTTCAGTCATGCAGAGAGCAGTTCCTCTGCCCTGTCGGTTCCCCTGGGGCCCTTGTGGCCAAATTCTGCACACCCTGCAAGCCTGTGGCCACCACTGCCTTGTTCCCTGCCCCTGGGCTTGGCTCCTTGCAGACGCCCTATGAGTGGATCAGCCTGTGTAGACTGTGAGGGACACTTCTCTCCTAGCAGGATGTACTTGAAATTCATTCAGGCTTGACCAGGGACCTTTGCCTGGTCCTGCGTCTCGGTGAAACCTGTTCTAGGATTTAGATGTAACGTAGATAACTTATCAATTTCCTGCTGAACATCATCCAGGCTTCTTCCTGTGTTTTGTGATTGTGAGTACTGATTGTGAGTACAACAGTGACTCTTGCATGAGAGTTTTCTGTGCACTTAAGTTTTCTAATGGTCGGTGAATGTACATGTGTGTTGTAGGTTAATGTGGAAGGCTTGTGTTTATCTCTGAGACACTGCCCTGCTGTGCTGCTGAGTGCCTGGACCATTGTGTGCTGCTGCTGGCAATGAACCAGAGTAGTGCTCACCACACATTCCCAGCAGCACCCGGTATCCTCAGTGGCTACATTTCAACACTTCTAATAGCTGTGTACTGGTACCGATTGTGATTTAGGTACTAAGTGTGTGTTCATGTGTCGATTGGATGAATTGTGCGTGCTTTAATGAAGTGTCCCTCCTGAGCCTGTGTCCCTAGGGTGCTGGGAGGCTATCCACTGCTTTCTTGTTATTGAGTTTAAGGATTCTTTGTATATTCTAGAAATACAACTTTTTATTAGATATCATTTTCAATATTGTCTCTCATTGTGTTTCTTTTCATTTTATTCTCACCAAAGTGTATTTTGTAAAGAATATATAATAAAAAAGAGGCCCATGGATCCATTATTTTCTGTCTTAAATGAACTGTGTTAGGGTTGCAACCAAGTCTCTCCCAGGAACCTCATGTACCCCAGGACCCTTGCTCCTCCCCATCCTCTAGGGCCCTTCCAGCTCACACCCTCACTTGATTCCATATCTTTTTTGAATATCAGGTGATTTCTAAATGTTGATGTCACGGCCGAGTCACTCTTCTGGATCTGGTTTGACCACAGCCTGGCCTGCTCCTTCATCTCCTGCAGGGCAGGACCAAGAGGGAGGAAGCACCTTTAAAACCATAAAACCCCTTCTGCCACACATGTATCCCAAATCTACACCAGTTCTTCCTGATGTGAGAGATCTCTGCAGGAAGTTCACTCCCTTCAGGGTCTCAAGAGGAGAGAGGTTCATGTGTCCTCACTCACCTTAGTGCCTACAAACCACCCCCACCCCCACAATGTGCCAGCATACCTGCAAAGGAGACCACTGCCACTGAGGACCCCCTGTGGTTAGCATCATTCAGGGGCCCTGTAAGTGCCCTGTGCACTACCCCCAGCCTGCATACTATACTTCCCTGCACAGACTCAACCTGGACCCAATCAAGTCTCAGAACTTCCTCATGGGCACCCCAGGCCCTGCTCAGCCACGCCCTGACACTCCTCAATGCTGCCCCTGCTGGAGGAGCCCATCAAGACATAAGAAGCTGCCCTTGTCTTTGAGGCGATCCTGGGCAATGACTATCTCCAGGTCCAGCTCCTAGGGCCAGCATCAAACTCAAGATTTGGTGGAGGGTGCAGTTGGCCATACCAGTTGTGCCCTGCTACCTGATGGTAGCCAGTGAATATGAGAACCAACTGCAGTTGCCAACCCTCTGCTCACTCAGGCCTTAGCACCCACAAATCCCAGCAGCAGCTGAGAACTGAGCCTGACAATTGGACCAGCCACTCCTGGCAATAGCAATGGCAGATGATGCAAGGCCACATGAAGGCAGGGCCAGATATGGGCAGGCCCAGGTGAGAGCAGACCCAAGGTAGGGCAGGCCAGGTGTGCGCAGACCCTCTTAACACAGAGTATGTGGAGGGTCTATAGCACACACTACTGTGATCTCCTGCCAAGAAACCATTGCCCATCATGAACCTAGCAATTACTCCCAGCCTGTCTTGCACTAAGCTGCCCCAGTGAGCCCAACAGGGAGAAAGGCGGGACAGTGACAGGAAGCACAGATGTCCAGGCTCAGCTGGGTCTGGGGAGACATGGAAGAGACCTTGAAGCATGTCCAGGGAGAGGTAGGCGGGATGGGGAGAAGGCCTCCAAGATCTTAATGAGAGACCCCCACCACCACCATGGGAGACACAGATTCCTGACAAGGCCTGAGCAGATGGGGCTCTCTGAGGTGAGTCAGAGCCATACCATGTATTTGCCCAAATTCTGGGCCTTGTTGTTGTCCACACTCAGCATCAGGGCCCACACCTTCCCCCCAGCCTGGGCAGGGATGCCTCTGTAGAATCTATGATGAAACCAGAGGAAAGAGGAACCTCTGGTGAGTGGTGACATGCCCTCTCTGAGGAGGGTGGACAAGATGTGGCATTAGGAGTGGGAAGCCAGGAGCTCCATGCTGTCTTGGCAGACACGGCATCTCTGAGACCTACAGTGAGAAGAGAGCTGAGGTCTCAGAGCACAGGCTCTGCGGTGCACTGACCACTCCCTACCAGGCACCAGGCCCTGCATCTAGAACTGTCTTCAGCAGTGACATCAGATTTTTTACCATGTCCTTCATGTATGGGAAAGGGGTGGGGATGACCTGTGTACTTAGGGGCTGGACAGTTTCCTCTGGGCATCTGAGATCAGGTGGTGCCTAGCACAGCAATAGCACCAGTCATCTCAACTCTGCTCACAGTAGTCCCAAGGGACCTTCATCTCCATGGTACCTTCTCACTGCCGCAATACTTGCTATAATTTTTCAGCATTTTCACCCACTTTTGGAGTCTGTAGAACTCATAACATTTACACCGGAAAAGGAAAGAAAATAGTGTGATCTCAGGTGCAGGCCTCTGAGAGTGGCCTTTGGATGCAGCTCAGGAATTGTGTGGGCACTCAAATGGAAGGAACTGAAAAAGGCACAAGCCATGAGCCCCAGATCTTCTGGGAGTACAGAAGTGCCCTGGCCTCTGACCCAAGCACACCTTGTCCTCAAGGCAGAGCCCCTGAGCTACAGTCAGGCACTCCCAATCATGTTAATTGGTTATGGTAGTCAACAGGCAGAGAACCCAGAGCTGTGGTTCAGTTTAGGGACAGATGAGTGTGTTAAGATTTCAGCAGGGGCTGTGTAAATTCTGCATGTACAGGACCTTATGTCTCTTCATCTAACAACTTCTGAGACCCACGTTCCCCCTGCCCAGCTCTGCTTCCAGGATGACTGTCCCACAGCAAGGATTTGGTCTTAACGTTTGCCTCCTGGGTGCTGGCCCAGGCATCTTTTGCTCACTGGAAAGCAAGGGAGGTAGACTTGAGGACAGGTGACAAGACCAGATATTTCTACCTCCCTAGTGGGTCAGAACCATCTCAGCCCAGGGGCTTGAGAAGGGAAGGGAGGGTGTGGCCATCAAGCCAGCAGACACCTAGAAGGGGCTGGTGATATTGAGCACAGGGAGCCCAGGGGCAGGCACATGACTTCCCTGTCAGTAAGGGTCTCCAGGCCCATCATAGGCCCATCTTCCTGGGTGTGTAGCAGCTGCTGTGTGGTTGCTCTCCTGAGAAGAGACAGGCTGCCCAGGGGTGAGGGAACCGTCTCCCTACATCAGCTCTCCAAAAAGGTCACCCTGGAATTAACTGAGCCTGGCTGGCCTGCCTAAGGGCTGCTCAGTTCTGTGAGCTTTCACTCTGGTTCATGGCATCTGGGACCAACACCCTTGCCCCAGAATTCCCCCTCACCCACCCTCTTCCCCTGTGCACAGCCTCCTGAGGTGCCTGCTCCCTACCTCACCCCTCTGTCAGCCGAGATCGTGGCCATCTCTTCATCAGTCGATCCCTTCTTTATCTCCCGGTTCTGTCACAATGTGGAGCCAGAACCCCCTAATCCCAGCTCTAAAGCGTACTGCTGAGACATGACCAGAGACAGCCCGGAGCTTCTTCTTTCCTGGTCACTGGAGGCCACCTTCCAACCACAGGGCCTCTCTGCTGTTCTAGACAACTGTGGGAACAGTCTTCAAGCCTGGCCTCTGCCCCCAGGTCCCACTCCACCCTGCAATGACCTAAGGGGAGGGCCCACAGCTACAATCCACCCTACCCTAGTCTGTACTGTGGGATCATAACCCCAGGGGCAACACCCCTGGCTGTCCCTCAGGCCCAGCCTCAATAAGCCTTTACCATAGCCATTGAGATTCAATGCTGGACAATGGCTCACCTGCCAGGCTAGTGCTCTGACCCTGTGGACATAGCTCTGGAATGCTAATGTCCAGGCTGTATCCCCTGGAGCAGGGACAAGCCCTAAGACTGCCTCCTCTACTTAATAGAAACAGGCCTCAGAATGGAGTGCCCAGTGCCAGCCCCACATCCAACTCCATTCTTGCCTGTTGTCCTAAGTCACTCGCTGGGTCATTCAGTTCTAGCAAATGCTTACCTTCCTTGTGAAAGCAGCTTGGCTCAGGGCGGGACCTGGGGACAGGTGTGCTGCCTCATGGTGAGGGTTTCTAAAACCAGTCTCTGCCCTTGGGTGAGCTGGGATATGGAGGACTCACTGCAGGAACCCAAGCCTGTCTGGGATGAGGCAGCAGCTCTCATTGTCCTCTTCTTCACGCTCAAACAGTGCCACTTCCATGCATCTCTGAGCCACCAGGGGACCCATGTGAGAAACCCAGGGTGCTCAGTCACTGGGAGAGCTGAGCCACCCTCCCTCCTCTTAGTTTCCAGGGAGGGATGGGTCCTGCTCTCACAGGCACAACACCCGAGGCAGAGACCTGCTTTTTCCCCAGCACCCTGCTCATACTCGGCGATGATCAGTGCTAATGCTGGGCCCTCTGGATCCTCAGGGCATTCACATCCCTCCTGTCAAACACAGACATGATTGTGCCTCAGTACAGGAGAGCCCACGGGAAGTGCTGCCCCCGAGATCCTTCCTCATGGGTGGGGGAGACATCCCCACAGACAGGTGAGAACCTGGTGCCCAGGTCCCAAGAGGATGACTCAGAGCACAAGGACTAGGGAAGGTCAGGCAGGGATAATCCCTGTCTCACCTCCCCTGCCTTTAAGAAGCATGCTCCTCCAAGGAGCACAAGCACAGGGGCCTGCCTGCCCCATTCCTGGCTCCCACATCTCTGAGCTCTTAGATCCAGTCTCATTGTCCCTACCATAGATAACAGCTGATCAGAACACCTAGTCTTTGACCTGTGTCTCAACATGGACTCACACAAAGGCACATTCACAACTCATGACCAGCAGATGGTGAGGACTGAGATGACTGTACGGCTATGTATACAGAGGTACCATTGAGAGCTCAGTGACATCACACATGGAAAACAGTTGGTTGAAACCAGTGCCATCCTCTTGGGAACAACCTTCCCCACGTTACAGTACAAGCAGAGAATAAATCCCACTGACCTCTGTTGCAAATCCGTCCACTTCTACCAAACATGTCTCTTGCCTATGCTACCAACAATAGGTCAGTTTAGCAGTAGATGCGCTACTGCCCACTGGTTGCCCCACACCCTAGATGTGCAGTCCGCAGTGACTGTGACATCACAGAATCCTGCCAACCAGTCACAATTGGTGCTCTTCTGTGGGAGCAGTCAGGGTAGTCAGGGTAGTCAGCCCTGGCTTTATTAAAGGCCACCAGAAGTGGGGCTGGGACCCAGGTAGAGACAGCAGGGCTTGGAGGGTGCCATGAACCAGGAGTGCAGGTGCCTTCTACCACTTATTGGAAAGGTCCAAAGTCCCAGGAAACCTGTACTTCCTGTTCCTCCTCCTTCTCCTACTATGCAATTTTATTATAGAACAGCTGTGAAGGCCTCTTTATTTTAATACAAGGTGGCACAGGGGGCCCCCTACCTGCCTGTCCATCTTCCTGAGGTCCCCACACACCATGGCTGCCCCTGCAATGACCTGAACTGGGACTCCTGGGGGTGCAACCTCCTGTCCTTTGACAGGCCCCATACCAGCATTGCTGACCCAGCTGTCCCCTCCTGCTCTGTTCCTGCCACTCTTCAATGGTGCTTTAGGTGTTGGGCACAGGGAGTCATGCTTGCCAGTGGGCAGTGGAGCACAGCCGACCACCACCAATATAGGAATCTAAGCTGTCAGAACCCAGACTGTCCAGAGCAGGAACAAGGACACTGTCCTCACTGACAAGAGGTTCAGGCACAAAGCACTGGGAAATCCTCTGCACCGGCACCTGGTCCACATGCTGGTAACACCCGGCTGCTGCTGACAAAAAGTACAGGGACAGCACATGTGGGTCAGGAGCAGCCACAGGCCTGCAGCTGCCCATAGTGCCAATCGCAAGGACACCCACTCCTGAGGGATGCAGGGGTCATGCTCAGCAGCAGCTCAGCCCTTCCTGCACCTTGGCCTGTCGTGGTCACCACTGGCTCTGCAGAGGCTGGAGACCCAGCAGCTTATGCCCAGACTCATGGGCTCCAGCTCAGGCTGCCTCCTCACTGCACACATAGGGGAGGGTGAGCTCTCTTCTGCTTTGGGATGCTCACGTGTTCTTCTGTTGCATTACACTTGTGTGCCCAAGATGCACATGCTCCAAGACCCCCAGACTCCTCGTCTGAAGCACAAAATGCTAGTGCATGTCTTTGTCACTGTCACCTCATGGCATGCCTGCAGCACTGAGATGCCACCAGGTGTCCCTCAATTTTCCCACCATACCTTGCTGGGCTGTTTTGGTGGTGAGAGTGGAGGAACACAGAGAGCCCAGCCCCATGGGGCAGCTCACTCATACTAGCAGGCACATAGGTTACATGAGGTGTGTGGGCCTGGCAGGACAGGAATCCACACCCCTTCAAGTACTCTTGTGGCCCTCAGTGCAGCACTCATGGGTGAGGTTGAGATGATGGTCCCGTGATGATGGGGTCAGGAGGAGTCCAGGATTAACCCTTGCTCTGGATCACAAGGCAGCTGGCTATACAGCCCCTAATGACCTGGTCTGGGTTCAAGGAAGCCTGGAAGAGCAAGGACTCTCTTGGAAATGGCTTCTTCCCTCCATGTTAGGTGGTGGCCCCACCTATCAGTTCTTTCCAACTCTACCATCTGCTGTGACCCAGGAGGTGAACTAGGAAGAGCAGAAGATGTGCCTGCCCCTACAACCCCTCCCTGCTCAGGCTCCAGGACATGCCTCTCCTGCTCGTTCCACCCTGGCCATGGCAGCAATCTACAGCGTGGGCTCGAACATGCGGCTCCTCCGGGATGAGTTTTTCCCTGCTCAAAACACATGGAAGAGCCCAGGGCTTCCCAAGGTCTGGTCTTCCTGGGAAAGTCGCTCAGCCCTCACCTAGCACTTCCTTATTCCTGCATCCCACACTGCCCCTAGGCTGCCACCTTAGTGCCACATTCTGTCTTTTCCCTTCAAGGGCCTGTTTCTTTGCTGCTCTACCCATTTATTTAGGCCTGGAACGAAGGATGCAGTGTCCAGTGTCCCTGTCACCCATGAGCTGGTCTTCTCTGAGTCTGTGGATCTGACTTAGAGTTAAGTGCACAGCTGTGTCATCTTCAAAACTTCTTACTGTCCAGGGATACTGTCCATCAAGACTCAGGTTTTAACTTACATATTTCTTCTTCCTACTCAACTTTTCCTCTTTTAAATGTTCATTTTAAACTGTTTTGGAGATTCACAAAGTAACATAAAATGTTTCAATGAAGGCTGGGTGGGTGTCACCTAGCTTAAGCAATCGAATATTAATTGGATGGTAGGTCCCCGTGGCTTTTCCTTTCTCTGCTAGAGCTTTTGTCCTCCAGATTATCTAGAGTTAGTGTTTTACAGATTGCATTTTCCTTCACTGAGGATGAGGTTCGTTCACAAGAGTCCATGTGCTGGAAGCGTTGTCCCCAGCCCAGCTCATGAATGGTTTGATACTGGTCTTCTGGGCTGTGTTACTGTGCACATGGATTAGTTGTTATTGTTACATATTTTTACTTAATATCAGGGGGTTGTTAGAAATTTTTATTTATTTTGGGGAGGGTTTGCTTCCATCCACCGTTCCACTCTCCAAATGCCAGCAGTGGCCTGGGGCCAAAGCTGGAACCTCAATCCAAACCTTCTACCTGGATGACAGGAACCCAGTGACTTGAGTCATCATCACTGTCTCCAAGCATCTGCATTCATAAGAAGCTAGAGTCACAACGTGAGGCTTCAGTTGACCCCAGGCCCTCCAATATGGGGTGCAGGTTTCCTAATGTTGTCTTGACCATTAGACCAATCTCCTATCCCCAGTTTGTTGTCGAGGATGGGGCCTGGTCCTCCTCCACCACCATCTAACACAGGCTCTTGCTGAGTGATGCTATCTGCAGTGAGGTTCTCTACAGAAGCTGGTACCCAGCCATGCTCTCAGGCATACAAAGCCACAACCCAGAATTAACCTCTATATTTTATAAGACACCAAGATTCACTTGTTTTGCTATTGCCACTCAAAATAGGCCAAGACTCTCTTCAAATTTCAGCTAAATGTCCATCAGTCTGCTTTTTGGTTTTCTAACAAAGCCTCTTCCCACAGTATCAGGTGCTCCTTATTCTGGCATTTTATTTTAGGTCTCTTGAAAACCAGCGCCGGCTACTGTGCCGTGTAAACACCCAGTCACTGAGCGCTCTTTTAGGGGTTGGTAAGGGCGAAAGGCAGAGGCCAGCTCAGCAGCACTGCTCACAGCATCTGTGAGCCCGGCAGGATTTTGAGTCCCTCAAGAAACATCTCAGGTCCTTTTCCGCATCCGTGAGAGATAGGAGCCTGGAAGGTGCTGGGGAACACTGAGTCTGCACATTGCACATCAGCTCTTACAGGGCTCTGTGATGCCGTCTCTGTGTGTAAAGTACAAGACTGAGAGCTGTGGCTAGATGGCAGCAGAGGCCCTGTGGTGATACCGGTGTCCCCTGGGACAGTGGAACTTGATGGAGAGCAAGGTGACCCTGTGTGCTTGGGTCATTCCCATCCACAGTAAGTGACCTCAACACACAAACCAGACCCCTTCCGGGCCCTGCTCAGTCCTTCCTTGACAACCACTCAATCTTAGGACCAAGAACTCTGCTTCTGCAGTGTTCATGCACAGAAATGGCAAGGTCATGGGTGGCTCTGTGCCTCCCAGCTGCCAGCTCCTGGGAGGACAGGGCTCAGTATTTCTCTTCTGCTGACAGATCGTCAACATGAACCAATAGTGTCCTGGCCTCATAGGTTCTCCTTCTGCACTTCATTGTCTTTGCATCTGAGCTGCAGGTGAGCCTTGTGCTCCTCTGGATTGACATCCAGCTTTTTACAAAATTCCCCCCAAGAACAACCTTGGCTCTTCTCCTGGAGTGATACAGGATCTTCCTGCAAAATCCCCATTCCTGGGCTCACCTGTGATGCCAGCTCTGACCTCTGGATGTTGCAGTTGGAGTTTGGGGCTGGAACTGTGGCACAGAGTGGGTCTGAGGCTGCTTCCCCTCTTCCATCCCCATGACTGAGCACTGGGAGGATAAATCATGCAGCTGGGAGTCCCAGCAGGATAGACCCCTCTATACCCCCAGGGTGCCTGGGGGTGCCTCTGTGCCCCCAGGGAAGGGGTGTCTGAAGCTTGGAGCATGAGAGGATCAGGAGAGAGCCTTGAAGCAAGACCATGGGTGGATTTGTCTGTGTTGCTTCTAGGAGCAGAGAGCATGGTCCAGCTACATGTGACTGAGAAAAGACCAATGGAGAATGAGTGTGACAATACCTGTGCAATGGGTGAGTCCCATGCTAAGGCCCAAGGGCTTCTGCTGCTAATCCCATGGCTCCCTGAACCTCAACAAACTCCAGAAATGTGGGGCAGCCTCATCCCTTTGTGTCTCAACATAAGTCCCATTCCACTGCTGCTGTCATCCCTATAAGACAGAAGCCTTCAGACTGTCAGGTCTTCCTCGAGGGCAGGGAGGTTTTGTGAGCCATGCATAGCTTGGGACTCTGACCGATTCAGCTATTGTTCTGCTCCTGTTCCATTGGCTGAGTGACCATAGAAGAGGCTTCACTGCTAAGCAGGGTACCATCTCCTTACTAACACACACATCTTTGGCAATGTGCATTTGGGGAGAGGGTGTTGGTAAACCAGAGCACCTGCCTTTTTGGGTTGGGCCCCCTCTATGGTCCTGCGGAGCTGTTTGGTGTGATAGCCACAAGGAACTGGCCTTGAACTCTGCAGTCCTTCTTTTCTTTTTTTTTTAATTCCTGCTGTGGCAGCCAAAGCCCCATGGTAAAAAGGAGAAGTTCAAACAGGGAAATGATCTAGAAACTTTGAATGCACGGAGTAAAGATAATGCAAATTTCTAAGTGCCATGTATGTGATATAAATGTATAAGGTTTTATTGCACATTTTAGAAATGTATTGTAGTCAGTGTTGTGGCATAGCAGGTAAAGCTGCTGCCTGCAGTGCAGGCACCCCATATGGGAACTAGTTTAAAGCCCCGCTGCTGATTCACTCCCTCAAATAGTCACAACAGCCAAGACTGGGACCGAAAAAAACAGGAATCAGGAAGTACATCCAGGTCTCTCACACGAGTGGCAGGGGCCCAAGCACTAGGGCCACCTTCTGCTGCCTTCCTAAGCACATTAGTAGGCAGCTGGATTAAAGCATAGCAGTTTGGAGTTGACAAGGACTAGCACTCCAATATGTGGTGTCAGGGTAGTATAACCTGCTATGCCACAACATTGGTCCCACAAATGAGATTAAATTCCTTTTTCTCCCAATAATTTATTATTTCAATCGATCTTCGTTGAAATGGACATGAACATCAACTAATAAAATGCAAGGATTTGTGTGAGAATGTAATTAAAAGCTCTTTATTTTGGTTTAAACCTTTTTGAAATCAATGCAGAGTTGTTAATCATACACATTTTCCATGAAATTTTTGGACACATGGCATCTATAGCAGTCAGCTGGGTAAGAAAGAGCAAGCCTTTTCTCTTAGACCTAGTCCTCCTGGAGGGAATGAGCTGAAGGGGCATGTGGGTCCTGGGTGAGCCTCTGTGCCCTGGGGTTGTCAATGTATGGACCTCCTGGGAAGTCAGCAGGAGAGGCTCAGGATCCTGCTGGGAGAGGGGCAGGGCTGTAGCATGAGAGATAAGCTGAATGTGAGCAGCAGTGAACTCAAAGTGAGGGCCAACGTCTTGCTTCCCATTCCCTATGCCCAGTGTCCATCCTTCAGGGGTTGGCTTCAGTGGATGTTACAATTCATGTCCTATGAAACAGCTCCATCCTATTGTGATCTGATAGCATAAAAGATGAATCATAGGAGTCTTGACTGGGCTAACCCAAACACTCTCAATGATGAGATTCTTAGCAGTTCCCAACAGCAGGAGGCATGTTGGTGTTGACCCCTTTCCACATATCTTCCTTTTGTAACCTCACTAACTACCTGTACTAACCTCACTGCCATCTTTACTGTCAGCTTTGGTACTGGTGCATGGCTGTCAACCTGTGGCTCACTTAGAGTGAGCTCAATTACTGCAGCAACTAAAATGCGGGATCCCAGGAGCATTAACAAGCACATCCATTTCTCTCTGACTTTGCAGGTAGGAGGTATGTGTTTGTGTGTGTGTGTTCAGCTCTTCCTCACTCAGGTAGGGAGAGAGGGTCTTTCAATGTGCTTGACCAAAAACAAACCCAAACTCTGAACAAAACCAGAAAATGATAGGTAACATAACACAAGCCCAAACCCTGAACCTAACACCCAACTTAACTATAACACAATGCCCTAACACTAATGAAACACAAAACATAAGCATACCCTTAAACCTAACCTGAAACCTAACAGTAGGCCAAAAAGAAACCCTAACATAGCACTAACCCAACCCTATATGTAAACCTGATGCAAGCTCAAACCTTAAGTTTAACATGCATCCTAAATTTAACCCTACACCATAACCTAAATGCTAAGCCTACAGAATCTCAAACATTAGTATAGCCCTAACCATAACTTACACCCTAGCCCAATCCCTAAGCCTAAATGCAAACCCTAGCCAGAATCCTAACCCTAACACCAGACCTAAGATTTACACTAAACCATAACACTAAACCTAATCCTAATGAAACTCCTATGTAGGCATCACCCAAACACTAACCTTAACCCTACACTGAAATCAAATCCTAACCTGGAACTCAACCTGAAAGTTACAGGTAAACCTAATGCAAGCCTGAAACCTACCCTACCTGCCATTCTATCCCTAACCCTAACCAAATCGGTAACCCTTACCAAAACCAATCCCTAACTCAAAATCAAACCTGAACCTATAGGTAAACTTAATGCAAGTCAGAATCTTAACCTCAACCTTCATCCTAAAGCTAACCCTATCCCCTCTCATGACAAAATCCCAACGTTAGGTTAGTCCTAACCCTAACCCTAACTCTAACCCTAGGACAAAACCAAACCTTTATCTTGAACAGAACCCCAAAACTATATGTAAACCTAATGCAAGCCTGAACCTTAACCCTAACTGTAATCCTAAACCTAACCCTAAAACCCAACACTAACCATAACCCTAATGAACCTGAAACATAAGCATATCTTTAACCATAACCCTATCACAAACACTCGGCCAAAACCTACCCTAACCCAGACCATAAAAAGAACCCTATCAGTAAAACTAAGGCAAGTCTGAATCTTAACACTAACCCTCATCCTAACCTTAACCCTACACCTTAATCCTAACCTTTACCCTACACCCTAATCCTAACCCTAACCCTACACAATAACCAAACTGTACCCTACCATTAACTCTAACCAGAATCAAATAGGTAGAGCACACGGAAAGAAGAACCTTAAGCTAACATTCTTCCTAACCTTAATCTTAAACCCTAATCATAACCCTAAACCTAATCCTAATGAAACCTCAAACATTAGCATAGCTCTAACACTAACCCTAATTTAAAACTTAGCCCATACCCTAACAACAAACCATAACAATAAACCTTAACACTCCCAAGCCCCATAAAACTGAACCTAAGCATATTGTTAACCCTAACCCAAACCCTAACCCTATGCCAAAACAAGCCCAAACTCTAACCATAAGCCAAACTCTACAAGTAAATCTATTACAGCTGGAACCATAACCTGAACTGAACCCTACACAATAATCCTAACCCTATCCCTAATAAAATTCCAAATTTTATCATAACCATAACTCTAACCATAATTCTAACTCTACTCTACACTGAAACCTAAGCCTAAACCTAAACCTTAAGCCACAGCCTAGCCAAAAGCCTAATCCTAACACTAACAGAAATATTCCTCAAAGGTACATGTACTCCTAACCCTAAACTTAACCATAGGCTGAAACCCATTCTAACCCTGAACCTAAACTGAAACTATAGGTAAATGCAAGTATGAAACTTGCCCCATACTGTCATCCTAACACTAACCTTAAACCCTAACACTATCCTTAATACTAATGAAATCCAAAACCTAAGCATATCCCTAACCATAACCCAAAAATAACCCTAAGTCAAAACCAAAAAAATAACCCTAACATGAACCCTATAATCAAACATAACACAAGCCTGAACCCTAACCTTAACCATCATGTTTAACCTATTCCTAAACCCTAACACTAACTCTAAACCCAAGAATCCAGAAACCTAAGCATACCCCTAACCCTAACTCTCACCTTAACCCTAACTCTCTCCTTAACCCTAACTCTGAACATAAACCAAACACTATAAGTAAACTTAACTCAAGCCTGAATCTTAACCCAAAGCATCATCTTTACACTAAACATAGACTCCAAACTTTAACACAAGTCCTAAAAAAACCTGAAACCTAAGCAAATCCTAACTCTAATCCAAACCAAATCCTACACCAAAACCAAACCCTAATCCTAACCCAAACCATAACCCTGTAGATAAACCTAACCGTCACCTTAACCAAACCCCTAAAGCTTAATACTAATCCTAATCCTAACAAAACCAGAAACCTAAGAGTACCCCAAACATAAACTAATACACTAACCCTGGTAATAATTAAATCCTAACCCAAACATGAACCCAAAACAAACAAGTAAACCTAATTGAAATGATCCTTAACCCTAAACCTCTTCCTAAACTTAACCCTAAACCCAGTTCCTAACACTAACACTAATGAAACCCCAAACATTAACATAGCCCAAATGCTAACTCTAACTTTACACCTAACTCAAATCTTAACCCTGACCTTAAGCCTAAACCTAAACCCTAGTCAGAAGCCTCACTGTAACAATAACACTAACCCTAACAATTACCCTAAACCATAACACTACTCTAACCCTAATGAAACCCAAAACCTATGTCTAACCCTAAACCTAAGCCTAACCCTAAACCTAATCCTAGGTGAGTACCAAGTGTACCTAAGCCTGAACCTAACCTGAAAACTATAGGTAAACCTAATGAAAGCCCAAACTCTAACCCTAAACGTTATGCTAATTCTAACCTTAACTGTAACACTTACCATAACCGTAATGAAATTTGAAATCTAAGCATATACCTAATCCTAAGCCTAACCCTAACTGTCATGCTAACCCTAACTCTAAACTCTAACACTAACCATAAAACTGACAAAACCTGAAACCTAAGCATATCCTTAGCTCTAAATTTAAATCTAATACTAGGCCCAAACCAAACCCTAAGCTGAACCTGAATCCTATAGGTAAACCTAATGCAAGCCTGAACCTTAACCTTAACCCTATTACTAACCCTAACCCTATACCCTTATCCTAATCGTAACCCTAACCCTAACAAAACCGGAAATATTAGAATATCCTTAACACTAACCCTAATTTTAACCCTTACCTGGACCCTAATTCTAAGTTTAAACCCAAATTCTAGCCAGAAGCCTAACCCTAACCCTAACATTTACCCTAAACACTAACACTAACACTAACACTAACAAACACTAACACTAACACTAACACTAATGAAACCCAAAACCTAAGTGTAGCTCTAACCCTAAGCCTAACCCTAAACATAACCCAAGGCCAAAGCCAAGCCCTGACCCTGAACCTAACACAGAACTTATAGGTAAATCCAAAGCAAACCTGAACCTTACTCTTAATTGTCATCCTAACACTAACCCTAAAGCTTACACTAAACCTATCCCTAATGAAACATGAAAACTAAACATATCCCTAACCCAACCCTAAACCTAACCCATTCCAAAACCAAACACTAAATGAACCTGAACCTGAACCCTATTTTTAAACCTAATGCAAGCCCAACTCTAAACCATACTGTCAACTTGACAATAATGCTGAACCTTAACACTAACCAAAATCCTGACAAAACCCAGAACCTAATTATATAACTAACCCTTAATACTAACTGTAAAGCCAGCACCATGGCTCAACAGGCTAATCCTCCACCTTGCGGCGCCGGCACACCAGGTTCTAGTCCTAGTCGGGGCGCCGAATTCTGTCCCGGTTGCCCCTCTTCCAGGCCAGCTCTCTGCTGTGGCCAGGGAGTGCAGTGGAGGATGGCCTAAGTGCTTGGGCCCTGCACCCCATGGGAGACCAGGAGAAGCACCTGGCTCCTGCCATCGGATCAGCGCGGTGCACCGGCCACAGCGTGCCGGCCATGGTGGCCATTGGAGGGTGAACCAACGGCAAAAAGGAAGACCTTTCTCTCTGTCTCTCACTGTCCACTCTGCCTGCCAATAATAATAATAATAATAATAATAAAGAATACTAACTGTAAGCCTGAGCCAAAAAACCCTAACACTACCTCTAATACGAACCATATAGGTAAACCCCAGAACTCAGCATAACCCTCAACCTAACCCTAACCGTCACCCCAGGCTGAAACCAAACCCTAACCCTGATCCTAAACTGAAAATTATGGAGAAACCAAATACAAGTCTGAAGCCTAACATTAACCCTAACTATCATGCTAACACTCACTGTAGATCAAAACTGTAACCCTAACTCTAATGAATCCCCAAAGTTAAGCATATCCCTAACCACAACCCTAATGCTAACATTAGGCCATAATTAAACCCTAACTCTAGCCCTAACTTAATGTAAACCCAAAACTTAACCTTAACATTCATATTAAATGTAACCCTACACACTAATCCTATCCATAACTATAACAAAACACCATTATTAGCATACCCTTAATGCCAACTGTAAATCTAACCCTAGTCCTAAACTTAACCGTAATCCTAAACCTGAACCCTAGCCAGGAGCCTATCCCTATTATTAACACTACCTCTAACACTTACTCCAAATCCTAACACTAATCCTCATCCTAATGAAGTCCCAAATCTAGTCCTTACCCTAACACTAGCCTTAACCCTAGGCTATAACCAAACCCTAACCCTGAACCTAAACACTAAGACCATAGGTAAATATGACTCAGGCCTGAACTCTAACCCTAAACATGCTTATCTTAACCCTAAAACATAATAATTACACTAACCCTAATGAATCTGGAAAGCTAAGAGTATCCCTAACTCTAACTCTAGGTGAAAACCAAATCCTAACTTTAACCCTGACATGCTAACCCTAACTCTAAACCCTAACACTAACCACAAAACTAACAAAACCCAAAAACTAGGCTAATACCAACCTTATCTTTAAATATAACACTAGGCCAAAACCAAACCCAAACACAAATCCTATAGGTAAACCTAATGGAAACCTGAACCTTAACACAAATCCTCTTACTAAACTTAACCCTAAGTCCTAATTCTAACCCTAATACTAACAATACTCCAAACATCAGAGTAGCCCTAACCCTAATCCTAACCGGACCCTAAATCTAATTCTAAGCCTAAACCTTAACTCTAGCCAGAAGCCTAACCCTAATATTAAGACTAGCCCTAACACTTGTCCTAAACCCCAACCCTAAGCCTAACCCTAAGCCTAACCCTAACCCTAACCCTAACCCTAACCCTAACCCTAACCCTAATGAAACCAAAAATCTGAGTGTAGCCCTAACCCTAAACCTAACTCCAGGACAAAATGAAGGCCTAACGCTGAACCTAATCTTAAACCTATAAGTAAACATAATGTAAGCCCAAATCTTAACCCTAACTATCATCATAACACTAGCCCTAAACCCTAACACTATCCCCACCCCTAATGAAACATGAAAACTAAGCATATCCTAATCCTTAGCCTACCTCTAACCATAGGCCATAAACAAACACTAACCCTAACCCAAACTTGAACCCTAAAGTTAAACCTGTTGCAAGACTGTACCCTAAACCATACCATCAACCTGACAATATAGCTCTAAACCCTAATGCTAACCCTAATCATATCAACACTAATTCTAAATATATACATAATCATAAACCTAACCATAACCCTAAGCAAAAACCAATCCCTAACCCTATCCCTAACCTTAACCCTAACACTAACATAAACTGTATAGGTAAACATAACACAAATATGAATTTTAAACCTAACCCTCATCCTAACTTTTACCCTACACCATACTCCTAACCCTAACTCTATTGAAACCCCAAATATTAACATAGTCCTAACTGCAACCCTAACTCTAATTCTAACCCTAGCCAGAACCTTAACAGTAAATGTAAAGCTGAAACCTAGCCAGAAGCTTGGACCTAACACTAACACTAGTCCTAAAATATACCCTAAACCCAAAAACTAACATAACCCCAATGAAACCCAAACCTAAGCATAGCCCTAACCTTAACCCTAAACCTAAATGCAACCCCAGGCTGAAACCAAACTCTAACCCTGATCCTAAGCTGACAAATATAATTAAACCTAATGCAAGCCCAAGCCGTAAGTCATACCAATAACCTGACAATAACACTAAACCTTAACACTAACCCTAACGGTAAAAAAACCCAAAACTTAAGCATATACCTGACCCTAACCATAACCCTAACCCTAGGCCAAAGTCAAACCCGAAACCTTAACCCTGACGCAAACCATACAGATAAACCTAATGCAAATCAGAACCTTAAACCTAATCCTCATCCTAACTTCAACCCTACAATCTAATTCTAAGCAAAACCTTAATAAACCTATACACATTAGCATAATCCTAACTCTAACCCTAACCATAACTTTAACCTTAGCCAGAATCCCAACACTAACACTAAGTATAAAGCTGAAACTTAGCCAAAAGCCTAACTAACACTTCAGGGTTTGTGTTAGGGTTATGGTTATGGTTAGGGCTACATTTATGATTGGGGTTTCATTAACATTAGCATTAGGTTATAGGGATAAGGTTAAGACGAGGGATAGGGTCAGGGTTCCAGCATGCATTCTGTATTCCATCAGGGTTAGGGTTAGTGATTGGGCTAAATTTAGGGTTAGGCTTAGAATGAGTTATGCTTTGTTTTGGAGTTTGTTGGGGTTATGGTTAGTATTAGGGTTCTGGGTTACAGTTAGAACTAGTTTTAGGCTTAGGTTTAGGGCTCAGGCTAGGGTTCAGGTTTAGGGTTAGGTTTAGAGTAAGGGTTCAGCCATGGTAAAGGTTACTATTAGGAATAGGGCTTGTGTTACATTTACTGTTTGGGTTATGGTTAAGGTTAGGGTTAAGTTTTGGGCTACTGTTGGGGTTAGGGTGAGGATTAGGGCTACACTTAGCTTTGAGGTTTCATTAGTGCTATGATCAGGGTTCGGCTATAGGGTTGTTAGGATGCATGTTAGGGTTAGGATTTGGGCATGCAATAGGGTTACCACTTACATGAGTGCTAGGTTTAGGCTTAGGGTTAGGTTTCTGTCTAGGATTAAGTTTGAGTTTTTTCTGTGCTTAGATTTGGGGTTTCTTTAGGGTTATTCTTAGGGTTTAGGAGAAGAGTTAGCATGAGTATGAGGTTTAAGGCTGGGGTTGTGTCAGATTTACAATTAGGATTATGGTTAGGGTTATGATTAGGTTTAGGGTTAGTGTTAAAGTTAGGGTTCGGGTTCATCCAGGGATAGGGTTAGGGTTAAGGTTAGGGCTACTCTTAGGTTTGGGGTTCCATTAGGGCTAGTGTTGGTGTTAAGGTTTAGAGTTAGAGTTAGTATGGGGATTATGTTTACTGCTGGCTTAGCTTTAGGTTAGGGTTTGTGCTAGGATTAGGCTTAGGGCTATGCTTAAGTTTTGTGTTTTGTTAGGGTTCGGGTTAGTGTTAGGTTTAGTGTTAGGGTTAGGGCTAGTTTTAGCATTGGGTTTAGGGTTCTGGATAAAGTTTGAGTTTAGTGTTAGGGGTAGGGTTAAACCATGGTTTTATTTATGATTAGAGTTAGAGTTACACTTAGGTCTGGTGGTAGGGTTAGGGTTAGTGATAGGTTTCATAGGGTTAGGTTAGTGATAGGGTTAGTGATAGGTTAGTGATAGGTTAGGCAAGGGCTAGAATTAGCATTAGGGCTTGGGTTCTGGCTAGGATTAGGTTCTAGAGTTAGGTTTCAGGCTAGGATTAGGTTAGTGTTAGAATTAGGGCTATGCTTACATTGGAGGATTTGTTAGGCATAGGGTGTAGGGTTAAGTTTAGAATTAATGTTGGCCTTACATTAGGGTTACCTATACAGTTTACATTAGGGTTACAGTTCAGTTTTGGCCCAGGGTTAGGGTTAGAGCCATGCTTAGGTTTGGGGTTTCATTAGGATTAGGGTTAGTGTTAGGGTTTAGCTTTAGCTTTAGGATGACATTTAGGGTTGGAGTTTGGGCTTCCATTAAGTTTACCTATAGTGTTTGAATTAGGGTTAGGGTGAAGATATGGTTTTGGCCTAGGGTTAGGGATTGAGTTAGGTTAGGGCTACACTTAGGTTTAGGATTTCATTAGGGTTAGGGTTAGTGTTAGGGTTAAAGCTATGGTTAGCTTTGTTGTTTCATTAAGGTTAGTGTTAGTTTTAGGCTTTAGATATAGGTTTAGAATGAGTGCTAGGGTTAGGGTTCAGGCTTGCATTATGTTAACCTTTAGTGTTAGGGTTAGGGTTAAGGCTATGCTTAGGTTTAGGGTTATGTTGGGTTTAGGGTTAGTGTTAGTGTTTAGGATTGGGATTTGTGACAGTATTAGGTTTAGTTTAGGGTTAGGGCTAGGATGAGTCCTAGGTTTAGGGTTTGGGTTTGCAATAGGTTACTCTTAGGATTCATGTTAGTGTTAGAGTTTGGTCTAGGTTTCTTGTTAGGGCTACCCTTAAGTTTGGATTTTTGTTGGCGTTAGGGTTAGTGTTTGCGGGGCATGAGCACGGCCATGGTGCGGCCAGGCCAGGCCCGGGGGCTCCGCATGCGCGGGTGCCCCCGCCCAAGCTGCGCGGAATGGAGCCACGTGGAGCCGAGCCCGTGAACTAACCCAAGCCAGGGCCTGCGGAGCCAGCCGGCAGGTGTCCCAGGGATGAAAGTGCAGGGAGGGGTCCGGCGTGCACGCACGTGGCCCCCGGACCGGGTGGCGCCAAGGAGGGGCAAAGAAGATGGCGCCCAGAGGAAGTAAGATGGGCGGAACTTAAAAGCTAATTGGCTACGCAACATCAGGGGAGGTAACAAGACTAGTATAGACATATGGCTAGTCCTATAGAAATCCTCCCGTAAAGTGACCTTTTAAGTGATTGGTTGGTTCTTAGCCCTGCCCCAATGACTCTGCAGTTTTGTGCTATAAAAGGTTTGGTTTTGCATGGAATAAATGAGTCCTTGCTAGACTTGGCTCCCCGCTGCGTCTGATTGTCTCCGGGATCGGGAGGCTGGGGAACGGGCGAGCGGCGCACTCACCTTTCCTCGGACCCAGTCCATCCTTGTACGGGTGGAATCAGACCCTGCAAGTGTTAGCTTTTAGGGTTAGAATACGGGCTACTGTTAGGGTTAGGTTTAGATTTCTTGCTCTGTTCAGATTTCAGATTCCTGGTAGAGTTAGGGTTAGATGTGGATAGGATTATGGTTAGGTCTACACTTAGGTTTGGGGTTTTGTTAGGGTTAGGGTTAGTGTTAGGGTTGATTAGGGTTAGAATGATGGTTAGAGTTAGGGTTTGGGTTTGCATTAGGTTTACTTATAGTATTCGGGTTAAAGGTTATTGTTAGGGCTTGGATCATCATAGGTTAGGATTATTGTTAGGATTAGGGGTGGTGCTATGTTTAGTTTTTCGGTTTTGTTAAGGTTACAGTTAGTGTTATAGTTTAAGGTTACGGTTAGGATTACTCAGTGATTCAGCCTTGTGTTTTGTTTTCCATTAGGATTATGGTTAAAGTCACTGTTAGAGTTAGTTTTCAGGCTAGGTTTAGGGCTAGGGTTAGAGTTACTGTTGGGGTTAGAGTTCAGACTAGGTGTAGTGATAAATTTAGGTTCAGGGCTAAGTTTGATTTTGGAGTTTCTTTAGGATTTAAGATAGTGTTAGGGTTTAGGTTTATAGTTTGGGCTAGTGTTAGTTTTAGAGTTAGCATTCTGGCTAGGGTTTGGTTTTAGGGTTAGGGTTAGGACTAGTTTAGATATAGGGTGAGGGTTAGTTCTACACTTACATTTGGAATTTCATAACAGTTAGGCCTAGTGTTAGGGTCTAGAGTTAGGGTTAGGATGATAGTAAGAGTTACGATTTGGGCTTGCATTAGCTTTATCTTACATTTTGGGTTAGGTTTAGATTTAGTGTTAGGGTTTAGGATCTCAGTTGGAATTAGGGTTCAGGTTGTGCTAGATTTATGTTATGGCTTAGGGTTAGGGTTAGGGTTCAGATTAGGGTTAGATTTCAGTTTAAGCTTAGGGTTAGGTCTATGTTAGGTTTGTGGTTTCATTAGGATTAGGTTTAGTGTTAGGGTTTAGGATAAGTTGATGGTTAGGATTAATGTTTGGGCTTGCATTAGGTTTACTTTTAGGTTAGGATTTGGTTTAGCCAGGTAAGGGCAATGGTTAGGGTTAGAGCTCTACTTAGTTTTGAGATTTTATTAATATTATGGTTAAGGTTTGTCAATAGTGTTGTGAGGGTAGGGTTAGGGATAGAATTTGGGCTTGTGTTAATGTGAGTGTTTTGGTTAGCTTTAGCTTTCAGTCTAGGGTTAGGGTTATGGCTTGGGCTCTGCTTAAGTTTGAGTTTCTTAGAGTTAGAGTTAGAGTTAGGGTTAGGGTTAGGGTTAGGGCTTTGCTTATGTTTGTCCCTTGAAGAGGGTTGAGGTTTGGATTAGAGTGTTGGTTTAGGTTATTTTGAGTGCTAGTGTAAGGGTTCATTCTTGTGTTAGGTTAACTTATAAGGTTTGGGTTAGGTTTATGTTTAGGGTTTAGTTTCAGAACAGGGTTAGTATTAATGTTAGAGTTAGGGATATGCTTAGGTTTGGGTTTTTGTTAGAGTTAGGATTAATGTTATGGTTTATGATTAGGATGATGGTAACAGTTAGGGTTCAGGCTCAAATTAGGTTTACTGTTTGGGTTAGGGTCAGGATTAGGGTTCGGGCTACTGATAGGTTTAGGATTATGACTACGCATATGTTTATGATTTCTTTAGAGTTAGGATTTTTGTTATGGTAGGGTTAGGGCTATGCTTATTTTTGGGTTTTGTTAGGATTAGGTTTACTGTTAGGGTTTAGGATTAGGGTTAGAATGATAGATAGGGTTAGGGTTAGGTTCAGGCTTGCATTAGGTTTACTTATAGGGTCTGGTTATGGTTAGTGTTAGGGTTCAGCCAGGATAAGAGTTAGTGCTAGAGTTAGGGCTACACTTAGGTTGGACTTGGATTAGTGTTGGTGTTAGTTTTAAGGTCTACGTTTAGGGTTAGGAATAGGGCAAGCGTTAGGGTTGGGGTTAGTGTTTGGCTAGGACTAGGGCTAGGGTTAGGGCTACATTTATTTTTGGATGTTTCTTGGGGTTAGGCTTTGTGTTAGGGTTTAAAGAGTGTTAGAGTTAGTGTTAGGTTTAGGGTTAGAATTAAGATGAAGGTTATGGTTAATGTTTGGTTTTGCATTAAGTTTATTGTTAGGGTTATTTTATTGTTAGGGTTTGGGCTGGAGTTAGGCTTAGGGTTAGTTTTAGGATTAGGACTATGCTTAGCTTTGGGGTTTTATTGAGATTTGGGTTAGAGTTATGTTTTAGTATTAGTGTTAGTTAGTATTAGGGTTAGGTTTAGGTTTCTGAGTAGCATTTGGGTTTAGGGCTAGTGCTAGTGTTAGGATCCAGCCACGTTTAGAGTTATCATTAGATTTATGGCTATGATTCGGTTTGGAGTTTTGTCAGGTTAACCTTAGTGTTAGGGTTTAAGAGTAGGGTTAGGATGACAGTGTTAGTTTTTGGACTTGTTTCAGGTTTACCATCAGAATTAGGTTTAGTGTTAGGGTTGGTGCTATGGTTACGGTTACTGTTAGGGTTATGTCTACTATTAAGTTTTGAATGTTGTTGAGGTTAGAGTTAGTTTTAGGGTTTAGAATTAGGATTAAGGCTATCTTAGGTTTAGGGTTCTGGCTAAGGTTTGGATTTATTGTTAGGGTTAGTGTTCAGACAGGGTTAGGGTTAGTGTTAGGGCTCTGCATAGATTTGGGGTTTCATTAAAGTTATGGCTGTTGATAGTGTTTAGGTTAACATATGTTTAGTGTTAATATAAGGGTTTGGATAACATCTAGGTTTTATATTTAGGTTTAGGTCTCAGGCTAGTATTAAGACTACAGTTATGTTTGGGGTTTAGTCAGGGTTAGGATTAGGATTAGATGTAGGTTTAAGGTTAGGATGAGTATTAAAGTTAAGTGTCAGGCCTGAGTTTGGTTTACCTATAGGGTTCAGGCTCAGGTTAGGGTAGGGTTTTGTTATGTCATTAGCTGTATGTGTACCAGGAACTTGGCTGATCTTATCAATTCTCACTTCTGAGTCTGAGACCTTACCTGGGACAAGTGGGCTGCATTCACTCTACTCCATGTGTCTCATTCTCCAATGTATCATCCCCAGGATGTACTCAAGGCAAATGCAGAGGAACAAGAAGCACAGAGAAATGGGCAACAGGAAGTACCTTGTGAGACTTAGAGCTAGAAGTGGTAACTGCCAACACCACCATGTTCCACTAGCAATGGAAATCCATAGCTGCTTTGAAGGGTACAGAAAGACTTCACCTCTGATGGAGGAGTTTTTTTTTATTTAAAATGTATTTATTTGAGAAGGAGAGTTACAGAAAGAGGGGGAGACAGAAAAATCTTCAATCTGCTGGTTCACTACCCAAATGGCTGCAGCAGCATGAGAGCTGGATTGTAAGAGGTGTAGAGGGGTTGGCCTAAGAAAGGGCACATGGGCAGTCTACTTATAGAAATATGAGGCAAAGATAGAGTGTGGGGCACTGCCAAAGAATTAATAAATATGATGGAAAGGATGCAAGTTTTGTGGCCCAGCGGGTTAAGCCTTTGCTTTAGATGCATCTTATTTCAGAGTCCAGTTCAAGCCCCTGCGACTCTAGTTCTGATCCAGCTCACTGCTAATGCACCTATTAATCAGCAGATGATACTTCAAGTACTTGAGACCCTGCTAACCATGTGAGATTTTTGGATGGAATTCCTGGCTCCAGGCTTGGCCTGGCCAGCACTAGCCCTAGCTGTCTGGCTGTTGTGATTATCGAGTGGATGAAACAGCAGAAGGATGATTTTCATTCTCTCTCTCTCTCTCAAATAAATAAATATTTTGAAAAAAAAAAGAGGAGTAACTGGGACATGAACAGGTGCCCATATGGGATGTCACTGCCACAGGCAGAGGCTTAGCCTACTATGCAACAGTGCCAGCCCCCTGATGGAGGAGTTTTAAGGTCCACTTTTGGAATCAACCCAGCATAATGTCCAACAGGCATCAACATTCATGGTGGCAATGGAGTAATCGCTAATGAAGACTCACAGGCAGGGATCACAAAAGACAATTCTTACTGGTCTGCAATTTATTTCAGGAAAATCACATATTATAGTGATAGTACTAAAAAGGGTATGTATCACAGGGGAATTCCATCTGCCCCTAAGCCAGGTGCAAGCTTCGGGATTCTCCCCCTGTGAGAGTTCTGCATAGGAACTGCTGGTGTGTGCACTAGACAGCTTCAACCAGGAAACCCTAAAAGGAGTCTTGGATAGTATTTCTTATTCCTCACAGATTTTGTTCCTTATGCAACCATGCCAAAAGTAGGATCTTGGAATGCTGTGTGTGTGTGGGGGGGGTGAGTATGTGTGTGTGCATGAGGGAGAGGTGGGTAGGGCTGTCACCAGAATCAGGTGACAATCATCAACCTCACCTTCATGAATCAACAATGCCAATGAGCTGCTACAAATGGCCCAGAAATGCCAAAATTCATTGGCTGGAATTTAAATACCAAAGGATGGTGTTAGAGGGTAGGACCTTTGGGAGGTGATTAGGTCCTGAGGGCCCCACCCTTGTGAATGGGATCAGTGCTTTGCCCAGCCACCTTGCACCATGTGGGAACACAGAGAAGGGACCATCTCTGAGGAACATGCCCTTGCCAAGGCCTTTGGACTTCTCCAGAACTGGAAAAGCCACGTTTTATTTTATTTTATTTTCTACGCATTTATTGGAGACTTTAGGAAAGTTTTGAATGGTGTAAAAAATATAATTTACAGTTTGATTACACATAAGACTGATGGCCCTTTCTCTGTTCTTCTTATATTAAAGATTTAATAATAAGCACACTTATGCTGTGTTTTATTTTTATTATTTAGTATATGGATATATATATAATTTAGTATAATATATATATATATATATAACACATAAATGTATCATTTATTAGAACACCCTCACTTGATAAGATAGCAACTTTTTTGTATAAAGATCAGATGACCAATTGTAACTGCATCCCTATAATTTTTGTTTAGTGTTTTAACAGAAAAATGGTAAGGGAACAGTTGCATATTATTAGTTAGATGTTACCTTTAATTGAAGTCCTCAATCTTCCATTGAAAGGGCCAATGCATTGAGTCCTTAGAAGCTTGTTTATTTGTCTTCTATTACATGGGAGCAAAATAGTAGAATCATATTTCTTGATGAGGATAGTACTCTTTTCTAAGAAACATTTGGCAGCCCTTTGTATAAACAGAAGGGAAGACCTTGCCTGAAGTTGATTAATTGAATTAGTAAAAAGCAGAAGACAAACATGCATTTATCTTTCATTTTGTCTTTTCTCTCTCTTCTATGCTCTATGACAATACTAGAGCCTATATTATAGCTGGAGCCAATATCAGTGCAAATATTTTAAATGGAATTTGATAAATTTCTTTAAACTTAGGGTAGACTCAGGAGATTAAAAGCTCTGCAGAGGCCCAGTATTATGGGAGCTCTAAAGTCTTGTTAATTTTATTTTCAGAACAATTATCAAGTTCTCACTGTTAAGATTGGAGAAAAATTTGGGGTTGGTGCTATGGCTTAGTGGACAAAACCTCCACCTGCAGTGCCATGAATCCATAGGGGCACCAATTCAAGACCTGGCCACTCCACTTCAAATCCAGCTCTCCTCCATGGCCTGGAAAAGCAGCAAAAAATAGCCCAAGTGCCTGAGCCCCTGCACCCATGTCAGAGACCCAGAAGTAGCTCCTTTATCATCAATAACGGTTCCCAGAGATAATCAAGAAAGGCAGGTACAGCATGTTTGCCTTAAGGAGACAAAGGCAAAAGTTTTACTTATCCTTTTTGCTTTGAAGTACTTAAGGTTTTTGATTGGCTTATAGGAACAGTACCAGCATGTCTTTTGCATTCACCTGTGTAGACTTATGAGGTAGAAGTTTAATCTTAATTTCACAGAGGTGGTCATGCTCAGTAGCACCTGGTACCCTTTCATTTACACTGAAGCTGATATGAAGAGGATCTTATCAATGGCTTGCTCAGGAATTTCTAATGTTGGAGTTTTTGTTAAAAACTCCCTGATTCCTTGGAACACCTTTGCATCTCCCCTGTCCAACACAATGTCTGTTTCAGGGACTTTTAAGCAAATATAAGGCTTTGAATCCATATTCTGGGATCCATAACAACTTTTGTAACTACTCTTTTCAGTACAAAGTCTGCATCAGGGGTTCTTTAAAGCTATATATAAAAGTGGAGAGAATGATCCAACATGGGAAGCGAGATACACAGCAGACTCATAGAATGGCAGATGTCCTAAACAGCACTCTGGCCTCAGAATCAGTCCTTAAGGCACTCAGATCTGGTTCAAGAGCCCATGAGAGTATTTTAGGCATGGAAAGCCAAGACACTCTGGAAAAAAAGAAGACCTAAATGAAAGATCTCTGTGAGTGAGATCCCAGTGGAACGAGTGGGGCCATCAAAGACAGAGGTACCTTTCTCTGAAGGGAGGAGAGAACCTCCACTTTGACTATGACCCTGTTGGAATAAGATTGAAGTCGGCGAACCCTAAAGGCTTCCATAGCCTTGGCAACTCATGCCTAGACCCTAGGGAGATTACTGACGCCATAAACAAGAGTGTCAAATTGTTAAGTCA
>CM027390.1:125122429-125140951 GCA_015711505.1 Sylvilagus bachmani | reverse complement strand
GTGAATTAATACTATAACTAGTACTCCAACAGTATTTTTCACTTTGCGTTGCTATGTGAGGGCAAACTGTTGAAATCTTTACTTAATATATACTAAACTGATCTTCTGTATATAAAGAGAATTGAAAATGAATCTTGATGTGAACCAAGGGGAGAGGGAGTGGGAAAGGGGAGGGTTGTGGGTGTGAGGGAAGTTATGGGGGGGAAGCCATTGTCATCTATAAGCTGTATTTTGGAAATTTATATTCTTTAAATAAAAGCGTTATAAAAAAAAAGTTGGAATCCAAATCTTGGAATCCAAATTCCATAGAACCCTGTTATCAACAATTCCCAATACTTGAGCTTTTAGTTAGAAGCTCCTTAGATCTCTGAGACAACTTTTGCAGTTACCCTTTTCAGTATGGGGTCTGTATCAGAATGTCTTTAGAGCTATACACAAAAGCTTGGAATCCAAAGGCCACAGAATTTTGCCATTCTCTGAAATCTCCTCAGCTACCTTTAAATATCTGACCCTATGTTAAACATACAAGATAGGAATTTCACAGAGACATGTATCCAAGATTTTACATTTGAGGCACTTACTAAACCTTAAATAAATACCTAAAAACACAGGAAATGGAGTTTGACACTTAGACATAACTAGAACTTATGATGCATAGTATCATAAAATAGAACAAAGTAAATATTTGGGATTATGTTTTACCATTAATGTTAATACTGTAGCTCTTTTGAGAATAGAGATCCCACATGGGAAGTTAGTACACAGTGACTCCTGTTGTTAATTTAACAATTAACACTCTTACATGTTACCTCAGTTAATACCCGAGGCACTTGACATGAGATGCGTAGGCCATGGAAGCCTTTTGAGTTCCACAAACTCCGTCAGTATTTAGACAAGGCCATATGTAAAGTGGAAGTTCTCTCCTCCCTCTAGAGAAAAGTACATCCTTCTTTGATGGCCACTCTTCTCCACTGGGGTCTCAACCAGGGAAGGTCTCCACGGAGGGACACTTTTGCACAAGCTTCCTGGCTTTCCACACCTGAAATGCTCTTGTGGGCTTTCTAGCCAGAACAGAATGCCTTTAGAGCTGATTTTGAGGTCACTGAGTGCTACTTAAAGCAATTGCCACTCTTTGAGTCTGCTGTACAGACTCCTTCCCATGTTGGAGCATTTACTCCTCTTTAATTTTATTTACTATTAGCAGTTAACACTTGATCCTATTGACATGATCACTTTAGCACTTAATCCCACCTATATGATCACTTTAAAACTTAAGATGTTACCATTAACATCTAGCCCAAGGGGATTTGCGATCCCATAGCAAATTTTAAACTGTACCCTTAGAAGTAAGTCTGGGCCAGTGCTGCAGCTCAATTGGCTAATCCTCTACCTGCAGTACTGGCATCCCATGTTCTAGTCCCGGTCAGGGCACTGGATTCTGTCTCAGTTGCTCCTCTTCCAGTCCAGCTCTCTGCTGTGGCCCGGAAGTGCAGCAGAGGATGGCCCAAGTCCTTGGGCCCTGCACCTGCATGGGAGACCAGGTGGAAGCATCTGGCTTCGGATCAGCGTGGTGTGCCGGCCACAGCAGGCCAGCCACAGTGGCCTTTGGGGGGTGAACCAATGGAAAAGGAAGACCTTTCTCTCTGTCTCTCTCTTTCACTATCCACTCTGCCTGTTCAAAAAAAAAAAAAGAAAAAAGAAGTAAGTCTGTAGGAATGCATGCAGAGCTATACGGCTTTACAGTCTCTCTGCAGGACCCAAGAAAATAAAAACAGACAAAGCTCTTTGTGAGCTTAATTATTCTTAAGTACTTTACATGGATACATTGTATTAGCTATAATTCCTTAATCCTATCTGGTCAAAGGGTCTCCCAGTTATTAAGTGTAGATCTTTCAGGAAATCTCCAAAGGAGCAGATGTAGAACTCCCCATAGTTAAATTTCCTTGTAACCTGGGGAGACAGGAGGTAAATAAGGCTAAGTTTTGGCCCAGTTATATCTCTGATCATCTACCTTAACCAATAATCTGATTTCTCAGTGCTACTATGCCTATTACAGAGCTTAATGCATATATATCATACCGAAGAAATATAAACCACCCAGTCTGAGAAATGCCATTTCAGACTGTTAAAATACCACTCTGGAGGCAAAAATAACAGACTGAAGTTAGGGGTATCTGCTGTGAAGATGAAAATAAAAGATTAAAATAATAATGATATGATTTAATCCTGCTCCAGAGGCGAAAATAACAAACTGGAATAAGTGGAATCTGCTCCAAAGGCGAAAATAATAAATAAAAATAAAAACATTATTTAAATCTTTTTTTTTGTTTAACAGGTAGAGTTACAGACAGTGAGACAGAGAGACAGAGAGAAAGGTGTTCCCTCCATTGGTTCACTCTCCAAATGGCTGCCATGACAAACTCTGTGCTGACCTGAAGCCAGGAGCCAGGTGCTTCTTCCCAGTCTCCCATGCGGGTACAGGAGCCCAAGCACCTGGGCCATCCTCCACTGCCCTCCTGGGACACAGCAGAGAGCTGGACTGGAAGAGGGGCATCCAGGACTAGAACCTGGTGTCCATATGGGATGCCAGTGCTGCAGGTGGAGGATTAACCAAGTTAGCCATGGTGCTGACCCCAAAAAACATGATTTAATAAACATTGCTCTATTAACCAGGCTTGTAGCATGTGGTGGGCCATGGGATCCTCCATCTTGGGGTGGAAGTTCCACCCTCCACAACAGGAAGTAGAGCGTCCTCCATGTTTGAATTTCCTCCTCCTTGATGCTAACATGTTTCTAAGCAACCAGACCAGTTCTCCAACTTGAAATTAGCAATTGAAAACTTGTATGATAAGGCCCAGGGACAAGGAGAAATGTTTTAGAACTTTTTTTAGCTGTTGATACTAATTAAAAACTTAACCTTAGAAAAGCATATAAATTGTCTTTGAAACACACTACAACCAATCTAGAATCTTTAGGAGTTTTCCTCCTTGTAAATCTGTTTTATCTCTCTTATTACATTGCACTAGCAATAACACCAAAGTCCTTAAAGCCAGAAATCGTGAAAGAAAACCAACCCATGCCTTCCTTTTTGAAAGCTACCAGCAAAACAAAAGAGAAAGAAAGAAAGAAAGAAAGAAAGAAAGAAAGAAAGAAAGAAAGAAAGAAAGAAAGAAAGAAAGAATATCGCTTGTCTTTTGCGTGAGCAAGCTGCTCTTCTCCCTTAGGGGGGGTGGTTCTAACCTCATTCCATGTGGTCAACTACCTTGCTAGGCTCTTTGCCCCGCACCCATCTCAGCTTGCTTTGAGCGTGTTATGGCTGTGGTCTTTACATTCCAGCAGGGGGTGGGGCTAGCTTGAGACATGGGTGGAAGTGCAACTCCCTGTAGGTCACCCTCCAGCGTACCCAAAACAGGGAGGCCAGATCCAGGGCACCTACAGCGCCCTGAGCTGGAGCCACTTCATACCACAAGTCTGGCCATCCTATCCCTGCCTTGCAGCCAGCACCAGGGCCAAAGAAAAAGACGCACCCTTGCCCAGTGAAGTCTGTGAGTGCAACACACCAGGGAGGGCGCTTTGGACACCTGCGTTCCCATGACTGGGTGCACAGGGAAAGTACCAACCCAAATCGGGGAGAGAGAGGGTGCAGGCAGAGAGATAGGGTCAGAAGCCACAGGAAGTCCACTCTCACCATGCTTCCTAGTTTTAAAATTTCTTAAAAATCAGTCCCTTCTTAAAAATTTTAAATCCCTTCATAAAAATTTCACATTTTATGTCACTTCGTGGTCACCATAAGATATCGGAGATGACTCCCTAAAATATATACAAAAATGTGGCCCCTTGAAGTTCCCCTGAAGTCCCATCTGGGGTGTCACATATGCTATTGAAATTTGGGGTACCATATGATATCACCATATGCTTATTAATAAATCCCCAATATTAATAAGCCTGAGAGGGTTCTTGCCTAATATTTAAAGAAGAATTATAAATACTGGCATCAATAAATGAGAAGCATGGTACATTTTAGGCTTTTATTCAGTGAGAGTTATCAAAGGAGAGTGAGAGATTTATCTAAGAGAGAGAGGTAAATCTGGGTTCATACCGAGCACCAGCCACGTAGAGGAGCATCCAGGCCAGGAAACCTATGGTGGGTGACCCAAAGGACATGCATCCTGGAGGTACAGGACTACAGCAAACCCCCTCCTGGCAAGAAGCCAAGGAAAAGAGAGAGGAGTAATTAGTTTTAAAACCTCCTTGTTTCCTCCATGGCACTGAATATTCCTATTTTTCATGTGTGTGTTTCCTCATTACCTCTCTGCACCACACAAAGCTTCCCTTACACTCCATACCCACTAATTACTCCCAATTCCCCAGTCCAATCAATTTGCCAACCAGCAAGGAAAAGCACTAAGAAAGCTAATGACTGTCCAAAAGTTCCCCCAGACCAGTCTGATACTCTCTCAAGAGACTTGGTAAAGTTCCCCTCTAGCTGGACAAACATGGACTTTCCTTGTGGGATCCATGCTGCTCCCACCCCAGACCAATCCCTTCCTCTTATGAAAACCTAACACTTTTTAGATGAAGCAGGTTGCACATGTCTTACAGAAATCTTGTGAAGCGGTGAGGACACTGCAGAAGGTGGCAGCGAATCTGTGTTCTGGACTTCATATCTCAAAGCTGACCTTTATTCTTCCTCAACTTTGCTACAGAGTTCATTTTACATTGCAAGATACCTTGTATTACACCGGGCAGACCAATCATTCTGCCTGGGTGGCAAATCTGTCATGTGGTGAGCAAAACAGGAAATCTGCCCTAGATGTGATGATCTTGGATATCCACTCCCATTGGAAAAGATTCTATATTTGTGAGACCATACCCAAACTTGGGGACAGTATACCTAGAAGTAGTGCCATCACAAATTTCCAAAATATTTGGGACATGACTTGGAGCTAAAAGGAATATTGCCTTTTTCATTATTTCATAAATAACCTCCTACAATTTATAACAAAAATCCTAGAGTGAAAGGCAACCCTTTAATTTCATTACATTTTTGCTTTGTGTTTTGGCCTTATTTTTCTAATTTCCACAGAATCACTATTTTAGCGGAGAACGAAAAATCGAACGAAGAGGAGACACACCTCCCACCCACGTCTCAATGGAACGTGCCATCTGGACAGTTTCTCATTTCGGTCTCCCTAGTTGTCAATTTGGTTAGTTGGATCTCAAATGTGTTAACGGAAGCATACAATTCTATGCTTGGAGAAATCATTTTTGAAATGTAATCAATATCTACTGCCACTAGATGGCAGAGCTGGGCCCGAAGTCCGGTAGAAGGTGCAGCACTGATTGCTTCTGTGAGTCTCAGGGAGTGAGATGCTGCCTACATCAGAAGCCCAAAAGCCCAGAAGGAGTTTTCCTCTTTGTAACTTAAGTCTGTAACTGAATTCAACATTGATGTAAGAAGAATTCATCAAGCGGTCTGGGGGCATTGCACTCTGAGTGTGGAACTGGAATGAATAAGCTGGTGTTGTACCTTGCAGGGCCAGAGACCTGCCAGGAGCTCCCAGGGAATTCTGCCTTCAGCTCACCCCTTCAGGAAGGGCCCAGGCTGGTCCTGACACCCTTGGGGAGTTCTTGGAATTCTCTCACACACATGCTTGCTTATTCTCAACCATGTGAGAGCAGTATTTTGATTATCTCTATTTGATCATTCTTTTATTTTTCTTTTTAAAGGATTTATTTATTTATGATAGAGGAAGCATCACAGAGAAACACCCAATTGCTGGCTCATGCTGCAAATGGGCCAGAATGACTCTAGGATCTTGAAACTCCATCAGGTTCTCCTACGTGGGTGGCAGCAGCTCAAACACTTGGACAATCTTTGTCTGCCTTCCCTAGTGCATTATCACAGAGATGGATGAGAAGTGGAACTGCTGGGACTCAGGTGCTACAGGCTGCTGTGCCATGGTGCTGACCCCACCTCCCAGTGACTGTTGGTCTTTTCAGGATTTCTGGGGGTCACAATTTGTTTTCTTTTTTTTTTCTTTTTGACAGGCAGAGTGGACAGTGAGAGAGAGAGACAGAGAGAAAGGTCTTCCTTTTTGCCATTGGTTCACCCTCCAATGGCCGCCATGGCCGGAGCGCTGCAGCCAGTGCATCGTGCTGATCTGAAGCCAGGAGCCAGGTGCTTCTCCTGGTCTCCCATGTGGGTGCAGGGCCCAAGGACTAGGGCCATCCTCCTCTGCACTCCCGGGCCACAGCAGAGAGCTGGCCTGGAAGAGGGGCAATGGGGACAGAATCCGGCGTCCTGACCGGGACTAGAACCTGGTGTGCTGGCGCCACAGGGTGGAGGATTAGCCTATTGAGCCTCGGCGCTGGCCACAATTTGTTTTCAAGTGATGTGAGTGATCTGCTTATGGAGTTATTCCTGGGCTTATTCGATCTTGATGCTATCCTCTTATTTTCTTTTGCAATGGATGATGAATTTGCCCTTTATGAGGGAGTTTTTCATGATTCCTCTTTTGATGAGAAAACCAAAGCCCGCAAAGTTCAAGGGTCTTGTTCAAGATCACATCAACAAGCTTTGATGGAGTGGAAATTAGGACTTGGGCCTCTCACTCTGAAAACCTTGTGGTAAAAATGCAGGCTTCTCAGCAGCTATCAGGTATCAAGAGTGACAATGGAAGACTCCCTAAAAGAGGGTTGCCAGACAAAATGCAAGAATTCCAGTTTTATTTAAATTTTAGATGCTGGTGCTGTTGCACAGTAGGTTAACCAGCTCTGTGCAGTACTGGCATCCCTTATGTGCACTGGTTTGATCCCAGCTGCTCCACTTCTGATCCAGGTCCTTGCTAATGCAGCTAGGAAGGTGATGGAGGATGGCCAAAGTTTTTGGAACTCTACCACCCACATGGGAGACCCTGAGGAAGCTCCTGGCTCCTGGTTTCAGATTGGCCCAGGTCTGGCCAGTTTGGCCATTCGAGGAATGAGACAGAGAATGGAAGATTTCTTTGTCTCTCTCTCTGTCTCTCTCTGTCTCTGTCTCTCTCTCTCTCTCTGCAACTCTGCACAGTTACATTAGATAATTGAATTTCAGACAAAGAGCAAGTCATTTTTACACAGATGTGTGACATATATCACATAGAAGATACCTCCAAAATTTGATTCAATTAAAAGATGAGGTTTACTTTGCTGCAGAAAAAGTTGAAATCCATGCATATGAAGAGTCTTCAAAAAGTTCATGAAAATATGTATAGTGTGAAAAAATGTATAGATTTAAAAAACTTTTGCACCAAAATAAACATATCTTTTAGTGGGAATTTTCAATGAAATTTTTTAAAAAAGATTTATTTGAAAGGTAGAGTGACAGAGAAGGTTCACTCTCTAAATAGGCACAAAAGTCAGGCCTGGGCCAAGCTGAAACCGGGACTCCATCTGGGTCTCCACGTGAGTGGCAGGGGCCCAAGCATTCGGACTGCTGTCTGCTACTTCCCAGGAGCATTATCAGTAAGCTAGAGCAGAATTGAGGAGCCAGGACTCGGTCCAGCACTTCAGTATGGGATGTGGTCATTCTAAGTGGCAGCTTAACCCACTGTGCCACAATGCCTACACCTCAATGAAATTTTTGAAGTCCCCTTGTATAGGGCACACTTACATTATTTATTGAATCTGGAAATTATAGGAGAGAAAAGATGTTTTTCCTCAATTCCTACCAGGCTTAGAGTAGGGCCCCCCTAAGAAAAGATAAATAAACAAGAAAAGAGCACAGCACTCTGATTTAAAGTAAGTCCTATCTGACCAGGAGCCTTCAAAAATGAAAATCCAAAGAAAAGGGGATAACTATGCCTTTATACTTTTAAATTTATTTTGACAGGCAGAGTGGACAGTGAGAGAGAGAGAGACAGAGAGAAAGGTCTTCCTTTGCTGTTGGTTCACCCTCCAATGGCCACCACGGCCGGCGCACTACACTGATCGGAAGCCAGGAGCCAGGTGCTTCTCCTGGTCTCCCATGCGGGTATAGGGCCCAAGGACTTGGGCCATCCTCCACAGCACTCCTGGGCCATAGCAGAGAGCTGGCCTGGAAGAGGAGCAACTGGGACAGAGTCCGGTGCCCCAACTGGGACTAGAACCTGGTGTGCCGGTGCCACAAGACAGAGGATTAGCCTATTAAGCTGCAGCGCTGGCCTATGCCTTTATACTTTTAAAACTATATTTATTTTTTATTTATTTGAATGCTTGAATGACAGAAGGAGAGGGAGAGACAGCAAGATTGTACATCTGGTGGATCACTTCTAAAATGGTTGTGACAGCCAGAGTTAGGGCAGGCTGAAGCTGGGGCATTCTCCTCTGCTTCCCCAGAAGTATTAGCAGGGAGCTGGTTCTGAAGCAGAGCAGCCAGTATTCAAGCTGGCACTCTGATATGGGATGTTGGCATTGAAAGCAGTGGCTTAATCCACTGTGCACAACACCAGTCCTGGTAAACTGTGTTTTCATGGATAGTTGTGTGGAAGACAGATTGGACAAGGAGGTGGAGCCTAGTAGTCAAAAACAAGAGGAACAGGGCAAGGCAGTATGTTCGGATTCCTTGAAAATTTCTGTGGCCACAACTGGGCTATTCCTTACCCCATGGAGTTAGGGTGTCAGTACCTACATCAGGGGACAAGGGGTAGAGGAAAGTGAGAGAGGCCTACCTGCTTCTGTTGTTTTGTCAAATACCATTGCACTGTGTATTATGGTAGTGCATTCTGAGCCTCTCCACATTCCTATCTTAAAACTATGAAGCTAGGGGCTGGAATCCTGGAACAGGTGGTAAGATGCCACTTCATCCCACAAGAGAGTTCCTGGGTTCAAGTCCCTGCTCTACACACAATTCTAGAACCCTGCTAATGCACACCCTGGGAAGTAGCGGGGGTGATGACTCAAATATGTGGGCCCCCACCACCCAAGTAGAATTGGGCTCAGGTCCAAGCTGCTGGCTTTGTCCTTGCCCAGCTTCAGCTATTGCATTCATTTGGGGAGTGAGCCAGCAAATGAGTCTGGTGAGAGACAGATATGTCTGTCTCTCTTCCTTTCAAATAAAATAAATCAATAAGAAATTAAAAGATTTTAAAAAATCTATGCATCTAGACTTTTATGTTATTTTTTATGATTTATTCATTTATGTGAAAGTAGAGCTACAGAAAGGCAGAGAGAGAGAGAGAGAGAGAGAGAGAGAGAGAGAGAGAGAGAGAGAAAGAATCTTCCATCCAGTGGTTCATTCCTCAGGTGGCTGCAACTTTCTGAGCTGAGCTGATCTGAAGACAGGATCTAAGAGATTCTTCCACATCTCCCACATGGGTGCAGGGGCCCAAGGACTTGGGCCATCTTCTACTGTTTTCCCAGGCCACAGAAAAGAGCTGGATAAGAAGTGGAACAGCCAGATCTCTAACCAGTGCCCATATAGGATGCCAGCACTGCAGGCAGTGGCTTTACCCACTATATCCCAGAGCCAGCCCCTTATGTTGTTTTTAAAACTCTACAACTGGAGGGAAGTTATGGGGGGGAAGCCATTGTAATTTCAGACACTCAAGCCTATCCGTATGATCATTTTTAACACTTAGGATTGTATTGTTGCCACCCAGCTTAAGGGGATTTGGATTCCCATGGTAAGTTTTTAAACTATACCCTTAGAAGTAAGTTTTAGCAGAATGGATGAATCTGGAAAACATCATACTTAGTGAAATAAGCCAGTTCCAGAGAGAAAAATATCATATATTCTTCCTGAACTGTGACAACTAACACATAAGAGGAAACCTGTAGAAATGAAATGAACACTATGACAATCAATGAATTGATCAGCCCTTGTCCTGACTGTTTTCTACTTAATACCATTGGTTGAACTCTTTACTTTACACAAAATTATTCATAGGTGTTTATATCCAATTGAAAATTGATCCCAGTAAAAAAATAAGAGTGGGAATAAGAGAAGTAGGAGATGTACAGTTTCGTCAACTTTCCCATGTACTTACCCCTAAAATTAAAGCTAAAAACTTGCCATGGGACTCCAAATCCCATTAATCTGTGTGGTACTAATGCCATATTACGAGTTAAAAAATATTAGTGTATAACTGGTCATATAGATAGGAATAAGTGTCAAAGGGATCACATAAATAAGTTCAAGTGTCTGCTAATAACAATAGATAGAATTAAAAAGGAGAGAATGATCCAACATGGGAAGCAGGCCACACAGAAGACTCAAAAAGGTAAATGCCCTAAACGGTGCTGTGACCTCAGAATCATCCCTTAAGGCATTCCTATCTGGCTAAAAAGGCCATGAAAGCATTTTGGACATGGAAAGCCAAGACACTGTGGCAAAAAATGACCTACCTGAAGGATCTCTGTGAGTGAGATTCCAGTCGAAAGAAGGGGCGATCAAAGAAGGAGGTACCTTTTCTGAATGGAGGAGAGAATTTCCACTTTGATTATGGCCTTGTCTAAAGAAGGCCCGAGTTTGTGAACTCAAGAGGCTTCCATAGCCCTGGCAGCTCATGACAAGAGCCTCAGGTGATTACTGACGTCATAAATAAGATTGTCAATTTTTAAATCAACAACAGGAGTCACTGTACACTCACCCCCTATGTAGTTCCTCTGTCCTTCATGAGTTGTACCATTAGAATTAATGGTAACACTTGTTTTCAAACAGTACTTTATACTTTGTGTGTCTGTGTGGGTGCAAACTGTTGAAATCTTTACTTAGTTTAGAGTTGGTCTTCTGTATATAAAGATAATTAAAAATGAATCTTAATGAGGAATAGGATAGCAGAGGGAGTAGGCAGTGGAATGGGAGTGGAGATGGGAGGGCAGGCATGAGGGGAAGAACCACTATATTCCTAAAGCTGTGCCTATGAAATTTATATTCATTAAATACAAGCTTTCCAAGGAAAAAATAAGTAAGTCCATAGGAATGTATGCAGAACCGTACAGCTTTATAGTTACAAACTTCATACACTTCATAATTACAATTTTAGGAACATGGTGATTCTTCCCAGCATATCCACCCTCCTACCCACATTCCCACCCCTCTTCTCCTCTCTCTCTTATTCCCATTCTTATTTTTACTGATATCTAGTTTCAAATGACTTTATACACATATGTTTAACTCCTTGTAATGTGAAGAGTTCAACAAATAGCATGAAAAATAAATTGTTCCTTAATAGTCACGACAAGGTCGGTTCAAGTCATTGCTTCTCAAAGTGTCAATTTTGCTTCTAATTATTGCATTTTAGATGTTATATTAGTTGTCACAGGTCAGTGAGCACATATGGTATTTGTCCCTTTGGGACTGGCTTATTTCACTAAGTATGATGTTTTAAAAATTCATCCATTGTTTTACAAAATTTTTATTTACCGCTGTGTATTACTCCATGGTGTACATACCCCATAATTTCTTTATTCAGTTTTTACTTGATAGGCCTTTGAGTTCATTCCATGTCTTAGCTATTGTGGATTTTCTGGCAATAAACATGGGTTTCATATAATTCTTTCATATGGTGGTTTCATTTCACTTGGGTAAATTCTCAGGAGTGCAATGGCTGGGTCATTTGGTAGGTCTATATTCAAATTTCTGAAGCATCTCCATACTGTATTCTTTAGTAGTTTTACCAGTTTACCTTCCCATCAATAGTGGATTAGGATACTTTATTCCCCAAATCCTTGCCAGCATTTGCTATTTGTTGATTTCTATATGAAAGCCATTCTGACTGGCAAAAAGTGAAACCTCATTGTGGTTTTGATTTGCATTTTTCTGAAGCCTTGTGATCCTGAGCATTTTTCCATGTGTCTGTTGGCCATTTGGATTTCCTCTTTTGAAAAATGACTGTTTAAGGCCTCTGTCCATTTTTTAACTAGGTTGTTTGTTTTGTTGTTGTTGAGTTTCTTGATCTCTTTATATATTCTGTTATTAATCCTTTATCAATTGCATAGTTTGCAAAAATTTTCTTGATTCTGTTGGTTGCCTCTTACTTTCCTGAGCGTTTCCTTTGCAGCACAGAAGCTTCTAAATTTGAGGTAATCCCATTTCTGAGTTTTGTCTTTGCTTGCTTGTGCCTCTGGGGTCTTTTGCAAGAACTCTTTGCCTGTAGCAATTACTTGCATGGTTTCCAATGTTCTCTAATAATTTGATGGTATCAGATCATAGATTTAGGTTTTTAATTCATTTTGAGTCAATTTTTTTTAAAAAAAATTATATATTTAGCATATAATGTTACAGACAATGAGAGGGAGAGACAGAGAGAGTTCTTCCATCCATTGGTTCACTCTCCAAATGCAAAGCTAAGAGCCAGGAGTTTCTTCCAGGTCTCCCACATGGGTGCAGGGGCCCAATCACTTGGGCCATCTTCCACTGCTTTGCCACACCATAGCAGTGGGCTGAATTGAAGAGGAGCAACCAGGACTAGAACCAGTGCCCATATGGAATGCCAGTGCTGCAGGTGGAGGATTAACCTGTTGCACCATAGCACTGGCCTCTTGAGTGGATTTTTTGTAAGGTGTATGTTAGGGGTCTTGCTGCATCCTTCTGCATGTGAAAATCTGGTTTTCCCAGTGCCATTTGTTGAAGAGACTGTCCTTGCTCTAGGGACTGATTTTAGCTTTTTTATCAATATAAGTTGGTTGTAAATCCTTGGAGTGATTTTGTGCATTTCTATTCTGTTCAATTGGTCTATCCATCTGTTTTTGTACCATTAGCAGGCCGTTTTGATTATAACTGTCTTGAAATCTGGTAGTGTGATGCCTCTACCTTTGTTTTCATTGTATAAGATTGCTTCAGCTTTTCAGGATCTCCTGTGCCTCCATATGAATTTCAGCATCATTTTTTCTATGTCTGAGAATAATGTCCTTGTTATTTTAACTGGTATTGCATTGAATCTGTAAATTGTTTTTGTAGTATGGACATTTTGATGACTTTGATTCTTCCAATCCATGAACCTGGAAAATTTAAAAAAATTTTTTGTATCTTCTAATTCTTTCTTTAATGTTTTCTAATTCTTGTTGTAGAGATCTTTGACATCTGCAGGTTCATTCCTCAAATTTCTGCAACAACCAGGGCTAGGCCAGGTGGAAGCCAAGAGTCAGGAGTTTCTTCCAGATCTCTCACCTGGGCTATCTTCTGGTGTTCCTCAGGCCATTAGTATAGAGCTGAATTGGAACTGGAGCAGCTGGGACTGGAACAGGCGCGCATATGGGATGCTGATACCATAGGTAATGACTTTACCTGCTTTGCCACAATTCTTGCCACAGTTTTATTTTCATTTCTGCTATAGGATCACATTTTACTATCAGGCCATTTTAATTCTTAATGCAAAATGTTTGAAAATACATTTTTATAGAATACTTCCTTCTTAATTTACAAGGCAAATCCTCTTTTCAGCAAGTTCTGAGTCATGTCCTTATTATTTTGTTATTTTGGTTTCCCACCAGATCCTTTATACTTTTGGCTATGTGCTATTGCATTCATAGATTCCTGTTTTTAAATGTATTTATTTATTTCCCTTTCATCAGCAACAACACTTCTGTCATGTTATACCATAGGATACAAAAAAAAAAAAACTCTGAAATTTTATTCTCAGAAAAATGCAGAGAACACATACTATTCTGATACATGTATTTGGGAAAAGTAAAATTTAAGTATATTTTTGTACAGAAGGAAATCCAGGTTATTTTAAATGAGTTTGCCTCTGATTTTCATTTTCAAAAAAAATCAGAAATCATAGAGCAACTTTTAATTGGCCAGTTTTGGATGGTACAAACTGAAAACAGATCTGTGGCTACGAACAATTTCCAACACCATACCACAGTCTTCTTTTCTCCTTTCCTTCCCTTCCCTTCCCTTTCCTTTCCTTTCCTTTCCTTCCCTTCCCTTCCCTTCCCTTCCCTTCCCTTCCCTTCCCTTCCCTTCCCTTCCCTTCCCTTCCCTTCCCTTTCCTTTCCTTTCCTTTCCTTTCCTTTCCTTTCCTTTCCTTTCCTTTCCTTTCCTTTCCTTTCCTTTCCTTTTTACTTTTTTCTTTTCTTTTTTAATGTTCATGCAATACTTTTTATTTTGGATTTTTTCTAAATTTTAGTTCGTCATTTTCCTGGCTTTTAGTTCACCTTTGGAATTGATGTAAATAAATTTAAGTCTTTATTTTTATTCATGGCAATGCATGTCACTTTTTGATTCCTAGTTATTTTATTGTTTTGAATTCCTACCATTTTCTTATCCTTTTGGCTATGCACTGTTCCACTCATGGATTCCAGTTTTTTAAATTTATTAATTTTTTCATCAACAACAACACATTTGACATCTTATAGTTTAAGATAGGGGAAAAAAATCCCACATCTGATATTTACAGAGAACACTTATACTTCTGATATATGTATTAGGGAAAAGTAAAATTTAAACCCTTTTTGTTCTGAATGATTTCACGGTTATTGGAAATGAGTTTGCTGAAGGTTTTCATTGTAAGAAAATCAGGAATGCTATAAAAGTTTTCATTGGCCAGTTTTGAGTGCGACAAACTAGAAAACAAACAGTTCTGTTGCTACTAATTTTCTTTTCTTTTTTCAATGATCACATGGTGTATTTTATTTTGGAAGATTTTTAATTTTAGTCTGTTACTTTCTTGGATTTTAGCTGGATCAAAGAACTCACGGATTTGGATATCTAGTCTATTTTTCTTTTTATATTCATGACTCTCACACATCATCTTTTGTATTCCTCAGTTTCTTTCTTTTCTTCTTCTTCTTCTTCTTCTTCTTCTTCTTCTTCTTCTTCTTCTTCTTCTTCTTCTTCTTCTTCTTCTTCTTCTTCTTCTTCTTCTTCTTTTTGCTTCACTTTGTCTCCTTTATCCCCATGGCTATGCACAATTCTCCTCATGGATTCTCATTTTTAAAAGTTATTTATTACTTTTTCTTTCATCAACAGCAATACATTTCACTCCCTGAATCTGAGATTTTATTCTCTGAAAAATATAGAGAACACCTTCAGTCTGATGCAAATACTTGGGACAAGTAAATTTTAAGCCTTTTTTTGTAGAGAAAGAATTCCCCATTTTTGAAAATGGGTTTGCTCCTGCTTTTCACTTTAAAATTATTAGGAATGCTAGAGCAAGTATTGGCTGGTTTTGCATGGTAAAAATTTGAAAAAAACCAGACTGTTCCTACTCACTTTGCTTTCCTCTCTAGGACATATTTTATATCTTTTTTATTTGTGTGGTATATTTTATTTTGGATATATTTTTAATTTTTGTATGTTATTCTCTTGGCCTTGAGCTTGATTGAATAATTTCTGAATTTGGATTTCCTGTCTTTTTTTTTCTTTTTAGTTTCATGACCCCTACATATCACCATGTGCATTCCTCCATTCATTTATCTTTTTGGATTCAGGCCATCTCTCTTATACTTTGCTATGTGCAGTTCCCTCATGTATCCTGATTTTCAAATTTATTTATTTATATTTTTCATCAACAGTAACATATTTGACATAGTTATCTTAACGTAGAAAAAGCACCCCAGAACTGAGAGTCCATCCTCTGAAAAATGCAGAGAACACCTACACTTCCGATGCATTTATTCAGGAAAAGCAAAATTTAAGCCATTTTTAGTACAGAAGGAATTTGCCATTATTGAAAATGGATTTGTTTCTGGTTTTTGTTTTAAATAATCAGGATTCAAGAACAACTTTTCATTGGCTGGTTTTGGTTGGCACAAATGGCACAAATAGAGTGCTTTTGCTACAAATCTGAGCTTCCCTTTCCAGGACACATTTTGTGTGTCTCTCTCTCTCTCTCTCTCTCTCTCTCACTCTCTCTCTTTTTATTATTTTTGGGTGGTATATTTTGATTTGGATATTCTAGAATTTTTGTCTGTTATTTTTTGGCTTTGAGCCTGACTGAGGAATACATGAATTTGGATATCTGGGTTTTTGTTTTTGTTTTTGTTTTCCCTTTTTCTTTCATTTTTTAAAAAGAATTTAAAGATTTTATTTATTCATTTGAGAGGTAGGGTTACATACAGTGAGAGGAAAAGAGGGAGAGAGAGGTCCTCCATTTGCTGGTTCACTCCCCAGTTGGCTACAATGGCCGGAGCTGAGCTGATCCAAAACCAGGAGCCAGGAGCTTCCTCCAGGTCTCCCACCTGGGCACAGGGGCCTAAGCACTGAACCATACTCCACTGGTTTTCCAGGCCACAGCATATAGCTGGATCATAAGTGGAGCATCCATGACCAGAAATGATGCCCACATGAGATGCTGGCATTGCAGGCGGAGGATTAATCCAGTGTGCCACAGTGCCAATCCCTTTTTTTTTAAACTCATAACTCCATCATCTCACCATTTGCATCCCTCAATTTCTTTATTTTTTTTGGCTTCCCATTGTCTCCCTTATCCTTTTTACTATGCACAATTTAGCTCATGGATTCCAATTTTTAAAATTTATTTATTTGTGTTTCTTTCATCGACAGCAACACATTTCACATATTATAACTTATGATATGAAATATACCTCATATCTGAGATTTTATTCTCATAAAAAATGCGGAAACCTACACTTCTGATACATGCTTTTGGGAAAAGTAAAATTTAATTATTTTTATTACAGAAGAAATTCAGTGTTATTGATAATGGATTTGCCTCTGGTTTTCATTATAAAATTAATCAGGAATGTTATAGCAACTTTTCATTGGCAGTTTTGGCTGGTACAAACTGGAAAAAAAATTGTGCTAATGCTACTCACTGAGATTCTCTGACCAGGAACATTTTATTTTTTAAACTTTTTCCAATATAATTTATTTTGGATATTTTCTTAATTTTTTGTCTGTTACTTTCTTGGCTTTGAGTCTGATCATGGAATTCATGAATTTGGATATAGGATCTTCTTTTTCTTTTTAAATTCATGACTCCTGTATGTCAAATTTTGTATTCCTCAGTTTCTTTGTTTTAGTGGCTCCCTTATTTATTTGGCTATAAGAAGTTCCATTCATGGATTCCTATTTTTAAAATTTATTTATTTGTTTTTCTTTCACCACCAACAACACATTTCACACACTGTAGCTTAAGATGAAAAATTGTTATTCTCTGAAAAATATAAATAACACCTACACTTCTGTACATGTATTTGGGAAAAGTAAATTTTTTAAATTTTTTGACAGGCAGAGTGGACAGTGAGAGACAGAGAGACAGAGAAAAAGGTCTTCTTTTGCTGTTGGTTCACCCTCCAATGGCCTCTGTGGCTGGTACACTGCGGCTGGCACACAGTGCTGATCCGAAGCCAGGACCCAAGCACTTGGTCCATCCTCCACTCATTCCTGGGCCACAGCAGAGAGCTGGCATGGAAGAGGGACAACTGGGACAGAATCTGCTGCCTTGAATGGGACTAGAACCCAATGTGCCAGTGCTGCAGGTGTAGGATTAGCCAATTGAGCCGCGGCACAAGCTGGGAAAAGTAAATTTTAAGCCTTTTTTAGTACAGAAGGAATTCACCATTATAGAAAATGGGTTTGGGGGAGAGTGGCAAGATGGCAGAATAGGAAGGGAGCACACCAATAGTCCGGGGATAGTTTAATATAAGTAGAGATACTGCAGGTTCAAGGAAGAATAGGGGAAGAAACACCAGAGGAAACTCTTCCAGAACTAGTGATTCACAGTGGACCTGCGTGGAGAGTGTGGGAGCCTGCAGTTTGGGACACCAGCGGCAGACTCAAAACAGCAGCACTGGAACGTGAGATGAGCTGACCCTCAATAGCCCGAGACACTGGCAGGGAAGCGGAAAGAGGAGACTAGAGTGAACAAGGCTTGAAATCCTGTGGGGAAAAGTTCACCAGGCTAACTAGAAGAGAGAGAGAAAAAAAAAAGTGACCGATACGGACAGGAGTTTCTCTCTGTCTGCCCACATTCAAAGTTGAGCAAGACAAAGAGAAGGCGCCATTTTGGACATACGTCATAAGCAGGGTGACCTCGGGTCGGCACCGGCCCTGAGCCTAGCAGAAAAACCTGACTCTGGGCAGGGTGTGAAATAACAGGAGATTAGAACCTAATGAATGTGTGCTGCTAATGAACTGAGACTGTGAAAAAAGAGATGGTGGGGGAGAGAACTCACGGAAATCACGGATTCATGTGAGTACTCTCCAGAGACGCTACAGTTCGGTAGCCTTGGCAGCCCAGTGGGAGACTACAGGAGAATCTGAGCCCACACTGAGAGCCACAGAGATTCCCTCTGTGGTCCTTGGGAAAGAGCTTCCAATCTCTGGCTCCTGTGGGTATATCATTCACCTGCTAACCACCCCCAATTCCATTCAGCTGTGTGGAATTACTTCCCTTTCGAATAAAAAAAAAGAAACAGAGATTTACCACACCTAACCTGGGAGTGTCACCTTTGGCACACCCTCAACCCTGAGGAACCAGACAGAGCTCTCAGGCCACACCCATCTCAAGCCTCTAAGGCTCCATCAAAAGCAGACAGTCCACTTAATCTAGAGTCATAGTATAACTAGAAAAAAACACCACAGTGAAGAAA
>CM027390.1:125068291-125121929 GCA_015711505.1 Sylvilagus bachmani | reverse complement strand
TGTTAAATTGGAAATTGCATAGAAAATTAATCAATTTAAAAAAATATATCATGTAGGATTAATGTGCTATACATTGTGAATTAATACTATAACTAGTACTCCAACAGTATTTTTCACTTTGCGTTGCTATGTGAGGGCAAACTGTTGAAATCTTTACTTAATATATACTAAACTGATCTTCTGTGTATAAAGAGAATTGAAAATGAATCTTGATGTGAACCAAGGGGAGAGGGAGTGGGAAAGGGGAGGGTTGCGGGTGGGAGGGAAGTTATGGGGGGGAAGCCATTGTCATCTATAAGCTGTATTTTGGAAATTTATATTCTTTAAATAAAAGCGTTAAAAAAAAGATAATTAAAAAAAACTTCGTGTTAAATTGGAAATTGCATAGGAAATTAATCATTTTTTTAAAAAATATCATGTAGGATCTCTGTCCTTAATGTGCTGTACATTGTCAATTAATACTATAACTAGTACTCCAACAGTATTTTTCACTTTTGTGTTGCTATATGAGTTAAAACTGTTGCAATCTTTATGTAATATATACTAAACTGATCTTCTGTATATAAAAAGAATTGAAAGTAAATCTTGATATGAATGGAAGGGGAGAGGGTCGGGAAAGGGGATGGTTGCGGGTGGGAGGGAAGTTATGATTGGGGGAAGCCATTGTAATTCATAAGCTGTACTTTGGAAATTTATATTCATTAAATAAGAGCTTTAAAATATTTATTCATTTTTTTCATCAACAACAATACATTTCACATACTATAACCTAAGGTGGAAAAAACAGCCCACATCTGAGATTTTTTTCTCATAAATAAAACCACACTGGACACCTACACTTCTGATACGTTTATTTGGGAAAAGCATTATTGAAAGTGGTTTTAGGGCCCATTGCCTTTGCACAGTAGGTTAATCCTCTGCCTGCTGCGCTGACATCCCATACAGGTGCCAGTTCTAGTCCCGTCTGCTCCTCTTCCAATCTAGCTTTCCACTATTGCCTGGAAAATATTAGAGGATGGCCCAAGTTCTTGGGCCCTTGAACCCATGTGGGAGACCAGGAAGAAGCTCCAGGCTCCTGGCTTTGGATCGGCATAGCTCTGACCATTGCGGCCATTTGGGAGTGAACCACCAGTTGGAAGACCTTTCTCTCTGTCTCTCCCTCTCACTGTCTGTAACTCCACCTCTCAACTAAATAAATAAAATCTTTAAAAGAAGAAAGTGGTTTTGCTTCTGGTTTTTGTTTTAAATAATTAGGAATGCTAGAACAACTTTTCATTGGCTGGTTTTGATTTGTACAAACAGTAAAAATTGAGTTCTGCTTGAGCATTGTAGTGTCTCCCTTATCCTTTTGTCTATGTGCAATTCCCTCATGGATTCCCATTTTTTAAATATCTGTTTTTCTTTCAACAACAACACATTGTGCATAGTATAAGTTACAATAGAAAAAAGACCACACGTCTGAGATTTTATTCTCAGAAAAACACACAGAACATTTACACTTCTAATACATGTATTTGGGACAAGTCAAATTTAAATCTATTTTAGTACAGAGGGAATTCACTGTTATTGAAAATGGGTTTGTCCCTGGTTTCCATTTTTACAATAATCAGGAATGCTAGAGCAACTTTTGCATTTTCATAGGTACAACTTCAGGAATATAGTGGTTCTTTACCCCATAACCACCCTCCCGCTCGACTCCTGTCCCATCTCTCTCTCCATCTCTCATCTCCTTCTTCATTATGGCTCACTTTTAGTTTAATTTTATATTCAGATGACCAACTCTATGTTAAGTACAAATTTCAACAATTTGCACCCACACACAATATATATATATATACAGTTTGAGAAAAGTTTTGCAATTTTTTTATAGTACAACTCATCAAGGATGGAGGTCTTACATGGGGAGTAGGTGCACAGTGACTCCTGTTGTTCCTTTACCAATCTTATTTATGATGTCAGTGATCACCCGAGGCTCTTGCCATGGGCTTCCAAAGCTATGGAAGCCTTTTGTGACCACAGACTCCAGTATTTGGACATGGCCATAAGCAAAGTGGAAGTTTTCTCCTCTTTTCAGACAAAAGTACATCCTTCTTTGATGGCCCATTCTTTCCACAGAGGTCTCAGAGTGATCCTTTGTGTAAGATATTTTTTGCCACAGAGTCTTGGCTTTCCATGCCTGAAATGCTCTCATCGGCATTTCAGCCAGATCAGGAAGCCTTAAGAGGTCAGAGAGTTATTTACAATGAATATCATTCTAAGAGTCTGCTGTGTGGACTGCTTCCCATATTAGACATTCCCTCCTTTTTGATTCTATTATTATTACTCGTTACTTGATGTTATTTATATGATCACTTTTACACTTTTAGACCTATCTATATGTTGATTTAACATTTAATATGATCACTTTTACAATTAAGATGGCATTTTTACCATTGAATTTAAGGGGATTGAAGAGCCATGACAAGTTTTTAGGCTGTACCCTTAGAAGTAAGTCTGTAGGATTGTATACAGAACTATACAGCATTACAAGTTACAGACTACTTCCTCCCTCTCTTATTCCTCCTCTTATTTTTTTCTGGGATCTTTTTTCAGTTCACTTTATATACATAAGATTAACTCCGTGTTACATAAAGTATAACAGAGTTCATTTTATAGCATGAAGAAGAGAAAAGAAAAAGAAAGAAAGAAAAAAGGAAATAAAAAATAACAATAAAAAACTGTCCCTCGACAATCAGGACAAGGGTTATTCAAGTTATTGTTTCTAAATGTGTCAATTTCACTTTCATAGATTTGATTTTAGGAACACTATTAATTCTCACAGATCAGGGAGAACATATTGTATTTGTATCTTCGGGGCTGGGTTATTTCACTAAGTAGGAAGTTTTCCAGTTTGATCCTTTTTTTGCAAATGATCTGACTTCATTTTTTTAACTGCTGTGTAGTATTCCATAGTGTACATACCCCATAATTTCTTTATCTGTTCTTTGGTTGATGGGTATTTAGGTTGATTCCATGTCTTAGCTATTTTGAATTGAGCTGCAATAAACATGGAGGTGCAGATGCTCTTTTGTTTACTGATTTCATTTCCCTTTGGTAATACCACACTTTCAGCAATGGACAGATAAACCAGGCAGAAAAACAACAAGGAAACAACACAGCTATTGACACTATAGACCAAATAGACTTAGCAGATATCTATAGAGCCTTCCACCCTGCAGCAAAAGAACACACATTTTCCTCCCCAGTGCATGGAACTTTCTATAGGATTGACCATATGCTAGGCCCTAAAATGAGTCTCAGCAAATTCAAAAATTTGAAATCATACCATGCATCTTCTCAGACCACAATGCAATGAAGCTGGAAATCAAGAACTCAAGAATCTCTACATCATATGCAAACACATTAAGAATGAACAACATGTTTCTGAATGAGCAGTGGGTCATAGAAGAAATCAAAAGAGAAATCAAAAATTTCTAGAGCAAATTTTCATTGGTCAGTTTTGGCTGGTACAAATGGGAAAATACCAGTTTTGTTACTACTAAACAACTTCCTTGACCAGGACTCCTTCTATTTCTTTTTTATTATTATTTTAGTGTGGATTCTTTTTATTTTGGATATATTTTCATTTTTGTCTGTTTCTTTCTTGGCTTTGAGTCTGATCAAGTATTTCATGAATTTGGATATAGGGTCTTTATTTTTCTTTTTAAATTCATGACTCCCACATGTCTCCTTTACCCTTTTGGCTAGCCGCAGTTCTCTTCATGGATTCCTATTTTTTAAAATTTATTTATTTGTTTTCTTTCATCAGCAACAACATATTTCACATACTATATCTTAGGAGCGAAGAAACAACCTACATTTGAGATTTTATTCTGATGAAACACAGAGTACAACTACAATTCTGATAATGTATTTGGGAAAAGGAAAATTTAAGCCTATTTTGTACAGAAAGAATTAATCATTTTTGAAAATTGGTTTCTCTCTGGTTTTTGTTTTAAAATTATCAGGAATGTTAGAGCAACATTTCATTGGCAGATTTCAGCTGGTACACACTGAACAAAAACAAACAGTGCTGTTGCTACTGAACTTCCCTGATGAGTACACGTTATATAACTTGTTTCAATTTTTGTGTGGTATATTTTATTTTGTTATTTTCTTTATTTTTGCTGATTTTCTTGGCTTTGAGCTTATTGATGAATTCATGAATTTGGGTATAGGGTCATTTTTTTCTATTTAAATTCATTATTCTCACATGACACCATTTAAATTGCTCAGTTTTAATATATTTGCTTCCCACAATCATACTTATTCTTTTGGATATAGGCAGTTACCTTCATGAACTCCCACTCCAGGTATTAATTCTAACCCAAACTTTGTTTCCTATCAAATTGTTGATTCATTACTGCAGTCCAGTACTGATTGCCATTTCAAAACCTTATTCTTGTCTGGACAACCTACCCTTCAAAATTAGTGTTCTTCCAGTTCTGTGAATCTGCCTTTACTGAATTGTGGGGAGTAGACATGTTATGCCAGAAGCGCATTCAAGAAATACGGTGAGTCCCACATTCAGAACATTTGCTCTGATTGTTCCTTGAATGATAAGAGCACACAGAACTGAGTGAATAAAATAAAAACACTCAGCATGTGCACTGTTGGCAGTTGTGAAACGAGTGATTTTCTAGAGTAATCTCATGCAGTGTATTTGCTACCAGGTTTGGACTCAGCTGACATCAGGTCTCTGTGAGACCACACAGTGTGCATGGCCATCAGAGACTGCCAGCATAGTGGTAAGTATGTGTCCATAGACAGAAACATATCATTGGTGAATCTTATTACAATCACATTTCAACCTATGACATATGGGAATGGATTGCATACCTCAAGTACAACAGGTTTATTATATTTCAAGTTGTGAAATTCAGTGTTCAACTTTTTCCTACAAGGAAGCAATACAGAAATGTTTAAGCAGGAAATTGTTAACTGAAAGGAGCCAATTCCCAAAAGAGTGTAGTAATCATGTGCCTTTAGAGCAATGGACTCCTTTCTGGATAATTATTTCTTACCCAATAACTTTCTTTAGCATGGGCAAATTGTTAAGTAGTTACAGTCCAGTATTGCTTCCTAGCTCAAAACCGTATTCTGGTCAGGACAACACTTTCGCTTCAGATGTAGTGTTCTTCCAAGTGTCCAAATCTACTTTTCTTGAATTGTGGGTAGAAGACGTGTTATGCCAGAGGCACCTTCGAGGAATACAGTAAGTCCTATATTCAGAACATTTTATCTGATTGCTCCTCTTGTATTACCAGTACCCAGAGCATATGCTATATGTAAGAAACACACAGTACAAGGAATGTAGGTAATTAAGAAATAAGTAATTCCCCAGAGTACTCTCTTGGAATAGATTAGCTACTGTGTTTGGATTCAGCTGACATGAGGTTTTTGTGTAATCACACAGAGTACATGGCCATAACAGAGTACAAGTGTACTGGTACATATGTGTCCATAGCCAGAAACATATTTTTGATGAATCCCATTACAACTGTAGTGCCACCTATGATATATGGGAATGGGTTGGGTACAACGGGTTTGCTATACTGCCAGTCATGAAAGATAGTGTTCATCTTTGTGCTATAAGATAGCAGTACAGAAACTTTAGAGCAGGGAAGTGAGTGTTACCCAAAAAGAGCCAGTTCCCAAAAGCGTGTAGTAACCACATACCTTTAGAAAAATGGACTCCATTGCAGATAATTACTTCTCACCCAACACCTTTATTTCACATGGTAAATTGTCAAGTAGTTACAATCCAGTATCTCTTGCTAGCTCAGAACCTTGTTATGGATGAACAACCTTTTCACTTCAGAATCAGTGAACTTTCAAGTCTGTGAACATGCCTTTCTTGAATTGTGGGGAGAAGACGTCTTATATCAGATGCTCATTCATGGAATGAATCCTATTTCAGAACATTTGCTCTGATTGTTCCTTGTATGATAAGAGCACATGGAATGTAGTGAATATGCTAGAAACATGCAACGTGAGTAATGTAGGTAATTGTGAAACAAATAATTTCCTATAGCACTGCATGGAATGGATTCGTTACCAGGTTTGGATTCAGCCAGCATCAAGTCTCTGCGCAGCCACATACAGAGTATGGCTGTAACAGAGTGATAGCTTAGTGGCATATATGTGTCCATAGCAAGAAACTTATGGTTGATGAATCGCATTACAGCTGCATTGCTGACTATGATATATGGGATGTGGTTGCATATCTCAAGTACAAAATGGTTGCTACATTGCAAGTTGTGATAGGTCAGTGTCCAAAATTGTCCTCTACAGAAACAGTACAGAAATGTTTAACCAGAGAGGTATTACCTGAAAGAAGTGTATCCCCAAAAGAGTGTAATAACTATGTGCTTTTAGAGAAGTTGACTCTATTCGGGTTAATTACCTCTTGCCTAACAACTTCGTTTTGCATGGTGAGTTATTGAATACTTATAGTACAGTATTCCTTGCCAGCTCAGAACCTTATTCTGGTCCAGACATCCTTTTCACTTCAGAAACAGTGAATTAGTGATTTCCCCGAGTATGTCATGGAATGAATTAGCTACTAGTTTTGTGTTCATCTAACATCAGCTCTCTCTGCAACCACACAGTGTCCATGGCTGTAGCAGAGTGCTCACATAGTGGTACATAGGCATGCATAGCCAGAAACGTATGGTTGGTGAATTCCATTACAGCCACCTTGCCACCTCTGATAAAGGGAAATAGGCTCCATATCTCAAGTACAACATTTGTGCTATATTGCCAGTTTCAAAAAGTCAGTGTTCAATTTGTCCTACATGGGAACAATATAGAAAAAATTATGCAGGGAAGCAAATGTGCCCGAAAGGAGCCAAGCCCCAAAGAGTGTAGTAACCATGTGCCTTTGCTGCAACAGACTCCATTTAGGCTAGTTCCTTCTCACCCAACAAGTTTGTTTCAAATGGTGAATTGTTGAGTAGCAGCAGTTAAGTATTTATTGCTAGTTCAGAAACTTATTGTGTCCAGACAAACAATTTTAATTGCAAGTAGTGTTTTCCAGAATCTGCAAATGCATTTTTCCTGAATTTTGAGGAGAATAACAGTTGTGCTGGAGGGCATTCAAGGGATACAGTGAAACTTATGTTCAGAATGCTTGCTCTGATTGTTCTTGTGTTCCCATATGAGGAAGCTTTTCTTTATACTAGAAACACACAACGCAAGTAATGTAGGTAATTGTAAATCAAATGATTTCCCAGAGTACTGTCATGGAATGAATTATCTACCAGGTTTCTATTCAGCTGACATCAGATCTCTGTGTGACAACATGGCATGCATGGCTGTAACAGAGTGTTGGTATAGTGGTACATATGCTTGCAAAGCCAGAAATGTTTGGAGGGAGAATGCCATTACAGCTGCCTATTTCAAGTACAACAAATTTGCTATACTGTGATTTTTGGAAAGTCAGTGTTCATTGTGTCCCACGTGGGAACAATACAGAAATGTTCAAACAGGGAAGTGTTACCCAAAAGGAGCCAATCCCCAAAAGAGTGTAGTTAACATAGACCTTTAGATGGGGCCGGTGCCGTGGCTCACTTCGTTAATCCTCCTCCTGCAGCACCGGCATCCCTTGTGAGCGCTGGGTTCTAGTCCCAGTTGCTCCTCTTCCAGTGCAACTCTCTGCTGTGGTCCAGGTGCTTGGGGCCCTGCACCTGCAAGGGAGACCAGGAAGAAGCACCAGGCTCCTGGCTTCAGATCGGCACAGTGTGCCGGCTGTGGTAGCCATTTGGGAGGTGAACCAACGGAAGGAAGACCCTTTTCCCTGTCTCTCTCTCTCTCTCTCTCTCTCTCACTGTCTAACTCTGCCTGTCAAATAAAAAAATGGTAAAAAAAAAGCATAGGCCTTTAAATCCATGTGCTGCATTATAGGTAATTATTTCTTACCCAAAAAAATTGGTTTCACAAGGTGAATTGCTGAGTAGTTACAGTCCAGTAATTGATTGCCTAGTCAGAACCTTATCCTTGTACAGACATTTTCACTTTTGATTTAGTGTTCTTCCAAGTGTGTGAACCCATTTTTCCTGAATTGTGGGGAAAAGACATGTTGTACTAAATGCACACTCAAGGGATATAGTGAATCCTACATTCAGAACGTTTGCTCTGATTTTTCAGTGTGTGATATCGGTACACAGAACTTACTGAATGTGTTAGAAACACAATCTGAGCAATGAAAGTAATTGTGCAACAAGAGGTTTCCTGGACCACTGTCATGGAATGGATTAGCTACTGAGTTTGAATTCAGCTGATATCAGGTTTCTTTGCAACCACACAGTGAGTATGGCCATAACAGAATGTTGGTGTAGTGTCTGTAGCCAGAAACCCATTTTTGGTGAATCCCATTACAGCCACATTGCCTCCTCTGTAGAGATGGGTTTGTGTTTTCTATATTGCAAATTGTGAAATTCAATGTTCAAATTCATCCTATGCAGGAGAATATAGAAATGCTTAAGCAGGAGATGAGCATTACTCAAAAAAAAATGCATTCCCATCAGAGTGTAGTAACCCCGTGCCTTTAGAGCAATGGACTCAATTCTGGGTATTTACAACAATTTCATTTGGCATGGCTATTTATTGAGTAGTTACAGTCCAGTATGATTGCTAGCCAGAACCTTATTCTGGTCAGGACAACCTTTTTGCTTTGGAACTAGTGTTTTTCTGAGCTTGCAAATATACTTTTCCTGAAATGTGAGGAAATGACCAGTTGCACAGGAGGACATTCAAGGTATGCAGTGATTCCTACATTCCATTCCTTTGATTGTTTCTCTTCTGATACTAGTACACGGAACATTCTTTTATTGCTATAGACATACAACACAAGCAATGTTGGTAGTTGAGAAATTAGTGATTTCTGTGAGTACTATCATGGAATGAATTAGCTACCAGGTTTCTATTCATCTGACATCAGGTCTCTGTGTGACCAGTGTTCATGGCCATAGCAGAGTGCTCACATAGGGTACATAGGCATGCATAGCCAGAAACGTATGGTTGGTGAATCCCATTATAGCCACCTTGCCACCTCTGATAAATGGAAATGGGCTTCGTATCTCAAGTACAACAGATTTGCTATATTACGAGTTTCAAAATTCAGTGTTTGGTTTGCCCTACACGGGAACATTATAAAAATATTTAAGCAGGGAATGTGTGTTACCTGAAAAGAGCCAAGCACCAAACAAGTGTAGTAACCATGTGCCTTTAGAGCAGTGAGCTCCATTCAGGAAGTTACTTCTTACCAAAAAAGTTCATTTTGCACAATGGATGGTTGAGTACTTACAGTCCAGTTATTGATTGTCTATTCAGAACCTTATTCTGGTCTGGAGAACTTTTTCATTTCAGATGTAGTATTGTTTCATTTGTGAGAACCTCCTTGTCCCAAATTGTAAGAAGAAGACACATTGTTCCAGAAGCACATTCAAGGAATATAGTGAATCCTACATTCAGAACCTTTCCTCTGATTATTCCGTGTGTGATGCCAGTACTCGGAACACACTGAATATGTTAGAAACACACAGAGTGAGCAGTGAAGGTAATTTTGAAATAAAATATTTGACAGACCACTGTCATGGAAAGGATTAGCTACTGAGTTTGAATTCAGCTGACATCAGGTCTCTTTGCACCCACACAGTGAATATGGCCACAACAGAGTGCTGGCATAGTGTCCATAGCCAGAACACCATTTTTTGGTGAATCACATTATAATTGACTTGCCATCTATAATATACAGTAATGGGTTTGCATATGTCAACAAGTTTGCTATATTGCAAGTTGTGAAAATCACTGTTCAAATTTGTCCTACATGGAGCAGTACAGAAATGTTTAAGTAAGAAATGAGCGTTTCCCAAAAGCAATGCATCCCCAAAAGAGTGTAGTAACTCTGTGCCTTTAGAGCAATGGACTCCATTCTGGATAATTACTTCTTACCCTACAACTTTGTTGCGCATTTTGAGTTGTTGAGTAGTTACAGTCCAGTATTTTCTGGGGACCAGCTCCAGCCAGTCCAGGGTCCCCAAGGTGTGAGAGGTGTCGGTGTTCAAAGAAATAAAAAACACACTCACAGCAAGGCTGATGACATGGCTCTGTCTCTCGAGCACCAGACTTTACTTTTATATCATAAGTCAAATATTGATTCTTTTTTCTCACAGTAACAAGTCTGTTGTCCATTTTTTTCTAATCACAATTTCTTTGATTTTCAAGGGCATATCCAGAGCATGGGTTACAATCACAGACAGGTGCGAGACAACGGGCTGCCCACACAAGCCAAGGCCTGGAGTGCTGTAGAACTATGCAGAAATTGGCTACACAAGCTAGAATAGTACCTTACTAATCTAATCTTTACTAGAAGTCCCAAATTCAAAGCATGCCCTTTTTGCAGTTCTTTCTGTAATTATTTAATTTTTAATTGTACTTATTTAAAGGTTCACCTAGATCTGCTCTACAGTTTTGACATCCTAACCATTATAGTATTTGTAGTATATGTTGAATTAAAGCTTTAATAACATTTATCTTTATTGTAGTGAGAAGTATATACCTGTTTCTTTTTAATTCTTTTCCACAAACAGCTCAACCTTGCATAAAGCATTAACCCTTTCTCTTACACTAACATTCTGCTTGATTAAAATTCTACACAGCAATGGACATTTTGGCTGCACATAGACCTGAATCCAAACCTGGTAAAACATCTATTCCATAATAGTACTCTGGGAAATCACTTGCTTCACAACTATCTACATTGCTCCTTTTGTGTATTTCTAGAGATTCAATATGTTCTTTGTGCTGGTATCATATGACCAATAATCAGAGCAAATGTCCTGAATGTGGTACTTTGTTTCTTATGGCAAATTGTTGAGTTGTTACTACAGTCCAGTATTAATTGCCATTTTGGAACCTTACTCTGGTCTGGACAACCTTTTTACTTGAGAAACAGCATGTTTCTGACCCTGCAAAGGTGCCTTGCTTGAACTGTGGGTTGAAAATGTGCAATGCCAGAAGTAACTCCTACCAGAATGTTTGTTCTGATCCTCGTATGATAAGAGCACACAGAAAGTATTGAATATTCCAGAAACATACAACAATAGGTAGTTGTTAAATAAGTTATTCCCTAGAGTACTGTCATGGAGTGAATTTGCTACTGGGTTTGGATTCAGCCGACGTCAGGTCTCTGTGTGGCCGCACATGGTGTTTGTCAGTAATGGAGTGTTATGTAGTGGTGTATATGTGTCCATAGCCAGAAACGTATGGATGGTGAATGCCATTACTGCTGCATTGCATCTATGATACATGAGAGGGGATTGCATATCTCAAGAACAAAATGTTTGCTATATTGCAAATTGTGATAGGTCAGTGTCCAAAATTGTCATCCACAGAAACAATATAGAAACATTTAAGCAGAGAGGTTGAGTATCACCTGAAAGGTGCACATTCGCCAAAGAGTGTAGTAACCAGCCGCCTTAGAGCAGTGGCATGAATACCTTCAGGTTAATTACTTTTTGCCCAACAGTTGTGTTTAGTGTGGTGAATTATTGAGTAGTTAAGAGTCCAGTATTGATTGCTAGCTCAGAACCTTATTCTAGTCAGGACAACTTTTTGCTTTGGAGGAAGCGTTTTTCTGAGTCTGCGAACATGTCTTTCTTGAATTGTGAGTAGAAGACGTGGTATGCCAGAAGCATTCAAGGAATAAGTGAGTCGTACATTCAGAACATTTGTTCTGATTCTTCCTCTTGTGCTACCAGTACATGGAATGTATGCTATAGGCTAGAACCACAACACAAGGAATGTAGGTAATTGAGAATCAAGTGACTCCCCAGAGTATTTTCATAGGATAAATTAATACCGTGTTTGGTTTCAGGTCTCTGTGCGACCACACAGGGTGAATGGCCATAACAGAGTGCTGGCTTAGTGGTAAATATGTAAATATAGCCAGAAACATATGGTTGGTGAATCCTATTATCAGTGGGTTGCCATCAATGATAAATAGGCATGGGTTTCTTAACTCAAGTAGAACAGGTTTGTTTCATCAACAGCAATACATTTCAAATAGTAACTTAAGATAGAAAAAAAATCCCTTCAGATGAGGCTTTATTCTCTAAAAAATACAAAGAAAACCTATACTTCTGACACGTCCAAAAGTAAAATTTAAGTCTTTTTTAGTAGAGAATACATTGACTTATATTGAAAATAGGTTTGCCTTTGGTTTTAATTTTTAAATAATCAGGAATGCTAGAGCAACTTTTCATTGGCCGGTTTTGGCTAGTACAAACTGCACAAAATCAGTTCTGCTTCAACTAACTGAGCTTCCCTGATCAGGACAAAACATTAATTTTTTTGGATATTTTGTGGTATATTTTATTTTGGATTTTTTTTAAATGTTTGTCTGTTCCTCTATTGGCTTAGAACCTGAAATAAGAATGCATGAATTTGGATTTCAGGTCTTTTTTTCTCTTTTTAAATTTAAGACACCAGTGTATCCCAATGTGCTTTCCTCTTTTTCTTTATTTTGTTTGGCTTTGTGCTGTCTCCATTATTCTTTTGGCTATGCTCAGTCCCCTCACAGATTTTTTTCAGTTTTAAATTTATTTATTTGTGTTTCTTTCATCAAAAACAGCACATTTCACATAGTATAATTTAACACAGAAAAGCTCCCCACATTGGAGATTTTATTCTCCAAAAAATGAAATAAAATCTACCCCTCTGATACATATATTTGTGAAAAGTAAAATTTAAGCCTTTTTTTGTACAGAAGGTATTAATGTTTATTGAAAATGGGTTTACTTCTGGTTTTCCTTTTAAAAAACCCAGGTATGCTGGAGTAACTTTTCATTGGCCAGTTTTGGCTGGTTTAAACTTGGAAAAACCAATTGTGTTCCTACTAAAAGAGCTTCCCTAAACCAGGACACATTAATTTCTTTTTTTTTAAGTTTTGTGTGGTAAATTTATTTTGGGTTTTTTTTAATGTTTGTCTGTTACTTTCTCTTCTCCCATATGTCACCATTTTTTGGCTTCATGTTGTCTCTTTTATTTCTGTCCTATGCCCAGTTTCCTCAAGGATTTTCATTTTTTAAATCAATTAAATTTATTTTCCTTACATCAAAAACACCATATGTCACATAGTATAACTTAACATAGAAAAAATACCACACATTGGAAATTTTATGCTCAAAAAAGTGCAATGAATACCGACACTTCTGATACATGTGTTAGTGAAGAGTAAAACTTAAGCCTTTTTTATTACAGAAGATATTCAGCTATATTGAAAATAAGTTTGCCTTTGGTTTGCTTTTTACAATAATCAGGAATGCTAGAGCAACTTTTCATTTGCTGATTTTGGGTGGTACTAACTGGAAAAAATACAGTTCTGTTCTAATTAACCAAGCTTCCCTGACCAGGACACTTCATTTTTTCATGTTTTAAAATTTTTGTGTGGTAAATTTATTTTGGATATGCTTTTAATATTTGTCATTTTCTTGGCTTATAGCCTGAAATATGAATTCATGAATTTGGATATCCAGTTTTTTTTCTTTTTAAATTCATGATTCCTTTACGTTACCATTTGCATTCCTCCTTTTCTTTCTTTTCTTTTCTTTTTTTTTTTTTTTTTTTTGGCTTTGCGCTGTCTCCCTTACTCTTTATTGAAAATGGATCTTTCTTTGCCTTCTGCTTTGAAATATTCAGGAATGCTAGAGAAATTTTTCATTGGCTGGTTTCGCTGGTACAGACTGGAAAGCACCAGTTCTGTTGCTACTAACTGAGCTTCCCAGACCAGGACACAATTTATTCCTTTTTTAAATATTTGTGTGGTATATTTTATTTTAGATTTTAAAAAATGTTTGTCTGTTCCTCTCTTGGCTTAGAACCTGAAAAAGGAATTCATGAAATTGGATGTCTCACTGTTTTTCTTTTAAATTCAACGCTACTGCATGTCATCATTTGCATTCCTCAATTTCTTTACTTTTTGGCTTTATGCTGTCTACTTTATTCTTTTGTCCGTGCACAGCCCCCTTCCTTGATTCTCATTTTTAAAATGCATTTATTTATTTTTCTTTCATCAACAAAAACATATTCCACATAATATAAATTAAGATAGAGAAAACTGCCAACATCTGGGATTTTATTCTCTGAAAATTACAAAGAACACCTACACTTCTGATGCATGATTTTAGGAAAAGTAAACTGTAAGCCTTTTTTAGTACAGAGCTTAATAACCTTTTTGAAAATGACATTGCCTTTGGTTTTCTTCTTAAAATATCTGAAATGCTAGTGCAAGTTCTCATTGTCTGATTTTGGTTGGTACAAAGTGATAAAAAAAAAAGCAGTTCTTTTCCTCCTAACTGAATTTCCCTGACCAGGACAGATTTTATTTCATTTTTTAATTGTAGGGTGTTTAATTTGACGTTTTAAAATGTTTGTCTGTTACTTTTTTGGCTAAGAACGTAAAATAAGAATTCCTGAGCTTGGATTTTTTTTTCCATTTTGGCCACATGACTCCTGCTTGTCACCATTTCCAGTCCTCAAGTTCTCTTTCTCTCTCTTTTCATTCCTTCCCTCCTTCCTTCCCTCCTTCCTTCCCTCCTTCTTTCTTTCTTTCTTTCTTTCTTTCTTTCTTTCTTTCTTTCTTTCTTTCTTTCTTTCTTTCTTTCTCTCTTTCTTTCTTTTGCTATCTCCCATATTCCTTGGGCTATAAAGAGTTCCCCTTATGGATTCCACTTTTTAAAATTTGTTTACTTTTGTTTCATCAACAACAACACATAATATATCTTAAAATAGAAAAAAAACACATCTGAGATTTTATTATCCGAAAAATACAGAAAAACACCTACACCTCTGATATATGTGTTTCAGAGAAGTAAAATTAATGCTTTGTAAGTATAGAAGGTATTCACCTATATTGAAAATAGGTTTGGGGCTGCTGCTGTGGTACAGTGGGTAAAGCAGCCTCCTGCAATGCTGGCATCCTCTATGGGCACAAGTTCAAGTTCCAGGTGTTCTATTTCTGATACAGGTCTCTGCTATGGCCTGGGAAAACAGTAGAAGATGGCCCAAGTCCTTGGGCCCCTGTACCCAGATGGGAGACCTGGAAGAAGCTCCTGGCTTCAGGCTCCTGGCTCCTGGCTTCAGATCAGTGCAGCTCTGGCCCTTGTGGCAATCTGGGCAGTGAACCAGCAGATGGTAGACCTCTCTTCCTCTCTCTCTCTCTCTCTCTCTCTCTCTCTCTCTCTCTCTCTCTCCCTGCCTCTGCTTCTCTGTAACTCTGCCTTCAAATAAACAGTTAAATCTTATAAAAAAGAAAATGGCTTTGTCTCTGGTTTTCATTTTAAAATAATCAGAAATAATCGAACAACATTTCATTGGCTGGAACATACTTGAAAAAATCAGATCTGTTCCTACTGAACTTCCCTGACCAGGACACATGTTATTTCATTTTTTAAAAGTTTGTGTGTTACAATTGATCATACTGATAAGTCTAAGAGTCAAAGACATCACAAAAACAAGACTAGTGTCTGATAATACTAACTGATAGAATAAAAAAAGGGAGAGAACAATCCAACATGGGAAGCTGGATACACAGCAGACTCATAGAATAGCAGGTGTCCTAAACAGCACTCTGGCCTCAGAATCAGCCCTTAAGGCATTCGGATCAGGCTGAAGAGCACATGAGAGTATTTTAGGCATGGAAAGCCAAGACACTATGGCAAAAAAAAAAAAGACCTAAATGAAAGCTCTCTGCGAGTGAGATCCCAGTGGAAAGAACGAGCCATCAAAGGAAGAGGTACCTTTCTCTGAAGGGAAGAGAGAACTTCCACTTTTACTATGACCTTGTCTAAATAAGATCGAAGTCAGTGAACTCAAAAGGCTTCCATAGCCTCGGCAACTCATGACTAGAGCCTAGGGAGATCACTGAAGCCATAAACGAGAGTGTCAAATTGTTAAGTCAACAAGAGGAGTCACTGTGTACTTATGTCTCATGTAGGATTTCTGTCCTTAATGTGTTGTTCAATGTGAATTAATGCTATAACTAGTACTGAAACAGTATTTTACACTTTATGTTCTGTGTGGGTGCAAACTGATGAAATCTTTACTTAATATATACTAAATCGATCTTCTGTATATAAAGAGAACTGAAAATGATTCTTGATGTGAATGGGATGGGAGAGGGAGTGGGAGATGGGAAGGGTGTGGGTGGGAGGGAAGTTATGGGGGGAAAAGCCATTGTAATCCATAAACTGTACTTTGGAAATTTATATTTACTAAATAAAAGTTTTAAAAAAAAGTAAACAAAGAAAATGTGGCAGGGTCGGGAAAAAGTATTTAGCATCCACAAGTGTTCTTTTTCTCCAGTTTGCACCACCCAAAAACCATCAATGAAATTTTGCTGTATCATTCTTGATTTATTTTAAAAGAAAATCAGAGATAAACTCATTTAACATCTTCAAAATACATATATGAAAAGGGTAGGCGTTCACCAACCCTAACCAGAACACTAACCCTAAACCTAATCCTAGTCTTAACCCTAACCCTAACCCTAACCTTAACTCTAGGCCTAGGTGTAGCCCCAACCATAATGATAAACCTAACCCTAAATTTAGCCCTAATCCTTGCCCTATTCCTATTCTATCCCCATCCTTAGCCTTAACCCTAACCCTAGGCCTAGTCCTAGCCATAACAGTAACCCTAACCCTAACCTTAACCTTAACCGAAACCCTAACATTAACCTTGACCCTATACATAGCCCTAGCCTTAGCCCTAACCCTAACCCTAACTCTAACCCTAACCCTATCCCTATCCCTAGCCTTAACCCTAGCCCTAGCCTTATGCCTAGTCCTAGCCCTAACACTCACCTTAACCCTAAACCTAATCCTAACCCTAGCCTTAGCCCTGACCATAACCCTAAGCCTAACTTTAACTTAACTCTAGTACTAGTCCAAGCATTACCTCTAGCCTGAGCCCTAAACCTAACCCTAACCCCAGCCATGGCCTAAGCCCTAAACCTAGCTTAAGTCCTAGACCCAGTTCTAACCCTAGCCCTAACTCCAGCCCTAAACCTTGACCTAACCATAACCCTAGTTCTAAACCTAAACCTAACCCTAAGCCTAACACAAACCTTAGCCCTAGCCCTAAAACTATCCCAAACCCTAAACCTCACCCTCTCTATAACACTTGTGCTTACCTTAGGCATAACCGGAGCCCTAGTCCCAGCCCTAACCTTAATCCCAGCTCTAACCCTAGCTCTAGCCCTAACCCTACCCCTAGCCCTACCCCTAGCCCTAACATTAAAACTAAGCTTAAGCCTAGCCCTTGTCCTTACCTTGCCCTAAACCTTGGCCTCACCCTAACTCTAATATTAACCCTAGCACTAGCTAAAACCATAACCATAACACTATCCCTTATCCTATCCCAAATTCTAGTCTTAACCCTAGCCCTTGCCCTAACATTTGTGCTTACCTTAGCCCTAACCTAAGCCCTAGGCCTAGCCCTAGCCTTAGCCCTAACCCTAACCCTAACCTTAGCCCTAACCCTAACCCTAGCCCTAGCTTAACACTAATCCTGGCCCTAACTTGAGTTCTAGCTATAGTCCTATCAATAAACCTAACCCTAAACCTAGCCCTAGACCTAGACCTAACATTAAAACTATGACTAACCCTAGCCCTTGCCCTTACTTTAACTCTCAGCCTCATCCTAGTCCTAATACTAAGCCCCAGCACTGCCCAAGCCTAACTGTAGCCCTAGTCCTAACCCTAGACCTAACTCTAATCCTAAACCTAACTCTAACACTAACTCTAAACCTAGCTCTAACCCTAACCCTAACCCTAAGCCTAACCATAGCTCAGTCCCTAGTCCTAGGCCTAGTCCTAGCCCTAACCCTAGCAGCAAGGGCTAGTGCAAGACTAACCCTCAACCTACATTTAGCCCTTGCCCTAAAACTAACCCTAGTCCTAATCTAAATTTAATCCTAGCCCTAGCCCTAGCCCTAACCCTAACTAACCCTAACCCTAATTTCTGAGAATGCAGATCAGAAGTGTCAGTCTGCTCTGTATTTTTCTGAGAATAAAACCACAGATATGGAATTTTTTTCATTTTAAGGTATAACATATCAAATCTGTTGTTGATGATAAAAAATAAATAAATTGAAAATATGGGAATCCATAAGGGGAAGAGTGCATAGCCAAAGGAAAAGGGAGCCAGTGTGAAGCCAAAAGGATAAAGAAAATGAGTTATCCAAATGGTGACATGAGCCAACATGAAATGATAATAATAAAAAAGAATGGATATAGAATTACATGAATTGCACCATCAGGCACAAAGCCAAGAGAGGAACAGACTAAAATATTTTAAAAATAAAAAATAAAAGGTACCACAGAATTATATATATAATTATACTAATATAATATATAACATTAATATATAGTATATAAATTATATATAATATATTAATATAATATAATACATAATACAATATAATATATTTATATGTGAATAATGCATAATATAATTATATATCCATTAATATATTATATAATAATATATATGTAATATATATTATATATGTAATATGTATGTAATATATATTGTATATATGTATATTGTATATATGTATATAAAATATATATACATGTATATATATGTATATATGTATATATATATAAAATGCACGTTCTATACACAGAATTGGTTTTCTCCAGTTTGTATCACCCAAAACCTGTCAATGAAATTTTGCTTTATCACTCTTGATTTATTTTAAAATGAGAAAAATTCATTAAGCTTTTCCAAAATACATATATCAGAAGGGTAGGTTTTTGCTAACCCTAACCTGAACACTAACCCTAAATCTAAACCTAGTCCTAGCCCTAGCCCTAGTCCTAGCCCTAGCCCTAGCCCTAGCCCTAAACCTAACCCTAACCATAAAAGTAGTCCCAGACCTTGCCCTATTCATATCCCAAGCCCTAGCTCTAGCCCTAACCCTTGTCCTTTCCTTGACCTAATGCTAACTAGAACACTAACCTTAGCCCTAAACATAACACTAGCCCTAAACCTAGACCTAGACCTAATCCTATGAGAACACTAACCCTAATCCTAACCCTACACCTAGTCTAGGGTTAGGGTCAGGGATAGGGTTAAGGCCTAGGGTTTGGGTGAGGGCTTGGGGTAGTTATGATTAGGGTTAGGGCTTAGGGCTAGGTTTACGGTTAGGGTTAGGGCCATGGTTAAGTTTAGGGTTAGTGTTAGAATTAGGGTTAGGGCTAGGGTTAGGTTTATGTTTAGGGTTAGGACTAGGGCATCAGTTAGGTTTAGGGCCATAATTAGGGTTAGGGTTAGGTCTAGTTTTAGGTTTAGGGTTAGGGTTAGGGTTAGGGCTAAAGCTAGGATTAGCTTTAGTGTTAGGGCTAAGTTTAAGTTAGGGATAAGGCTAGTTCTAGGGTTAAGGTTAGGTTTAGGGCTAGGGTTAGGACTATGAATAGGGTTAGAGATTGGGTGAGGCCTGGGTTAGGGTAAAGTTTAGGGCTAGGGTTAATACTAGGTCTAGGTCTAAGTTTAGGCTTAGGGTTAGGGCTAGGTGAGGGTCAGATTTAGGGCTAGAGTTAGCATATTCACTAGGATTGGGGATATGCTTAGGGCTGGAGTTAGATTTAGCCATTGAGTATTGTTAGAGTAGGGTTTGGGTTATGATTATGGGAAGGGCTAGTGCTAGGGTTAGGGTTAGTGCTAATCTTAATGTGAGGGTTAGGATGAGGGTTAGGGCAAGGGTTAGGATTTAGGGCTATGGTTTAGGGTTAGAATTAGGGTGTTAGTATTAGGGTTAGGGTTAATGTTAGGGCTAGGCCTAAGATTAATTCAAGGGTTAGGGATTGGTTTAGGGTTAAGGGTATAGCTAGGGTGAGGGTTAGGGATAGGGTCAGGATTACATTTAGGGTTAGACCTAGGGCTAGACTTAGGTTTAGGGCTATGGTCAGGGTTAGATCTAGGGCTAGGGCTAGCGTTAGCATTAGGTTTATAGTTAGGTCTGTGGTAGGGTTAAGCTTATGGTTAGGTTTAGATTTAGATTTGGGTTAGATATAGGTCTAGTGTTAAGGTTAGGGTTACTGTTATGCTTATGATTAGAGTTAGGGTTAGGGTTAGGGACATGGTTAGGGTTAGGGTTAGGGTTAAAATTATGGTTAGGGCTAGTGTTAGGACTAAGGTTAAGGTTATATTTAGGGTTATGGCTGGCACTAGAGTTAGGTTTAAGCCTAGTGTTAGGGTCAGGACTAGCGTTAGGTTTAAGGTTAGGGTTAGGGCTAGGACAAGGATTAGGGCTAGAGTTAGGGTTAATGTTAGGATGACAGTTAGCTAAGGGCTATGGTTGATGCTCTGGTTAGGGCTAGGTTAGGTCTAGGGTTAGAGCTAGGTTTAGGGTTATGATTAGGGATAACAATTGTGTTAGGTTAATGTTAGGGCTAAAGTTTAGGTGAGGATCAGGGTGAAGGAGAGGATTAGCGTTAAGATTTAGTGTTAGGGGTTAGGGTGAGAATTGGGTTACTGTTATGGTTAGGGCTGGTGCTAGGGTTACTACAAGGGTTAGGGTTAGGTTTAGGGTTAGGGTTAGAGTTAGGGCTAGCATTGGGGTTAAGGCTAGAGATAGGGTTAAAGCCATGATTACCATTAGCTTAGGGCTCCAGCTACTGGTATGATTAGGTTTATGGTTAGATTGAGTGTAGGTTTAGTGCTAGGGTAAGGGTTATGGTTAGTGTTAGGGCTAGGATTAGGGTTAGGGTTAGGCTTGGGGGAGGGTTAGAGATAGGGTTAGGTTTAGGATTAGGATTAGGATTAGTGTTAGCCTAGGGTTAGGTTTAGGGCTAGGGTTAGGGTTAAGGTTACGGTTAGGGCAAGGGCCATAGTCAGGTTTACTGTTTCGGTTAGAAATAGTGTTAGACCTGGTATTAGGACTAGGTTTAGAGTTATGTTTAGGGTTAAGACTAGGGCTATGGTTAGAGTTAAGGTTGAATTAGGTTTAAGGCTAGGACTAGGATTAGGTTTAGGTCTAGGGCTAGGTGTCAGGCTAGGGCTAGGGTTAGGGACAAGATTTGGGTTGTGGTTAGGGCTAGGGCTAGGGTTAGGGTTAAGGTTAGTGTTAGTTTTAGGATTCTTGTTAGTGTTAAGATTAAGTTTAGGGCTGGGGTACTATAGGGTTAAAGTTAAGATTAGGGTTAGGGTTGTGGTTAGGGGTAGGGTTAGTATTAGGGTTAGGTTTATATTGAGAGCTAGGTTATAGGTAAGGGCTAGAGTTAGGGTTAGTGTTTGGACTAGTGTTACAGTTAGGTTTATGGCTTTGGTTACTGCTAAAGTTATGGTTAGGGTTAGGTTTAGTGGTAGGATTATGGTTAGTGGTAGGTTCAAGATAAGATTTTGTTTGGGCTAGGGCTAGGTTTAGGGCTACTGTTAGAATTAGGGTTAGCCCTAGGGCTAGGGCTAAGGCTAGGGTTAGGGCTAGGGTTAGGTTTAGGATTAGGGCTAGGGCTAGGGCTAGGGCTAGGGCTAGGATTAAGGCTAGGTTTAGGTTTAGGGATAGTTTTAGGGTTAGATCTATGGTTAGATTTAGGGCTATAGTTAGAATTAGGGTTAGGGATAATGTTAGGGCTAGGGTTAGTGATATATTTACAGTTAAGGCTAGGGCTAGGGCTAAGGCTAAGGCTAGGGTTAGACTTAAGGCTAGGTTTAGGGTTAGGTCTAATGTTAGGGTTTTGTTTATGGTTAGGGCTTGGGCTGGGTCTAGCTATGGCTAGAGTTATGATTAGGGTAGGTCTTGACCAAGGGTTAAGGTTAGGGAAAAGGTAGAGTTAGGGCTATTTATTGGTTAGGTTTAGGGCTAGGTCTAGGTATAGCATTTAGGGCTTGAGTAAGGGCTATGGTTAGAATAAAGTTGAGGGCTATGGCTAGGTCCAGTGCTTGGTCTGTTTAGTGGTAGCATTAGGGCTAGGGTTAACATAAGTGCTAGGGTTAGGGTTATGGTTAGGACTAGTGTTAGTTTTTGGGTTTTTGCTTGGGTTAAGAGCTAGGATTTTGTTATATTTAGGGTTAGCTCTAGGGCTAAGGTTAGGTTTAGGGCTAAAGTGAAGGTGAGGTTTAGGGTTAGGATTAGGGCTAAGTTTAGTTCTTGAGTAATGGTTAGCACTATGGTTAGGTTTAGGGTTGGGGCTTGGGTTAGTACTAAAGTTAGTCTATATTTATGCTTAAGGCTAGTGGTAAGTATAAGGTTAGAGCTAGTGTTAGGGTTAAAATTGGGGTTATGGTTAGGTTTAGGTATAGGGCTAGGGTTAGGGCTAAGTTTTTGTTCAGGGGTAGTTTTACAGTTAAAGTCATGGTTAGGTTTTGGGTTTGGGTTAGAGTTAGGCTTAGGGATAGTGTTAAGGCTAAAGTTAATGTTACATTTAGGATTAGGGCTATGGTTTGGTTAGGGCTAGTGTTAGGGTTAGGGTTAGGGCTAGTGTTAGGGTTAGGGTTAGGGTTTGGGCTAGGTTTAAGGTTAGGGTATGGCTAGTGTGTTAGGGTTAGGGTTGGGTTAGGGTTTGGGCTAGGTCTATGTCAAAGGCTAGGGTTATGATTAGGGCTAAGCCTAGTGCCAAGGCTAGTGATAGACTTAGTGTTGGGGTTAGGGTTGCTTTAGGTTTAGGATCATGGTTAGGGCTAGGGTTAGGGTTAGGGCTAGGTGTAGGGTTAGGGTTAGGGCTAGGGCTAGGGTTAGAGTTAGGGTTAGGGTTAGGTATAGGGTTAAGGTTAGTGTTAGGGTTAGGTCTAGTGTTAAGATTAGGGCTAGGGTTGTGTTTAGGGTTTGTGTTAGGGTTAGGGCTAGTGTTACTTTAGGGCTAGGTTTAGGGTTATGGTTAGGGCTAGGGTTATGGTAAGGTTAGGGCCGGGGTTAGGGTTAGGGTTAGGCGTAGGGTTATGGTTAGTGTTAGGGTTAGGGCTAGGTTTATGTCTAAGGCTAGTGTTATGATTAGGGCTATTCGTAGTGCTGGGGCTAGTCATAGACTTTGTGTTTGGGTTAGGGTTGGTTTAGGGCAAGGGTTAGAGTTAGGGTTAGGGTTAGGATTAGGTTTAGGGCTAGGATTAATGTTAGGATTAGGGTTAAGGCTTGGTCTATTTTTAAGGCCAGGTTTATGATTAGGGATAAGCCTAGTGCTGGGGCTAGGGATAGACTTAGGATTGAGGGTTAGTTTTGGTTTAGTGTTTGCATTAGGGTTATAGTTAGTGTTAGGGCTTCGGTTAGGGTTAGGGTTGGGCTCGGGTTGGGTTTAGGGTTAGGACTAGTGTTAGGGTTATTGTTAGGGTTAGGGTTAAGGCTAGGTCTATGTCTAAGGCTGGGGTTATGATTAGGGCTAAGCCTATTGCTAAGGCTAGTGATACTCTTAGGGTTGGCATTAGGGTTGGTTTAGGGTTAGGGTTAGGGTTAGGGTTAGGGTTGGGGTTAGGGTTAGGGCTAGGGTTAGGGTCAGTGCTAAGGCTAGGTTTAGGGTAGGGTTGGGGTTAGGTTTAACGTTTGGGCTACAGTTAGGTTTAGGGTTAGGTCTAGGGTTAGGGTTAGGGTTTTTGCTAGGGTTATTGTTAGGGTTAGGGCTTGGACTAGGTCTATGTCTAAGGCTAGGGTTATGATAAGGGATAAGCCTAATGCTGGTACTAGTGATAGACTTAGGGTTGGGGTTCAGGTTGGTTTATAGTAAGGGTTTAGGTTAGGGTTAGGTTTAGGCTAGTGTTATCATTGGGGTTAGTATTAGGGTTAAGGCTAGTGTTAGGGTTAGGGCTAAATTAGGGTCAGTCTGAGGGTTAGGCCTAGTGTTATCATTAGGGTTATGGTGATGATTAGTGTTAGGATTAGTGTTAGGGCTAGGGTTAGGGTTAGGGTTAGGTCTAGGGTTAAGGTTAGTGTTAGGGTTAGGTCTAGTGTTAGAGTTAGGGCTAGGGTTAGGTTTAGGGTTTGTGTTAGGGTTGGGACTTGAGTCAATGTTAGTGCTAGGTTTAGTGTTAGGGTTAGGGGTAGAGTTAGAGTTAAGTTTAGTGCTAGGTTTAGGGTTAGGTTTAGGGCTAGGGTAGGGTTAGGGTTATGGTAGGGTTAGGGTTAGGACTAGGTCTATTTCTAAGGCTGGGTTTATGATTAGGGCTAAGCCTCGTGCTAGGGCTCATGATAGACTTAGTGTTGGGGTTAGGGTTGTTAAGGGATAGGGTTAGGCTAGGGTTAGGGTTAGGGTTAGGCCTAGGTTTATGTCTAAGGCAAGGGTTATGATTAGGGCTATGGTTAGGGTTAGGGTTAGCATTAGGACTACGGTTAGGGTTAGCATTATGACTACGGTTAGGTTTATTGTTAGGGCGAGGCTTATGGTTAGGTTATACATTAGGGTTAGTGTTAGGGTTAGGGGTTAGGTTTAGGTCTACTGTTAAGGTTAGTTTTAGGGTTAGATCTAGTGTTAGTTTTATGGCTAGGGTTATGTTTAGGGTTTGTGTTCTGGTTAGGGCTAGTCTTAGTGTTAGGGTTAGGTTTAGGGATAGGGTTAGGTATAGGGTTAGGGATAAGTTTAGGCCTAGGTTTAGGATTAGGGTTAGGGCTAGTTCTATGTGTAAGGCTAGGGTAATGATTAGGGCTAAGCCTAATGCTGGGGCTAGTCAAGACTTAGGGTTGAGGTTAGGGTTGGTTTAGGGTAAGGGTTAGGGCTAGGGTTATGTGTAGGGTTTGGTTTAGGGTTAGGGCTATGGTTAGGGTTAATGATAGGGTTAAAGCTAGTGTTAGGGTTAGTGTAAACATAGGGTTAGTGGTAGGGTTAGGTCTAGGTTAAGGGTAGGGTTAGGGCAAGGGTTAGGTTTAGGTTAACATTAGGGCTAGGGTTAGGGTTAGGGTTAGGGTTAGGGTTAGGTTAAGGCTAGGGTTAGGGCTAGGATTAGGGTTAGGGTTAGTGTTACGGATAGTGTTAGTGTTAAGGTTAGGGCTATGGTTAGGGTTAGGGTTAGGGCTAGGGTTAGAGTAAGTTAGGGTTAGGGTTAGGGCTAGGGCTTTGTTTAGGTTTAGGGCTAGGTTCAGAGTTAGTGTTAGTGTTCACCCTAAGATTAGGGTTAGAGTTAGTGTTTAGGGCTAGGGTTAAGGTTAGGGTTAGGGCTAGGGCTAGTGTTAGGGCTAGGGTTCAGTTAGGTTTGTGTTAGGGCTAGGGCTAGGTTAGAGATAGGGTAGGTTTAGGGTTAGGGTTGGGGATAGGTTTAGGGTTAGGGATAGGGCTTGGTTTATGTCTTAGACTAGGGTAATGATTATGGCTAAGCCTAGTGCTAGGGCTAGCGTTAAACTTAGGGTTGTGTTTTTGTTGGTTTAGGGTTAGTGTTCGGGTTAGGGTTATGACTAGGGTTATGGTTAGGATTGGGCAAGGGTTAGGAATAGTGTTAGGGCTAGTGTTAGTGTTAGGGTTACTTTTAGCATTAGGGCTAGGTCTACGTCTAAGGCTAGGGTTATGATTAGGGCTAAGCCTAGAGCTAAGGCTAGTGATAGTCTTTGGTTTGAGGTTAGGGTTGGTTTAGGGTTAGGGTTAGGCTTAGGGTTAGTGTTAAGTCTAGGGTTAGGATTAGGCCTAGGGTAGGTTTCATGTAGGGTTAGGCCTGGGTCAGGGTTAGGGCTAGGGTTAGGGTTAGTTTTATCATTTGTTCTATGGTTAGGGTTCGGTTTGGGTCTAGGGTTAGGGTTCGGGCTAGTGTTACATTAAGGTTAGGTCTAGGGTTAAAGTTATTGTTAGGGTTAGGGCTAAATTAGGGTTAGTGTGAGGTTTAGGGCTATGCTTATCATTAGGGTTATGGCATGGGTTAGGGTCAGGTTTAGCATTAGGGCTAGGGTTAGGTTAGGGTTAGGTCTAGGGTTAAAGTTATTGTTAGGGTTAGGTCAAAAAGTGTTAGGATTAGGTCTAGGGTTATGTTTAGGTTTTTTGCTAGGGTTAGGGCTATTGTTAGTGTTAAGTCAATGTTTAGGGTTTTGGTTAGGTGTAGAGTTAGGGTTAAGGTTAGGGCTAGGTTTTCGTTATGTTTAGGGCTAGTGTTTGGGTTTGGGTAGGGTTTAGGACTAGGTCTATGTCTAAGGCTTGGGTTAGGATTATGGCTAAGCCTAGTGCTAGGGCTTGTTATAGACTTAGTGTTGGGGTTAGGGTGGTTAAGGTTTAGGGTTAGGTCTAGGGTTAGGGTTTGGTTAGGGGTAGGGCTATGTTTAGGTCTAGCGCTTGAGCTAGGGTTAGGCTTAGGGTTAGCATAGGGCTACGGTTTGCATTTGGTTAGGCCTAAGTTTAGGGTTAGGATTAGGGTTTGGTTTAGGGCTACCATTAGGGTTAGAGTTAGGGTTATGTTTAGGGCTAGGTCTATGTCTAAAGCTAGGTTTATAATTTGGCTAAGCCCAGTGCTAGGGCTAGTGATAGAGTTAGGGTTGGGATTAGGGTTGGTTTAGGGTTAGAGTTAGGGTTAGAGTTAGGGTTAGGGCTAGGGCTTTGTTTAGGTTTAGGGCTAGGTTCAGGGTGTGTGTTAGTGTTCACCCTATGATTAGGGTTAGGGTTAGTGTTTTAGGGCTAGGGTTAGGGTTAGGGTTAGGGCTAGGGCTAGTGTTAGGGCTAGGGTTCGGTTAGGTTTGTGTTAGGGTTAGGGATAGGGTAGGTTTAGGGTTAGGGTTGGGGATAGGTTTAGGGTTAGGTTTAGTGCTAGGGTTAGGTTTGGGGTTAGGGATAGGGTTAGAGTTAGGGTTAGGGCTTGGTATACAGTTAGTGTTACGGTTAGAGCTAGGGTTAGTGTTAGGGTTAGGTCTGGATTTAGGTTTAGGGTTATGGTTAATGTTATTACTAGGTCTATGTCTAAGGCTAAGGTTATGATTAGGGCTAAGCATAGTGCTAGTGCTAGTGATAGATTTAGGGTGGGGTTTGTGTTGTTTTATAGTTAGGGTTAGGGTTAGGGTTAGGATTAGGGTTAGGGCCAGGCTCAGGCCTAGGGTTCATGTTAGGTTTAAGGCTATTGTTAGGTTTTGGGTTAGGATTAGGGTTAGGGTTAGGGTTAGGGTTAGGGTTAGGGTTAGGGCTAGGTGTATGTATAAGGCTAGGGTTATTTTAGGTCTAAGCCTAGTTCTAGGGCTAGTGATAGACTTAGTGTTGGTTTAGTGTTAGGGTTAGGGTTAGGGTTAGTGTTAAGGCTAGGGTTAGAGTTAGGGTTTGTGCTAGGTTAGGCTTAGAGTTAAGGTTAGTGTTAGTGTTAGGATTAGGGTTAGGTTTAGGGATAGGTGTATGTCTAAGGCTAGGGTTATGATGAGGGCTAAGCCTAGTGCCTGGCCCATGATACTTAGAGTTTGGGTCAGGGTTGTGTTAAGGTTATGGTTAAGATTAGGGTTAGTGCTAGGGTTAGGTTTAGGGTTAGTGTTAGGGCTACGGATAGGATTATGGTTAGGGCTAGGGTTAAGGTTAGTGTAGTGTTAGGTCTAGTGTTAAGATTAGGGCTAGAGTTATGTTTAGGGTTTGTGTTAGGGTTAGGTCTAGTGTTATTGTTACAGCTAGGTTTAGTGCTAGGTTTAGTGCTAGGGTTAGAATTAAGGTTAGGGCTAGGTTTAGGGTTAGGGTTTGGTGTAAGGTTAGAGTTAGGGTTAGGGTTAGGGCTAGGTCTATGTCTAAGGATAAGGTTATGTTTAGGTTTAAGACTAGTGCTAGGGCTAGTGATAGACTTAGGGTTGGGGTTAGGGTTGGTTTAGGGTTAGGGTTAGGGTTAGGGCTACGGTTAGGGTCAGGGATTGGGCTAGGGTTAGGGTTAGGGTTAGGGTTAGGGTTAGGGTTAAGAATATATCTAAGGCTAGGGTTAGGATTAGTGCTAAGCCTAGTGATGGGATTAGTGATAGACTTAGGGTTGGGATTACAGTTTGTTTCGGGTAAGGTTTAGGGGTAGCTTTAGGGTTAGGGTTAGGTTTAAGGCTAGGGTTAGGTTTAGGGTTAGGGTTCAGGCTAGTGTTAGGCTTAGGGCTAATAGGGTTAGGGTTAGGGTTAGTTCCAGTTGTAGGGTTAGGGCTAGGGCTAGGGTTAGGGTTAGGGCTAGGGTTAGGGTTAGGGCTAGGGTTAGGGTTAGGGTTAAGGCTAGGGTTTTTTGTCAGCACTATTGTTAGGGTTATAGTTAGGGCTAGGTTTACTCTTAGGGCTAGGGTTTGAGTTAGGGTTCAGGTCAGGTCTAGGGTTATGTTTAGGAGTAGTGGTATAATTAGGACTAGTGTTATGGTTATGTATAAGGTTAGTGTTTGGGTGTATTCTAGTGTTAGTATTAGTGCTAGGATTAGGGTTAGGGTTTGTTTTATGTTTAGCGCTAGTGTTAGTGTTAGGGATAGTCTTAGGGTTAGTTTTATGTCTAGGGTTAGGGCTACGGTTAGGCCTAGGGCTAGAGTTAGACTAAGGGTTAGGTCTAGGGTTAGGGTTAGTGTTAGAGCTAGGGTTAGTGGTAGGATTAGCATTACGGCTAGGGTTAGGATTAGTGTTAGGGCTAGGGTTATGGCTAGGGTTAGGGCTATGTTTAGGGTTAGGATTAGGTCTAGGGTTATGTTTAGTGTTAGGGCTAGGGTTAGGGTTACATTTAGGGCTAGGGTTACGGTTAGGGTTACCTTTATGGCTAGGGCTAGGGTTAGGGTTAGGGTTACGGTAGGGCTAGGTTTATTTCTAGGGCTTGGGTTATTATTAGGGCTAAGCTGAGTGCTGGGGTTAGTGATAGACTTAGGGTTGTGATAGGCTTGGTTTAGGGTAGGTGTTATGGTTAGGGTTAGTATTAGGGTTAGGTTTAGAGCTATGGAAAGGGCTAGGATAGTGTTTGGTTTAGGGCTAGGCCTATGTCTAACCCTAGGGTTATGATTTCAGGTAACCTTAGTGCTAGGTCTAGTGATAGACTTAGTGTTGTGATTAGTGTTGATTTAGGGTTATGGTTAGGGTTAGAGTTAGGGCTAGGGATTGGTTTAGTGTTAGCGCTAGGGTTTGGGTTAATGTTAGTGTTCGGGAAATGGTTAGGGTTAGGGCCAGGGTTAGGGTTAGGGTTAGGGCTAGAGTTATTGTTAGGGTTAGGGCTAGGGCTAGGGTTAGGTTTATGGTTAGGGTTAGGGCTAGAGTTAGGGTTAGAGTTAAGGGTAGTGTTATGGTTAGTTTAGGGTTAGGTCTAGGTCTGTGTCTTAGGCTGGGGTTATGATTAGTGCTAACCCTAGTGCTAGGGCTAGAGTTAGACTTAGGGTTAAAGTAGGATTATTTTAGGGTTAGTGCTAGTGTTAGGGCTAAGGTTAGGGCTAGTGTTAGGGCTAGGGTTAGGGCTAGGTTTAGGGTTAGGGTTAGGGCTAGGATTAGGGTTATGTTTAGTGTTTGACTATAGTTAGGGCTAGGGTTAGCGTTAGGATTAGTTTTAGGGCTAGGGTTTTGTGTAGGGTTAGGTTAAGGTTAGGTCTATGGCTAAGGCTAAGGTTATGATTACAGCTAAGCTTAGTGCTGCAGCTAGTGATAGACGCAGTGCTGGGATTATGGTTGGTTTAGGGTATACGTTAGGGTTAGGTTTAGGGTTAGATTTTGTTCAGGGTTATGGTTGAGTTAAGGCTAGTGTTATGGTTAGCACTGATTTAGGGCTAATGTTAGGGCTAGGGTTATTGTTAGGGTTAGTGTTCCAGCTATGGTTAGGGTTAGGGTTAGGGCTAGGGTTACGGTTAGGGCTTGGATAGGGTTAAGGCTAGTGTTAGGGTTAGTGCTAAATAAGGGTTAGTGTTAGGCCTAGGGTTAAAGTTAGGGTTAGGGTTAGGGTTTGGGGTAGGGTTGGGGTTAGGGCTAGGTCTATGTATAAGGCTAGGGTTATGATTAGGGCTAAGCCTAGTGCCAGGGTTACTGATAGATAGGGTTGGGGTTAGGGTTGTTTTAGTGTAAGGGTTAGGGTTAGTGTTAGGGTAGTGTTAGGGTTAGGGCTAGGGCTATATTTAGGGTTAGTGTTAGGGCTAGGGTTAGGGTTAGGGTTAGGGTTAGGGCTAAATTGGTGTTAGTGTGAGGGTTAGGGCTAGGGTTAGGGTTAGGGTTAGTTCTAGGGTTAGGGTTAGTCTTAGGTTTAGTGTTAAGGTTAGTTTTAGGGTTATATCTAATGTTAGGATAAGTGCTAGGATTATGTTTAGGCTTTGTGTTAGGTTTAGGGCTAGTGTTAGTGTTAGGGCTAGGTTTAAGTTTAGGGTTAAGGATAGGATTAGGGTTAAGGTTAGAGCTAGGGTTAGGGTTTGGTTTGGGGCTAGGGTTAGAGTTTGCATTAGTGCTACAGTTAGGATTAGGGTTAGGTCTAATGTTGGGGTTAGGGCTAGATTTAGAGTTAGGGTTCAGGTGAGTCTAGGTTAGGGTTAGGGCTAGTGTTATGATTAGGACTAGGGTTAGGGTTAGGGATAAGGTTAGTGTTAGGCTTATGTCTAGTGTTACCATTAGGTCTAGGGTTAGGGTTATGGTTAGGGTTTTTGTTAGGATGAGGGCTAGTGTTAATGTTAGGGCTAGGCTTAGGGTTAGGGTTAGGCTTAGGGCTAGGGTTAGGTTAAGTTTAGGGTTAGGGTTAGGGCTAGGGTTATGGCAAAGTTTAGGGTTATGTTTAGATTTAGGGCTAGTGTTAGGGTTAGGACTAAATTAGTGTTAGGGTTAGTGTTAGGGTTAGGGCTAAGGTTAGGTTTATGGTTAGGGCGAGGGTTAGGGTTAGGGTTAGGGCCAGGACTAGGTCTATATCTAAGGCTAGGGTTACCATTAGGGCGAAACCTAGTGCTAGGTCTCGTGATAGACATAGTGTTGGGGTTAGTGTTGGTGTTGTTTAGGGTTAGGGTTAGGGCTATTGCTAGGATTAGCATTCGGATTTGGGCTAGGGTTAGGGTTAGGGTTAGCATTCTTGCTACGGTTAGGGTTAGGGTAGGATAGATTTAGGGTTAGGGTTAGGGCTAGAGTTAGGGTTAGATTTAGGGCTAGGGTTAGGTTAGGGTTAGGGTTAGGGCTAGGTCTATGTCTAAGGCTAGGGTTGTGATTAGGGCTAAGCCTAGTGTTAGGGCTAGTGATAGATGTAGGGTTGGAGTAAGTGTTGGTTTAGTCTAGGGTTAGGGTTAGGTTTACGGCTAGTTTTAAGGCTAGGGTTAGTGTTATGTTTAGGGCTAGGTCTATATCTAAGGCTAGGGTTAAGATTAGGGCTAAGTCTAGTGCTAGGGCTAGTAATACACTTAGGGTTGGTGTTAGGATTGGTTTAGAGTGAGGGTTAGGGCTAGGGTTAGGGTTAGGGTTAGTGTTTGGGTTAAGGATAGTGTTTGGGTTAAGGCTAAATTAGGGTTCTTGTTTGGGTTAGGTTAGGGTTAGGGTGAAAGGTTTAGGTTTAGTGTTAGGGCTAGGCTACGGGTTAGGGTTAGGTCTAGGGTTAAGTTTAGTGTTAGGGTAAGGTCTAGTGTTAGGCTTAGGGCCAGTGTTAGGTTTAGGTTTTCTGTTAGAGTTAGGGCTATTGTTAGTGTTCGGCCTAGGGTTAGGCTTAAGGTTAGTGCTAGGTTTAGGCTTAAGGTTAGGGCTAGGGTAGGGGTTAGGGTGAGGCCTAGGGTTATTGTTAGGTTTTGCATTACCGCTAGTGTTAGGGTTAGGGTTAGGGCTAGGGTTAGGGCTAGGGTTAGGGTTCAGTTCAAGTTTAGTGTTATGGTTAGTGTTAGGTTTAGGGTTAGGGTTAGGGTTAGGGATAGCGTTAGGCTTATGGTTTGGTTTAGGGCTAGAGTAAGTGTTAGGGTTAGGCTCCGTGTTAGTGTTAGGTTTCGTGTTACAGCTGGGGTTAGGTTTAGAGTTAGGGCTAGTGTCATGGTTATGGTTAGTGTTACAGATAGGGTTAGGGCTAGGTTTACTGTTAGATTTAGGTGTTGGTTCAAAGTTAATGTTAGAGTTAGGATTAGGGTTAGGGCTAGGGTTAGAATTAGGGTTAGGTTTAGGGCTACAGTTTGGGTTTGGGTTAGGGCTAGTGTTAGGGTGAGAGTTAGGGTTTGGTTTAGGGCTAGGTCTATGTCTAAGGCTAAGGTTATGATTAGGGCTAAGCCTAGTGCTAGGGCTAGTGAAAGACTTAGGGTTGCGGTTAGGGTTGGTTTAGGGTTAGGGTGAGGGTTAGGGTTAGGGCTAGGATTATGGTTAGGGATAGAGCTAGGTTTAGGGTTGGTGTTCAGGTTACTTTGTGGTTACGGTTAGGGCTAGGCTTAGGCTTAGGGTTAGGGTTTGAGTTAGTGCTAGTATTAGCGTTAGGATTAGGGTTAGGGCTAGATTTAGGGGTTGGGTTAGGGTTAGAGCTAGGTCTATGTCTAAGTCTAGGGTTATGATTTGGGCTAAGCCTAGTGCTGAGGCTAGTGAATGATTTGGGTTTGGATTAGGGTTGTTTTAGGGTAAGGATTAGGGTTAGGGTTAGGGTTAGTGTTAGTGTAGGGTTAGGTTTAGGGCTAGGGTTAGGATTAAGATTTGTGTTAGTATTAGGGCTAGGCTTTGGGTTAGGGTTAGGGTGAGGTTTAGGGTTAGGTCTAGCGTTAGGTATTGGGTTATGGTTAGGGCTAGGGTTAAGTTTAGTGTTAGTGTTAGGTCTAGTGTTAGGATTAGGGCTGGGGTTAGGTTTATGGTTTGTGTTAGGGTTAGGGCTAGTGTTAGTGTTAGGGCTAGGTTAAGGTTAGGGTTTTAGCTAGGTTTAGGGTTAAGGTTAGGGCTAGGTTTAGGGTTAAGTTTAAGGCTAGGGTTAGTGTAAGTTTAGGGGTAGGGCTAGAGTTAGGTTTATCGTTACAACTACTGATAGGTCTAAGAGTCAATGGGATCACACAAACAAGACTAGTGTCTGCTAATAATAACTGATAGAACCAAAAAGGGAGAGAACGATCCAACATGGGAAGTGGGAAACACAGCAGACTCATAGAATGGCAGATGTCCTAAATAACACTCTGGCCTCAGAATCAGCCATTAAGGCATTCAGATCTGGCTCAAGAGCACATGATAGTATTTTAGGCATGGAAACCCAAGGCACTCTGTGGGGAAAAAAAAGAAGACTAAAATGAAAGATCTCTGCGAGTGAGATCTCAGTGGAAAGAACAAGGCCACCAGAGAAGGAGGTACCTTTCTTTGAAGGGAGGAGAGAACTTCCATTTTGTTATGACCCTGTCAGAATAAGGTCGAAGTCAGCGAACCCTAAAGGCTTCCATAACCTCGGCAACTGATGACTAGAGCCTAGGGAGATTACTGACGCCATAAACAAGAGTGTCAAATTGTTAAATCAACAACAGGGGTCACTGTGTACTTACGTCTCATGTGGGATCTTTCCTTAATGTGTTGTCCAATGTGCCAATGTGCAGTAATGCTATAACTAGTACAGAAACAGTATTTTTACACCTTGTGTTTCTGTGTGGGTGCATACTGATGAAATCTTTACTTAGCATATACTGAATCGATCTTCTGTATTTAAAGATAGTTGAAAATGAAAAAAACTTGGTGTTAAATTGGAAATTGCATAGAAAATTAATCAATTTAAAAAATATCATGTAGGACCTTTGTCCTTAATGTGCTGTACATTATAGTTTAATGCTATAACTAGTACTCAAACAGTATTTTCCACATTGTTTTTCTATGTTTGTGCAAACTGTTGAAATCTTTACTTAGCAGATACTAAACCGATCTTCTGTATACAAAGAGAATTGAAAATGAATCTTAATGCGAGTGAAAGGGGAGAGGGAGCAGAGAAAGGGGGAGGGTTATGGGTGGGAGGGAAGTTATGGGGGGGGGAAATCATTGTAATCCATATGATGTACCTTGGGAATTTATATTCTAAATAAAAGTTAAAAAATAAAAAAAAACAACTAAGGTTATGTCTAGGGTTCAGGCTTGGGTTATTTTGAGTGTTAGGGTTAGGGTTAGGGTTAGAGTTTGGTTAGCATTAGGGTTAGGTTTAGGAAGAGTGTTATGAATAGGGCTAGGGTTAGAATTAGGGTGAAGGTTTTGGTTAGGGCTAGGGTTAGTTTTAGGTTTAAGAGTAGGTCTATGTCTAAGGCTAGGCTTATGATTGGGTCTAAGTTTAGAGCTAGGGCTAGTGATAGACTTAGCTTTGGGGTTAGAGTTGGTTTAGTGTTGATTTAGCGATATTGCTAGGGTTAGGACTAAGGTTAGTGTTAGGGATAGCGTTACCACTACAGTTAGGGTTAGGGTTTGGGCTAGGGTTAGGGTTAGGGCTAGGATTAGGGTTAGGGTTAGTGTTTTGTCTATGGTTAGGGTTAGGATTAGTGCTAGGTTTAGTGTTAGGGTTAGGGCTCGCCTTAGAGTTAGGGCTAGAACTAGGGTTAGGGTTAGGGTTAGGGCTATGGTTAGTGTTAGGTTTAGGTTAGGGCTAGGGTTAGGGTTTGGTCTAGGTTTAGTGTTAGGGCTACGGCTAGGGTTAGAGTTAGGGCTAGGGTCATGGTTTGGTTTGTATTATGGTTAGGGCTAGTGTTACGGTTGGGGCTAGGCTTAGTGTTAGGTTAGGGCTAGGGTTAGGTTAGGGTCAGGGCTAGGCTTAGGGTTAGGGTTAGGATTATGGCTAGGGCTTGGTCTATGGCTTGGTTTACGATTTAGGCTAAGTCCAATGCTAGGGCTAGGGTTAGGTTTAGGATTTGGGTTAGGGCTTTGGTAATGTTTAGGTCTAGGTCTAAGGCTAGCACTAGGGATAGTGTTAGGGTTAGTGTTAGTGTTAGTGTTATGGCTAGGTTCAGGGTTAGTGTTAGGGTTAGGGGTAAGTTTAGGGCTAGTGTTAGAATTAGGGTTTTGGCTAGGGCTAGTTCTAGGACTATGGTTAGGGTTAGGTGTAGGGCTAGTGTTAGTGCTAGGATTAGGGATAGGTATAGGTTAAGGGTTAGTGTTAGGGTTAAGGCTAGATTTAGGGTAATGTCTAGCATTAGGCTAGGGTTGGGTTAGATCCAGGGTTAAGGTTAGGGTTATGGTTAAGATTAGGGTTAGGGTTTGAGTTATTTCTTTTGTTAGGGTAAGGTCTAGGGCTAGTGTTAGTGTTAGTGCTAGGATTAGGGATAGGTATAGGTTTAGGGTTAGGATATGTTTAGGGTTAAGGCTAGATTTAGGGTAATGTCTAGCATTAGGCTAGGGTTGGGTTAGATCCAGGGTTAGGGTTAGGATAAGGGTTAAGGTAGAGTTAGGGTTTGGGTTATTTCTTGGGTTAGGGTCAGGTCTAGTGCTAGGATTAGTGTTAGTGTTAGGGTTAGGACTAGTGTTAGTGTTTGGGCTAGGTTCAGGGTTAGGGTTAGTGTTAGGGTTAGGGTTAGATTTAGGGTCTTGGCTAGGGTTAGGGTTAGGGTTAAGGCTAGGGCTAGGGTTAGGGTTATGGTTTAGGGTTAGTTCTAGGTTTAGGGTTAGTGTTAGATCTAGGGTTAAGGTTAGGTTTATGGCTAGGGTTAGGGTTATCATTAGGGTTAGGGCTAGGGTTAGGTTTAGTGTTAGCTAGGGCTAGGGTTAGGTTTAGGGTTAGGGCTAAGGATAGGGTTAGGGTTAGGTTTGTGTTAGTGTTATGGCTAGGTTTAGGGTTAGTGTTAGTGTTAGTGTTAGGGTTAGGGTTAGGGCTAAGGTTAGGGTTACGGTTAGGGCTAGGGCTAGGGTTAGAGTTAAGGTTGTGTTTATGGTTAGGGCTAGGGTTAGGGTTAGTGTTAGTGCTAGGGTTGGGGTTAGGGTTAGCTTTATGGCTCAGTTTAGGGTTAGGGTTAGGGCTAGGTTTAGGGTTAGGTTTAGGGATAGTGTTAGGCTTAGGGTTAGGGTTAGTGTTAGGTCTAAGATTGGGGTTAGGTTAGGGCATCGGTATTTTTAGGATTAGGGTTAGGGTTTGGGTTAGTGCAAGGATTAGGGTTAGTCTTAGGGCTAGGGCTAGGTTTAGAATCAGTGTTAGTGCTAGTGTTAGTGTTAGGTTTAGGGTTAGGGTTAGGGTTAGGGTTTGTTCTAGTGTTATGATTATGCCTGAGTTGGATTGTGTTCAGGGTTACCCCTAAGGCTAGGATTTGTTTTAGATTTAGGGCTAGGTTTATGGATAAGGCTAGGTTTATCAAGGGAAACAAATGATATTTGTCTCTTTGGGACTGGCTTAATTTACTCAGCATGATGTTTTCCAGATTCCTCCATTTTGTTGCAAATGACTGGATTTCATTGTTTTTGACTGCTGTATAGTATTCTGTAGAGTTCATGTCCCATAATTTCTTTATCCAGTCTACTGTTGATGGGCATTTGGGTTGGTTCCAAGTCTTAGCTATTGTGAATTGAGCTGCAATAAACATTACTGTGCAGACGGCTTTTTTGTTTGCCAATTTAATTTCCTTTGGGTAAATTCCAAGGAGTGGGATGGATGGGTTGAATGGTAGGGTTATATTCAGGTTTCTGAGGAATCTCCAGACTGACTTCCATAGTGGCTTCACCAGTTTGCATTCCCACCAACAGTGGATTAGTGTCCCTTTTTCCCCACATCCTCTCCAGCATCTATTGTTGGTGGATTTCTGAATGTGAGCCATTCTAACCGGGGTGAGGTGGAACCTCATTGTGGGTTAGGTTTAAGGCTAGGGCTTGTGTTAGGGTTATGCTTAGGGTTAGTTCTAGGTTTAGGTTTAGTGTTAGGGCTAGGTTTAGGGTTAGCGTTAGGGTTAGTGTTAGGGTTAGGGCTAGGTTTAGGTATAGATTTAAGTTTAGGTTTAAGGCTAGGGCTAGGATTAAGGTTAGTGTTATGGCTAGGGTTTGGGTTAGGGCTAGGATTTGGTTTAGGTTTAGGGTTAGGGCTAGGGTTAGGGTAACTGTTATTCTAGGGTTGGGGTCTTGGCTTGTGTTATGATTAGGTCTAGGGTTAGGTTTAGGGTTACGTGCTAGGGCTAGGGTTAGGGTTAGGGTTAGTTTTAGGGCTAGGATTAGGGTTAAGGTTAGGGCTAGGGTTAGACTTAGGGTTCAGGTTAGGGCTAAAGTTAAGTTTAGGGCTAGTGTTATTGAAATGGCTAAGGTAGGTTGAGGGTTTGTGTTAGGGTTAGGTTTAGTGTTATAGTTAGGGCTAGGTTTATATTTAGGGTATTTGTTAGGTTTAGGTCTTGTGTTAGTGTTAGGGCTAGGCTTAGGTTTAGGGTTAGTGTAAGGGTTAGGATGGGTTAGGGTTAGGTCTAGGGTTAGGGTTGCAGCTAGGGTTAGGGTTAGGCTTAGGGATAGTATTATGATTAGGGCTAGGTTTAGGATTAGGGTGAGGGTTTGGTTTAGGGCTAGGGTTAGTGTTAAGGTTAGGGTTAGGTCTATGTGGAAGGCCAGGTTTATGTTTCAGGTAATCCTAGTGCTAATGCTAGTGATAAACTTAGGGTTGGGGTTATGGTTGGTTTAGGTTTAGGTTCAGGGTTAGGGATTGGTTTAGGGCTAGGGTTAGTGTTAGGGCTAGGGCTAGGGTTAGGGTTAGGGCTAGGGTTAGGGTTAGGACTAGGGTTAGGTTTAAGGTTAGTGTTATGGTTAGGGTTAGGTTTAGGTTTAGGACTAGGGCTATGCTTAGGGTTAGGGTTAGGGTTAGGGTTAGGATTAGGGCTAGGTTGTGAGTTAGTGCTAGGGCTATGATTATGGCTAGGGTTAGTATTATGACTATGTTTAGGGTGAGGGTTAGTGTTATGGTTACAGTTAGGGTAAAGGTTAGGTTAGGGTTATGGTTAGGGCTACGTTTAGGGTTAGTGTTATGGCTAGGTTTTGGGTTAGTGTTAGGGTTAGGGCTACATCTATGTCTAAGGCTAGGTTTATAATTAGGGCTAAGCCTAGTGTTACGGCTAGTGATAGACTTAGGGATAGGGTTAGGGTTGGTTTAGGGTTAGGGTTAAAGTTAGGGATAGAGTTAGGGTTAGGGTTAATTGTAGTGTTAGAGTTAGAATTAGGGTTAGTGTTAGGGTTATGGTGACTGTTAGGTTTAGGGTTAGGGCTAGGTTTAGGGTTAGGGTTAGTGTTAGGGTGAGGGTTAGTGGTAGTTTTATGACTAGGTTTAAGGTTAGGGTTAGAGTTAGGGCTAGAGTTTGGATTAGGGTTAAGACTGGACCAGGGTTACGATTAGGGTTAGGGCTAGTATTATGATTAGGGCTAGGTTTAGGATTAGGGTGAGGGTTGGGTTAAGGCTAAGGTTAGTGTTAGGTCTATTTGTAAGGCTAGGTTTATGTTTCTGGTTAAGCCTAGTGCTAAGGCCTGTGATAGATTTAGGGTTTGTGTTATGGTTGGTTTAGGTTTAGGTTCAGGGTTAGGGTCAGGGCTAGGGTTAGTGTTAGGGGTAGGGCTAGGGTTAGGGTTAGGGTTAGGGCTAGGGTTAGGTTTAGGGTTAGTGTTACAGCTAGGGTTAAGTTTAGGGTTAGGCTAGGGTTAGGGTTAGGGTTAGGGGTTAGTGTTAGGATTAGGGCTAAGTTGTGGGTTAGTTTTAGGGCTATGGTTAGGGGTAGGGTTGGAGTTACATCTGTGATTAGGTTTTTTGTTAGGGCTAGGGGTAGGTTTAGTGTTAGCATTAGGGCTAGGGCTAGTGTTAGGGTTAGGGTTAAGTTTAATGTTAAGGTTAGGTCTACTGTTAGGGTTAGTGTTCGGGTTAGTGTTTGAGTGAGGGTTAAGGCTAGTTTTAGGGTTAGGGTTAGTGTTAGGGTTAGAGTTAGTATTAGTGTTAGGACTGGGTGTAGTGTTTGGTTAGGGCTAGGGTTATGATTAGGGCTAGGATTAGGTTTAGAGTTAAGTTTAGTGTTAGGGTTAGTTTTAGTGTTAGATTAGGGTTAGGGTAAGGTTAGGGTTAGTGTTATGGTTAGGGCTAGTGTTAGTCTTAGGGCTATGTAAAGGGTTTGGGTTATGGCTTAGCTCAAGGTTAGGGTTAGGGCTAGGGTTAGGGTTAAGTTTAGGGCTAGGTCTATGTCTAAGGTTAGGATTATGATTAGGGCTAAGCCTAGTGTTATGGCTCTTGATAGACCTAGGGTTAGAGTTAGGATTGTTTTAGGGTTAGGGTTAGGGTTAGGGTTAGGGTTAAGTTAGGGTTAGGGTTAGGTCTCGGGCTAGGCTTAGGGTTAGGGTTAGGGCTAGGGTTAAGGTTAGGGTTCGTGTTAGTGTTATCATTAGCGCTAAGTTGGGGTTAGGGTTAGGTCTAGGGTTAGGTTATGTTTAGGGCTAGTGTTAGGGTTAGTGTTAGGGCTAGGGTTAGGGTTAGGGTTAGCTTTATGGCTAGGGTTAGGGTTAAGGTTAGGTTAGGGCCAGAGTTAGGGTTAGGATTAGTGTTATGATTAGGGCTAGGGTTAGCATTAGGGTTAGGTTTAGGGTTAAGGTTAGGGCTACTGCCATGGTTACAGCTAGGATTAGAGTTAGGGTGAGGGTGAGGGTTAGCGTTAGGGTTCGGGCTAAGTTTTGGGTTAGTGTTAGGGTTAGGGCTTCGTCTATGTCTAAGGCTATGTTTATAATAAGGGCTAAGCCTTGTACTAAGGCTAATTATAGACTTAGGGTAAGGGTTAGGGTTGGTTTAGGGTTAGGGATAGGGTTCGGGTTAGGTGTAGTGTTAGGGTTAGAGTTACTGTTAGATTTAGGTTTAGGGCTAGGTTTAGGTTTAGGGTTAGGGTTAGTATAGGGTTAGGGTTTTGTTTAGGGTTAAGGCTGGGCCAGGGTTAGGATTAGGGTTAGGGTCAGGGCTGCGTTTAGCGTTAGTTTAAGTCTAGGGCTATGATTAGGGTTAGGGCTAGGGTTAGGGTTAGTGTTAGGGCTGGTGTTAGGGTTAGCGTTAGGGCTAGGTTCAGGGTTAGTTTTAGGGCTAGGTTTAGGTTTAGTTTCAGGGTTAGCGCTGGGGTTAGGTTTAGGGTTAGGGCTAGGGTTAGCGTTAGGGCTACTGTTTTGATTAGGGCTAGCGTTAGTGTTAGGGTTAAGTTTTGTGTTAGGGTTAGGTGTTTTAATAGGGTTAGAGTTAGGGTTAGTGTTAGGTTTAGGGTTACTCTTAGGTTTAGGGTTAGGGTTAGTGTTGGTTTTAGGGCTAGTGTTAGTGTTAGGACTAGTTTTAGGGTTAGGGTTAGTGTTAGGGTTAGTGTTAGGGTTAGGGCTAGGTTAGGTTTAGGGTTAATGCTAGGGCTAGGTTAAGGGTTAGTGTTAGGGATAATTTGAGGCTTAGTGTTAGGGATAGGGTTAGGTTTAGCATTAAGGCTAATGTTAGGGTTTCGGTTAGGGCTAGGGTTAGGGTTACAGCTAGGGTTAGGGCTAGGGTTAGGTTTAGTGGTAAATTTTGTTTGAATTAGGTCTAATGGTAGGAATAGGGTTGGGTTAGGGTTAGGGTTAGGGCTAGTGTTAGTGTTACAGCTTGGTTTAGGGTTAGTGTTAGGGCTAGTTGTGTGTTAGGGTTAGTGCTATAACTAAGGTTAGGGTTAGGGCTAGGGCTAGGGGTAGGGGTAGGGGTAGGGGTAGGGTTAGGGTTAAGGCCTGGGCTAGGGTTAGTGCTAGGGTTAGATCTAGGGTTAATTAGGGTTAGGGATATGGTTAGGTTTAGAGCTAGGATTATGGTTAGGTTTATTTTAAGGCTAGGGTTAGTTAGGGCTATACTTAAGGTTAAGTTTATGGCTAAGGTTAGGGTTAGGGTTAGTGTAACAACTAGGGTTAGGTTTAGAGTTAGGGCAAGGTTTAGGCTTAGTGTTAGGGCTATGCTTAAGGTTAAGGTTAGGGCTAAGGTTAGTGTTAGGGTTAGGGCTAGGGCTAGGGTTAAGGTTAGAGTTAGGAATTCGGTTAGTGTTAGGGTTACGGCTAGGTTTAGGGTTAAGGTTAGGGTTTGGGTTAGGGCTAGGGTTATGGTTGGTGTTAAGGTAAGGGTTAGGTTTAGGGTTAGGGTTACTGCTAGGGTTAGGGTTAGGGTTAGGGCTAGGGTTAGGGTTAGGATAGTGTTAGTGTTATAATTAGGGTTAGGGTTAGGTAATGTGTTAGGTTTAGGGCTAGGGCTAATATTAGGGTTAGATTTAGGGCTGGGGTTAGGTTTAGGGTTAGGGTTTGGCTAGGGCTAGGGTTAGGGTTAGTGTTAGGGTTAGGGTTAGGGTTAGGTTTAGAGTTAGTGTTATGAATAGGGTTATGGTTAGGTTAGTTTTAGGGCAAGGGTTAGGATTATGGTTAAGGCTATTTTTATGTGTAAGGTTAGGTTTATGATTAGAGTTAAGCCTAGTGCTAGGGCTAGTGATAGACTTTGGGTTGTGGTTAGGGTTGTTTTAGGGTTAGGACTAGGGTTAGGGTTAGGGCTAGGGCTAGGGCTAGGGTTAAGGTTAGGGCTAGGGTTAGGGCTATTTTTAGAGTTAGAGCTAGGGTTAGGGTTACGGTTTGCATTAGCACTAAGGTTAGCATTAGGGTTAAGGCTAGGGTTTGGTTTAGGTCTAGGGTTAGAGTTAGGTTTCAGATCAGGGCTAGGGTTATGTTTAGGGATAGTGTTATGATTAAAGCTAGGGTTAAGCTTAGGGATAAGGTTAATCTTAGGGTTATGTCTAGTGTTACAATTAGGGCTAGGGTCAAGGTTAGGGTTTGTGTTAGGGTTAGACTAGTGTTAGTGTTAGGGTTAGACTTAGGGTTGTAGTTAGGCCTAGGGCTTGGGTTATGGTTAGGGTTATGTCTAGGATTAGGGTTAGTGTAAGTGCTAGGGTTAGTGTTAGAGTCAGTGTTATAGCTAGGGTTAGGGTTAGTGTTTTGGCTAGGGTTATGGTAAAGTTAGCGCTAGGGTTAGAGTTAGGGCTAGGTTTATGGTCATTGTTATGGCTAGTGTTGTGTAAGGTTTAGGTTAGGGTTAGGGCAAGGTCTATGTCTTAGGCTAGGGTTATGATTGGGGCTAAGCCTAGTACTAGGGCTAGTGATAGACCTAGGGTTGTGTTAGGTTTGGTTTGGGATAAGGGTAAGGTTTAGGGTTAGGTCTAGGGCTAGGTTTAAGGTTAGAGTTAGGGATAGGGCTAGGGTTAGGGTTAGGGCTAGGGTTAGGGGTAGGGTTAGGGTTAGTGATAGAGTTAGGGCAAAAGTTAGGGTTAGGGTTAGGGCTAGGTTTAGGGTTAGTTTTATGGCTAGGTCAATATCTAAGGCTAAGGTTAAGATTAGTGCTAAGTCTTGCGCTGGGGCAGGTGATAAATTATATTTGCATTTAGGGTTGGTTTTGGGTTAGGGTTAAGTCTAGTGTTAGTGTTATGGCTAAATTAGGGTTAGTGTGGGGGTTAGGGCAAGGGTTAGGGTTAGGATTAGGGTTAGGCTCAGGCTTAGCGTTAGGGCTAGGTTTAGGGCTAGGTTTATGTTAGGGTTAGGGCTAGAGTTAGTGTTAGGACTAGGTTTAATTTTAGGGTTAGGGCTAGGGTTAGGGTTAAGGTTAGGACTAGTGTTAGGGTTAGAGTTAGGGTTAGGTTTATGTCTAAGGCTAGGTTTATCATTAGGGCTAAGCCTAGTGCTAGGGCTAGTGATGGACTTATGGTTAGGGTTAGGGTTGGTTTAGGGTTAGGGTTAGGTTTAGGTTTATGGCTAGTTTAGTGTTAGGGCTTGGGCTAGGTTTAGGGTTAGTGTTCGGGTTACTGTTAGGGTTAGAGTTAGGACTAGTATTAGGGCTAGTGGTAGGGTTAGGTCTAGGTTTAGGGCTAGGTATAGGGTTAGGGTTATGGCTAGGTCTATGTCTAAGGCTGGGTTTATGATTAGGCCTAACCTAGTGCTAGGGCTAGTGATTGATTTGGGTTGGGGTTTGGGTTGGTTTAGGGTAAGGGTTAGTGTCAGGCTTAGCATTAGGCTTTGGGTAAGATTTAGGTCTAGTGTTAGGGTTAAGATTTGTGTTATGGTTAGGGCTAGGCTTTGGGTTAGGGTTGGGGAGTGGATGAGGGTTAGGACTAGCATTAGGAGTAGGGTTGTTGTTAAGGTTAAGGATAAGTTTAGTGTTAGGGTTAGGTCTAGTGTTAAGATTAGGGCTAGGGTTAGGTTTAGGGTTTGTTAGGGTTAGAGCTAGAGTTAGTGTTAGGGCTAGGTTTAGGACAGGGTTAGGGCTAGGGTTAGGGTTAAGGTTAGGGCTAGGGTTATGGTTAGGATTAGGGCTAGGGCTAGGGTTAATGTTAGGGTTAGGGCTAGGGATAGGGTTAGTGTTAGGGCTAGGGTTAGGGTTAGGTTTAGCATTACAGCTAAGGTTATGTCTAGGGTTAGGGCTTGGGTTAGGGTTAGATTAGGGTTAGGGTTAGGGTTAGGTTTAGGAAGACTGTTATGATTAGGTCTAGGGTTAGGATTAGGGTGAGGGTTTTGGTTAGGGCTAGTGTTAATGTTAGGTTTAGGAGTAGGTCTATGTCTAAGGTTAGGGTTATTATTAGGGCTAAGTCTAGTGCTAGGGCTAGTGATAGACTTAGCTTTGTTGTTAGGGTTTGTTTAGAGTTCGGGTTAGGGCAACTGCTAATGTTAAGGTTGGGGTTTGGGCTAAGGTTAGGGTTAGGGTTAGCGTTTGCAATACAGTTAGGGCAAGAGTTAGGGTTAGGGTTAGGGCTAGGGTTAGAGTTAGGGTTCGGGTCAGGTCTAGGGTTATGATTAGAGCTATAGTTATGGTTAGTGCTAAGGTTAGGGCTAGGGTTAGAGTTACGAGTAGGCTTCAGGCTATGGTTAGGTTTAGTGTTAGTGTTAAGGATAGCGCTAGGGTTAGCTTTAGGGTTTTGGTTAGCTTTAGTGTTAGGGTTAGTGCTAGGTTTTGCTTTAGGTATAGGGCTAGGTTTTGGCGTAGAGTCATGGTTAGGACTAGGACTATGTCTAATTAGGGTTATGATTAGAGCTAAGCCTAGTGCTGCGGCTAGTGATAGACTTAAGTTTGGGGTTAGGGTTGGTTTAGGTAAGGGTTAGGGTTATGTTTAGCGTTAGGGTTAGGGTTATGTTTAGGGCTAGGGTTAGGGTTAGTCAGGGTTAAGGCTAGTGTTAGGATTAGTGTTAAATTAGGGTTAGTGTTGGGGTTAGGTTAGGGTTTTGTTTAGGGTCAGGGTGATGATTAGGGTTAGGTCTAGCGTTAGGGGTAGAGTTACCTTTAGGGTTAGGGTTAAGGTTAGTGTTACGGTTACATCTAGTGTTAGGATAAGGCTAGGGTTCAGTTTAGGGTTTGTGTTAGGGTTAGGGCTAGTGTTAGTGTTAGGGCTAGGTTTCGGGTTAGGTTTAGGTCTAGGGTTATGGTTAAGGTAAGGGTTAGGGTGAGGGTTAGGGTTAGGGCTAGGGCTAAGGTTACTGTTAGGGTTAGGGCTAGGGCTAGGGTTAGTGTCAGATCTTGGGTTAGGGTTAGGGTTAGGGGTTGCATTACGGCTAAGTTTATGGATAGGGTTAGGACTTGGGTTAGGGTTAGTGTTAGGGCTAGGTTTAGGTTTAGAGTTAGTGTTAAGTTTAGGGTTAGGGTTAGGACTAGTGTTATGATTAGGGCTAGGGTTCACATTAGGTTGAGGGTTAGGGTTAGGGTTAGGGTTAGTTTTATTTTTAGGGGTAGGTCTATGTCTAAGGCTAGAGTTATGATTAGAGCTAAGCCTAGTTTTAGGGCTAGTGATAGACTTGGCTTTGGTGTTAGGGTAGGTTTTGGGTTCAGGTTATGGCTAGGGCTAGGGTTAGGATTAGGGTTAGGCCTAGGTTTAGCGTTAGGGTTAGTTACAGCTAGGGTTAGGATTAGAGTTAGGTCTAGGGTTAGGTTTAGGGTTAGTGCTAGGGCTAGGTTAATGGATATGTTTAGAGTTAATTTTAGGGCTAGGGCTAGGGTTAGGGTTAGGGCGAGGGTTAGGGTTAGCGTTAGGGCTAGCATTAGGGATGGGGTTGGAGTTAGGGCTAAGTCTATGTCTAAGACTAAGGTTAGGGTTAGGGGTAAGTCTAGTGCTAGCACTAGTGATAGACTTAGGGTTGGGGTTACTGTTGGTTTAAGGTTAGGGTTAGGTTTAGCGTTAGGGCTAGTGTTAGGGTTAGGGTTAGCATTCAGGCTACCTTTAGGGTTAGTATTAGGGTTAGGGTTAGGGATTCTTTAGGTTTAGGTTCAGGGGTAGGATTAGGGTTAGGTCTAGGTCAATATTAAGGCTAGTGTTATGTTTAGGGCTAAGCCTAATGCTGGGGTGAGTGATAGATTATGCTTGGGGTTAGGGTTGGTTTAGGGTAAGGGTATGGTTAGCGTTAGGTTTAGGGTAGGGTTAGGGCTAGGGTTAGGGTTAGGGTTAGGGCTAGGGTTAGGGTTAGGGTTAGGGCTAGGGTTAGGGTTAGAGTTATTGTTAGGGTTAGACTTAAGGTTAGGACTAGTGTTATGATTAGGGCTAGGGTTAGGATAGTGTGAGGGTTAATGTTAGGGCAAGGTTAGTGTTAGGTTTACGTGTAGCTCTATGTCTAAGGCTGGGGTTATGATTAGGGCTAAGCCTACTGCTAAGGCTAGTTATAGACTTAGCTTTTGGGTTAATGTTGGCTTAGGGTTGGGGTTAGTGCTAGGGTAAGGGTTAGGGCTAGGGTTAGGGTTAGGGCCAGGGTAATGGTTACGTCTAGGGTTAGGTTAGGGTTAGGATTAGTGCTAGTGTTAGGGATAGGTTTAGTGTTCTGTCTATGGTTAGGGTCAGGGTTAGTGCTAGGTTTAGTGTTAGGGTTACAGCTAAGCTTAGGGTTAGGGTTAGGGTTATGGATATGTTTATGTCTAAGGCTAGTTTTATCATTAGGGCTAGCGTAGTGCTAGGGCTAGTGATAAACTTATGTTTGGAGTTAGGGTTGGTTTAGGGTAAGGGCCTGGGTTAGTATTAAGGTTAGGTTTAAGTTTAGTGCTAGGGTTAGGGTTAGGGTTAGTGTTAGGGTTAAGGCTAGTGTTAGGGCTAGGGTTAGGGTTAGAGTTATTGTTAGGGTTAGGGTTAAGGTTAGGACTAGTGTTATGATTAGGGCTAGGGTTAGGGTTAGGGTGAGGGTTAATGTTAGGGCAGGGTTAGTGTTAGGTTTAGGTGAGGTCTATGTCTAAGGCTAGGGTTATGATTAGGGCTAAGCCTAGTGCTAAGGCTAGGTATAGACTTAGCTTTTGGATTAATGTTGGCTTAGGGTTTGGGTTAGTGCTAGGGTTAGGGTTATGGTAAGGGTTAGGGCTAGGGTTAGGGTCAGGGTCAGGGTAATGGTTACGTCTAGGGCTAGGTTAGGGTTACGGTTAGTGTTAGGGTTAGGACTAGTGTTAGTGTTATGGCTAGGTTCAGGGTTAGGTTTAAGGCTAGGGCTAGGGTTAGGGTTAGTGTTAGAGTTAGGTTTAGGGTTAGTTTTAGGCCTATGGTTAGTGTTAGATTCAGTGTTAGGCCTAGGCTTAGGGTTAGTGTTAGGGGTAGGGTTGGTTTAGTGTTAGGGTTAGGGCTAGTGTTAGTGTTTGGGCTAGGTTTAGGTTTAGTGTTATGGCTAGGGTTAGGGTTAGGCTTAGGGTTAGGGCTATGGTTAGGGTTAGGGCTAGGGATAGGGCTAGGTTTAGGGTTAGGGTCAGGGCTAGTGTTAGGGTTAGGGTTAGTGTTCAGGCTACAGTTAGGGTTAGTATTAGGGTCAGGGTTAGGGATTGGTTAGGTTTAGGGTTAGGGTTTGGGCTATGTCTATGTCTAAGGCTAGTTTTATGATTAGGGTAAGCCTATTGCTGGGGCAAGTGATAGACTTAGGGTTGGGGTTAGGATTGGTTTAGGGTAATGTTTAGGGTTAGGGTTAGCATTAGGTTAGGGTTAGGTTTAGGGCTAAGGTTATGGTTAGGGTTAGTGTTAGGGTTAAGGCTAGTGTTAGGGTTAGGGCTATGTTAAGTTTAGTGTTAGGGTTAGGGTTATGGTTTGGGTTAGGGTTAGGGTTAGGTCTAGCATTAGCTGTAGGGTTATGGTCAGGGTTAGGGTTAAGGTTAGTGTTATGATTTGGTCTAGTGTTAGGATTATGGCTGGGGTTAAGTTTAATGTTTGTGTTAGGTTTAGGGCTAGGTTAGTGTTAGGGCTAGTTTCGGGGTTAGTGTTAGGGCTACGGTTAGGGTTAAGGTTAGGGCCAGCGTTTGGGTTAGTTTTAGTTCTAGGACTAGGGTTCATGTTAGGGTTAGGGCTTGGGTTAGGGTTAGTTTTAGGGCTAGGGTTAGTGTTAAAGTTAGGGTTGGGTTAGGGTTATGGTTAGAACTAGTGTTATGATTAGGTCTAGGGTTAGGATTAGGGTGAGGGTTAATGTTAGGGCAAGGGTTAGTGTTAGGTTTAGGTGTAGCTCTATGTCTAAGGCTAGGGTTATGATTAGGGCTAAGCCTACTGCTAAGGCTAGTTATAGACTTAGCTTTTGGGTTAATGTTGGCTTAGGGTTGGGGTTAGTGCTAGGGCTAGGATTAAGGTTAAGTTAGGGCTAAGGTTAGGGTTAGGGCCAGGGTATTGTTTACGTCTAGGGCTAGGTTAGGGTCAGGATTAGTGCTAGTGTTAGGGATAGGTTTAGTGTTCTGTCTACATTAGGGTTAGGGTTAGTGCTAGGTTTAGTGTTAGGGTTACAGCTAAGCTTAGGGTTAGGGTTAGGGTTGGGTTAGGGTTAGGGTTATGGATATGTTTATGTGTAAGGCTAGTTTTATCATTAGGGCTAGCGTAGTGCTAGGGCTAGTGATAAACTTATGTTTGGAGTTAGGGTTGGTTTAGGGTAAGGGCCTGGGTTAGTATTAAGGTTAGGTTTAAGTTTAGTGCTAGGGTTAGGGTTAGGGTTAGTGTTAGGGTTAAGGCTAGTGTTAGGGCTAGGTTTAGGAATACGGTGAGGGTTAGAGTTAGGGTAGGATTAGTGTTAGGTTTAGGGCTAGATTTAGGGTTAGGTTTAGGTTAAGTCTAGGATTAGGGTTAGGGTTATGGTTAAGGCTAGTGTTATGATCAGTGCTAGTGTTAGGGTTATGTCTAGTGTTAAGATTAGGGCTAGGGTTAGGGTTATGGTTAGTGTTAGGGTTCGGGCTAGTGTTAGTGTTATGGCTGGGTTTAGGGTTAGGGTTAAGTCTAGGGTTAGGGTTAGGGTTAGGTATAGGGTTAGGGCTAGTGTTAGGAATAACATTAGGGCTACGGTGTACAGCTAGTGCTATGATCAGGGTAGGGCTCAGTTTAGTGTTAATTTTATTGTTAAGGCTAGGCTTAGGCTTAATGTTAGGGGTAGGGTTAGGGTTAGGTTTAGTGTTTGGTTTAGGGCTAGTGTTAGTGTTATGGCTACGTCTGTGTGCTAGGGTTCTTGTTAGGGATAGGGTTAGGGTTATGTTAGGGCTAGATTTAGGGTTAGGTTTAGGTCTAGGATTAGGGTTAAGGTAAGGGCTAGGGTGAGGGTTAGGGTTAGGGCTAGGGCTCGGGTTAGGGTTAGTGTCAGATCTTGGGTTAGGGTTAGGGTTAGGGGTTGCATTACGGCTAAGTTTATGGATAGGGTTAGGACTTGGGTTAGGGTTAGTGTTAAGGCTAGGTTTAGGTTTAGAGTTAGTGTTAAGTTTAGGGTTAGGGTTAGGACTAGTGTTATGATTAGGGCTAGGGTTCACATTAGGTTGAGGGTTAGGGTTAGGGTTAGGGTTAGGGTTAGGGTTAGTTTGATTTTTAGGGGTAGGTCTATGTCTAAGGCTAGAGTTATGATTAGGGCTAAGCCTAGTTTTAGGGCTAGTGATAGACTTGGCTTTGGTGTTAGGGTAGGTTTTGGGTTCAGGTTATGGCTAGGGCTAGGGTTAGGATTAGGGTTAGGCCTAGGCTTAGCATTAGGGTTAGTTACAGCTAGGGTTAGGATTAGAGTTAGGTCTAGGGTTAGGTTTAGGGTTAGTGCTAGGGCTAGGTTTATGAATATGTTTAGAGTTAATTTTAGGGCTAGGGCTAGGGTTAGGGTTAGGGTGAGGGTTAGGGTTAGCTTTAGGGCTAACCTGCATTCAGCCGCTCACCTGACCTCAGCCCTGTCCCCAACCCGCCGTCCTGGGCTGCGCAGCACTGTGTGTGTGTGTGTGTGTGTGTGTGTGTGTGTGTGTGTTGTGTCTCCTGTCCCGACACCTGACTCACTCCCCTAGGCCCTGCTCTAGAGCTCCTGGGCCTTAGGCTGCCTGCACAAGTCCGGGGGGCTGTACCCAGGCCCCAGTATTTCGACCTCTTAGCCTGCTGGAGCACTGCTCAGTCTCTCTCCTCGTCTCTGTGAGCGAAGCCGCGGCCAGGGTGTCCGGTGCCGGGGTACGTACGGGTCCGGCCTGCTACGGTGGCGCGGCCTAGCCTACCGCAGTGGGCCTTCACGCAACAAGCAGTGCGGGGGCCGTGCCCACTGAATCCCAGAGCGGGAGCAGGAGGCTGGCATTTGGGTGGTGGGCAGCTGCGGGCCAGGAGGATGGGGGCCTGAAGCGGGATGGGTTTCGAACGCCCGGCCCCGAGAGACGGGGCTGAGGTGCAGTCACGGAGCAGAGCCCAGCAACCTGAGGCTTCCGGGAAGGCAGGCTGGAGCTGCCATTGGCTTGGCAAAGCCACCCCACATATGTCCAGACAGCCTGGAGTGCCAGGCTGGTGGTTCATGTGGGCAGCCACAGGCAGTCGCCCCTTTTGTTTACACTTAAGCATATGGCTGGAGACATCCTGGCACAGACAAAAGGCTAAGGAGATTCCAGGAAGAGGCAGGAAGAACCTTATCTCACTGCTAGACTTCTCACAAGAGATGATGTAGATAATCAGTTGTTACGGCCGTGCTGGAGTAAAGAATACAGCAAGAGACAGTCTCTTATGCAAAACGCAAGAAGAGTATTTTATTGACCAGCATGCTGGGGTCGCAGCGTCACAAATGTGAGCGAGCGACCCTGAGTACAAATCGCATCAGCTTTTTATAGTCACACAAAAGCTTTGAAGAATCTGTAGAACATATTTCACATGGGAACCCAGGGTACAGGAGAATCCCGTATGCACAGGTGTAAGGTACAGATAACATCAGCTATTGGCCAGATTTACAACAGGTAAGGGTCACTTTTACCATACATTTTCTAAGGTTAAATAAAACCCTAAGTTCATCAGCTGGGTGCCTGTCAAGGTGAACAGGTTGGTCTGGGTCCTAGTTTCGGTGGACCATTCCCCTAATTTTACAAGGCCACATTGGGGTATTATCTCTTCCTGTCCCAGCATCACCATGTCTATTTAGTAAAGACAGGCCTCAACCCCTCCCTGAGTCAGGAATCCAGAAAGTAGGTCAAAAGTCAATCTGGCAAGGATCAGAAGAGAAGGGAGGGGGGTCCTGCTTAGTTTTAATATTCCTTCACAGTCACACCTGAAACCTGCATTTATCACCTAGGTGTTTTATTATACCCTTGTAATCAATGATTGATAATATTTTGTGATCTGCTAAGCTGAAGAACTTTATCAGGAACTCTTTGGGAACTCTTTGTAACCCCAAAAGAAATTTAGATATGTAAATCCTCTGCGTGCCTTCTTGTGTGCAACTCACTGGTCATGTTTAAATACTGCTGGACTTGTTGAATAAACGAGCCTTGATCAGGATTTGTCTTGGCTCCATTCTTTGCGTCCTTGTCCCCGCATTCCCACTCTCTGTTTCAGGAAACCCGGTTCTTTGTGCTGCAGGCCGGCACAAGTGGCGCCCGAACAGGGACTTGAGAATTAGAGAAGCAGTGAGGAACCTGGATTCATAGAGTCGCGACTATAGAGGTGTACAATTTGTGGTGAGTACCCAACACCAAAATTGTGGAGTTTTTTTTGAGCAGGCATAATGGGACAAGCATTAAGAAACAATAAAGGCAGTTAAGGCATTAGTACAGATGCAAGGAATAGGGTTAAAGAGAAAGCAATAGAGCAATTTATAGAAACCATAGAAATTGCATGTCCTTGGTTTATTGAAGAAGGCCTTATAGATGAGATGCATTGGGAGGACATGAGAAAATTGAGGAAGCCAGAAGCTATGATGGCAAGGATAATTGATCCTGCTGATCCTCTAGTTCTATGGAAAAGTTTACCTCCTCCACCCATCCCTTTAAATTCTTTAAGTATGTACAAAAGAAGGCCAGATCATCCAGTCCCCTTTAAAATGTTAATATTTAAAATCTGCTTGTGATGCATATGGGCCCACTGTTCCCTTTCCCGAGGGGCCAGGAGAAAGAGAGAGGAAAAATTCCACAGGTCTCTTGACCTAGAGAAATGTCTTGATCCGATAACCCTTTCCAACCTGATAAAAGTTTTTCCGTCTTTGCAGCTTTTGGTTGCTCTGGTATGTCTTGAAAAGCTTTTGTACGCTATTAACTATCTGTTTTAATTGAGTGGTTGCATTAGCCCTGATTGGATCTGGCTCTGGTTGAAGATCTCAACTTGTGGCTGTTTTAATTAGACTAGGCGCTATGGAGGTTCCTAGCGCTCTTGGTGAAAACCTACCCAACCCCAAGGCCAGTCCTGCTAGGCACCTGCAGTCTTCCCTGTAAATGAGGGACCACAGCCTTTCTCTGCATGCAGGCTTAGCTAGATATCTCTTGGGAAAGTGCTCCCAAGGGCTGCTTTTTTTCTCTCAATTTCCAATTCAATAACCTACTCACTAGGAGAGGGGCAAGGGAAATGCCTCTGGCTACTGCTGGCCTTACCTCAGGGAGCAAGAACCTTAACCATTAACCCTTTCTAACCTGATGGGTTTTTCTCTTTGCAGTTAATGGAAACCTAGGCAATGGGCCCATAGGCTGATGATCAACTCTTTTCTGTGCTGCTGTAGCTAACTTATCTGAGCTGTTTACATTATCTTCCTGTCTTTAATGTTTGAGTGATTACCTAACTCTGATCAGATCTAGCCCACAGCCTTGGTTAAACATACTAATTTTTGACCAAAACGGTTTGACTCTGATAGCTTACATTCTAAACCGAGTCTTTCAACTTTGGGGCTTCCAGCTGGATCCCTGGAACTCTCAAAGGATGAGACTCTAAATTTGTTAAAGTACAATTGTTTGAGTCAATTCAAATTATACAAAGTGTATTAAAATGTAGTAAATGATGTCAGATCTATGTTGTAATCATGTTTTTGCTTTTCAGCTAGAGTAGTCCTATAAAAATGAGAGTAAATTATGTGTATACAAGCCTTCATGTTGTTAACTAAAGTAAGCCAATACAGATTGGATCAAAAAATTGGGTTAAAGCAAATGCCCTTTGGTTTGCTTACTCAGTTTTACATGTCTCTGATATGCTTTAAACTTGTTTCTCTTAAGGATGAAGATCTTTTCAAAGTTGTAAATATGCGCTAGTGACTGTGTTTGCTGCTTAGGAGGTTCTGTCCTTATGTTACTTAAAAGCATGAAAATGTAATTTTGACTTTTAATTCACATAATGGGGCGTTATTCATTAATAACTCCGTGTCTTTAGGCATCAGTGCTAAGTAAAACATGGAAAATGTATTATGTGTACTTTTAACATCTTAAATTTAATAAGAGACTGAGTTTGTCAGCATGTATTCTCAGAGGTTGTCCATTCATGACAATTCAAGACTATGTAAAAGTAACTATGGATGTAAGTTTCAGAAAGTGTGAGCAAGTCACAAAGCTTTAAAATGTTTGAGATTTTAAGATGTTGTTTACAGGGTTTTCTATAAGTTGAGTGTTAATGCCAAAATTACACTGACCTAAAGTTAAAGTCTGATCTTCTGTTACAATGGGGTTTTTAAAAATGTGTACTAATATTAGTAAATATCTGGAAATGGTCTAAATCTTAAATCTTAATCTGTTTTTGCAAAAACTGTAACATCTCTTTTTAACAGTGTCTGCTTAATCAGTTACTCTGCCATTTCTAAAGTTAGGTCATGTAAGCTCTTTTTAACTCTGTTAAATAGTTCTGAGTTATGTGATGAATTTGGGTGCTAACTCTTATGTTCAAGTTTTTTTTTTATTATTATTTCTGGTTTATTTGACAACAAGAAACAAAATCCATATTCTGCCAAAGTAATCTACTGTGTGCTCTACTGTCTGTTATGATTAATAAAAAGCATTAAGTCTTAAAAAGTTATGTTAAATATCATTATGATCAAATATGCTCTAAAAGTATTATAATCACCCTGACTAAATGTTAAGGAATTCTATTTTTACCAGATACTCTAAGTTCTCTTGGCACCTTTAACAGACTTTCTAAAAATCAGAGTTTAAAATTCTCTGGACTTTTGATACCTCCAGAGGAGCCCCTGGAGATGTCAAAAGATATATCTCTCATCTCACAGAGATAATAACCAATTGGGCTGTTTAGATTAAAAGTGGTGCCAAGATGTGAAATGATGATAACTTCAGTTATAAATGTGTTTCTTCCTAGCTGCTCCAGTCTCTGGCTTAGAAGCCAGATCCTTTAAAGAGAGACTGACAAAGCCTAAAAAGTGTCCCGTGGTCATGATTTACATCACCTCAATGCCCAGACCTTACGACTAAGATATGAAATCACCTGGGAACAGGCAAGGTGAATTGTAAAATCCTGCCCTTCCTGTGTTACATTTCTCCGTGTCCCTCACTATGGTGTATAGCTTTGGCAGATGGATGTTACCCATTTCCCTAAATTTGGTAAGCTAAAATGCATGCATGTCTCTTTAGATACATGTTCAGGTTTTGTTTTCACCACCCGGCAATCTGGTGAGGCTGCCAAACATGTCATCTCTCATTGCCTCCAGGCCTTTGCTATTCTAGGAACCCCTATACAGATAAAAACTGATAA
>CM027390.1:125035268-125067791 GCA_015711505.1 Sylvilagus bachmani | reverse complement strand
TTTGACAGGCAGAGTGGACAGTGAGAGAGAGAGACAGAGAGAAAGGTCTTCCTTTGCCGTTGGTTCACCCTCCAATGGCCACCGCGGTCGGCGCGCTGCGGCCGGCGCACCGCGCTCATCCGATGGCAGGAGCCAGGAGCTAGGTGCTTTTCCTGGTCTCCCCATGGGGTGCAGGGCCCAAGCACCTGGGCCATCCTCCTCTGCACTCCTGGGCCACAGCAGAGGGCTGTCCTGGAAGAGGGGCAACCGGTACAGAATCCGGTGCCCCGACCGGGACTAGAACCCGGTGTGCCGGCGCCGCAAGGCGGAGGATTAGCCTGTTGAGCCACGGCGCCAGCCAGGGTTAGGGATTTTTAGGGCTAGGGTAAAGGTTAGTGTTAGGGTTAGGGCTAGGGTTAGGGTTAGGGCTAGCGTTAGGGCTAGGGTTAGCGTTTGGGTTAGGTTTAGGGTTAGGTTTAAGGCTAGGGCTAGTGGTAGGATTATGCTTAGGGTTAGTTCTAGGTTTAGGTTTAGTGTTAGGGCTAGGTTTAAGGTTAGTGTTAGGGTTAGTGTTAGGGTTAGGGCTAGGTTTAGGAATAGGTTTAAGTTTAGGGTTAAGGCTAGGGCTAGGATTAGGGTTAGTGTTAGGGCTAGGGTTTGGGTTACTGCAAGGATTTGGTTTAGATTTAGAGTTAGGGCTAGGGTTAGGGTAACTGTTATTCTAGGGTTAGGGTCTTGGCTTGTGTTATGATTAGGTCTAGGGTTAGGTTTAAGGTTACATTTAGTGTTAGGGTTAGGTCTAGTGTTAGGATTAGGGCTATGGTTTGTGTTAGCTTAGTGTTAGGTTTACGGCTGGTGTTAGTGTTACAGCTATGTTTAGGGTAAGTGTTAGGGCTAGGCTTAGCGTTAAGGCTAGGGCTAGGGTTAGGGCTAGTGTTAGTGTTAGGGTTAGGGCTTGGGCTATGGTTAGTGTTATGGTTAGAGCTAGAGTTATTGTTAGGGTTAGGTCTAGGTCTATGCCTAAGGCTAGGGTCATGATTAGGGCCACGCCTAGACTAGGGCTTGTGTTAGGTTAGTGTTAGTGCTAGTGTTATGTTTAGGGCTAGGGTTAAGGTTAGTGTTAGTGTTAGTGTTAGGGTTAGCGTTAGGGTTAGTGTTAGTGTTAGGGTTAGTGCAAGGGTTAGTGTTAGGATTATGGCTACGGCTAGGTCTAAGTCTTGGTTTAAGATTAAGGCTAAGCCCAATGCTAGGGCTAGGGTTAGGTTTAGGATTGGGATTAAGGCTTTGGGTTAGAGCTAGGGTTATGGGTAGGGTTAGGGTTAGGGTTTGGGTTAGGGTTATTTCTTGGGTTAGGGTTAGGGTTAGGTTTAGGGTTAAGCTAGTGTTAGTGTTAGCACTAGTGTTCTGATTAGGGCTAGGGTTAGGGTTAGGTTTAAGGCTAGGGTTAGGGTTAAGGCTAGGTCTATGTCCAAGGCTAGGTTTATGATTAGGGCTAATCCTAGTGCTATGGCTAGCTCTAGACTCTAGACTGGGGTTTAGGATTGGGGTTAGTGTTAGGGTTAGAGCTAGGGTTAGGGTTAGTGCTAGGGCTAGGGTTAGGGTTAATTTTAGGGCTAAGGTTAGGGTTAAGGTTAGGGCTAGGGTTAGACTTAGGGTTAGGGCTAGTGTTATTGAACTGGCTAAGGTTAGCTTTAGGGTTTGTGTTAGGGTTAGGTTTAGTGTTATAATTAGGGCTAGGTTTAGTTTTAGGGTTTTTGTTAGGGTTAGTTCTAGTGTTAGTGTTATGGCTAGACTTAGGTTTAGGGTTAATGCAAGGGTTAGGGTGTGTTAGTGTTAGGTCTAGTGTTAGGGTTACAGCTAGGGTTAGGGTAAGGCTTAGGGATAGTATTATGATTAGGACTAGGTTTAGGATTAGGGTGAGGGTTTGGTTTAGGGCTAGGGTTAGTGTTAAGGTTAGGGTTAGGTCTATGTGGAAGGCCAGGTTTATGTTTCAGGCTAAGCCTAGTGCTAAGGCTAGTGATAGACTTAGGGTTGGGGTTATGGTTGTTTTAGGTTTAGGTTCAGGGTTAGGGTTTGGGATAGGGCTAGGGTTAGTGTTAGGGTTAGGGCTAGGGTTAGGTTTAGGGTAAGGACTAGGGCTATGCTTAGGGTTAGGGTTAGGGCTTGGTTGTGGGTTAGTGTTAGGGCTATGGTTAGGGTTAGGATTAGCATTACATCTATGATTATGTTTTTTTTATGGCTAGGTTAGGGTTAGGGTTAGGGCTAGGGCTATGCTTAGGGTTAGGGTTAAGTTTAGTGTTAAGGTTAGGTCTAGTGCAGGTTTAGGGTTCGGGTTATTGTTTGGGTGAGGGTTAGGGCTAGGATTAGGGTTAGGGTTAGTGTTAGTACTGGTTGTAGGGTTAGTTTTAATGTTTGGGTTAGTGCTAGGGTTTTGATTAGGGCTAGGGTTAGGTTTAGGGTTAAGTTTTGTGTTAGGGTTAGTTTTAGAGTTAGGATTAGGACTAGGGTAAGGTTAGGGTTAGTGTTATGATTAGGGCTAGAGTTAGTCACAGGGCTAGGTTTACGGTTAGGCTTAGGGCTAGGCTTAAGGTTATGGTTAGGGCTAGGTCTATGTCTAAGGTTAGGGTTATGATTAGGGGTAAGCCTAGTGCTAGGGCTCTTGATAGACCTAGGGTTAGAGTTCGCGCTGTTTTAGGGTTAGGGTTAGGGTTAGGTCTCGGGCTAGGCTTAGTGTGAGCATTAGGGCTAGGGTTAGGGTTAGTGTTACCATTAGCACTAAGGTTTGGGTTCAGGTAAAGGCTAGGATTAGGGTTAGGTTTAGGGCTAGTGTTAGGGCCAGGGTTAGGGTTAGGGTTAGGGTTACCTTTATGGTAGGGTTAGGGTTAGGATTAGGTTAGGGCCAGAGTTAGGGTTAAGATTAGTGTTAAGTTTAGGGCTAGGGTTAGAGTTAGGTTTAGATTTAGGTTTCGGGTTTGGGTTAGGATTAGTGTTAGGGTTAGGGCTACTGTTATGATTACAGAAAGGATTAGGATTAGGGTGAGCGTTAGGGTTAGGTCTCTGGTTAGTGTCAGGGTTAGGTTTAGGTCTATGTGTAAGGCAAGTTTATGATTCAGGCTAAGCCTAGTGCTAGGGCTCGTGATAGAGTTAGGCTTGGAGTTAGGGTTGGCGTTAGGATTAGGTTTAGGGTTAGTGTTATGGCTAGGTCTGGGGTTAGGGTTATGTTTAGGGCTCAGGTTACGGTTAGGGTATTCATTGCAGCTAGGGTTAGGGTTAGGGTTAGGGCTAGGGTTAGGGTTATGGTCAGGGCGAGTGTTATGATTATGGCTAGGGTTAGTGTTATGACTATCTATGGTTAGGGTTAGTGTTATGGTTACGGTTAGTGTAAGGGTTAGGTTTAGGGTTATGGTTAGGGTTACCTTTAGGGTTAGTGTTAAGGCTAGGTTTTGGGTTAGTGTTAGGGTTAGGGCTACATCTATGTCTAAGGCTAGGCTTATAATTAGGGCAAATCTAGTGTTATGGAAAGTGATAGACTTAGGGATAGGGTTAGGGTTGGTTTAGGGTTAGGGTTAAAGTTAGGGATAGGGTTAGGGTTAGTGTTAGGGTTAAGGTTAGGGTTAATTGTACTGTTAGAGTTAGAATTAGGGTTAGTGTTAGGGTTATGGTGACTGTTAGGTTTAGGGTTAGGGCTAAGTTTAGGGTTAGTGTTAAAGTTAGTGTTAGGGTGAGTGTTAGTGGTAGTTTTATGACTAGGTTTAAGGTTAGGGTGAGAGTTAGGGTTAGAGTTAGAGTTAGGGCTAGAGTTAAGATTAGGGTTAAGGCTGGGCCAGTGTTAGGATTAGGGTTAGGGCTAATATTATGATTAGGACTAGGTTTAGGATTAGGGTGAGGGTTGGGTTAGGGCTAAGGTTAGTGTTAGGGTTAGGTTTAGGTCTACATGTACGGCTAGGTTTATGTTTTGGGTTAAGCCTAGTGCTAAGGCTAGTGATATATTAAGGGTTTGTGTTATGGTTGGTTTAGGTTTAGGTTCAGGGTTAGGGTCAGGGCTAGGATTAGTGTTAGGGTTGGGCTAGGGTTAGGGTTAGGTGTAGGCCTAGGGGTAGGTTTACAGTTTGTGCTACAACTAGGGTTAGGTTTAGGGTTAGGCTAGGGTTAGGGTTTTGGTTATGGTTACGGTTATGGTTAGGGGTTAGGGTTAGGATTAGGGTAAGTTGTGGGTTAGTTTTAGGCTATGGTTAGGGTTAGGGTTAGAGTTACATCTGTGGTTAGGTTGTTTGTTAGTGCTAGGGGTAGGTTTAGTGTTAGCGTTAGGGCTAGGGCTAGTGTTAGGGTTAAGGTTAGGGTTAGGGTTAGGGCTAGGTTTACTGTTAGGTTTAGGTTAGGGCTAGGGTCAGGGTGAGGGTTAGGGTTAGGTCTAGGGTTTGTGTTAGGGCTACGGCTAGGGTTAGAGTTAAGGCTAGGGTCATGGTTCGGTTTGTGTTAGGGTTAGGGCTAGTGTTAGTTTTAGGGCTTGGCTCAGTGTTAGGGTTAGGGCTAGGGTTAGGTTAGGGTCAGGGCTAGGCTTAGGGTTAGGGTTAGGATTATGGCTAGGGCTAGGTCTAAGGCTTGGGTTAAGATTTAGGCTAAGTCCAATGCTAGGGCTAGGGTTAGGTTTAGGATTTGGGTTAGGGCTTTGGTAATGTTTAGGTCTAGGGCTAGGGCTAGCACTAGTGATATTGTTAGTGTTAGTGTTAGGGTTAGGGTTAGGGTTAGGGTTAGGGTTATGGCTAGTTTCAGGGTTAGTGTTCACGTTAGGGTTAAGTTTAGGGGTAGCTAGGGCTAGTTCTAGGACTATGGTTAGGGTTAGGTGTAGGGCTAGTGTTAGTGTTAGTACTAGGATTAGGGATAGCTATAGGTTTAGGGTCAGGGTTAGGGTTAAGGCTAGATTTAGGGTAATGTCTAGCGTTAGGCTAAGGTTGGGTTAGATCCAGGGTTAGGGTTAGGTTTAGGGTTTGGGTTATTTCTTGGGTTAGGGTCAGGTCTAGGGCTAGTGTTAGTGTTAGTGCTAGGATCAGGGAGAGGCATAGGTTTAGGGTTAGTGTTAGGTTTAGGGTTAAGGCTAGATTTAGGGTAATGTCTACCATTAGGCTGGTGTTTGGTTAGATCCAGGGCTAGGGTTAGGGTTAGGGTTAGGTTTGTGTTAGTGTTATGGCTAGTTTTAGTGTTAGTGGTAGGGCTGGGTCTAGGGTTAGGGTTAGGGTTATGGCTAGGGCTAGGGTTAGGGTTAGTGTTAGGGTTAGGGGTAGGGCTAGGGCTAGGGTTAGGGTGAGGGTGGGAGTTAGGGCTAGGGTTATTGTTAGGGTTAGGTTTGGGGTTGGGTTTGGGCTTAGGGTTGGTGTTAGGGTTAGGGTTAAGTTAAGGGTTAGGGTTAGGGCTAGTGTTAGGGTTAGGGATAGGGCTAGCATTAGGTTTAGGGTTAGGGTTAGAGTTTGGGCTAGGTTTAGGGTTAGGGTTAGTTTTAGGGTTAGGGCTAGGGCTAGGGCTAGGGTTAGGGCTAGGGTTAGGGTTAGTGTTACGGTTAGGTTTAGGGCTATATCTAGTGTTAGGGTTAGGATTATGGTTAGGATTAGGGCTAGAGCTAGGGTTAGTGTTAGGGTTAGGGTTAGGGCTAGGGTTAGGTCTAGGTTTAGGGTTAGGGTTAGAGTTTGGGCTAGGGTTAGGTTTAGGGTGAGGGTGAGGGTTAGGGTTAGGGTTAGGTCTACGGCTAGGGCTAGATATAGGGTTAGGTCTAGGTCTAGGGCTAGGGTTCGGGTTAGGGTTAGGTCTAGGGCTAGGGCTAGGGCTAGGGTTAGGGTTAGGGCTAGGGCTAGGGATAGGCCTAGGATTAGGGTTAGGGCTAGAGCTAGGGTTAGGGTTAGAGTTAGGGATAGGTTTAGGGCTAGGGTTAGGGTTAGGGTTAGGGCTAGGGCTAAAGCTGGGTGAAGGTTATGGTTAGGGTTAGGGTTAGGGCTAGGGTTAGGGTTAGGCCTAGGGTTAGTGTTAGGGATAATGTTCGGGTTAGGTTTAGGGCTAGGGTTAGGGTTAGTTCTATGGCTAGGGTTAGGGTTAAGGTTAGGTTTAGGGCTAGGGCTAGAGCTAGGGATAGGGTTAGGGTTAGGGCTAGGGCTAGGACTAGGGCTAGGCCTAGGTTTAGGGTTAGGGCTAGGGCTAGGGTTAGGGTTAGAGTTAGGGCTAGGGTTAGGGTTAGAGTTAGGGTTAGGGCTAGGGCTAGAGCTAGGGTTAGGGTTAGGGTTAAGGTTAGGGCTAGATTTAGGTCTAAGGTTAGGGTTAGGGTTAGAGTAATGGCTAGGGCTAGTGTTAGGTTTAGTGTTAATGTCTGGGCTAGTGCTAGGGCTAGGGTTAGGGTTAGGGTTAGGGCTAGTTTAGGGTTAGAGTTAGGGTTGGGGTTGGGGTAGGGCTTGGGGTTGGTGTTATGGTTAGGGTTAGGGTTAGGAATAGGGCTAGGGCTATGGTTAGTGTTAGGGTTTAGCTTAGGGTTAGGATTAGGGTTAGGGTTAGGGCTAGGGTGAGGGTTAACCATAATGTTATGTTTAGGATTAGGGCTAGGGTGAGGGTTAGGGCTAGGGCTAGGGTTAGGGTTAGGGATAGGGTTAGGGTTAGGGCTAGGGTTAGGTCTAGGTTTAGGTTACGGTTATGGCTAGGGCTTGGGTTAGGTTATGTGTTAGGGTTAGGGCTAGGGCTAAGGCTAGGTTTAGATTAGGGTTAGGGTTAGGGTTAGAGTTAGGACTAGGGTTAGGGTTAGGGTTAGTTTGAGGGCTAGGGCTAGGGCTAGGTCTAGGGTTAGGGTTAGGGTTCTGGTTAGGGCTAGGTATATGGTTAGTGTTAGGGTTAGCGTTAGGTCTAGGGTTAGGGTTAGATCTAGGTCTAGGGTTAGGGTAAGGGTTAGGGTTAGGTCCAGTGTGAGGGTTAGGTGTAGGGTTAGGGCTAGGGCAAGGGCTAGGGCTAGGGATAGGGATAGGGTTAGGGTTATGGTTCTGGTTAGGGCTAGGGTTAGTGTTAGGGTTATGGATAGGGCTAGGGTTAAGGTATGTGTTAGGTTTAGGGCTAGGGCTATCGTTAGTTTTAGGGTTAGGGTTATGGTTAGGGTTAGGGCTAGCGTTAGGTCTAGGGTTAGGGTAAGGGTTAGGGTTAGTTCCAGTGTGAGGGTTAGGGGTAGGGTTAGGGCTAGTTCCAGGGCTAGGGCTAGGGCTAGGGATAGGGTTAGGTTTATGGTTCTGGTTAGGGCTAGGGCTAGGGTTAGGTCTAGGGTTAGGGTTAGGGTTATGGATAGGGCTGGGATTAAGGTATGTGTTAGGGTTAGTGCTAGGGCTATCGCTAGTTTTAGGGTTAGGGTTAGGGTTAGGGTTAGGGCTAGTGTTAGGGTTAGGGCTAGGGCTAGGGCTAGGGCTAGGGCTAGGGCTAGGGTTAGGGTTAGAGTTAGGGCTAGGCTTACGCTTAGAGCTAGGTTTAGGGTTAGGGTTAGGGTTAGGGCTAGTGTTAGTGTTAGGGCTAGGGCTTGGGCTAGGGCTAGGGTTAGGGTTAGAGTTAGGGCTAGGCTTATGCTTAGAGCTAGGTTTAGGGCTAGGGCTAGGGTTAGGGTTAGGGTTAGGTCTAGGGCTACTTTACGTTTAGAGTTAGGTTTAGATTTTGCGCTAGTTTTAGGGTTACGGCTAGTGCTAGGCCTAGGTTTAGTGTTAGGGTTAGGACTAGGGCTAGGGATAGGCCTAGGATTAGGATTCGGCTAGGGCTAGGGTTAGGCTTAGAGTTAGGGTTAGGGTTAGGGCTAGGGTTAGGGTTAGGGTTAGGGTTAGGTCTAGGCCTATGTCTTGGGTTAGGGATAGGGTTAGGGTTAGGTTTAGGTCTAGGGCTAGGGTTAGGGTTAGGATTAGGGCTAGGTCTAGCGTTAGGGTTAGGTTTAGGGTTACGTCTAGGGCTAGGGTTAGTGTAGGGTTTAGGGCTAGTGTTAGGGCTAGGGCTACGGTTAGGGTTAGGGCTAGGGCTAGGGCTTGGCCTATGTTTAGGGTTAGGGCTAGTTCTAGGGCTAGGGTTTGGGTTAGAGTTAGGGTTAGGGTTAGGGCTAGGGCTAGGGCTAGGATTAGGGTAGGGGTTAGGGTTAGGGCTAGGGCTAGGGCTAGGGTTAGTGTTAGGGTTAGGATTAGTGTCAGGTTTAGGACTAGGGCGAGGTTTAACTGTAGAGTTACGGTTAGGGTTAGGGCTAGGGTTAGGGTTAGGTTTAAGGTTAGGTCTAGTGCTAGGCCTATGGCTAGTGTTATGCTTAGGGTAGGGTTGGGGCTAGGGCTAGGGCTAGGGCTAGGATTAGTGTAGGGGTTAGGGTTAGGGCTAGGGCTAGGGCTAGGATTAGGGTTAGGGTTAGGATTAGTGTCAGGTTTAGGACTAGGGCGAGGTTTAACTGTAGAGTTACGGTTAGGGTTAGGGCTAGGGTTAGGGTTAGGGTTAGGGTTAGGGTTAGGTCTAGGGCTAGGCCTAGGGCTAGTGTTATGGCTAGGGTTATGGTTAGGGTAGGGTTGGGGCTAGGGCTAGGGCTAGGGCTAGGATATGGTTAAGGTTAGGGTTAGGGTTAGGGTTAGGGTTAGGGTTAGGGTTAGTTCTAGGGCTAGGCCTAGGGCTAGTGTTACGGCTAGGGTTATGGTTAGGGTAGGGTTGGGGCTAGGGCTAGGGCTAGGGCTAGGATAGCGTTAGGGTTAGGGTTAGGGTTAGGTTCAGGGTTAGGGTTTGGAATAGGTTTAGGGTTAGGGTTAGGGCTATGGCTAGGGCTAGGTTTAGGGTTAGTGTTAGGGTTAGGGTTAGGGTTAGGGTTGGGGTTGGAATTCGGCTTGGGGTTGGTGTTAGGGTTAGGGTTAGGGTTAGGGCTATGTCTAGAGCTAGGGTTAGGGTTAGGGTAGGGCTAGGGCTTTGGCTAGGGCTATGGCTAAGGTTAGGGTTATGGCTAGGGCTTGGTCTAGGGCTAGTTCTAGGGTTAGGGTTAGGTCTAGGGCTATAGCTAGGCCTAGGTTTAGGATTAGGGCTATGGCTAGGGTCATGACTAGGGTTAGGTTTAGGGTTACGGTTATTTTTATGGCTAGAGCTAGGGTTAGTGTTAAGTTTAGTGTTAGGTCTAGGGCTAGCATTAGGGTTAGGGTTAGGGTTAGAGTTTGGGGTAGGGTTAGGGTTAGGGCGAGGGTTAGGGTTTGGTTAGGGCTATGGCTAGGGTTAGGGTAAGGATTAAGTCTAAGTCTAGGGTTAGGCTTAAGTTTATGGTTAGGTCTAGGGCTAGGGTTAGTGTAGGGGTTAGGGCTAGTGCTAGGTCTAGGGCTACAGTTAGGTTTAGGGCTAGGGCTAGGGTTTGGCCTAGGTTTCGGGTTAGGGCTAGGTCTAGGGCTAGGGTTAGAGTTAGGGTTAGGGCAAGAGTTAGGGTTAGGGTTAGTGTTAGATCTAGGGCAAGTCTAGGGTTAGGGATTGGGATTGGTTTAGGGTTAGGCTAGGGCTTGTGTTAGGGTTTGGGTTAGGGCTAGGGCTAGGGTTAGGGTTATGGTTAGGTTTAGGACTAGGGCAAGGGCTAGAGCCAGGGTAGGGTTAGAGCTAGGGCTAGGGCTAGGCCTAGGTTTAGGGTTAGGTCTAGGGCTAGGGTTAAGTTTAGAGTTAGTGTTAGGGTTAGGGCTAGGGTTAGGCTTAGAGTTAGAGTTAGGGCTAGGTCTACGGCTAGGGCTAGGGTTAGGGTTAGTGTTAGTGTTTGGTTTAGTGCTAGGGCTAGGGCTAGTGTTAGGGTAGGTGTTAGGGTTAGGGCTAGGGCTAGGGCTAGGGATAGGGATAGGGATAGGGATAGCGATAGGGATAGGGTTAGGGTTAGGATTATCGTCAGGTTTAGGGCTAGGGCGAGGTTTAACTGTAGAGTTAGGGTTAGGGTTAGAGTTAGGGTTAGGGTTAGGGCTAGGATTAGGGTTAGGGTTAGGACTAGGGCTAAAGCTAGTGTGAGGGTTAGGTTTAGGATTAGGGTTGGGGTTAGGGCTAGGTTTAGGGTTAGGGTTAGGCTTAGGGTTAGGGCTAGGTTTAATGTTAGGGTTAGGGCTAGGCTTAGGGCCTGGGTTTGGGTTAGTGTTAGGGCTAGGGCTAGGGTTAGGGTGAGGGCTAGGCTAGGGTTAGGGTTAAGGTTAGGTTTAGGGCTAGGGCTAGAGCTAGGGATAGTTTTAGGTTTAGGGCTAGGGCTATGGCTAGGCCTAGGTTTAGGATTAGTGCTAGGGCAAGAGTTATGGTTAGAGTTAGGGTTAAGGTTAGGGATAGGGTTAGGGTTAGGGCTAGGGCTAGGATTAGGGTTAGGTTTAGGGTTAGGGTTATGGCTAGGTATAGGGTAGGGTTAGTGTTATGCTTAGGGTTAGTGTTAGGGTTAGGGTTAGGGCTAGTTTAGGTTCAGGATTAGGGTTCGGTTGGGGTTGGGATTGGGGTTGATGTTAGGGTTAGTGTTAGGGTTAGGGCTAGGACTAGGGCTAGGGTTAGGGTTATGGTTAGTGTTAGGATTCGGTTTAGGGTTAAGTCTAGGGCGAGGTTTAACCGTAGAGTTAGGGTTAGCGTTAGGGCTAGGGCTAGGGCTTGGCCTAGGTTTAGGGTGAGGGCTAGATCTAGGGCTAAGTTTAGAGTTAGGGTTAGGGTTAGGGTTAGGTCTAGGGCTAGGGTTAGGGTTAGGTCTAGGCTAGGGTTAGGGTTAAGGTTAGGTTTAGGGCTAGGGCTAGAGCTAGGGATAGTTTTACGGTTAGGGCTAGGGCTATGGCTAGGGCTACGGTTGGGGTTAGGGCTAGGGCAAGGGTTAAGGTTGGAGTTAGGGTAAGGTTAGGGCTAGGGTTTGGGTTAGAGTTAGGGTTAGGACTAGGGCTAGGGCTAGGGTTAGGGTTAGGGTTAGGGTTATGGCTAGGTCTAGGGCTAGGGTTAGTGTTAGTGTTAGGGCTAGGGCTAGTGTTAGTGTTAGGGTTAAGGTTAGGGTTAGGGTTATGGTTATGGCTAGTTTAGGTTCAGGATTAGGGTTCAGTTTGGGTTTTGGCTTGGGGTTGGTGTTAGGGTTAGGTTTAGTGTTAGGGCTAGGACTAGGGCTAAGGTCAGGGTTAGGGTTAGGGCTAGGGCTAGGGCTTGGCCTAGGTTTAGGGTTAGGGCTAGTTCTAGGGCTAAGGTTAGAGTTAGGGTTAGGGTGAGTGTTACCGTTAGGGTTCGGATTAGGGTTAGGTTTAGGGCTAGGGTTAGGATTAGGGTTAGGGTTAGGTCTAGGGCTAGGGCTAGGGTTAGGGATAGGGTTCGGGTTCGGCTTAGGACTAGGGCTAGGGTTAGGGTTAGAGTTACGGTTAGGGTTAGGATTAGAGTTTGGGTTAGTGTTAGGGCTAGGGCTACGGCTAGGGCTAGTCTTATGGTTAGGGCTAGGGCTAGGGCTAGGCCTAGGTTTAGGGTTAGGTCTAGAGCTAGGGTTAAGGTTAGAGTTAGTATTAGGGTTAGGGCTAGGGCTAGGGTTAAGGTTAGATTTAGTGTTAGGGTTAGGGCTTGGGTTAGGCTTATAGTTAGGGTTAGGTCTAGGTCTACGGCTAGGGCTAGTGTTAGGGTTAGTGTTAGGGTTAGGGTTAGTGTTAGGGCTAGTTTAGGTTCAGGGTTAGGGTTCGGTTGGGGTTGGGCTTGGGGTTGGTGTTAGGGATAGGGTTAGGTTTATGGCTAGGACTAGGGCTAAGGTCAGGGTTAGGGTTAGGATTCGGTTTAGGGTTAGGGCTAGGGCGAGGTTTAACCGTAGAGTTATGGTTAGGGTTAGGGCTAGGGCTAGGGCTTGGCCTAGGTTTAGGGTTAGGGCTAGTTCTAGGGCTAAGTTTAGAGTAAGGGTTAGGGTGAGGGTTACGGTTAGGGTTAGGGCTAGGGCTGGCGTTAGGGTTAGTGTTAGGTCTAGGTCTAGGGCTAGGGTTAGGGATAGGGTTCAGGTTTGGGTTAGGGCTAGGGCTAGGAATAGGGTTAGAGTTACGGTTAGGGTTAGGGTTAGAGTTAGGGTTATGGTTAGGTTTAGGTTTAGGGCTAGGTCTAGGGCTAGGGCTACGCTTATGGTTAGGGTTAGGGCTAGGGCTAGGGCTAGGGCTAGGCCTAGGTTTAGGGATAGGTCTAGGGCTAGGGTTAAGGTTAGAGTTAATGTTAGGGTTAGTCCTAGGGCTAGGGTTAGTGCTAGGCCTAGGTTAGGGTTACGTCTAGGGCTAGGGTTAAGGTTAGATTTAGTGTTAGGGTTAGGGCTAGGGTTAGGGTTATAGTTAGGTTTAGGGCTAGGTCTACGGTTAGGGCTAGGGTTAGGGTTAGTGTTAGGGTTAGGGTTAAGGTTAGGGCTAGTTTAGGTTCAGGGTTAGGGTTCGGTTGGGGTTGGGCTTGGGGTTGGTGTTAGGGTTAGGGTTAGGTTTATGGTTAGGGCTAGGACTACGTCTAAGGTCAGGGTTAGGGTTAGGATTCGGTTTAGGGTTAGGGCTAGTGCGAGGTTTAACCGACCGTAGAGTTATGGTTAGGGTTAGGGCTAGGGCTAGGGCTTGGCCTAGGTTTAGGGTTAGGGCTAGTTCTAGGGCTAAGGTTAGATTTAGGGTTAGGGCGAGTGTTACGGTTATGGTTAGGGCTAGGGCTAGGGTTAGGGTTAGGTTTAGGTCTAGGGCTAGGGCTAGGGTTAAGGATAGGGTTCGGGTTTGGGTTAGGTCTAGGGCTAGGGTTAGGGTTAGAGTTACGTTTAGGGTTAGATTTAGGGTTAGGGTTAAGGTTAGGGTTAGGGCTAGGGCTAGGGCTAGGGCTAGGCTTATGGTTAGGGCTAGGGCTAGGGCTAATGCTCGGTCTAGGTTTTGAGTTAGGGCTACGGCTAGTGTTAGGGTTAGGATTAGGGCTAGTTCTAAGGTTAGGATTAAGTTTAGGGTAGGTGTAGGTCTAGGGTTAGTGTAGGGGTTAGGGCTAGTGCTAGGGCTAGGGTACGGATAGGGTTAGGGCTAGGGCTAGGGCTTGGCCTAAGTTTAAGGTTAGGGCTAGTTCTAGGGCTAGGGTTAGAGTTAGGGTTAGGGCGAGAGTTAGGGTTAGGGTTAGTGTTAGATCTAGGGCAAGCCTAGAGTTAGGGATAGGGATCGGTTTAGGGTTAGGCTAGGGCTAGTGTTAGGTTTAGGGTTAGGGCTAGGGCTAGGGTTAGGGTTATGGTTAGGTTTAGGACTAGGGCAAGGGCTAGGGCCAGTATTAGGGTTAGGGCTAGGGCTAGGGCTAGGGCTAGGTTTATGATTAGGTCTAGGGCTAGGGTTAAGTTTAGAGTTAGTGTTAGGGTTAGGGCTAGGGTTAGGGTTAGAGTTAGGGTTAGGGCTAGGGCTAGGGCCAGGGTTAGGGTTAGAGTTAGGTTTAGGGTCAGGGTGAGGGCTAGGGAAGAGTTAGTCTCGGGTTAGGGTTAGGGTTATGGCTAGGGCTGGGGTTAGGGTTAGGTTTCTCGTTAGGGCTAGGTCTATGGTTAGTGTTAGGTTTATGGCTAGGCAAGGTTTTGTGTTAGGTCTAGCTCTAGGTTTAGGGTTAGAGTTAGGGTTAGGGCTAGGGCTACGGCTAGAGTTAGGGTTAGGTTTAGGGTTAGGGCTAGTGCTAGGGCTAGGGCTAGGGCTAAGGTGAGGGTTAGGGCTAGTGGTAGGGCCAGGCCTAGTTTTAGGGTTAGGCCTAGGGCTAGGGTTAGGGTTAGGGATAGGGTTAGGGCTAGGGTTAGGGCTAGGGCTAGGGCTATGGTTAGTGTTAGGGTTAGGGTTAGGTCTAGGGCTAGGGTTAGGGTTAGGTCTAGTGGTAGGTTTAGGGTGTCCGTTAGGGTTAGGGCAAGGGCTAGGTCAAGCGTTAGGGTTCGGGCTAGGGCTATGGACAGGCCTAGGTTTAGGGTAAGGGCTAAGGCTAGTGTTAACTTTAGAGTTAGGGTTAGGGTTAGGGTTAGGGCTAGGGCTAGGGCTAGGGCTAGATTTTGGTTTAGGTTTAGTGTTAGTGTTAGGGTTAGGTCTAGGGCTAGTTAGGTTTCGGGTTAGTATTAGGGTTATTGCTAGGGCTAGGGTTAGGGTTAGTGTTAGGGTTAGTGCTAGGGCTAGGGTTACAGTTAGAATTAGGGTTATGGTTAGTGCTAAACCTAGAGTTAGGGATAGGGTTAGGGTTAGGTCTAGGGTTAGGGTCAGGGTTAGGGCTAGGGCCAGGGCTAAGGCTAGGGTTAGGTTTAAGCCTGGGCTAGGGCTAGGGCTAGGGTTATGTTTAGGGTTAGTGTTTGGTCTAGGGCTGGGGCTAGGGTTAGGGTTAGGGTTAGGGTTAGGGTTAGGGCTAGGTTTAAGGTTAGGGCTAGGGCTATGGCTAGGGCTACGGTTAGGGTTACGGTTAGGTTTTGGGCTAGAGCTAGGGTTAGGGTTAGGGTTAGGGTTAGGGTTAGGCTTAGAGCTAGGGTTAGTGTTAGGTTTAGGGTTACGGCTAGGGTTAGAGCTAGGGCTAGGGCTATGGTTAGGGTTAGGGTTTGCGTTAGGGCTAGGGCTAGGGCTAGGCTTAGGGTTAGGGTTTGGGTTAGAGCTAAGGTTAGGGTGAGGGTTATTGTTAGGTATAGGGTGAGGGCTAGGTTTAGGCTTATGGCTAGGTCTAGGTCTAGGGTTAGTGTTAGTGTTAGGGCTAGGGCTAGGGCTAGGGTTAGTGTTAGGGTTAGGGTTAGGGCTAGTTTAGGTTCAGGATTAGGGTTCAGTTTGGGTTGGGCTTGGGGTTGGTGTTAGGGTTAGGTTTAGGGTTAGGGCTAGGCCTATGGCTAGGGTTAGGGTTAGGGTTAGGGTTAGGATTCGGTTTAGGGTTAGGGCTAGTGCGAGGTTTAACCGACCGTAGAGTTACGGTTAGGGTTAGGGCTAGGGCTAGGGCTTGGCCTAGGTTTAGGTTTAGGGCTAGTTCTAGGGCTAAGGTTAGATTTAGGGTTACGGCGAGGGCTAGGGTTAGGGTTATGGCTAGGGCTAGTGTTAGAGTTAGTGTTAGGTCTAGGGCTAGGGCTAGGGTTAGGGATAGGGTTCGGGTTCGGGTTAGGTCTAGGGCTATGGTTAGGGTTAGAATTACGGTTAGGGTTAGGATTAGAGTTTGGGTTAGTGTTAGGGCTAGGGCTAGGGTTAGGGCTAGGGCTAGGCTTATGGTTAGGGTTAGGGCTAGTGCTAGACCTAGGTTTAGGGTTAGGTCTAGGGCTAAGGTTAAGGTTAGAATTAGTGTTAGGGTTAGGGCTAGTGCTAGGGTTAAGGTTAGAGTTAGTGTTAGGGTTAGGGCTAGGGTTAGGGTTATAGTTAGGGGTAGGGCTACGTCTACAGCTAGGGCTATGTTTAGAGTTTTTGTTAGGGTTAGGGTTAGGGTTAGGGCTAGGGCTAGGGCTGGGGCTAGGCCTAGGTTTAGGGTTAGGTCTAGGGCTAGGGTTAAGGTTAGAGTTAGTATTAGAGTTAGTTTTAGGGTTAGGTTTAGGGCTAGGCCTAGTTTTAGGGTTAGGTCTAGGGCTAGGGTTAAGGTTAGATTTAGTGTTAGGGTTAGGGCTAGTGTTAGGGTTATAGTTAGGTTTAGGGCTAAGTCTACGGTTAGGGCTAGGGTTAGGGTTAGTGTTAGGGTTAGGGTTAAGGTTAGGGCTAGTTTAGGTTCAGGGTTAGGGTTCGGTTGGGGTTGGGCTTGGGTTGGTGTTAGGGTTAGGGTAAGGTTTATGGTTAGGGCTAGGACTACGTCTAAGGTCAGGGTTAGGGTTAGGATTCGGTTTAGTGTTAGGGCTAGGGCGAGGTTTAACCGTAGTGTTATGGTTAGGGTTAGGGCTAGGGCTAGGGCTTGGCCTAGGTTTAGGGTTAGGGCTAGTTCTAGGGCTAAAGTTAGAGTAAGGGTTAGGGTTAGGGTTAGGGTTAGGGTTAGGGCTAGGGCTAGGGTTAGGGTTAGGTTTAGGTTAGGGCTAGTGCTAGGATTAGGGTAAGGGTTCAGGTTCGTGTTAGGGCTTGGGCTAGGGTTAGGGTTAGAGTTACGGTTAGGGTTAGGGTTAGAGTTAGGGTTAGGGTTAAGGTTAGGGTTAGGGCTAGGGCTAGGGCTTGTCTACACTTATGGTTAGGGTTAGGGCTAGGGCTAGGGCTAGGGCTAGGCCTAGGTTTAGGGTTAGGTCTAGGGCCAGAGTTAAATTTAGAGTTAGTGTTAGGGTTGGGGCTAGGGCTAGGGCTAGGCCTAGGTTAAGGTTTGGTCTAGGGCTAGGGTTAAGGTTAGATTTAGTGTCAGGGTTAGGGCTAGTGTTAGGGTTATAGTTAGGTTTAGGCCTAGGTCTACGGTTAGGCCTAGGGTTATGGTTAGTGTTAGTGTTCGGTTTAGGGCTAGGGCTAGGGCTAGGGGTAGGGTAGGTGTTACGGTTAGGGCTAGGGCTAGGGCTAGGGCTAGGGCTAGGTTTAGGGTTAGTGTTAGGATTTGGTTTAGGGTTAGTGCCAAGGCTAGGTTTAACTGTAGAGTTACGGTTAGAGTTAGGGCTAGGGTTAGGGTTAGGGCTAGGGCTAGGGCTAGGACTAAGGCTAGGGCTAGGGCTAGGGTGAGGATTAGGGTTAGAGTTAGGGCTTGGGATATGGTTAGGTCTAGGGTTAGGGTTAGGGTTATTGCTGGGGCTAGGGTTAAGGTATGTGTTAGGGTTAGGGCTAGGGCTACGGCTAGGTTGAGAGTTAGGTTTAGGGTTAGAGTTATGAATAGGTTTAGGGTTAGGTTTAGGGCTGGGGCTAGGGTTAGGTTTAGAGTTATGGTTAGGGTTATAGTTAGGGTTAGGGTTAGGGCTAGGGTTAGGGTTAGGGTTAGAGTTAGGGTTAGGGTTTGGGCTAGGGTTAGGGTTAGAATTAGGGTTAGTGCTAGGGCTAGGGCTAGGTTTAGGGTTAGGGTTAGGGTTAGGGTTAGGGTTAGGGTTAGGGTTAGGGTTATGGCTAGTTCTAGGGTTAGGGTTAGTGTTAGGGCTAGGCCTAGGGGCAGGGTTAGTGTTAGTGTTAGAGTTAGGGTTATGGTTAGGGCTAGTTTAGGTTCAGGGTTAGGGTTCGGTTTGGGTTGGGATTGGGGTTGGTGTTAGGGTTAGGGTTAGGGTTAGGGTTAGGGCTAGGAGTAGGTCTAGGGTTAGGGTTAGGGTCAGGATTCGGTTTAGGGTTAGGGCTAGGGCGAGGTTTAACCGTAGAGTTACGGTTAGGGTTAGGGCTAGGGTTAGGGTTAGGATTAGGGTTAGGGTTAGTGCTAGGGCTAGGGTTATGTTGTGGTTAGGATTAGGTTTATGGCTAGGTCTATGATTAGTGTTAGGTTTAGGGTTAGGGTTAGGGCTATGGTTAGGGTTAGAACTAGGTCTAGGGTTAGGGCAAATTTTAGCATTAGGTCCAAGGTTAGGGCTATGTCTACAGCTAGGGCTAGGGCTAGGGCTAGGTCTATTGTTAGTGTTAGGGTTAGGGCTAGGCCTAGGTTTAGTGCTAGGGCTAGGCCTAGGTTTAGGGTTAGGGCTAGGGTTAGGGTTAGGGTTAGGGTTAGGTTTAGTGTTATGGCTAGGGTTAGAGCTAGAGCTTAGGCTAGGGTTAGGGTTAGGGTTTGAGTTAGGGCTAGGTCTAGCGTTATGGTTAGGGTTAGGGCTAGGGCCAGGGCTAGGCCTAGCGTTAGGTTTAGAGTTTGGGCTAGGGTTAGGGTGAGGGTGAGGGTTAAGGTTAGGGTTAGGGCTAGGGCTAGGGCCAGGGTTAGGGTTAGAGTTAGGTTTAGGGTTAGGGTGAGGGCTAGGGAAGAGTTAGGTCTCGGGTTTGGGTTAGGGTTATGGCTAGGGCTAGGGGTAGGGTTAGGTTTCTGGTTAGGTCTAGGTCTATGGTTAGTGTTAGGTTTATGGCTAGGCAAGGTTTTGTGTTAGGTCTAGGTCTAGGTTTAGGGTTAGAGTTAGGGTTAGGGCTAGGGCTACGGCTAGAGTTAGGGTTAGGTTTAGGGTTAGGGCTAGGGCTAGGGCTAGGGCTAGGGCTAAGGTGAGGGTTAGGGCTAGTGCTAGGGCCAGGCCTAGTTTTAGGATTAGGCCTAGGGCTAGGGTTAGGGTTAGGGTTAGGGCCAGGACTATGGCTAGGTTTAGGGTTAGGTCTAGGTATATGGCTAGGGCTAGGGCTAGTGCTAAGGTTAGTGTTAAAGTTAGGGTTAGGTTTAGGGCTAGGGCTAGGGTTAGGGTTAGGTCTAGTGGTAGGTTTAGGGTGTCCGTTAGGGTTAGGGCAAGGGCTAGGTCAAGTGTTAGGGTTTGGGCTAAGGCTATGGACAGACCTAAGTTTAGGGTAAGGGCTAGGGCTAGTGTTAACTTTAGAGTTAGGGTTAGTGTTAGGGTTACGGCTAGGGCTACAGTTAGAACTAGGGTTGTGGTTAGTGCTAAACCTAGAGTTAGGGGTAGGGTTAGGGTTAGGTCTAGGGTTAGGGTTAGGGTTAGGGCTAGGGCCAGGGCTAGGGCTAGGGTTAGGTTTAAGCCTGGGCTAGGGCTAGGGCTAGGGTTATGGTTAGTTTTAGTGTTTGGTCTAGGGCTGGGGCTAGGGTTAGGTTTAGGGTTAGGGTTAGGGTTAGGGCTAGGTTTAATGTTAGGGCTAGTGCTATGGCTAGGGATACGGTTAGTTTTACGGTTAGGTTTTGGGCTAGAGCTAGGGTTAGGGTTAGGGTTAGGGCTAGAGCTAGGGTTAGTGTTAGGTTTAGGGTTACGGCTAGGGTTAGAGCTAGGGCTAGGGCTATGGTTAGGGTTAGGGTTTGCGTTAGGGCTAGGATTAGGGCTAGGCTTAGGGTTAGGGTTTGGGTTAGAGCTAAGGTTTGTGCTAGAGCTAGGGTTAGGGTTGGGTTAGGGTTAGGGCTAGGGCTAGGTCTAGGTCTAGGGTTATGGTTAGTGTTAGTGTTAGGGTAGGGCTAGGGTTAGGGTTAGGGTTAGGGTTAGGGCTAGGGCTAGGTCTAGGTCTAGGTTTATGGTTAGTGTTAGTGTTAGGGCTAGGGTTGGGAGTAGGGCTAGGGTTAGGGTTAGGGTTAGGGCCAGGTCTAGGTTTAGGGTTAGGTTCAGGCTTAGGTCTAGGGCTAGCGTTAGGTTTAGGGTTAGGGTTAGAGGTTGTGCTAGGGTTAGGGTCAGGTCTAGGCTTAGGGTACGAGGTAGGGTCAGGGTTAGTGCTAGGGCTAGGCTAGGGATTAGAGTTAGGTTTAGGGTTAGGGCTATTGCCAGGGTTAGGTTTTGGGTTTTTGCTAGGGCTAAAGCGAGAGCGAGGGTTAGGGTTAGGGTTATGGTTAGGGTTAGGGTTATGGCTAGGGTTAGGGTTAGGGTTAGGGCTTGGGCTAGGGTTAGGGATAGGGTTCGGGTTAGGTTTAGGGCTAGGGATAGGTTTAGGGCTTGGGTTAGGGTTAGAGAAAGTGCTAGGTCAAGTGTTAGGGTTAGGGCTAGGGCTATGGAGAGGCCTAGGTTTAGGGTTAGGGCTAGGGCTAGTGTTAACGTTAGAGTTAGGGTTAGGGTTAAGGCTAGGGCTTGGGCTAGGGCTAGGTTTAGGTTTAGGGTTAGTGTTAGTGTTAGGGTTAGGTCTAGGGCTAGAGTTAGGTCTCGGGTTAGGGTTAGGGTTATGGCTAGGGCTAGGGTTAGGGTTAGTGTTAGGGTTAGCTCTAGGCCTAGGGTAGGGTTAGGATTAGAGTTATGGTAGTGCTAAACCTAGAGTTAGGGATAGGGTTAGGTTTAGGGCTAGGGCTAGGGCTAGGGCTAGGATCTGTGTTAGGGTTTGTGTTAGGGCTAGGGCTAGGGTTAGGGTTAGGGTTAGGGCTAGGGCCAGGGCTAGGGCTGGGGTTAGGTTTAGGGTTTGGTCCAGGGCTAGGTCTAGGGTTATGGTTAGGGTTAGTGTTAGGGGTAGGGCTAGGGATAGGGCTAGGGTTAAGGTTAGTGTTAGGGTTAGGGTTAGGGCTAGGACTAGGGTTTGGGTTATTTAGGTCTAGGTCTAGGGTTATGGTTAGGATTAGTGTTAGGGCTAGAGCTGGGACTAGGGCTAGGGCTAGCGTTAGTTTTAGCATTACGGTTAGAGGTTGCGATAGGGTTAGGGTCAGGTCGGGGCTTAGGGTTCGAGCTAGGGTCAGGGTTAGGCTAGGGCTAGGGTTATGGTTAGGTCTAGGGCTAGGGCTAGGTTTAGGGATAGGGTTCGTTTTAGGGTTAAGGGTAGGGCTAGGTTTAGGTTTAGAGTTAGGGTTAGGGTTAGGGTTAGATTTAGAGTTCGGGTTAGTGTTAAGGGTAGGGTTAGGGTTAGGGCTAGGGCTAGGGTTAGGGATTGGGTTCGGGTTAGTGTTAGGGCTAGGGCTCGGGTTAGGGTTAGGGCTAGGCTAGGGTTAGGGTTAAGGTTAGGTTTAGGGCTATGGCTAGAGCTAGGGATAGGTTTAGGGCTAGGGCTAGGCTTATTTTTAGGGTTAGGTCTAGGGCTAGGGCTAGGGTTAGGATTAGGGCTAGGGCTAGCGTTAGGTTTGGGGTTAGGGTTATATTTTGGGCTAGGGTTAGTGTTAGGTTTAGGGTTATCGTTAGGGCTAGTGATAGTGCTAGGGCTATGGTTAGATTTAGGTTTACGTCTAGGGCTAGGGCTAGGGTTATGGATAGGGTTCCATTTACGGTTAGGGCTAGGGCTAGGCTTAGGGTTAGAGTTAGGGTTTGGGTTAGGGCTAGGGCTAGAATTAGGGTTAGGGTTAGCGTTAGGGCTAGGGCTAGGGCTTGGGCTATGGTTAGGTTTAGGGTTAGGTCTAGGGCTAGGGCTAGGGTTAGGGATAGGGTTCGGGTTAGGTTTAGGGCTAGGGCTAGGCTTAGGGTTAGAGTTAGGGTTAGGGTTAGTGCTAGGTCTAGGGTTAGGTTTTTGGTTAGGGCTAGGCCTAAAGCTAGGGCGAGAGTTAGGGTTACGGTTACGGTTAGGGTTAGGGTTAGGGCTAGGTTTAGGTTTAGGTCTAGGGCTATTGTTAGGGATAGTGTTCGGCTTAGGGTTAGGGCTAGGTGTAGTTTTAGGGTTTGGGTTAGGGTTAGGTCAAGGGCTAGGTCAAGCGTTAGGTTTAGGGCTTGGGCTATGGAGAGGCCTTTGTTTAGGGTTAGGGCTAGTGCTAGGGTTAACGTTAGAGTTAGGGTTAGGGTTAAGGCTAGGGCTATGGGTAGGTCTAGGTTTAGGTTTAGTGTTAGTGTTAGGGTTAGGTCTAGGGCTAGAGTTAGGTCTCGGGTTAGGGTTAGGTTTATGGCTAGGGTTAGTGTTAGTGTTAGAATTAGGGTTAGGGCTAGGGCTAGGGCTAGATTTAGAATTAGGTTTATGGTTAGTGCTAAGCCTAGAGTTAGTGATAGGTTTAGGTTTAGGGCTAGGGTTAGGGCTAGTGTTTGTGTTAGGTTTTTGGTTAGGGCTAGGGTTAGGTTTAGGGTTAGGGTTAGGGCTAGTGCCAGGGCTAGGGTTAGGTTTAGGGCTCGGGCTAGCGCTAGGGCTAGGTCTAGAGTTATGGTTAGGGTTAGTGTTAGGGCTAGGGCTGGGACTAGGGCTAGGGTTAGGGTTAGGGTTAGGGTTAGGTTTAGGGCTAGAGCAAGGGTTAGGGTTTGGGTTAGTGTTAGGTCTAGGGGTAGCATTAGGTTTAGGGTTAGGGTTATAGTTTGTTACGCTTAGGGCTAGGGTTAGGGTTAGAGCTAAGGTTAGGGTTAGGGTTATTATTAGGTCTAGGGCTAAGGCTAGGGTTAGTGTTAGGGTTATGGTTAGGGCTAGGACTAGGGCTACGGCTAGGGTTAGGGTTAGGATTCAGTTTAGGGTTATGGCTAGGGTGAGGTTTAACCGTAGAGCTAGGTTTAGGGTTAGGGCTAGGGCTAGGGCTTGGCCTAGGTTTAGGGTTAGGGCTAGGTCTAGGGCTAGGGTTAGAGTTAGGGTAAGGGCGAGAGTTAGGGTCAGGGTTAGTGTTAATCTAGGGCAAGTCTAGTGTTAGGGATAGGGATCGTATTAGGGTTAGGCTAGGGCTAGTGTTAGGATTAGGGTTAGGGCTAGGATTAGGGTTAGGGTTAGGGTTAGTGTTAGGATTAGGTTTAGGACTAGGGAAATGGCTAGGGCCAGGGTTAGGGTTAGGGCTAGGGCTAGGGCTAGGCCTAGGTTTAGGGTTAGGTTTAGGGCTGGGGTTAAGGTTAGAGTTTGTGTTAGGGTTAGGGCTAGGGCTAGGGTTAGGGTTAGGGCTAGTTCTATGGCTAGGGTTAGGGTAAGTGTTAGTGTTTTGGTTAGGGTTAGGGCTAGGGCTAGGGCTAGGGCTAGGGTTAGGTTTAGAGTTACGGTTAGGGTTAGGGTTAGGGTTAGTGTTAGGGTTAGGGCTAGGGCAAGTCTAGGGTGATGTTTAACTGTAGAGTTACGGTTAGAGTTTGGGCTAGGGGTAGGGTTAGGTTTAGGGCTAGGGCTAGAGCTAGGGATAGTTTTACGGTTAGGGCTAGGGCTATGGCCAGGCCTAGGTTTAGGTTAGGGCTAGGGCAAGGTTTAAGTTTAGAGTTAGGGTTAGGGTTACTGCTAGGGTAGGGGTTAGAGTTAGGGTTAGGGCTAGGGCTAGGGTTAGAGTTATGGTTAGGGTTAGGGTTATGGCTAGGCCTAGGGTTAGGGTTAGTGTTATTGTTAGGGCTATGGCTAGGGCTAGGGTTAGTGTTAGTGTTAGGGTTAGGGTAAGTATTATGGCTAGTTTAGGTCCAGGGTTAGGGTTCAGTTGGGGTTGGGCTTGGGGTTGGTGTTAGGGTTACGGTTAGGGTTAGGGCTAGGACTAGGGCTAAGGTTAGGGTTAGGGTTAGGATTCGGTTTACGGTTAAGTCTAGGGTGAGTTTAAACCGTAGATTTACGGTTAGGGTTAGGGCTAGGGCTAGGGCTTGGCCTAGGTTTAGGGTGAGGGCTAGTTCTAGGGCTAAGGTTAGAGTTAGGGTTAGGGCTAGTGCTAGCGTCAGGGTTAGGGTTAGGGTTAGGGCTAGGGATAGGGTTAGGGTTAGGGCTAGGGCTAGCGTCAGGGTTAGGGTAAGGTCTAGGGCTAGGGCTATGGTTAGGGATAGGTTTCGGGTTAGGGTTAGGCCTAGGGCTAGGGTTAGGGTTAGCGTTACGGTTAGGGTTAGGGTTAGAGTTAGGGTTAGGGTTAGGGTTAGGGTTTGGGTTAGGGTTAGGGATATGGCTAAGGCTAAGGCTAGGCTTTTGGTTAGGGTTAGGGCTAGGGCTAGTTCTAGGGCTAGGGCTAGGTCTAGGGTTTGGGTTAGGGCTATGGCCAGGGTTAGGGTTAGGATTGGGGATACGTCTAGGGTTAGGATTAACCTTAGGATTCTAGGGCTAGGGTTTGTGTAGGGGTTAGGGCTAGTGCTAGGGCTAGGGCTATGGATAGGGTTAGGGCTAGGGCTAGGGCTTGGCCTAGTTTTAGGGTAAGGGCTAGGTCTAGGGCTAGGGTTAGAGTTAGGGTTAGGGCGAGTGTTCAGGTTAGGGTTAGTTTTAGATCTAGGGAAAGTCTAGGGTTAGGGATAGAGATCGGTTTAGGGTTAGGCTAGGGCTAGTGTTAGGGTTAGGTTTAGGGGTAGGGCTATGGTTAGGGTTAGGGTTAGGGTTAGGTTTAGGGCTAGGGCAAGTGCTAGGGCTAGGTCTAGGATTAGTGCTAGGGTTAGGATTAAGTTTAGAGTTAGGGCTAGGGCTATGGTTAGGTCTATGGTTAGGTTTAGGGTTATGGCTAGGGCTAGGGTTAAGGTATGTATTAGGGTTAGGTCTATGGCTACGGCTAGGTTTAGGGTTAGGGTTAGGGTTAGAGTTATGAATAGGTTTAGGGTTAGCGTTAGGGTTAGGGCTAGGGCTAGGGTTAGTTTTAGAGTTAGGGTTAGGGTTAGAGTTAGGGTTAGGGTTAGGGCTAGGGTTAGGGTTAGGGTTAGGCTCTGACTAGGGCTAAAGCTAGGGCGAGGGTTAGGTTTAGGTTTAGGGTTAGGGTTAGAGTTAAAGTTAGGGTTAGGTTTAGGGCTAGGGCTAGGGTTAGTGTTAGGGCTAGGGCTAGGGTTAGGGTTAGGTCTAGGCTAGGGTTAGGGTTAAGGTTAGGTTTAGGGCTAGGGCTAGATCTAGGTATAGGTTTAGGGTTAGGGCTAGGGCTATGGCTAGGCCTAGGTTTAGGGTTAGGGCTAGGGCAAGGGTTAAGGTTAGAGTTAGGGTTAGGGTTAGAGCTAGTAGTTAGGGTTAGAGTTAGGGTTAGGGCTAGGCCTAGGGCTAGGGTTAGGGTTAGGGTAATGGCTAGGGCTAGGTTTAGGGTTAGTGTTAGTTTTAGGGCTAGGGCTAGGGCTAGGACTAGGGCTAAAGTTAGGGTTAGGGAGAGGATTCGGTTTAGGGTTAGGGCTACGGCGAGGTTTAACCATAGAGTTATGGTTATGGTTAGGGTTAGGGTTAGGATTAGCGCTAGGTCTAGGCTATTTTTTAAGGTTAGGTCTAGGGCTAGGGCTAGTGTTAGGGTTAGGGCTAGCGCTAGCGTTAGGTTTAGGGTTAGGGGTATTTTTTGGGCTATGGTTAGCGTTGGGGTTAGGGTTAGCGTTAGGGCTAGGGCTAGGGCTACGGTTAGGTTTGGGGTTTCGTCTAGGGCTAGGGCTAGGGTTAGGGATAGGGTTCGGTTACGGTTAGGGCTAGGGCTAGGTTTAGGGTTAGAGTTAGGGCTTGGTTTAGGGCTAGGGCTAGGATTAGCTTTAGGGTTAGCGTTAGGGCTAGGGCTCGGTCTTGGGCTATGGTTAGGTTTAGGGTTAGGTCTGGCTAGGGCTAGGGTTAGGGATAGGGTTCGGCTTAGGTTTAGGGCTAGGGCTAGGGGTAGGTCTCGTGTTAGGTTTAGGGTTAGTGCTAGGGCTAGGGTTTTGTTTTTGGTTAGGCCTAGGGCTAAAGCGAGGGTGAGGGTTAGGGTTAGGGTTAGGGTTACGGTTAGGGTTAGGGTTAGGGCTAGGTTTAGGGTTAGGTCTAGGGCTAGTGTTAGGGATAGTGTTCGGCTTAGGGTTAGGGCTAGGGTTAGGTTTAGGGTTTGGGTTAGGGTTAGAGCACGGGCTAGGTCAAGCGTTAGGTTTAGGGCTAGGGTTATGGAAAGGCCTAGGTTTAGGGTTAGGGCTAGTGCTAGGGTTAACTTTAGAGTTAGGGTTAGGGTTAAGGCTAGGGCTATGGCTAGGTCTAGGTTTAGGTTTAGGGTTAGTGTTAGTGTTAGGGTTAGGTGTAGGGCTAGAGTTAGGTCTCGGGTTAGGGTTAGGGTTATGGCTAGGTTTAGGGTTAGGGTTAGTGTTAGGGTTAGGGTTAGGGCTAGGGCTAGATTTAGGATTACGTTTATGGTTAGTGCTAAACCTAGAGTTAGGGATAGGGTTAGGGTTAGGGCTAGGGTAAGGGCTAGTGTTTGTGTTAGGTTTTTGGTTAGGGCTAGGGTTAGGTTTAGGGTTAGGGTTAGGGCTAGTGCCAGGGCTAGGGTTAGGGTTAGGTTTAGGGCTAGGGCTAGGGCTAGGGCTAGGTCTAGAGTTATGGTTAGAGTTAGTGTTAGGGCTAGGGCTGGGACTAGGGCTAGGGTTAGGGTTAGGGTTAGGGTTAGGGTTAGGGCTAGGGCTATTTTTAGGTCTACGGTTAGGGTTATGGTTAGGTTTATTGCTAGAGCTAGGGTTAGGTTTTGGGTTAGGGTTAGAGCTAGGGGTAGCGTTAGGTTTAGGGTAAGGGTTATAGTTTGTTACGCTTAGGGCTAGGGTTAGGGTTAGAGCTAAGGTTAGGGTTAGGGTTATTGTTAGGTCAAGGGCTAGGGCTAATATTAGGGCTAGGGTTAGGGTTAGGGTTAGGGCTAGAGATAGGGTTATGGTAGGTGTTAGTGTTAGGGCTTGGGCTAGGGCTAGGGTTAGGGTTACGGTTAGGATTAGCGTCAGGGTTAGGGCTAGGGCAAGGTTTAACTGTAGAGTTACGGTTAGAGTTTGGGCTATGGTTAGGTTTAGGGTTAGGGCTAGGGTTAGGGCTAGGGCTAGGGCTAGGGTTAGGTCTTGGGTTAGGGTTAGGGTTATGGCTAGGGATAGGGTTAAGGTACGTGTTAGGGTTAGGACTAGCGCTACAGCTAGGTTTAGGTTTACGGTTAGGGTTAGAGTTATGAATAAGTTTAGGGTTAGGGTTAGGGCTAGGGCTAGGGTTAGGTTTAGAATTAGGGTTAGGGTTAGAGTTAGGGTTAGGTTTAGGGCTAGGGTTAGGGTTAGGGTTACTGTTAGAGTTAGGGCTAGGGTTAGGGTTAGGGTTAGGGCTAGGGTTATGGTTAGTGTTAGGGCTAGGGCTAGGGCTAGGGTTAGGGATTGGGTTCGGGTTAGTGTTAGGGCTAGGGCTAGGTTTAGGGTTAGTGCTAGGCTAGGGTTAGGGTTAAGGTTAGGTTTAGGGCTAGCCTAGAGCCTAGAGCTAGGGATAGTTTTAGGGTTAGGGCTAGGGCTATGGCTTGGCCTAAGTTTAGTGTTAGGGTTAGGGCAAGTTTTAAGGTTAGAGTTAGGGTAGGGCTAGGGCTAGGGTTAGGGTTAGAGTTAGGGTTAGGGCTAGGGCTAGGATTAGGGTTAGAGTTAGTGTTAGGGCTAGGGCTAGGGCTAGGGCTAGGTTTAGGTTTAGGGTTAGGTTTAGGATTATGGCTAGGATAGGGTTAGGGTTAGTGTTAGTGTTAGGGCTAGGGCTAGGGCTAGGGCTAGTGTTAATGTTAGGGTTAGGGTTAGGGCTAGTTTAGGTTCAGGGTTCAGGTTCGGTTGGGGTTGGGCTTGGGGTTGGGGTTAGGGTTAGGGTTAGGGTTAAGGCTAGGACTAGGGCTAGGGTTAGGGTTAGGGTTAGGGTTAGGGTTAGGGTTAGGATTCAGTTTAGGGTTAGGGCTAGGGCGAGGTTTAACCGTAGAGTTACGGTTAGGGTTAGGGCTAAGGCTAGGGCTTGGCCTAGATTTAGGGATAGGGCTAGTTCTAGGGCTAAGATTAGAGTTAGGGTTAGGGCGAGGTGTAGGGTTAGGGTTAGGGCTAGGGCTAGGATTAGGGTTAGAGTTAGGGTTAGGGTTAGGGCTAGGGTTAGGTTTAGCGTTCGGGTTAGGTTAGGCCTAGGGCTAGGTTTAGGGTTAGAGGTACAGTTAGGTTTAGGTTTAGGGTTAGGGTTAAGGTTAGGGCTAGGGCTAAGGCTAGGGCTAGGGCTAGGCTGATGGTTAGGGTCTGGGCTAGGGCTAGGGCTAGGGTTAGGGTTAGTGTTCCGGTTAGGGTTAGGGCTAGGGCTATGGTTAGGGTTTGGGTTAGGATTAGGTTTAGGGTTAGGGTTAGGGTTAGTGCTAGGGTTTGTGTTAGGTTTTTGGTTAGGGCTAGGGTTAGGTTTAGTTTTAGTGTTAGAGGTAGTGCCAGGGCTAGGGTTAGGGTTAGGTTTAGGGCTAGGGCTAGTGCTAGGTCTAGAGTTATGGTTAGGGTTAGTGTTAGGGCTAGGGCTAGGTCTAGGGCTAGGGTTAGGATTAGGGTTATGGTTAGTGCTAAACCTAGAGTTAGGGATAGGGTTAGGGCTAGGGCTAGGGCTAGTGCTAGGGTTGTGGTTAGGGTTAGTGTTAGGGCTATGGCTGGGACTAGGGCTAGGGTTAGGGTTAGGGTAGGGCCAGGGCTAGTTTTAGGGTTAGGTTTATTTTTAGGGCTAGAGCTAGCGTTAGGCTTATGGTTAGGGTTTGAGGTTGCGCTAGGGTTAAGGTCTGTCTAGGCTTAGATTACGAGCTAGGGTCAGGGTTAGGGCTAGAGCTAGGGTTAGGGTTAGGTCTTGGGCTAGGGCTAGGGTTAGGGTTACAGTTAGGTTTAGGGTTAGGGCTAGGGATAGGGTTAGGTTTTGGGTTAGGGCTAGGGCTAAAGTTAGGGCGAGGTTTAGGGTTAGGGTTAGGGTTACGGTTAGGATTAGGGTTAGGGCTAGGGTTAGGGTTAGGGTTATGTCTAGGGTTATTGATAAGTTTCGGGTTAGGTTTAGGGCTAGGGGTAGGTTTAGTGTTTGGGTTAGGGTTAGGGCAAGGGCTAGGTCAAGCGTTAGGGTTAGGGCTATGGCTATGGACAGGCCTAGGTTTAGGGTTAGGGCTACGGCTATTGTTAATGTTAGAGTTAGGGTTAGGGTTAAGGCTAGGGTTAGGGCTAGGTCTAGGGTTAGGTTTAGGGTTAGTGTTAGTGTTAGGGTTAGGTCTAGGGCTAGAATTAAGTCGGGTTAGGATTAGGGTTATGGCTAGGGCTAGGGTTAGGGTTAGGGTTAGGGCTAGGGCTAGGGCTAGGGTTAGGGTTAGGATTATGGTTATGGTTAGTGGTAAACCTAGAGTTAGGGCTATGGTTAGGGTTAGGGCTAGGGCTAGGGCTAGGGCTAGGGTTAGGGCTAGGATTTGTTTTGGGGTTTGGGTTAGGGCTAGGGCTATGGCTAGGGTTAGGTCTAGGGCCAGGGCTAGGGGTAGGGTTAGGGATAGGGTTCGGGTTAGGGTTAGGCCTAGGGCTAGGTTTAGGTTTTGAGTTACGGTTAGGGTTAGGGTTAGGGTTAGAGTTAGAGTTCGGGTTAGTGTTAGGGTGAGGGTTAGGGATAGGGCTACGGTTAGGGTTCGGGTTCGGGTTAGGTTTAGTGCTAGGGCTAGTGTTAGAGTTAGGGTTCAGATTAGGTCAGGGTTAGGGGTAGGTCTATGGTTAGGGTTAGGGTTATGGCTAGGGCTAGGGTTATGGTTAGTGTTAGGGTTAGGGCTAGGGCTAGGTCTAGGGTTAGTGTTTGGGTTAGCGTTAGGATTAAGGTTAGGGATAGCTCTGTGCTCAGGTTTGGGATTGTGGTTGGGCTTATGGTTGTTGTTAGGTTTAGTTTTAGGTTTAATGCTAGGGCTAGGGCTAGGGTTAGGGTTAGTATTAGGGCTAGGGTTAGCGTTATGATTAGGGTTAGGACTAGGGTTAGGATTAGGGTTACGGCTTGGGTTAGGGCTAGGTTTAGTGTTAGGGTTAGGTTTAGGGCTAGGGCTAGGCTTATTTTAGGGTTTGATCTAGGACTAGGGATAGGGTTAAGGATAGGGTTCGGGTTAGGGTTAGGGCTAGGGCTAGGGTTAGGGTTAGAGTTACGGTTAGGGTTAGGGTTAGAGATAGGGTTAGGGTTAGGGCTAGGGCTAGGGCTAGGCTTATTTTTAGGGTTAGGTCTAGGGCCAGGGCTAGGGTTAGGGTTAGGGTTAGGGCTAGGGCTAGCGTTAGGTTTAGGGTTAGGGTTATATTTTGGGCTAGGGTTAGCGTTAGGGTTAGGGTTAGTGTTAGGGCTAGCGCTAGGGTTAGGGCTACGGTTAGGTTTAGGTTTACGTCTAGGGCTAGGGCTAGGGTTAGGGTTGGGGCTCGGTTTACGGTTAGGGCTAGGGCTAGGGCTAGGCTTAGGGTTAGAGGTAGGGTTTGGGTTAGGGCTAGGGCTAGGATTAGGGTTAGGCTTAGCGTTAGAGCTTGGACTAGGGCTTGGGCTATGGTTAGGTTTAGGGTTAGGTCTAGGGCTAGGTCTAGGGTTAGGGATAGGGTTCGGGTTAGGTTTAAGGGCTAGGGCTAGGCTTAGGGTTAGAGTATGGTTAGGGTTAGTGCTAAGGCTAGGGTTAGGTTTTGGGTTAGGGCTAGTGCTAAAGCTAGGGCAAGGGTTAGGGTTAGGGTTACGGTTAGGGTTAGGGTTAGGGTTAGGGCTAGGTTTAGTGTTAGAGTTTGGGTTAGGTTTAGGGCAAATGCTCGGTCAAGCATTAGGTTTAGGGCTAGGGCGATGGACCGGCCTACGTTTAGAGTTAGGGCTAGGGCTAGGGTTAACGTTAGAGTTAGGGTTAGAGTTAGGGCTAGGGCTAGGGCTAGATCTTGATTTAGTTTTAGCGTTAGTGTTAGTGTTAGGGCTAGGTCTAGGTCTTAGTTAAATCTCAGGTTAGGGTTAGTGTTACGGCTAGGGTTAGGGTTAGGTTTAGGGCTAGGGCTAGGGCTAGGGCTAGGGTAGGTTTGGGATTAGTGTTATGGTTAGTGCTAAATGTAGAGTTAGGGATAGGATTAGGGTTAGGGCTAGGGCTAGGGCTAGGGTTTGTGTTAGGTTTTAGGTTAGGGCTAGGGTTAGGTTTATGGTTAGGGTTAGGGCTAGTGCCAGGTCTAGGTTTAGGGTTAGGTTTAGGGCTAGGGCTAGTGCTAGGTCTAGAGTTATGGTTAGGGTTAGTGTTAGGGCTAGGGCTTTGACTAGGGCTAGGGTTAGGGTTAGGTTAGGGTTAGGGTTCGGGTTAGGGCTAGGTCTAGGTTTAGGGTTACGGCTTGGGCTATTGCTAGGGCTACGGTTAGGGTTACGGTTAGGTTTAGGGTTAGAGCTTGGGTTAGGGTTTGGATTACGGTTAGGGCTAGGGGTAGCGTTAGGTTAGGGTTAGGGTTATTAGGTCTAGGGCTAGGCTAGGGTTAGGGGTAGCATTAGGGCTAGTGCTAGTGTTAGGGTTAGAATTAGGGTTAGGATTAGGGCTATGGTTATGGTTTGGTTAGGTTTAGGGCTAGGTCTAGGGCTAGGGCTAGGGCTAGGGGTAGGGTTAGGTTTAGGGTAGGGTCCGGTCTAGGCTTAGGGTACGAGCTAGGTTTAGGGTTAGGGCTAAGGTTACGGTTAGGTCTAGGGCTAGGGCTAGGGTTAAGGATAGGTTTTGGTTTCGGGTTAGGGCTAGGTCTAGGTTTAGGTTTAGAGTTAGGGTTAGGGTTAGAGTTAGAGTTTGGGTTATTGTTAGGGTTAGGGTTATGGTTAGGGCTAGGGCTAGTGTTACAGTTAGGGTTCGGTTTAGGGCTATGGTTAGGGGTAGGTCTAGGTTTAGGTTTAGTGTTATGGCTATGGCTAGGGTTAGGGTTAGTGTTAGGGTTAGGGTTAGGGCTAGGGCTATGGTTAGGGTTTGGGTTAGGATTAGGGTTAGGGTTAGGGTTAGTGCTAGGGTTAGGGTTAGGTTTAGGTTTGGGGTTGGGGTTTGGCTGGGGTTGGTGTTAGGGTTAGGGTTAGGGTTATGGTTAGGTGTAGGGCTAGGGCTAGGGTTAGGGTTAGGGTTAGGGCTAGGGCTAGGGTTAGGCTTAGGACTAGGGCTAGGGCTAGGGTTAGGGTTAGGGTTAATGTTAGGGCTAGGGCTAGGTTTATTGTTAGGGTTATGGCTAGGGCTATGGTTAGGTTTAGGGTTAGGTCTAGTGCTAGGGCTAGGGCTAGGGCTAGGTTTGGGATTAGGGTTATGGTTAGTGCTAAATGTAGAGTTAGGGATTGGATTAGGGTTAGGGCTAGGGCTAGGGCTAGTGTTTGTGTTAGGTTTTTGGTTAGGGCTAGGGTTAGGTTTAGGGTTAGGGTTAGGGCTAGTGCCAGGGCTAGGTATAGGGTTAGGTTTAGGGCTAGGGCTAGTGCTAGGTCTAGAGTTATGGTTAGGGTTAGTGTTAGGGCTAGGGCTGGGACTAGGGCTAGGGTTAGGGTTAGGTTAGGGTTAGGGTTAGGGTTAGGGCTAGGACTAGGGTTTGGGTTAGGGCTTGGGCTATTGTTAGGGCTACGATTAGGGTTACGGTTAGGCTTAGGGCTAGTGCTTGGGTTAGGGTTTGGATTACGGTTAGGGCTAGGGGTAGCGTTAGTTTAGCGTTATGGTTATGGTTAGGGCTAGGGTTACGCTTAGAGCTAGGGTAAGGGTTAGAGCTAAGTTTAGGGTTATTGTTATTGTTACGTCTAGGGCTAGGCTAGGGTTAGGGGTAGCATTAGGGATAGTGCTAGGGTTAGGGTTAGAATTAGGGTTAGGGTTAGGGTTATGGTTATGGTTTGGTTAAGTTTAGGGCTAGGGCTAGGTCTAGGGGAAGGGTTAGGGTTACGGTTTGGTTAAGTTAGGGCTAGGTTTAGGGTTAGGGCTATGGCTAGCGTTGGTCTTAGGGTTAGGGTAGAGGTTGCACTAGGGTTAGGGTCCGGTCTAGGCTTAGGGTACTAGCTAGGTTAAGGGTTAGGGCTAAGGTTACGGTTAGGTCTAGGGCTAGGGCTAGGGTTAGGGATAGGGTTCGGGTTCGGCCTAGGGCTAGGTCTAGGGTTAGGTTTAGAGTTAGGGTTAGGGTTAGAGTTAGAGTTCGGGTTATTGTTAGGGTTAGGGTTATGGTTAGGGCTAGGGCTAGTGTTACAGTTAGGGTTCAGTTTAGGGCTATGGTTAGTGGTAGGTCTAGGTTTAGGTTTAGGGTTATGGCTATGGCTAGGGTTAGGGTTAGTGTTAGGGTTAGGGCTAGGGCTAGGGCTATGGTTAGGGTTTGGGTTAGGATTAGGGCTAGTGTTAGGGTTGGGGTTTGGCTGGGGTTGGTGTTAGGGTTAGGGTTAGGGTTAGGTGTAGGGCTAGGGCTAGGGTTAGGGTTAGTATTAGGGCTAGGGTTAGGGTTAGGGTTAGGGTTAGGGTTAGGGCTAGGGCTAGGGCTAGGCTAGGGTTAAGTTTAGGGTTAGGGCTAGGGCTACGGCTAGGGCTAGGGCTAGGGCTAGGGTTAGTGTTAAGGTTAGGGTTAGGGCTATGGCTAGGGTTAGCGTTATGGCTAGGGTGAGGGCTAGGGCTACGTTTAGGTTTAGGGTTAGGTCTAGGGCTAGGGCTAGGGTTAAGGTTAGGGCTAGGGCTAGCTTGAGG
>CM027390.1:125030452-125034768 GCA_015711505.1 Sylvilagus bachmani | reverse complement strand
GTTAGGGTTAGTGTTAGGGCTAGTGTTAGGGCTAGTGTTAGGGTGAGGGATAGTGCTAGGGTTAGGCTTAGGGTTAGGGCTAGGGCTAGGGTTAGGGTTAGAGATAGGGTTAGGGATAGGTCTAGGGTTAGTGCTAGGGCTTGGGTTAGGGCTAGGGTTACATTTAGGGTTAGGGCTAGGTCCAGGGCTAGGGCTAGGGTTATGGTTATGGATAGGTTTAATACTCGGGCTAGGGCTAGGGCTAGGGCTATGTTTAGGTTTAGGGTTAGGGTTAGGACTAGGGCTAGGGTTAGTGTTAGTGTTAGGTTTAGGGATACGTCTAGGGATACGTCTAGGGCTAGGGCTAGGGCTATTGCTAGGGTTAGGGTTAGGGTTAGGGTTAGGGTTAGGGTTAGGGTTAGGGTTAGTGTGAGGCCTAGGGCTAGGTTTAGGGTTAGGCCTAGTTCTATGGCTATGGCTACGGTTAGGTATAGGGCTAGAGCTAGGTTTTGGGTTAGGGTTAGGTTTAGGGCTAGGGCTCGTTAACTTTAGGTTAGTGTTAGAGTTTGGGCTAGGGTGAGGGTTAGAGCTAGTCTAGTGTTAGCTATAGGGTTAATGCTAGGGCTGGGATTAGGGTTACAGTTAGGGTTAGGGTTAGGGCTAGGGTTATGGCTATGTTTAGGGTTAGGGTTAGCACTAGTGTTAGGATTAGGTCTAGTGTTAGGGTACGAGCTAGGGTTAGGGCTAGGGCTAGGGTTAGGGATAGGATTAGGCCTAGGGCTAAGGTTAGGGTTAGGGCTAGGGCTAGGGCTAGGTTTATTGGTAGGGCTAGGGTTAGGGTTAGTGTTAGGTTTAGGGATACATCTAGGGCTAGGGCTACGGCTAGGGTTAGGGTTAGGGTTAGGGTTAGGGTTAGGGCTAGGGCTAGCACTAGGTTAAGGGTTAGTGTTAGAGTTTGGGCTAGGGTTAAGGTTAGGTCTAGGGTTAGGGTTAGTGTTAGGGCTAGGGCCAGGGCTAGGTTTAGGGTTAGGGTTAGGCTAGGGCTAGGGTTAAGATTAGGGTTAGTGTTAGAGATTGGGCTAGGGTTAGGGCTAGGGCTAGGGCTAGGGTTAGGGTTAGGGTTTGGGTTAGTGCTAGAGCTAGAGTTAGGTTTACGGTTAGGGCTAGGGCCAGGGCTAGGGCTAGGGTTAGGTCAGGGATATGTTTAGGGCTGGGGCTAGGGCTAGTTCTAAGGTTATGTTTAGGGTTAGGGTTAGGGCTTGAACTAGGGCTAGGGCTAGGGTTAGGGTTAGTGTTAGGGTTAGGGTTAGGGCTAGGGCTAGGTTTAGGTTTAGGTTTAGGCTAGGGCTAGGGTTATGGTTAGGGTTAGGTTTAGAGATTGGGCTAGGATTATGGTTAGGGCTAGGGTTAGGGTTAGGGTTAGGGTTAGGGTTAGAGTTACAGCTAGAATTAGGGTTAGCTTTAGTGTTAGGGCTAGGGTCAGGGCTAGTGCTTGGGTTAGGGTTAGGAGTAGGGCTAGGGCTAGGGCTAGGGCTCGGGCTAGGGTTAGCGTTAGGGTTAGGGTTAGGTCTAGGGCTAAGGTTAGGGTTAGGTTTAGCTTTAGTGTTCGGGGTAGGGTTAGGGCTAGGGTTAGGGTGAGGGCTAGGGCTAGGGTTAGGGTTAGTGTTAGGGCTAGGGCTAGGGTTAGGGTTAGAGTTAGGGTTAGGGTTATGGCTAGGGTTAGGGTTAGGGTTAGTCTTAGGGCTAGCGCTAGGTCTAGGATTAGGGTTAAGTTTAGTGATAGGGCTAGGGTTAATGCTGGGGCTTGGGTTAGGGCTAGGGTTAGGGATAGTGCTAGTGTTAGTGTTAGGTTTAGGGCTAGGGCTAGGGCTAGGGGTAGGGTTAGGGTTAGGGTTATGGTTAGGGTTATGGTTAGGGTTAGGGCTAGGGCTAGGGCTAGGTTCAGGTGTAGGTGTAGGGTTTGGGTTAGGGCTAGGGCTAGCGTTAGGCTTAGGGTTAGGGTTAGAGTTTGCACTAGGGTTAGGTTTATGTCTAGGGTTAGGGTAGGGGCTAGGGTTAGGGTTAGGGCTAGGGCTACAGTTAGGGTTCGGTTTAGGGCTTGCAAAGGGATAAGGATAGGGTTCGGTTTAGGGTTAGGGTTAGGGCTATGGCTATGGTTAGGGTCAGGCCTAGAGCTAGGGCTAGTGCTATGATTAGGTTTAGGGTTAGGTCTAGGGCTAGGGCTCAGGTTAGGGTTAGGGTTCGGGTTATGGTTAGGGCTAGGTCTAGGCTTAGGTTTAGATTTAGGGTTAGGGTTAGGTTTAGGGTTAGGGTTAGGGCTACGGCTAAAGCTAGGTCGAGGCTTAGCATTAGGGTTACTGTTAGGGTTAGGGCTAGTGCTAGGGTTAGGGATAGGGTTCGGGTTAGATTTAGGGCTAGGGCTAGTGTTAGGGTTCGGGGTAGAGCTAGGTCTAGTGTTAGGCTTAGAGTTAGGTTTAGGGCTTGGGCTAGAGTTAGGTCTAGGGTTAGGGTTAGGGCTAGGGCTAGGGCTAGGCCTAGGGTTAGGGTTAGGGCTAGGGCTAGGGCTAGGCCTAGGGTTAGGGTTAGGGTTTGGGTTAGGGCTAGGGCTAGGGTTAGGGGTAAGTGTAGGGCTAGGGTGAGCAATAGTGTTAGGGTTAGGGTTAGGGTTAGGGCTAGGGTTAGGATTAGGGTTGTGGTTGGGGTTTGGCTTGGTGTTGGTGTTAGGGATATGGTTAGGTTTAGGGCTAGGGCTAGGGTTAGGGTTAGGGTTACGGTTAGGGCTAGGCCTAGGGTTAGGGTTAGGGCTACGTCTAGGTTTAGGGTTAGGGTTAGGGTTTGGGCTAGGGCTAGCGTTACACTTAGGGTTAGGGTTAGAGTTTGCGCTAGGGTTAGGGTTAGGTGTATGGTTAGGTTACATGATAGGGTTAGGGTTAGGGCTGGGCCTAGGGTTAGGGTTAGTGTTAGGTTAGGGCTAGATGTAGGGTTAGGTATAGTGTTCGGGTTAGGTTTAGGGCACGGGCTAGGGTTAGGTTTAGGGCTCGCGAAGGGATAAGGATAGGGTTCTGGTTAGGGTTAGGGTTAGGGCTAGGGCTAGGGTTAGGGTTAGCGTTAGGGTTAGGATTAGGGTTAGGGTTAGGGTTAGTGTTAGAGTTAGGGCTGGGTGTAGGGTTAGGGTTAGGGTTAGTGCTAGGGCTAGGGTTACGGCTAGTGTTATGGTCAGGGTTAGTGTTAGGGCTAGGGCTAGGGCTAGGGCTAGGGTTAGGGCCAGTGTTAGGGTTAGGGTTAGGGCTATGGTTAGGTTTAGGGTAGGGCTAGGGCTAGGGCTAGGGCTACGGTTAGGGTTAAGTTTAGGTCTAGGGCTAGGGCTAGGATTAGGGATAGGGTTCAAGTTAGGGTTAGGGCTCGGGCTAGTGTTAGGTTTAGGGTTAGAGTTAGGGTTAGATTTAGGGCTAGGTTTAGTGTTCGAGTTAGGGTTAGGGCTATTGCTAAAGATAGGGCGAGGGTTAGGGTTAGGGTTACGGTTAGATTAGGGTTAGGGCTAGGGTTAGGGATAGGGTTAGGTTTATGGCTAGGGCTAGAGCTAGGGCTAGGGTTAGGGTTAGGGCTAGTGCTTGGGCTAGGGCTATGGCTAGGCCTAGGTTTAGGGTTAGGGTTAGATTTTGGGCTAGGGTTAGGCTTAGAGCCAGGGTTAGGGTACGGCTAGGGGTAGGGTTAGGGCTAGAGCTAGGGTTACGTTTAGAGTTAGGGCTAGGGCCAGGGCTAGGGCTAGGGTTATGGTTACGGATAGGTTTAGGACTCGGGCTAGGGCTAGGGCTAGGGCTATGTTTAGGGTTAGGGTTAGGGTTAGGGCTAGGGCTAGTGCTATTGCTAGGGTTAGGGTTAGGGTTAGGGTTAGGGTTAGGCTTAGGCTTAGGCTTAGGTTTAGGGTGAGGCCTAGGGCTAGGTTTAGGGTTAGGCCTAGTTCTATGGCTATGGCTACGGTTAGGGTTACTGTTAGGTATAGGGCTAGAGCTAGGTTTTGGGTTAGGGTTAGGTTTAGGGCTAGGGCTAGTTAACTTTAGGTTAGTGTTAGAGTTTGGGCTAGGGTGAGGGTTAGAGCTAGGCTAGTGTTAGCTATAGGGTTAATGCTAGGGCTGGGATTAGGGTTACAGTTAGGGTTAGGGTTAGGGCTAGGGTTAGCGTTAGGGTTATGGCTATGGTTAGGGTTAGTGTTAGGGCTAGGGTTAGGGTTAGGGTTATGGCTATGTTTAGGGTTAGGGTTAGCACTAGTGTTAGGATTAGGTCTAGTGTTAGGGTACGAGCTAGGGTTAGGACTAGGGCTAGGGTTAGGGATAGGA
>CM027390.1:125007952-125025452 GCA_015711505.1 Sylvilagus bachmani | reverse complement strand
ATAGGTTTAGTGTTAGGGTTAGGTCTAGGGTTTGGGCTAGGGTTATTTTTAGGGTTAGGGCTAGGTCTTTGGCTAGGGTTAGGGTTAGAGTTGGGGTTAGGGATTGGGTTAGGATTAGGGTTAGGGTTAGGGTTAGGGTTAGGACTAGGGCTAGGTTTAGTGTTAGGGTTAGGGCCAGGACTAGGGCTAGGGCTAGGGTTAGGTTTAAGGTTAGTGCTAGGGTTAGGGTTAGGTCTAGGGTTAAGGTTAGGGCTGGGTTAGCGTTAGGTCAAGTTCTATGGCTAGGGTTAGAGTTAGGTTTAGGGCTAGTGTCAGAGTTAGGGTTAGGGTTAGGGTTTGGGTTAGGGTTAGGGTTGGTTTAGCGTTAGGTTTAGGATCAGGGTTAGAGTTGGGGCTAGTGTTAGGCTTAGGGCTAGGGTAGGGTACAGGATAGCGGTAGGTTTAGGGCTAGGGTTACGGTTAGGGTTAGGGTTATGTTAGGACTAGGGTTAGGGTTAGGTTTAGGTCTAGGTCTAGGGCTAGGTTTAGGGTTAGTGTTAGGGTTAGGGCTAGGGCTAGGGCTAGGCTTAAGGTTTGAGTTGGAGTTAGGGATTGGGTTAGGGTTATGGTTGTGGTTAGGGCTAGGGCTAGGGCTAGGGTTATGGTTAGGGTTAGGAGGAGGGCTAGGTTTAGGGTTCGGGTTAGGATTAGGGCTAGAGCTAGTGTTAGGGTTAGGGTTATGGTTAGGGTTAGGGTTAGGGCTAGGGTTAGGTTTAGGTTTAGGGCTAGGCCTTGGGCTAGTGCTACCATTAGGGTTAATGTTAGGGCTAGGGTTAGTGTTAGGGTTAGAACCAGCCTTAGGTTTAGGGTTAGGGTTAGGGTTAAGGTTACGGTTCGGGCTAGGGCTAGAGCTAGGGTTAGGGCTAGGGTTAGGTTTAGGGTTAGGTTTAGGGTTACGGTTAGAGTTGGGGTTAGGGATTGGGTTAGGTTTAGGGTTATAGTTGGGTTTAGGGATTGGTTTAGGGTTAGGTTTAGGGTTAGGGTTAGGGCTAGGCTAGGGTTAGGGTTAGAGTTGGGGTTAAGGCTAGTGTTAGGGTTAGGGTTAGGGCTAGGGCTAGGGCTAAGGCTAGGACTAGGGTAAGGGTTCATTTTAGGGCTAGGGCTAGGGTTAGGTTTAGGGTTAGTGTTAGGATTAGGGTTAGGGTTAGGTCTCACGTTAGGGTTAGTTCTAGGGTTAGGGTGAGTTTTAGTTCTAGGCCTAGGGCTACGGGTAGGGTTAGGTTTAGGGTTAGTGCTAGGGTTAGGTTTAGGGCTAGGCTTAGGGTTAGCGCTAGGGTTAGGGTTATATCTCAGGCTAGGGCTAGGGTTATGGTTAGGGCTAAGGTTAGGGTTATGTCTAAGGCTAGGGCTAGGGTTAGGGTTAGTGTTAGGATTATGGACAGATCTAGGACAGGGCTAGGGTTAGGGTTAGGGTCAGGATTAGGGCTATGGTTTGGGTTAGGGCTAGGGCAAGGGATAGGTTTAGGGCTAGGGCTAGGACTAGGGCTAGGGCTAATCCTAGGGTTAGGGTTAGGGCTTGGGCTAGGGCAAGTCCTAGGTTTAGGGTTAGGGCTATGTCTAGGTTTGGGGTTAGAGTTAGTGTTAGGGTAGGGCTAGGGTTAGGTTTAGTTAGGGTTAGGTCTGGGGCTAGGACTAGGGATAGGGCTAGGGTTAGGTTAAGTTTAGGGTTAGGGTTATGGTTAGGCCTAGGTCTAGGGTTAGGTTTAGTGTTAGGGTTAGGGCTAATTCTAGGGCTAGGGTTATGTTTATAGTTGGGGTTAGGGCCGGTGTTAGGGTTAGGGTTAGGGTTAGGGCTAGGGCTAGGGATATGGCTAGGGCTAGGTTTAAGGTTAGGATTAGGTCTAGGGTTTGGGCTAGGGTTATAGTTAGGGTTAGGTCTTGGTCTTGGGCTAGGGTTAGGGTTAGAGTTAGGGTTAGGGATTGGGTTAGGGTTAGGGTTATTGTTAGGGCTAGGGCTAGGTGTAGGGCTAGGGTTAGTGTTAGGGTTAGGGCTAGGGTTAGGGTTAGGGTAGGCCTAGGGCTAGGGCTAGGGCTAGGGCTTGGGTTAGGGTTAGGTTTAGTGCTAGGGTTAGGGTTAGGGCTAGTTTTAGGGTTAGTGCTAGGTTTAGGGTTAAGGTTTTGTGTAGGGCTAGGGCTAGGGTTAGATTTAGGGTTAGGATTAGGGCCAGGGATAGGTTTAGGGTTAGAATTGTGTTTAGGGATTGCGTTAGGCATAGGGCTAGGTTTAGGGCTAGGGCTAGGGCTAGGGCTAGGGTTATGGCTAGGGCTAGGTTTAGTGTTAGGGTTAGGTCTAGGGTTTGCGCTAGGGTTATTGTTAGTGTTAGGGCTAGGTCTTGGGCTAGGGTTAGGGTTAGATTTGGGGTTAGGGATTTGGTTAGGGTTAGGGTTAGGGTTTGTGCTAGGGCTAGGGGTAGGGCTAGGGTTAGTGTTAGGGTTGGGGTTAGGAACTGGGTTAGGTTTTGGGTTATGCCTAGGGCTATGTTTAGGGTTAAGTTTAGGTTTAGAACTATGGCTATGGTTAGGGTTAGAGTTAGTGCTAGGGTGAGGGTTAGGGTTAGGGTTAGGGTTATGGTTAGGGCTAGGATTAGTGTTAGGGCAAGGGCAAGGTCTAGGGTTAGGGTTACGGTAGGGCTATGATTATGGTTCCGGTTAGGGCTAGGCCTAGGGTTAGGGCTAGGGTTAGGGTTAGGGTTAGTGCTAGGGTTAGGGTTAGGGCTAGGGCTAGGGCTAATCCTAGGGTTAGGGTTAGGGCTTGGGCTAGGGCATGGGATAGGTTTAGGGCTAGGGCTAGGGCTAGGTTTGGGGTTAGAGTTAGTGTTAGGGTAGGGCTAGGGTTAGGTTTAGTGTTAGGATTAGGGCTAGTTCTAGGGCTATATTTGGGGTTAGGGCCAGTGTTAGGGTTAGGGTTAGGGTTAGGGCTAGGGCTAGGGATAGGGCTAGGGCTAGGGCTAGGTTTAGGGTTAGGTGTAGGGCTAGGGTTAGGGTTAGGGTTAGGGCTAGGGCTGGGCTACGGTTAGGGATTGGGTTAGTATTAGGGCTGGGTTTAGGGTTAGGGTTAGGGCTAGGGCTAGTTCTAGGGCTATGGCCAGGGTTAGGGTTAGGGTCGGGCTAGGGCTAGGTTTTGGGTTAGGGTTAGGGCTAGGGCTAGGGTTAGGATTAGGTTTAGGGCTAGGGCTACGGCTAGGGCTAGACCAAGGGTTATGTTTAGGGCTAGCGTTAGGGCCAGGCCTAGTTTTAGGGTTAGGGCTATGGCTAGGTTTAGGGTTAGAGATAGTGTTAGGGTAGCACTATGGCTAGGCCTAGGGCTAGGGTTAGGGTTAGGGTTAGTGCTATACCTAGGGCTAGGGCTAGGATTAGTGTTATCCTTAGTGCTAGGGTTAGGTTTAGGGTTAGGATTAGGGCTACGGCTAGGTTTAGGGTTAGAGTTGGGACTAGGGATTGGGTTAGGGTTAGGGTTAGGGTTAGGGCTAAGGGTAGAGCTCGTGTTAGGGTTAGGGTTAGGTTTAGGTTTAGGTTTTGGTTACGGATAGTGTTGGGTTTAGGGATTGGGTTAGGGTTAGTGTTAGGGTTAGGGTTAGGGTTAGTGCTAGGGCTAGGGCTAGGGCTAGTGCTAGGGCTAGGGTTAGAGCTATGGCTTGGGTTAGGGTTAGAGATAGTGTAAGAGTTAGCGCTAGGGCTAGGCCTAGGGCTACACTTAGGGTTAGGGTTAGGTTTAGGCCTAGGGCTAGGGTTAGGTCTCTGGTTAGGGTTAGGTTTAGTCCTAGATCTAGGGTTAGATTTAATATTAGGGTTAGGGCTAGGGCTAGGTCTAGGGATAGGGATAGGGCTAGGGTTAGTGTTAGAGTTGGGGTTAGGTATTGTGTTAGGGTGTGGGTTAGGGTTCAGGCTAGGGCTAGGTCTAGAGCTAGGGCTATTTTTAGGGTTAGTTTAGGTCTAAGGCTAGGGGTAGGTTTATGGTTAGGATTAGGGTTAGGGATAGGGTTAGGGTTAGGGTTAGGGCTAAGATTAGGGTTAGGGTTAGTGTTAGGGCTAGGCCTAAGGCTAGGGTTAGGGTTAGGGTTAGGGTTAGGGCTAGGATTAGGGTTAGGGTCAGGGCTACAGTTAGGGTTAGGGCTAGGTTTAGGTTTAGGTTTAGGTCTAGGTCTAGGGCTAGGGTTAGGGTTACAGTTAGGATTAGGGCTAGGGACAGGATTATGGTTAGGGTTAATGTTAGTTGTAGGGCTAGGGTTAGGGCTAATGTTAGGGTTAGGGTTAGGGCTAGGGCTTGGGTTAGGGTTAGGGCTAGGTCTAGGACTAGGGTTAGGGTTAGGTTTAGGGTTATGTTTAGGATTGTTTTTGGGTTTGGAGTTGGGCTTGTTGTTGGGGTTAGGGTTAGGATTAGGGTTAGGGTTAAAGTTAGGGCTAGGGCTAGGGTTAGGCCAAGGGTTAGGGCAAGGGCTAGGGTTATTGTTAGGGTTAGAGTTAGGGTTAGGAATGGGTTAGGGTTATGGTTATGTTTAGGGTTAATGCTAGGGCTAGGGCTAGGGCTAGAGCTATGGTTAGGGTTAGGGTTTGGGTTAGGCCTAGGGCTATGTTTAGGGTTAAGTTTAGTGTTAGAACTAGGGCTATGGTTAAGGTTAGAGTTAGTGCTAGGGTGAGGGTTAGGATTATGGTTAGGGCTAGGATTAGGGTTAGGGCTAGGGCAAGGGCTAGGTTTAGGGTTAGGGTTAGTGCTATGATTAGGGTTCGGGTTAGGGCTAGGTGTAGGGCTAGGGCTAGGGTTAGGGTTAGTGTTAGTGCTAGGGTTAGGGTAGGGCTAGGGTTAAGGTTAGGGCTGCATTAGGGTTAGGTCAAGTCTAGGGCTAGGGTAGAGTTAGTGTTAGGGCTAGTGTCAGAGTTAGGGTTAGGGTTTGGGTTATGGTTAGGGTTGGTTTAGCGTTAGGTTTAGGGTTAGGGTTAGAGTTTGGGCTAAAGTTAGGGTTAGGGCTAGGTTTAGGGTACAGGATAGCGGTAGGTTTAGGGCTAGGGTTAGGGTTATGGTTATGGCTAGGACTAGGGTTAGGGTTAGGGTTAGGTCTAGTGTTAGGGCAAGGGCTAGGGTTAGGCCTAGGGTTAGGGCAAGGGCTAGGGTTAAGTCTAATGTTAGGGCAAGGGCTAGGGTTAGGCCTAGGGTTAGGGCAAGGGCTAGGGTTAGGTCTAGTGTTAGGGGTAGTGTGAGGGCTGGGATTAGGGTTAGGGTTAGGGTTATATTAAGGGCTAGGCTTAGGGTTAGGGCTAGGGTTAGGGTTATGTCTAAGGCTAGACTAGGGTTAGGTTTAGGGCTAGGGTTAGGATTATGTCTAAGGCTAGGGCTAGGGTTATGGTTAGTGTTAGGGTTAGGGATAGCTCTAGGACAGGGCTAGGGTTAGGGTTAGGGTCAGGATTAGGGCTATGGTTAGGGTTAGGGCTAGGGCAAGGGATAGGTTTAGGGCTAGTGCTAGGGCTAGGGGTAGGGTTAGGGCTAATCCTAGGGTTAGGGTTAGGGCTTGGGCTAGGGCAAGGCCTAGGTTTAGGGTTAGGGCTATGTCTAGATTTGGGGTTAGAGTTAGTGTTATAGTAGGGCTAGGGTTAGGTTTAGTGTTAGGGTTAGGTCTAGGGCTGGGGCTAGGTTTAGGGTTAGGGTTAGGCCTAGGGCTAGGCTTAGGTCTCGTATAGGGTTAGGGTTAGGCCTAGGTCTAGGGTTAGGTTTAGTGTTAGGGTTAGGGCTAGTTCTAGGGCTAGGGTTATGTTAATAGTTGGGGTTAATGCCAGTGTTAAGGTTAGGGTTAGGATTACGGCTAGGGCTAGGGATAAGGCTAGGGCTAGGGTTAAAGTTAGGGTTAGGTCTAGGGTTTGGGCTAGGGTTATAGTTAGTGTTAGGTCTTGTTCTTGGGCTAGGGTTAGGGTTAGGTTTAGTGCTAGGGTTAGGGTTAGGGCTAGTTTTAGGGTTAGTGCTAGGTTTAGGGTTAAGGTTTTGTCTAGTGCTAGGGCTAGGGTTAGAGTTAGGGTTAGGATTAGGGCTAGGGCTAGGGCTAGGGTTAGTGTTAGAATTGGGGTTAGGGATTGGGTTAATGTTAGGGGTAGGGTTAGGGCTTGGTTTAGGGCTAGGGCTACGGCTAGGGCTAGGGCTATGGTTAGGGGTAACGCTAGGTTTAGGGTTAGGGTTAGGTCTAGGGTTTTGCCTAGGGTTATTGTTAGGGTTAGGGCTAGGTCTTGGGCTAGGTTTAGGGTTAGAGTTGGGGTTAGGGATTGGGTTAGTGTTAGTTTTAGGGTTAGGGCTAGGGCTAGGGTTAGGCCTATTGTTAGGGCCAGGGCTAGGGTTAGGTCTAGTGTTAGGGGTAGTGTGAGGGCTGGGATTAGGGTTAGGGTTATGGCTAGTTTCAGGGCTAGGGCTAGGTTTAGTGTTAGGGTTAGGGATAGGTCTAGGGCTAGGGCTATGGCTAGGGTTAGGTTTAGGGTTAGGGTCGGGATAGCGTTAGGTTTAGGGTTAGGGTTAGAGTTTGCGCTAGGGTTAGGGTTAGGTCTAGGGTTAGGGTACAGGCTAGGGGTAGATTTAGGGCTAGGTTTAGGGTTAGGGATAGGGCTAGGGCTAGGGCTAGTTTTAGGGTTAGGGTTCGGGTTGGGTTCGGGTTAGGGTTAGGGCTAGGGGTAGGGTTAAGTTTAAGGTTAAGTCTAGGGCTAGGGTTAGGGTTAGGGTTAGGCCTAGGGCTAGGGCTAGATTTAGGGTTAGGGTTCAGGTTAGGGCTAGGGCTAGGGCTAGGTTTATGGTTAGGGTTAGGTCTAGGGCTAGGGTTAGGGTTAGGGGTAGGGCTAGAACTAGCGCTAGGGCTAGGGCTAGGGCCAGGGCTAGGGCTAGGGCTAGGCCTAGGCCTAGGCCTAGGGTTAGGTTTAGGGCTGTAGCTAGGCCTAGGCCTAGGTTTAGGGTTAGGGCTATGGTAGGGTTAGGCTTAGTGTTAGGGCTATGGCTACTTCTAGTTCTTTGGCTAGGGTTCGGGTTAGGTTTAGGCCTAGGGCTAGGGTTAGGTCTCAGGTTAGGATAAGGGTTACGCCTATTGCTAGGGTTAGGGTTAGTGTTAGGGTTTAGGGCTAGTGCTAGGCTAGCGTTGGGTTAGAGTTGGGGTTAGGGCTAGTGTTAGGGTTAGGGTTAGGGCTTGGTCTAGGGCTAGGGCTAGGGCTAGGTCTAGGGTTAGGGTTCATTTTAGGGCTAGAACTAGGGTTAGGCTTAGGGTTAGTGTTAGGGTTAGGGTTAGCGTTAGTGTTAGGTCTAGTGTTAGGGTTTGGTAGGGTTAGGGTGAGATTTAGGGCTAGGCCTAGGGCTAGGGCTAGGGTTCGGGTTAGCGTTAGTGCTAGGGTTAGGTTTAGGGCTAGGCTTATGTTTAGGGCTAGGGTTCGGGCTAAGTCTAGGACTAGGATAAGAGTTAGTTTTAGGGCTAGGGCTAGGGTTAGGGTTAGGGCTAGGGTTAGGGTTATGTCTAAGGCTAGGGCTAGGGTTAGGGTTAGTGTTAGGATTAGTGATAGGTCTAGGACAGGGCTAGGGTTAGGGTTAGCGTCAGGATTAGGGCTATGGTTTTGGTTAGGGCTAGGGCAAGGCCTAGGTTTAGGGTTAGGGCTATGTCTAGGTTTGGTTTTAGAGTTAGTGTTAGGGTAGGGCTTGGGTTAGGCTTAGTGTTAGGGTTAGGGCTAGGGCTAGGGCTAGGTTAAGGGTAAGAGTTAGGGTTAGGGTTACTCCTAGGGCTAGGTTTAGGTCTCATATAGGGTTAGGTTTATACCTAGGTCTAGGGATAGGTTTAGTGTTAGGGTTAGGGCTAGTTCTAGGGCTAGGGTTATGTTTATAGTTGGTGTTAGGGCTAGGGTTAGGGTTAGGGTTAGGGTCAGGATTAGGGCTATGGTTAGGGTTAGGGCTAGGGCAAGGGATAGGTTTAGGGCTAGTGCTAGGGCTAGGGCTAGGGCTAATCCTAGGGTTAGAGTTATGGCTTGGGCTAATGGCAAGGCCTAGGTTTAGGGTTAGGGCTATGTCTAGGTTTGGGGTTAGAGTTAGTGTTAGGGTAGGGCTAGGGTTAGGTTTAGTGTTAGGGTTAGGTCTAGGGCTAGGACTAGGGCTAGGGCTAGGGTTAGGGTTAGGGTTAGGGTTAGGGTTAGCCTTAGGCCTAGGGCTAGAGTTAGGTCTTGTATAGGGTTAGGGTTAGGCCTATGTCTAGGGTTAGGTTTAGTGTTAGGGTTAGGGCTAGTTCTAGGGCTTGGGTTATGTTTATAGTTGGTGTTAGGCCAGTGTTAAGGTTAGGGTTAGGGTTAGGGTTTGGGCTAGGGCTAGGATTAGGGCTAGGCTTAGTGTTAGGGTTAAGGCCAGGACTAGGGCTAGGGTTAGTGTTAGAGTTGGGGTTAGGAATTGGGTTATGGTTAGGGTTATGTTTAGGGTTAGTGCTTGGGCTAGGGTAGGGCTAGGGCAGGGCTAGGGTTAGGGTTTGGGTTAGGCCTAGGGCTATGTTTAGGGTTAAGGTTAGGGTTAGAACTAGGGCTATGGTTAGGGTTAGAGTTAGTGCTAGGGTGATGGTTAGGGTTAGGGTTAGGGTTAGGGTTAGGGCTAGGTCTAGGTCTAGGGTAGGGCTAGGGCAGGGCTAGGTTTAGGGTTTGGGTTAGGCCTAGGGCTATGTTTAGGGTTAAGGTTAGGGTTAGAACTAGGGCTATGGTTAGGGTTAGGGTTAGGGTTATGGTTAGGGCTATGATTAGGGTTTGGTTTAGGGCAAGGGCAAGGGCTAGGGTTAGGGTTAGGGTAGGGCTATGATTAGGGTTCGGTTTAGGGCTAGGCCTAGGGCTAGGGCTAGGGTTAGGTTTAGGGTTAGTGCTAGGGTTAGGGTTAGGGCTAGGGTTATGGTTGGGCTGGGTTAGGGTTAGGTCAAGTTCTAGGACTAGGGTTAGAGTTAGGGTTAGGGCTAGTGTCAGAGTTAGGATTAGGGTTTGGGTGAGGGTTAGGGTTGGTTTAGCGTTAGGTTTAGGATTAGTGTTAGAGTTTGGGCTTGTGTTATAGTTAGGGCTAGGGTTAGGGTACAGGATAGCGGTAGGTTTAGGGCTAGGGTTAGGGTTAGGGTTACGGCTAGGACTAGGGTTAGGGTTATGTTTAGGTCTTGGTCTAGGGTTAGGGTTACTGTTTGTATTAGGGCTAAATATAGGATTAGGGTAATGGTTAGGGTTATTGTTAGTGCTAGGGTTAGGGTTAGGGCTAATGTTAGGGTTAGGCTTAGGGCTAGAAATTGGGATAGGGTTATGGGTAGGGCTAGGTCTAGGGCTTGGGTTAGGGTTAGATTTAGGGTTGTTTTTGGGTTTGGAGTTGGGCTTGTTGTTGGGGTTAGGTTTAGGATTAGGGATAGGGTTAGCGCTAGGGCTAGGGGTAGGCCTAGGGTTAGGGCAAGGGCTAGGGTTAGGTCTAGTGTTAGGGGTAGTGTGAGGGCTGGGATTAGGATTATGGTTAGGGTTACGGCTAGTTTCAGGGCTAGGGCTAGGTTTAGTGTTAGGGTTAGGGATAGGTCTAGGGCTAGGGCTAGGTCTAGGGCTTGTGTTAGGGTTAGGGATAGGGTCGGGATAGCGTTAGGTTTAGGGTTAGGGTTAGAGTTTGCGCTAGGGTTAGGGTTAGGTCTATGGTTAGGGATAGGGCTAGGGCTAGGGCTAGGGCTAGGTTTAGGGTTAGGGTTAGGTTTCGGGTTAGGGTTAGGGCTAGGGTTAGGGTTAGGGTTAAGGTTAGGTCTAGGGCTAGGGTTAGGGTTAGGCCTAGGGTTCGGGCTAGGTTTAAGGTTTGGGTTCGGGTTAGGGTTTCGGCTAGGGCTAGGGTTATGGTAAGGGTTAGGTCTAGAGCTAGGTTTAGGGTTAGGGGTAGGGCTAGGACTAGGGCTAGGCCTAGGGTTAGGTTTAGGGCTAGAGCTAGGGCTAGGCCTAGGTTTAGGTTTAGGGTTAGGGCTATTGCTAGGGTTAGGCTTAGTGTTACAGTTAGGGTTATGGCTAGCTCTAGTTCTAGGGCTAGGGTTAGGGTTAGGGTTAGCTTTAGGCCTAGGGCTAGGGTTAGGTCTCAGGTTAGGAGAAGGGTTACGCCTATTGCTAGGGTTAGGGTTAGTGTTAGGGTTTAGGGCTAGGGCTAGGCTAGGGTTAGGGTTATAGTTGGGGTTAGGGCTAGTGTTAGAGTTTAGGGCTAGTGCTAGGGCTAGGGCTAGGACTAGGTTAAGGGTTAGTTTTAGGGCTACGGCTATTGTTAGCTTTAGGGTTAGTGTTAGGGTTAGGGTTAGGGTTAGGTCTAGTGTTAGGGTTAGGTCTAGGGTTAGGGTGAGATTTAGCGCTAGGCCTAGGGCTATGACTAGGGTTCGGTTTAGGGCTAGTGCTAGGGTTAGGTTTAGGGCTAGGCTTAGGGTTAGGGCTAGGGTTAGGGTTATGTCTAAGGCTAGGTCTAGGGTTAGGGTTAGTGTTAGGATTAGCGATAGGTCTAGGACAGGGCTAGGGTTAGGGTTAGGGTCAGGATTAGGGCTATGGTTAGGGTTAGGGCTATTGCAAGGGATAGATTTAGGGCTAGTGCTAGGGCTAGGGATAGGGATAGGGCTAGGGCTAATCCTAGGGTTAGGGTTAGGGCTTGGGCTAGGGCAAGGCCTAGGTTTAGGGTTAGGGCTATTTCAGGGTTGGGGTTAGAGTTAGTTTTAGGTTAGGGCTAGGGTTAGGTTTAGTTAGGGTTAGGTCTAGGGCTAGGACTAGGGCTAGGGCTAGGGTTAGGGTTAGGGATAGGGTTAGGGTTAGGCCTAGGTCTAGGGTTAGGTCTCGTATAGGGTTAGGGTTAGGCCTAGGTCTAGGGTTAGGGTTAGTGTTAGGGTTAGGGCTAGCGCTTGGACTAGGGCTAGGGTTATGTTTATAGTTGGGGTTAGGGCCAGTGTTAGGGTTAGGGCTAGGGTTAGGGCTAGGGCTAGGGCTAGGGTTAGGGCTAGGGTTAAGTTTAGGGTTAGGGTTAGTGCTAGGGCTAGGGTTAGGTTTAGGGTAAGGCCTAGGGCTAGGGTAGGGTTAGGGTTAGGGTTAGGCCTAGGTCTAGGGTTAGTGTTAGGGTTAGTGTTAGGGCTAGGTCTAGGCTTAGGGTTAGGGTTAGGGTTAGGGTTAGGGCTAGAGTTAAGGTTAGAGTTAGGACTAGGCCTATGGCTAGGGCTAGAGTAGGGTTAGGGTTAGTGCTAGGTTTAGGGTTAAGGTTATGTCTAGGCCTAGGGCTAGGGTTAGAGTTAGGGTTAGGATTAGGGTTAAGGCTAGGGTTAGGGTTAGATTTGGGGTTAGGGATTGGCTTAGGGTTAGTGCTAGGGTTAGGGCTAGGGCTAGGGCTAGGGCTAGTGTTAGGGTTAGGGCTAGGGTTAGGGTTAGGGGTAGGGTTTGGGCTAGGGTTATTGTTAGGGTTAGGGCTAGGGCTTGGGCTAGGGTTAGGTTTAGAGTTGTGGTTAGGGATTGGGTTAGTGTTAGGGTTAGGGTTAGGGTTAGGGCTAGGGCTAGGGGAGAGTTAGGGTCAGTGTTAGGGTTAGGGCCAAGACTAGGGCTAGGGTTAGGGTTAGAGTTGGGGTTAGGAATTGGGTTAGGGTTAGGGTTATGGTTAGGGTTAGTGCTAGGGCTAGGACTAGGTCTAGGGCTGGTGCTATGGTTAGGGTTACAGTTAGGTCTAGGGCTAGGGCTTGGGTTAGGGTTACGATTAGGGCTAGGGCTTGGGTTAGGGTTAGTGTTAGGATTAGGGCTAGGGCTACGGTTAGGGTTAGGGTTTGTGTTAGGGCTATTGTAAGTGTTAGGGTTAGCGTTTTGTCTAGGGCTAGGGTTAGTGTTAGGGTTAGAATTAGGGCTAGGGCTAGGGTTAGGGTTAGAGTTTGGGTTAGGGATTGGGTTAGGGTTAGGGTTAGGGCTAGGGCTAGGTCTAGGGCTAGGGCTAGGTTTAGGGTTAGAGTTGGGGTTAGGGATTGGGTTAGGGTTAGGGTTAGGGTTAGGCTTAGGGTTAGGGTTAGTGCTATGGTTAGGGCTGGGGCTAGGGCTAGGGCTAGGTTTAGGTTTAGTGTTTGGATTAGTGCTAGGGCTATGGTCAGGGTCAGGGTTAGGTTTAGAGCTAGGTCTAGAGTTATGGTTAGTGTTAGGGTTTGGGTTAAGACTAGGGTTAGGTTTAGGTTTAGGCTATGTTTAGGTTTAGGGCTAGGGCTAGGGCTAGGGTTTGGGTTAGGTTAGGGTTAGGGTTAGTGCTATGATTAGAGTTAGGGTTATCGCTAGAACTAGGTCTAGGTCTGGGGCTTGGGCTAGGGTTAGTGCTAGGGTTAGGGTTAGGCCTAGGGTTAGGGTTAGGGTTAGGTTTAGGTCTAGGGCTCGGGTCAGGTCTTGGGTTAGGGTTAGGTTTAGGGTTATGGCTAGGTCTAAGCCTAGGGTGGGCTAGTTCCAGGGCTAGGGCTAGGGTTAGGTTTAGAGTTAGGGTTAGGGCTAGGGCTAGGGCTAGGGCTAGGGCTAGGGCTAGGTTAGGATTCGGGTTAGGGTTACGGCTAGGGTAGGGTTAGTGTTAGGGTTAGGGCTAGGGCTAGGGCTAGGGCTAGGGTTAGGGTTAGGGTTAGGGTTAGGTTTCGGCGTTGGCCTAGGGTTAGTTCTCGGTTTAGGGTTATGGTTAAGCGTAGGGCTAGGGTTAATTTTAGGGTTAGGGTTACGTCTAGGGTAGGGCTAGGGTTAGTGTTAGAGTTGGGGTTAGGTATTGGGTTAGGGTTAGGGTTAAGTTTAGGTCTAGGGCTAGGGCTAGGTCTAGGGCGACGGTTAGGGCTAGCGTTAGATCTAGGGCTAGGGCTTGTGTTATGGTTAGGATTACGGCTAGGGCTAGACTTAGGGTTAAGTTTAGGATTAGGGCTAGGGCTAGGGTTAGGGTTAGGGTTAGGGTTAGGGCTATTGTAAGAGGTAGGGTTAGGGTTTTGTCTAGGGCTAGAGCTATGTTTAGTGTTAGGGTTAGTTTTAGGGCTAGGGCTAGGGTTAGGGTTGGAGTTGGGGTTAGGTATTGGGTTAGGGTAGGGTTAGGGTTAGGGCTAGGTCTTGGGCTAGGGCTGTTACTATTAGGGTTAGTGCCCGGATTAGGGCTAGTGTTAGGGTTAGAGTTGGGGTTAGGGATTGCGTTAGGGTTAGGGTTAGTGCTAGGGCTAGGGCTAGGGCTAGGGCTAGGGCTAGGGCTAGGTTTAGAGTTTGGGTTAGTGCTAGGGCTATGGTTAGGGTCAGGGTTATGTTTAGAGCTAGGGCTAGAGTTAGGGTTAGTGTTAGTGTTTGGTTAGGACTAGGGTTAGTGTTAGGTTTAGAGCTAGGTTTAGGATAATGCTACGGCTTGGGCTACGTTTTGGGTTAGGTTAGGGTTAGGGTTCGTGCTATGTTTATGGTTAGGGTTAGGGCTAGGCCAAATGGCTAGGGCTAGGGCTTGGGCTATGGTTAATTCTAGGGTTAGGGTTAGGGCTAGGATTTGGGTTAGGGTTAGGCTTAGGGGTAGGTCTAGGGCTAGGGCTAGGGCTAGGGCTAGGGTCAGGGTTAGTTCTAGGGCTATGGTTAGTGTTAGGGTTAATGTTAGGGCTAGGGCTAGGGCTAGGGCTAGGTTTAGCTTTAGGGTTAGTGTTAGGGCTAGTTTTTGGGTTAGGTTTAGGGCTAAGCCTAGGGTAGGGCTAATGTTAGGGTTAGGGCTAGGACTAGGGCTAGGGCTAGGGCTAGGTTTAGCTTTAGGGTTAGTGTTAGGGCTAGGGTAATGGTTAGGTTTAGGGCTAGGGCTAGGGTAGGGCTAATGTTAGGGTTAGGGCTAGGACTAGGGCCAGTTTTAGGGTTAGGGTTTAGGTTAGTTTTAGGGCAAGGCTAGGGTTAGGATTAGGGTTAGGTCTAGGGTAGGTTTAGGATTAGCGTTAGGGCTAGGGCTAGGAATCGGGTTAGGGTTAGGTTTAGGTTTTTAGCCTAGGGCTACGGTTAGGTCTCGTGTTAGGTTTAGGGTTAGGCCTATGGCTAGGGTTGGGGTTAGTGTTAGGTTTAGGGCTAGGGCTAACGCTAGGGTTAGTGTTAGAGTTGGGGTTTAATTGGGTTAGGTTTAGGGTTAGGGTTAGGGCTACAGTTAGGGTTAGGTCTAGGGCTAGGGCTAGGGCTAGGTTTAGCTTTAGGGTTAGTGTTAGGGCTAGGGTAATGGTTAGGTTTAGGGCTAGGGCTAGGGTAGGGCTAATGTTAGGGTTAGGGCTAGGACTAGGGCCAGGTTTAGGGTTAGGGTTTAGGTTAGTTTTAGGGCTAGGGCTAGGACTAGGGTTAGGATTAGGGTTAGGTCTAGGGTAGGTTTAGGGTTAGGGTTAGGGCTAGGGCTAGGAATATGGTTGGGGTTAGGTTTAGGTGTAGGCCTAGGGCTACGGTTAGGTCTCGTGTTAGGTTTAGGGTTAGGCCTATGTCTAGGGTTGGGGTTAGTGTTAGCTTTAGGGCTAGGGCTAGGGCTAGGGTTAGGGTTAGAGTTGGGGTTCGAATTGGGTTAGGTTTAGGGTTAGGGTTAGGGCTACAGTTGGGGTTAGGTCTAGGGCTAGGGCTAGGGCTAGGTTTAGGGTTAGAGTTAGGATTAGGGCTAGGGCTAGTGTTAGGGTTATGGTTAAGGTTAAGGTTAATGCTAGAGTTAGGGTTAGGTCTAGGGTTAGGGTTAGGTTTAGGGTTAGGGCTACAGTTAGTGTTAGTGTTAGGGTTAGGTCTAGGTCTAGTGCTTGGGTTGGGTTAGGGTTAGGTTTAGGGTTGTGGTTGTGGTTGGAGGTTGGCTTGGGGCTGGGGTTAGGGTTAGGGTTAGGGTTAGGATTAGGGTTAGTGTTAGGTTTAGGGCTATGGCTATAGCTAGGGTTATGGTTAGAGTTAGTGTTAAGTCTAGGTCTACGGCTAGAGCTAGGGGTGGGGTTAGTGTTAGAGTTGGGGTAATGTATTGGGTTAGGGTTAGGGTCAGGATTAGGGCTAGGGCTAGGGCTAGTCCTAGGGCTAGGGTGAGGGTTAGGGTTAGGGTTAGGTCTATGGCTAGGGCTTGGGTTAGGGTTACGATTAGGGCTAGGGCTTGGGTTAGAGATAGAGTTAGGGTTAGTGTTAGGTTTAGAGTTAGGGCTATTGTAAGAGGTAGGGTTAGGATTTTGTCTAGGGCTAGGGCTAGGTTTAGTGTTAGGGTTAGAATATTGCTAGGGCTAGTGTTAGTGTTAGAGTTTGGGTTAGGGATGGGGTTAGGGTTAGGGTTAGTGTTATGGCTAGGGCTAGGTCTAGGGTAGGTTTAGTGTTAGGGTTAGGGCCAGGGCTTGGGCTAGGGTTAAAGTTAGAGTTGTGGTTATGGATTGGGTTAGTGTTAGGGTTACGGTTAGGGTAGTGCTAGGGCTAGGGCTAGGGTAGGGTTACGATTAGGTTTAGGGTTTGGGTTAGGGCTAGGGCTATGGTTAGCGTCAGGGTTAGGTTTAGAGCTAGGGCTAGGGTTAGGGTTAGTGTTAGTGTTTGGGTTAGGACTAGGGTTAGGGTTAGGGCTAGGGTCTGTGTTAGGTTTAGAATTAGGGCTAGGGCTAGGGTTAGGGTTAGGTTAGGGTCAGGGTTAGTGTTATGATTAGGGTTAGGGTTAGGGCTAGGCCTAGGGCCAGGGCTAGGGCTTGTGCTAGGGTTAGGGTTAGGGTTAGTGCTATGATTAGTGTTAGGGTTAGGGTTAGAGTTAGGTCTAGGTCTCGGTCTCGCGCTAGGGCTAGAGCTAGTGTTAAGGTTAGGTCTAGGATTAGGGTTAGGGTTTGTGTTAGGGCTAGGGAGAATGTTAGGGTTAGGGCTCGGGCTAGGTTTAGGGTTAGGGCTAGTACTAGGGTTAGGATTAGTTTTAGGTCTAGGGCTAGGTTTTGGGTTAGGGCTAGGGCTAGGGGTAGGGCTAGGGCTAGGGTTAAGGTTAGGGCTATGGCTAGGAATAGGGTTAGAGATAGTGTTAGGTTTAGTGCTAAGGCTAGGGCAGGGCTAGGGTTTTGGTTAGGGCTAGATTTAGGCCTAGGGCTACAGTTATGTCTCAGGTTATTGTTAGGGTTAGTGCTAAGGCTGGGGTTAGGTTTAGTATTAGGTTTCGGGCTTGGGCTACAGCTAGGGTTATTTTTAGAGTTGGGGTTAGGGATTGGGTTAGGGATAGGGTTAAGGTTAGGTCTAGGGATAGGGATAGGGCTAGGGCTAGGAATAGGGTTAGGGTTAGGTTTAGGCCTAGGGCTTGTGTTAGTTCTCGTGTTAGGTTTAGCATTAGGCCTATGGCTAGGGTTAGGGTTAGGGTTAGGTTTAAGGCAAGGGCCAGGCCTTGGGTTAGGGCTAGAGTTGGGGTTAGGAATTGGGTTAGGGTTAGGGTGGGGTTAGGGTTAGGGTTAGGGTTAGGGCTACGGTTAATGTTAGGTGTAGGGCTAGGGCTAGGTTTAGGTTTAGAGTTAGGATTAGGGCTAGGGCTAGGGTTAGGGTTAGGGTTAAGGTTAAGGTTTGTGATAGAGTTAGGGTTAGGGCTACGGTTAGGTTTAGGTTTTAGGGCTATAGCTACAGTTAGGGTTAGTGTTAGCGTTAGGGCTAGTTCTAGGGCTAGGGTTTGGTTAGGGTTAGGGTTAGGTTTAGGGTTGTGGTTGGGGTTGTTGGTGGGCTTGGGGCTGTGGTTAGGGTTAGGTTTAGGGTTCGGACTAGGGCTAGAGCTACGTTAGGGTTTGAGTTAGGGTTAGGGTTAGGGTTGTGGTTGGGTTTGGAGTTGAGCTTTGCGTTAGGGTTAGAGTTAGATTCAAGGCTAGGGCTAGGGTAAGGGTTAGCATTAGGGTTAGGGCTAGGGCTCGGATTAGGGTTAGGGTTAGGCCTAGTGCTAGGTTTAGTGTTAGGTTTAGGGTTAGGGTTAGGGTTAGGGTTTGGGTTAGGGCTATGGTTAGAGTTAGGGTTAGGATTAGGGCTAGGACTAGGCCTATGGCTAGGGTTAGGTTTAGGGTTATGGTTAGTGCTAAACCTAGAATTAGGGATAGGATTAGGGTTAGGGCTGGGGCTAGGGCTAGGGTTTGTGTTACGGTTTGGGTTAGGGCTAGGGCTAGTGTTAGGGTTAGGGTTAGGTTTAGGGCTAGGGCTAGGGCTAGGATAGGGTTAGTGTTAGGGTTAGGGCTAGGGCTAGGGCTAGGGTTAGGTTTTAGGTCAGAATTAGGTTTAGGGTTAGTGTTAGGGTTAGGGCTAGGGTTAGGTTTAGGTTTGGGGTTTGGGTTTTGCTGGGGTTGGTGTTAGGGTTATTGTTAGGGTTAGGGCTAGGGCTAGGGCTAGGGATAGGGGTAGGTGTTAGGGCTAGGGTTAGGCTTAGGGTAAGGGTTAGTGCTAGGTCTAGGGATAGGGTTAGGGTTAGAGTTAAGTCTAGGGCTAGGGCTAGGGTTACGGATAGGTTTCGGGTTAGGGTTAGGGCTAGGGCTAGGGTTAGGGCTAGGGCTAGCGTTAGGTTTACAGTTAGGGTTATATTTTGGGC
>CM027390.1:124960826-125007452 GCA_015711505.1 Sylvilagus bachmani | reverse complement strand
AGTGTTAGCATTAGGGCTAGGGCTAGGCCTAGTGCTAGGGTTAGGGCTAGGGTTAGGCTTAGCGCTAGTTCCAAGGATAGGGCTAGGGTTAGGTTTAGGATTAGGGTTAGGTGTAGGGCTAGTGCTAGGGCTAGGGCTAGGGCTAGGGCTAGGGCTACAGCTAGGGTTATTGTTAGGGTTAGGGCTGGGCCTAGGGTTACGGCTAGGGTTATGGTTAGGGTTAGGGTTAGGGTATGGGCTATGGATATGCTTAGACTAGTTCCAAGGCTAGGGTACAGTTAGGGTTAGGGTTAGGTCTAGGGCTAGTGCTAGGGCTAGGGCTAGGCCTAGGGTTATGGTTAGGGTTAGGGTTAGGGCTAGGGCTACGGCTAGGGCCAGGGTTAGGGTTAGGGTTAGGTTTAGGGCTAGCCCTAGGGTTACGGCTAGGGTTAGGGTTAGGTTTAGGCTTATGGTTAGTGTACGGGCTAGGGGTAGGCTTAGGACTAGGTTATGGTCTAGGGTAAGGGTACGAGCTATGGGTAGGGTTAGGGCTAGTGTTATGGTTAGGGCTAGGTTTAGGGTTAGGGTTAGTGCTAGGCTTAGTGTTAAGGCTAGGCTTAGTGTTAGGTTTAGGTTTAGGGTTAGGGTTAGGTCTAGGGCTAGGGTTAGGGTTAGGGTTAGAGTTAGGGTTGTGGTTGGGGTTGGAGTTGGGCTTGCGGTAAGGTTTAGAGTTAGGGTTAGGGCTAGGGCTAGGGCTAGAGTTAGCATTTTCATTCGTGCTAGGGCTTGGATTAGATTTAGGGTTAGGGCTACAGCTAGGGTTAGGGTTAGGGTTAGGATTAGGGCTAGGGTTAGGGTTAGGATTAGGGCTACGGCTATGGCTAGAGCTAAGGCTAGTTCCAGGGCTAGGGTTAGGGCTAGGGTTATGCTAGGGTTAGGGTTTGGTCTAGGGCTAGGGCTAGGGATAGGGTTAGGGTAAGAGTTAGGGCTAGGGCTAGGGCTAGGGCTTGGGCTAGACCCAGGGTTAGGTTTAGGCCTAGGGCTAGGGCTAGGCCTAGGTTTAGGTTAAGGCTATGGCTAGTGTTAGGGTTAGATTCAGTGTTAGGTTAGCGCTGGTGTTAGTGTTAGGTTTAGGGCTAGGCTTAAGGCTAGGGCTAGGTTTAGTGTTATGGTTAGGTCTAGGGTTAGGTTTAGGGCTAGTGTTAGGGTTAGGGTTAGGGCTAGGGCTAGGGCTATAGTAGGGTAAGGGTTAGGGTTAGGGTTAGGGTTAGGGCACGGTCTAGGGGTAGGATTAGGGCTAGGGTTAGGGTACGGGCTAGTATTAGGTTACGAGCTAGGGTTAGGGTTATGGATATGGTAAAGGTTAGGGTTAGTGCTAGGGTTAGGGTTAAGGCTAGTCTTAGTGTTAGGTTTAGGGTTAGGGCTAGGGCTAGAGCTAGGGTTAGGGTTAGTGTTAGGGTTGTGGTTCGGGTTGGAGTTGGGCTTGGGGTAAGGGTTAGAGTTAGGGCTAGGTCTAGGGCTAGTGTTAGCGTTTTGGTTAGTGCTAGAGCTTGGATTAGAGTTAGGGTTAGGGCTAGGGCTATTTTTAGGGTTAGAGTTAGGTTTAGGGTTAGGGATAGGGCTAGGTCTAGGGCTAGGGCTTTGGCTAGTTTCAGGGCTAGGGCTAGGTTTAGTTTTAGGGTTAGAGTTAGGTTTAGGTCTAGGGCTAGGCCTAGGTAGGGCTAGGGCTAGTTCCAGGGCTAGGGCTAGGGTTAGGGTTAGGGTTAGGGCTAGGTTTAGGGCTAGGGCTAGGGCTAGGGCTAGGGCTAGGGTTATGGTTAGGGTTAGCGTTAGGGCTATGGTTAGGGCTAGTTTTAGCGTTAGGGTTAGTGTTAGGGCTAGGCCTAAGGTTAGGGTTAGGGTTAGGAATAGTGTTAGGGTTAGGTTTAGGTTTAGATCTAGGGCTAGGGTTAGGGTTAGAATTAGGGTTAGGCCTAGGGCTACGGCTAGGCCTAGGTTTAGGTTTAGGGCTATGGCTAGGGTTAGGTTTAGAATTAGTGTTAGGGTTAGCGCTAGGGTTAGGGTTGGTGTTAGGGTTAGGGCTATTGCTGGGGATAGGGCTAGTGTTAGGGTTAGGGTTAGGTTTAGCCCTAGGGCCAGTTTTAGGTTTTGGGTTAGGATTAGAGTTAGGCCTATGGCTAGAGTTAGGGTTATTGTTAGGGTTAGGGCTAGGGCTAGGGCTAGGCCTATGGCTAGGGTTAGGGTTAGGGTTAGGTCTAGGGTTAGGGCTAGACTTAGGGTTAGGATTAGGGTTAGGGCTAGGTTTAGGTTAAGGGTTAGGGTTAGGGTTAGGGCTAGAGTTAGGGTTAATTTTATGGCTAGGCTTAGTGCTAGGCCTACGTTTAAGGTTAGGATTTGGTCTAGTATTAGGTATATGGTTAGGGTTAGGGCTAGGTCTAGGGCTAGGGCTAGGTTTAGGGTTAGTATTAGGGCTAGGGCTAGGGTTAGGTTTAGGGTTAGGGTTAGGGTTAGGGCTCGGATTAGTTAGGGTATCAGCTAGGGCTAGGATTAGGTTTAGGGTTAGGGTTAGGGTTAGGGTTAGGGCTAGGGCTAGGGATAGGGTTAGGGTTAGGATTAGGGCTAGGGCTAGGGTTAGGGTTAGGATTAGGGCTTGGGCTAGACTTAGTGTTACGGTTAGGGCTAGGGTTAGCCTTAGCACTAGTTCCAAGACTAGGTCTAGGGTTAGGGTTAGGGTTAGGTGTAGGTCTAGTGCTAGGTCTAGGGCTAGGGTTATGGTTAGGTTTAGGGTTAGAGGTAGGGCTAGGGCTAGGGCTAGGGTTAGCGTTAGGTTTAGGGTTAGTGCAAGGCCTAGGGTTAGGGCTAGGGTTAGGGTTAGGTTTAGAGCTAGGGATAGGGTTTGCGTTAGGATTAGGGTCAGGGCTATGCCTAGGGCTAGGGCTAGGGCTAGGGTTAGCCTTAGGGTTAGGGTCAGGGGTAGGCCTAGGGCTAGGCCTAGGGCTAGGTTTAGCATTAGGGTTAGTGTCAGGTCTAGGCCTACTGTTGGGGTAGGGTTAGGGTTAGGTTTAGGGTTAGGGTTAAGGTTAGGGTTATGGTACGTGCTAGGGGTAGGGTTAGTCCTAGGGTTAGGGTACGGTCTAGGGGTTGGTACGAGCTAGGGGTAGGGTTAGGGCTAGGGTTAGGGTTAGGGCTAGGTTTAGGTTTAGAGATATTGCTAGGTTTCGGCTTAAATGTAGCCTTAGGGTTAGGTCTAGAGTTAGGGCTATGGCTAGAGCTAGGGTTAGGGTTAGGGTTAGGGTTGTGGTTGTTGTTGGAGTTGGGTTTGGGGTAAGGGTTAGAGTTAATGATAGGACTAGGGCTAGGGCTAGTGTTAGCCTTTTGGTTAGGGCTAGGGCTACGGCTAGGGTTAGGCATAGGGTTCGGGTTAGGGTTAGGGTTAGGGTTAGGGTTAAGGTTAGGACTAGGGTTAGGGTTAGGATTAGGGCTATGGCTAGGGCATAAGCTAGGGATAGTTCCAGGGCAAGGGCTAGGGTTAGTGTTAGGGTTAGGGTTAGTGTTAGGTTTAGGATTAGGTCTAGTGCTAGGGCTAGGGCTTGGTCTAGGGCTAGGGTTAGTGTTAGGTTCAGGGTTAGGATTAGGGCTAGGGCTAGGGATAGGGCTAGTGTTTTCGTGAGGGCAAGGGTTAGGGCTAGGCCTAGGTTTACGGTTAGGGTTAGGGTTAGGGTTAGGTCTGGGGCTAGGGTTAAGTTTAGGGTTATTATTAGGGCTAGGGCTAGGGCTAGACTAGGGCAGGGTTAGGGTTAGTGTTGGGGCTAGGGCTAGGCTTAGGGTTAGATCTAGGTTTAGGGTTAGGGTTAGGTCTAGGGCTAGGGTTAGGTTTAGGTTTATGGTTAGGGCTTGGGCTAGGGCTAGGGCTGCATTAGGGTTAGGGTTAGGGTTAGGGTTAGGGTTAGGGTTAGGGTTAGGGTTAGGACTAGGACGAGGGTTAGTGTTAGGGTTAGGCTTAGGGTCGGGCTAGCGTTAGGTTTAGGGTTAGGGTTAGAGTTGGGCTAGGGTTAGGTTTAGGGCTAGGGTTAGGGTTAGGGTTAGGGCTACAGTTAGGGTTAGGGTTAGGGCTAGGGCTAGGGTTTGGCTAGGGTTAGGTTTAGGGTTAGGTCTAGGGTTAGGGCTAGGGTTAGGGTTAGGATTAGGCCTAGGGCTAGGGTTGTGCTTGGGGTTGCATTTGAGCTTGATGTAAGGTTTAAAGTTAGGGCTAGGGCTAGGGCTAGAGTTAGTGTTTTGGTTAGGGCTAGGGCTCGGATTAGAGTTAGGTTTAGGACTAGGGCTAGGGTTAGTGTTAGGGTTAGTGTTAGTTTTAGGGTTAGGGTTGGGGCTAGGGTTAGGGTTAGGATTAGGGCTAGGGCAAGGCCTAGTGCTAGGGTTAAGGCTAGGGTTAGGGTTAGCGCTATTGCCGGGTTAGGGCTAGTGTTAGGTTTAAGGTTAGGGTTAGGTCTAAGGCTATGGCTAAGTCTAGGGCTAGGTTAGGGTTAGGTTTAGGGCTCGGGCTAGAGCTAGGGATAGGGTAAGCATTAGAGTTATGGTTAGGGCTAGGCCTAGGGTTAGGGCTAGGTTTAGGGTTAGCGTTAGGGGTAGGGTTCAGGTTAGGGTTAGGGTTAGTGTTAGGGTTATTGCTAGGGCTAGGGCTAGGGCTAGAGCTAGGGTTAGAGTTAGGGTTTGGGTCAGGGCTAGGGCTATGGTTAGGGTTAGTGTTAGGTTTAGGGTTAGAGCTAGGGCTGAGTTTAGGGTTAGCGTTAGGGTTTGGGTTAGGGCTATGATTAGGGTTAGTTTTAGGGCTAGGCCTAGTGCTAGGGCTAGGGTTAGGGTTAGTGTTAGGGTTAGTTGTAGGGTTAGGGTTAGTGTTAGTGTTAGGGTTAGGGTTAGCACTAGGGTTAGGATTAGGGCTATATCTACGGTTAGGGTTAGGGTTAGGGCTAGGATTATGTTTAGGGTTATGCCTAGGACTTGGGCTATGGCTAGATTTAGGGTTAGGGTTAATGCTAGTGTTAGGGTTAGGGCTAGGGTTAGGTTATGGGTTAAGGGTAGGGATACGGCTAGGGTTAGGGTTAGGGTTAGGGTTAGGGTTAGTGTTAAGTCTAGGCTTAGTGTTAGGTTTAGGGTTAGGGTTAGGGTATGGGCTAGGGGTAGGCTTAGGGCTAGGGTTAGGGTACGAGCTAGGGGTACGGTTAGGGCTAGTGTTAGGGTTAAGGCTAGGTTTAGGGTTAGGGTTAGTGCTAGGCTGAGGGTTAAGTCTAGGCTTAGGGTTAGGGTTGGGTTAGGGCTAGGCTAGAGCTAGTGTTAGGGTTAGGGTTAGGGTTGTGTTTGGGGTTGGAGTTGGGCTTGGGGTAAGTGTTAGAGTTTGGGTTAGGGCTAGGGCTAGGGCAAGGGTTAGCATTTTCGTTAGTGCTAGGGCTCGGATTAGAGTTAGGGTTAGGGCTACGGCTAGGGTTAGGGTTAGGGTTAGGTCTAGGGCTAGGGCTAGGGTTAGGGTTAGGATTAGGGCTTTGGCAAGAGCTAGGGTTAGAGTTAGGGTTAGGTCTAGGGCTAGGGCTAGGGTAGTTTTAGGGTTAGGGTTAGGGTTAGTGCTAGGGTTAGGATCAGGGCTAGGGCTAGGTTTAGGTTTAGGGCTAGTGTTAGCTTTAGGGCTAGTGTTAGGCTCAGGGCTAGGGTTAGGTTTAGGGTTAAGTCTAGGGTTAGGGCTAGGGTTAGGGTTAGCATTAGGGCTAGTGCTATGGTTGTGGTTAGGTTTCAGTTGGGCTTGGGGTAAGGGTTATAATTAGCGTTAGGGCTAGGGCTAGGGCTAGGTTTAGAGTTTTGGTTAGAGCTAGTACTCGGATTAGAGCTAGGGTTAATGCTAGGGCTAGGGTTAGGGTTAGGGTTAGGGTTAGGGTTAGGTTTAGGCCTAGGGCTAGGGTTAGTGTTAGGTTTAGGGCTAGGGCTAGGGTAGTGCTAGGGTAGGGCTAGGATTAGGCTTATCGCTAGTTCAAAGGCTAGGGCTAGGGTTAGGGTTAGGGTTAGGTAAGGGCTAGTGCTAATTCTAGGGCTAGGGTTATGGTTAGGGTTAGGGTTAGGGCTAGGGCTAGGGCTAGGGCTAGCATTAGTGTTAGGGTTAGGGTTAGGGCTAGGACTAGGGTTAGGGTTAGGATTAGGGCTAGGGTTAGGGCTAGTGCTAGGGTTAAGGCTAGGATTAGGCTTAGCGCTAGTTCAAAGGCTAGGGCTAGGGTTATGGTTAGGGTTAGGGTTAGGGCTAGAGCGAGGGCTAGGGCTAGGGCTAGCGTTAGTTTTAGGGTTAGGGTTAGGGTTAGGGCTAGGGCTAGGGCTAGGGTTATGGTTAGTGTTAGGGTTAGGTCTAGGTCTAGGGCTAGGGCTAGGGATGGGGTTAGGGTAAGGGTTAGGGCTAGGCTAGGGCTTGGGCTAGGCCTAGGGTTATGTTTAGGCCTATGGCTAGGGCTAGGCCTATGTTTAGGTTTAGGGCTATGACTAGTGTTAGGGTTAGATTTAGTGTTATGGTTAGCACTAGGGTTAGGTTTAGTGTTAGTGTTAGGGTTAGGGCTAGGGCTAGGGCTAGGGCTAGGGCTAGGTTTAGTGTTAGAGTTAGAATCAGGCCTAGGGCTATGGTTAGGTCTCGGGTTAGGATTAGGTTTCGGCCTATGGCTAGAGTTAGCATTAATGTTAGGGTTAGGGTTAAGGCTCTGGTTAGGGTTAAGGCTAGGGCTGGGGTTAAGGCTAGGGCTACGTATAGGGTTAGGCTTTGGTCTAGGGTTAGGTCTATGCCTAGGGTCAGGGTTAGGCCAGGGCTAGGGCTAGGGTTAGGTTTAGGATTAGGGCTAGGGCTTGGGTTAGGATTAGGTTTAGAGTTAGGGTTAGGGCTAGGGTTAGGATTAGGGCTAACGCTAGGGTTAGGGTTAGGGCTAGGGTTAGCGTTATCGTTACGGCTAGTGTTGGTGTAAGGGCTAGGGTTAGGTTTAGGGTTAGGTCTAGGGTTAGGGCTATGGTTAGGATTAGGATTAGGGCTAGGGCTAGGGTTGTGGTTGGGGATGCAGTTTGGCTTGGGGTGGGTTAGAATTAGGGTTAGGGCTAGGGCTAGGGCTAGGGTTAGCGTTTTGGTTAGGGCTATTGCTCGGATTACAGGTAGGGTTAGGACTAGGGCTAGGGTTAGTGTTAGGGTTAGGGTTAATGTTAGGGCTGGGGCAAGGGTTAGGGTTAGGATTAGGGCTAGGGCAATGCCTAGTGTTAGAGTTAGTGCTAGGGTTAGGCTTAGCGCTAGTTACAGGGCTAGGGCTAGATTTAGGTCAGGGTTAGGGTTAGGTCTAGTGCTAGGGCTAGGTTTATGGTCAGGGTTAGTGTTAGGGCTAGGGCTTGGGCTAGGGCTAGAGTTAGCGTTAGGTTTAGGGTTAGGTCTAGGGCTAGACTAGGGCTAGGATTAGCATTAGGTTTAGGGTCACGCTAGGCCTAGGGCTAGGGCTAGGGCTAGGGTTAGCATTTGGGTTAGGAACAGGGCTAGGCCTAGGGTTGGGGTAGTTTTAGGGTTAGTGTTAGGGTTAGGGTTAGGGTTAGGGTAGGGTTAGGACTAGGGCTAGGGCTAAGGTAGTGGTAGGGTTAGGGTTAGTGTTAGCGTTAGGGCTAGGGTTAGGGTTATGGCTATGGTTAGGGTTAGGGCTAGGGTTAGGGTACCATATAGGGGTTGGGTATGAGCTAGGGGTAGTGTAGGGCTAGGGTCAGGGTTAGGGCTAGGTTTAGTGTTAGGGTTAGTGCTAGGGTTTGGGTTAAGTGTAAGCTTATGGTTACGGATAGGGTTAGGGCTAGGGCTAGAGCTAGGGTTACGGTTAGGGTTAGGGTTGTGGTTGGGGTTGGAGTTGGGCTTGGGGTAAGAGTTCGAGTTAGGGTTAGGGCTAGGGCTAGGGCTAGTGTTAGCGTTTGGTTAGTGCTAGGCTCGGATTAGAGTTAGAGTTATGGTTAGGGTTAAGGCTAGGGCTAGGTTTAGGGTTAGGATTAGGGCTATGGCTAGGGCATCGGCTAGGGCTAGTTCTATGGCAAGGGCTAGGGTTAGGATTAGGGTTAGGGTTAGGTTTAGGGTTAGGTTTAGGTTTAGGGCTAGTGCTAGGGCTAGGGCTGGGGCTAGGGTTATGGTTAGGGTTAAGATTAGGGCTAGGGATGGGGATAGGGCTAGTGTTTGCGTTCGGGTAAGGGTTAAGGCTAGGCCTAGTTTTATGGTTAGGGTTAGGGTTAGGGTTAGGTCTAGGGCTTGGGTTAAGGTTAGGGTTATTTTTAGGGCTAGGGTAGGACTAGGGCTAGGGCTAGGGCTAGGGTTAAGGTTAGGATTAGGGCTAGGGTTAGGGTTAGGGTTAGGGTTAGAGCTAGGGATAAGGTTAACATTAGGATTAGGGTTAGGGTTAGTTTTAGGGTTAGGGTTAGGGCTAGGTCTAGGGCTAGGGTAGGGTTAGGGTTAGGGTTAGGGTTAGGGTTAGGGCTAGGGTTAGGGTTACAGCTAGGATTAGAGTTAGGGTTAGATTTAGGGTACGGGCTAGGGGTATGCTTAGGGCTAGGGTTAGGGTACGAGCTAGGGCTAGGGTTAGGGCTAGTGTTAGGGTTAGGGCTAGGTTTAGGGTTAGGGTTAGTGCTAGCCTTAGGTTTAAGACTTGGCTTAGGGTTAGGGTTAGGGTTAGGGCTAGGCTAGAGCTAGGGTTAGGGTTAGGGTTAGGTTTGTGGTTGGAGTTGGAGTTGGGCTTGCGGTAAGGGTTAGAGTTAGTGTTAGTGCTAGGGCTAGGGCTAGGTTTAGGGTTAAGTTTAGGTCTAGGCTTAGGTCTAGGCTGAGGGTTAGGATAATGTCTAGGGCTAGGGTTAGGGTTAGGGTTATGATTAGGGCTAGGGCTTGGGTCAGGATTATGGTTAGGGTTAGGGTTAGGGCTAGGGTTAGGAATAGGGATAGGTCTAGGTTTAGGGTTAGGGCTAGGGTTAGCATTAGCGTTAGGGCTAGGTTTAGGGTTAGGGCTAGGGTTAGGTTTAGGGTTAGGTCTAGGTTTTCGGCTTGGGTTAGGGTTAGGATTAGGGCTAGAGCTAGGGTTGTGGTTGGGGTTGCAGTTTGGCTTGGGGTAAGGGTTAGAATTAGGGTTAGGGCTCGGCCAAGGGCTAAGATTAGCATTTTGGTTAGGGCCATTGCTCGGATTAGAGTTAGGGTTAGGGCTAGGGCTAGGGTTATGGTTAGGGTTAGGGTTAGGTTTAGCGTTAGGGTTAGGGCTAGGGTTAAGTTTAGGATTAGGGCTAGGGCAAGGCCTAGTGTTAGGGTTAGGGCTAGTGTTAGGCTTAGCGCTAGTTACAGGGCTAGGGCTAGAATTAAGGTAGGGTTACGGTTAGGTTCAGGGTTAGGCCCAGGGTTAGGGTAGGGTTAGGGTTAGGGTTAGGGTTAGGGCTAGGGCTAGGGCTAGGGTAGGGATAGGGTTAGGGTTAGGGTTACGGTTAGGGTTAGGATTAGGGCTAGGGTTAGATTTATGGCTAGGGTTAGGGTTAGGGTTAAGGTTAGGGTACGTGCTAGGAGTAGGGTTAGTGCTATGGTTAGGGTACGGTCTAGGCGTTGGGTACGAGCTAGGGGTAGGGTTAGGGCTAGGGTTAGGCTTAGGTCTAGGTTTAGGGTTAGCGATAGTGCTAGGTTTAGGTTTAAGTGTAGGCTGAGTGTTAGGGTTAGGGTTAGGGCTAGGGCTAGGGCTAGGGCTAGGCCTAGTGCTAGGGTTAGTGCTAGGGTTAGGCTTAGCGCTAGTTCCAAGTCTAGGGCAAGGGTTAAGTTCAGGGTTAGGTGTAGGGCTAGTGCTAGGGCTAGGGCTAGGGCTAGGGTTATGGTTAGGGTTAGGGTTAGGGTTAGGGTTAGGGCTAGGGATAGGGCATGGGTTAGCATTAGGGCTAGGGCTAGGCTAGGGCTAGATCTAGGGTTAGGGTTTGGGTTAGGGTTGTGGTTGGGGTTGGAGTTGGGCTTGGGGTATCGATTAAAGTTAAGGTTAGGGCTAGGCTTAGGGTTATGGTTACAGTTATGGCTAGGGTTAGGTTTAGGGTTAGGTCTAGGGCTCTGTCTAGGGTTAGTGTTACGTTTAGGTTTAGAGCTAGGGTTTGGGTTACGGTTAGAGTTGTGGTTACGGTTTGCATTAGAGTTCGGATTCGGGTTAGGGTTAGTGTTAGGGTTAGTGCTAGGGCTAGGGCTAGGACTAGGGCTAGGGCTAAGGCTAGGGGTAGAGTTAGAGTTTGGTTATGGCTAGGGCTATGGTTAGGGTTAGGGTTTGGGTTAGGGCTATGAGTAGGGTTAGGGTTAGGGCTAGGCCTAGGGTTAGGGTTAGGGTTCGTGGTAGGGTTAGGGTTAGTGTTAGGGTTAGGGTCAGGCCTAGGGATAGGATTAGGGCTATATCTATGGTTAGGGTTAGGGTTAGGGCTAGGGTTAGGGCTAGGGATAGGGCATGGGTTAGCATTAGGGTTAGGGTTAGGGCTAGGCCTAGGGTTAGGGCTAGGTCTAGGGTTAGGGTTAGAGTTAGGGTTATGCTTAGCTTTAGGATTAGTGTTAGGGTTAGGGTTAGGGTTAGGGCTAGGGTTAGGGTTAGGGCTAGGGTTAGGGTTACGGCTAGGGTTAGGGTTAGGCTACGGGCTTGGGTTAGGGTACGAGCTAGGGGTAGGTTTAGGGCTAGTGTTAGGGTTAGGGCTAGCGTTAGGTTACGGGTTAAGGGTAGGGATAGGGCTAGGGTTAGGTTTAGGATTAGGGCTAGGGATAGGGATAGGGCTCGGGTTAGCTTTAGGGTTTGGGTTAGTGTTAGGCCTAGGGTTAGGGCTAGGGTTAGCGTTAGGGTTTGAGCTAGGGTTAGGGTTAGCTTTAGGAGTAGGGTTAGGGTTAGGTTACGGGCTAGGGGTAGGCTTAGGATTAGGGTTAGGGTACGGTCTTGGTTTAGGGTACGAACTAGGGGTAGGGTTAGGGCTAGGGTTAGGGTTAGGGCTAGGTTTAGGGTTAGGGTTAGTGCTAGGCTTAGGGTTAAGGCTAGGCTTAGGGTTAGGGTTAGGGTTAGGGCTAGGCTAGAGGTAGGGTTACAGTTAGGGTTAGGGTTGTGGTTGGCGTTTGGAGTTGGGCTTGCAGTAAGGGTTAGAGTTAGGGTTAGGGCTAGGGCTATGGCTAGGGTTAGTGTTGTTGTTAGTGCTAGGGCTTGGATTAGAGTTAGGTTTAGGGCTACAGCTAGGGTTAGGTTTAGGGTTAGGTTTAGTGTTAGGTTTAGGGTTAGGGCTAGGGCTAGGGTTAGGGTTAGGATTAAGGCTTTGGCTAGAGCTAGGGCTAGTGTTTGCGTTAGGGTTAGGGTTAGGTCTAGGGCTAGGGCTAGGGTTAGGGTTAGTATTAGGGCTAGGGCTAGGGTTAGGGTTAGGATAGGGCTAGGGCTAGGGCGAGGGCTAGGGCTAGGATTATTGTTAGGGCTATGGCTAGGTCCAGGCTTAGGTTTAGGGTTACGGCTATGGCTAGGGTTAGGTTTAGATTTAGTGTTAGGGTTAGGGCTAGGGTTAGTGTTAGTGTTAGGGTTAGGCCTAGGGCTAGGGCTGGGGCTAGGGTTAGGTTTATGGTCAGGTTTTGGGCTAGGGCTAGGTTTAGGTTTAGGGTTAGTGCTAGGGTTAGGGTTAGGGCTAGCGTTAGGTTACGGGTTAAGTGTAGGGATAGGACTAGGGTTAGGGTTAGGGTTAGGGTTAGGGTTAGGGCTAGGGCTAGGGATAAGGCTAGGTTTAGCGTTAGGGTTAGGGTTAGGGTTAGGGCTAGGCCTAGGGTTAGGTCTAGGGTTAGGATTAGGGTTAGAGCTAGGGTTAGGGTTAGCTTTAAGATTAGGGTTAGTGTTAGAGTTAGGGTTAGGTTTAGGGCTAGGGTTAGGGTTACGGCTAGGGTTAGGGTTAGGGTTAGGTTTAGGTACTGGCTAGGGGTAGGCTTATGGCTAGGGTTAGGGATAGGGTTAGGGTTAGGGTTAGGGTTAGGGTTAGGTTTAGGCCTAGGGCTAGGGGTAGATCTCCGGTTAGGGTTAGCGTTAGACCTAGGACTAGGGTTGGGGTTAGTGTTAGGGTTAGGGCTACGGGTAGGGTTAGGTTTAGAGTTAGATTTGGGGTTAGTGTTTGGGTTAGGGTTAGGGTTAGGGATAGGGATTGGTCTAGGTCTAGGGTTAGTGGCAGTGTTAGGGCTAGATCTAGGGCTAGGGTTAGGTTTAGATTTGGGGTTCGGCTTGAATTAGGGTTAGAGTTAGTGTTAGGGCTAGGTCTAGGGCTAGGGCTATGGTTATGGTTATGGCTAGGGTTAGGGTTAGGGTAAGGTCTAGGGTTCTGTCTCGGGTTAGTGTTAGGTTTAGGGTTAGAGCTAGGGCTGAGGTTAGGGTTAGAGTTGGGTTTACGGTTTGGGTTAGGTTTAGGGTTAGGGTTAGGGTTAGTGTTAGGGTTAGTGCTAGCGCCAGGGCTAGGGCTATGGCTAGGGTTAGGGTTAGGGTTTGGGTTAGGGCTAGGTCTATGGTTAGGGTTAGGGTTAGGGTTAGGTTTAGAGCTAGGGCTGGGGTTAGTGTTAGGGTTAGGGTTTGGGTTAGGGCTAGGATTAGGGTTAGGTTTAGTGCTAGGGTTAGGGCTAGGGCTAGGGCTGGGGTTAGGGTTAGGGTTAGTGGTAGGGTTAGGGTTAGTGTTAGGGTTGGTGTTAGGACTAGGTTTAGGATTAGGGTTATGGCTACAGTTAGGGTTAGGGTTAGGGCTAGGATTAGATTTAGGGTTAGGGCAAGGCCTAGGGCTAGGGCTAGAGTTGGGGTTAGGGTTAGTGCTAGGGTTAGGGTTAGGGCCAGCGTTATGTTACAGGTTAAGGGTAGGGATAGGGCTATGGTTAGGGTTAGGGTTAGGGCTAGGGCTAGGGATAAGGCTAGGTTTAGCGTTAGGGTTAGGGTTAGGGTTAGGGCTAGGCCTAGGGTAAGGGCTAGACCTAGGGTTAGGTCTAGGGTTAGGATTAGGGTTAGAGCTAGGGTTAGGGTTAGCTTTAAGATTAGGGTTAGGGTTAGAGTTAGGGTTAGGGTTAGGGCTAGGGTTAGGGTTACGGCTAGGGTTAGGGTTAGGGTTAGGTTTAGGTACGGGCTAGGGGTAGGCTTATGGCTAGGGTTAGGGTACCGGCTAGGATTAGGTTATGAGCTAGGTGTAGGGTTAGGACTAGTTTTAGGGTTAGGGCTAGGTTTAGGGTTAGGGTTAGTTCTAGTCTTAGGGTTAAGGCTAAGCTTAGTGTTAGGCTTAGAGTTTGGGTTAGGGTTAGGGCTAGGCTAGAGGTAGGGTTATGGTTTGGTTAGGGTTGTGGTTGGGGTTTGGAGTTGGGCTTGGCGTAATGGTTAGAGTTAGGGTTAGGGCTAGGGTTAGCATTTTCGTTAGTGCTAGGTCTTGGATTAGTGTTAGGTTTAGGGCTACGGCTAGGGTTAGGTTTAGGTTTAGGGTTAGGGTTAGGGCTACGGCTAGGGTAGGGTTATGGTTAGGGTTAGGGTTACGGCTAGGGTTAGGGTCAGGGTTAGTGTATGGGCTAGGGGTAGGCTTAGGGCTAGGGTTAGGGTACGGGCTAGGGTTAGGGTACGAGCTAGGGGTAGGGTTAGGGCTAGTGTTGGGTTTAGGGCTAGGTTTATGGTTAGGGTTAGTGCTAGGCTTAGGGTTAAGTCTAGGCTTAGGGTTAGTGTTTGGGTTAGGGCTAGGCTAGAGCTAGGGTTAGGGTTAGGGTTAGGGTTGTGGTTGGGGTTGGAGTTGGGCTTGGGATAAGGGTTAGAGTTAGGGTTAGGGCTAGGGTTTTGGCTAGGGTTAGTGTTTTCGTTAGTGCTATGGCTTGGATTAGGGTTAGGGTTAGGGCTAGGGCTAGGGTTAGGTTTAGGGTTAGGTTTAGGGGTGGGTTAGGGCTAGGGCTAGGGTTAGGGTTAGGATTAGGGCTAGGATTGGGGCTAGGGCTAGGGCTAGGGTTTTGGTTAGGGTTAGGGATCGGTCTAGGGCTAAGGCTAGTGTTATTGTTAGCGTTAGGGTTAGGGCTAGGGCTAGGGTTAGGGTTAGGATTAGGGCTAGGGATAGTGCTAGGGCTAGGGCTAGGGCTAGGGCTAGGGCTAGGGCTAGTTCCAGGGCTAGGGCTAGGGCTAGGGTTATGGTTAGGATTAGGTTTAGGGTTAGGTCTAAGAGTAGGGCTAGGGCTAGGGATAGGGTTATGATTAGGGTTGGTTAGAGCTATGGCTAGGGCTATGGTAGTGTTAGCGTTAGGGCTAGGGTTAGGGCTAGGTCTAGTTTTAGGGTTAGGGTTAGGACTAGGGTTAGGGTTAGCCCTAGGGCTAGGGATAGGCTTAGGGTTAGGGTTAGGGCTAGGTCTAGGGCTAGGGCTATGGTAGGGTTAGTTTTAGGGTTAGGGTTGGGGCTAGGACTTGGGTTAGTGTTAGGGTTAGGGTTAGGGTCGGGCTAGATTTAGGTTTAGGGTTAGGGTTAGGGCTAGGGTTAGGGTACGGTCTAGGGGTAGGGTTAGGTCTAGGGTTAGGGTTAGGGCTAGGGCTAGGGCTAGATTTAAGGTTAGGAGTCGGGTTACTGTTAGAGCTAGTATTATGTTTATGATCAGGGTTAGGTCTAGGGCTAGGGTTTGGGCTAGGGCTAGGCCTAGGTCTTGTGCTAGGCCTAGGGTTAGAGTTAGGCCTAGGGCTCGGGCTAGGCCTAGGTTTACGTTTACGGATATGGCTAGTGTTATGGTTAGATTTAGTGTAAGGGTTAGCGCTAGGGTTAGGGTTAGGGTTAGTGTTAGGGTTAGGGCTAGGGCTAGGTCTAGTGTTAGTATTACGGTTAGGATTAGGTCTAGGGCTAGGGTTAGGTCTCGGGTTAGGATTAGGTTTAGGCCTATGGCTAGAGTTAGGGTTAGTGTTATGGTTAGGGTTAGGCCAGGAGTTCGGGTTATGTTTAGGGCTAGGCTTAGGGCTAGGGCTAGGTTTAGGGTTAGGGTTAGATCAAGGGTTAGGTCAAGGCTTAGGGTTAGGGTTAGGATTAGGGCTAGGGCTGGGTTAGGATTAAGGTTAGCGTTAGGTTTAGAGCTAGGGTTAGGATTAGGCATAGGGCAAGGGTTAGTGTTAAGGTTAGGGTTAGCGTTAGCGTTAGCGTTAGGGCTAGGGCTAGGGTTGTGGTTGGGGTTGCAGTTTGGCTTGGGTAAGGGTTAGAATTAGGGTTAGGGCTAGGGCTAGGGCTAGGTTTAGCATTTTGGTTAGGGCTATTGCTCGCATTAGAGTTAGGGTTAGGGCTAAGGCTAGGGTTAGGGTTAGAGTTAGGGCTAGGGCAAGGCCTAGTGTTAGGGTTAGGGCTAGTGTTAGGCTGAGCACTAGTTCCAGGGCTAGGGCTAAATTTAGGGTAGGGTTAGGGTTAGGTCTAGTGCTAGGGTTAGGGCTAGGGCTAGGGTTATGGTTAGGGTTAGTGTTAGGATTAGGGCTATGGCTAGGTCTAGGGTTAGCGTTAGGGTTAGTGTCAGGGCTAGACCTAGGGTTGGTGCTATGGTTAGGGTTAGGGTAGGGCTAGTCCTAGGGCTAGTGCTAGGGCTATATTTAGCATTAGGGTTAGGGTCAGAACTAGGCCTAGGGCTAGGGCTAGGGCTAGGGTTAGCATTAGGATTAGGGTCAGGGCTACGCCTAGGGTTAGGGTAAGGTTAGGGTTAGGGTTAGGGTTAAGGTTAGGGATAGGGTTAGGGTTAGGTTTAGGGCTAGGGCTAGGGCTAGGGTAGGGTTAGGGATAGGGTTAGGATTAGGGTTAGGGTTAGGGCTAGGGCTAGGGTTAGGGATACGTCTAGTGTTAGGGTTAGGGTTAGGGTTAGGGTACATGCTAGGGTTAGGGTTAGGGCTAGAGTTAGGGTATGGTCTATGGGTTGGGTACGAGCTAGGGGTAGGGTTAGGGCTAGGGCTAGGGTTAGGTGTAGCGTTATTTTTAGGGTTAGGGTTAGGGTTAGGGTTAGGGTTAGGGATAGTGGTAGGTTTAGGGTTAAGTGTAGGCTTAGGGTTGTGGTTAGGGTTAGGGCTAGGGCTAGATGAAGGGTAGGGTTAGGTTTTGGGTATGGTTGGGGTTGAGTTGGGCTTGGGGTAAGGGATAGTGTTAGGGTTAGGGCTAGGGCTAGGGCTAGTTTTAGCGTTTGGTTAGTGCTAGGGCTCGGATTAGAGTTAGGGTTAGGGCTAGGGCTAGGGTTAGGGTTAGGATTAGGGCTAGGGCTAGGGCATAAGCTAGGGATAGTTCCAGGGCAAGGGCTAGGGTTAGGGTTAGGGTTAGGTTTAAGTTTAGGGTTAGGTCTAGTGCTAGGGCTAGGACCAGGGTTATGATTAGGGTTAGGGTTAAGGCTAGGGCTAGGGCTAGGGCTAGTGTTAGCGTTACAGTTAGGGTTTGGGCTAGTCCTAGTTTAGGGTTAGGGTTAGGGTTAGGTCTAGGGCTAGGGTTAGGGTTAGGGTTAGAGTTTGGTCTAGGGTTAGGTTTAGGGCTAGGGTTAGGGATACGGCTAGTGTTAGGGTTAAGGTTAGGGCTAGGCTTAGGGCTAGGACTAGGTTTAGGGTTAGGGTTAGGTCTAGGGCTAGGGTTAGGGTTAGGGTAAAGTTATGGTTAGGACTAGGGCTAGGGCTACAGTAGGGTAAGGGTTAAGACTAGGGTTAGGGCTAGGACTAGGGTTAGTGTTAGGGTTAGGGTTAGGGTCTGGCTAGCGTTAGAGTTAGGGTTAGGGTTAGGGCTAGGGCTAGTTTTAGCGTTACGGCTAGGGTTAGGATTAGGGCTAGGGCTAGGGTTAGGGTTAGGGCTAAGGCTAGGGTTAGGGTTAGGGCTAGGTTTAGGGCTAGGGTTAGGGTTAGTATTAGGGCTTGGGCTAGGGTTGTGTTTGTAGTTGCAGTTGGGCTTGGGGAAATGGTTAGGGTTAGGGTTAGGGCTAGGGCTAGGGCTAAAGTTAGTGTTTTGGTTATGGCTAGGGTTCGGATTAGAATTAGGGTTAGGGCTAAGGCTAGGGTTAGGGTTAGGGTTAGGGCTTGGGCTAGGGTTGTGTTTGTAGTTGCAGTTGGGCTTGGGGAAAGGGTTAGAGTTAGAGTTAGGGCTAGGGCTAGGGCTAGAATTAGTGTTTTGGTTATGGCTAGGGTTCGGATTAGAGTTTGGGTTAGGGCTAGGGCTAGGGTTAGGGTTAGGGTTAGGATTAGGTCTAGGGCAAGCCTAGTGCTAGGGTTAGGGCTAGGGTTAGACTTAGCGCTAGATCCAGGTTAGGGCTAGTGTTAGGGTTAAGGTTAGGGTTAGGTCTAGGGCTAGGGCTAGGTCTAGGGCTAGGGTTATGGATAGGGTTAGGGTAGGGCTCAGGCTGGGCTAGGGCTCGGGTAAGCGTTAGAGTTCGTGTTAGGGCTAGGCCTATGGTTAGGGCTAGGTTTGGGGTTAGCGTTAGGGGTAGGGTTAGGGTAGGTTTAGGGTTAGGGTTAGGGTTAGTGTTAGGGTTAGGGTGAGGGCTAGGGCTAGAGCTAGGGTAGGGTTATGGTTAAGGTAAGGTTTAGGGTTAGGATAGGGCTAGGGTTAGGGTTAGGGTTAGTTCTATTGTAGGGCTACTGTTAGTGTTAGGGTTAGGATTAATGCTAGGGCTAGGGTTAGGGTTAGAGTTGGGGTTAAGCATTTGGTTAGGGTGAGGTTTAGGGCTAGGGCTAGAGCTAGAACTAGGGCTAGTGGTAGGATTGGGGTTAGTTTAGGGTTAGGTTTAGGGTCGGGCTAGGGTTAGTGTTAGGTTTTGGTTTAGGTTATAGGCTAGAGATAAGTTTAGGGCTAGGGTTAGGGTTATTGTTAGGGATAGGCCTAGGGCTAGGTTTAGAGTTAGGGTCGGGTTAGGGTTAGGGCTAGGGATAGGGATAGGGTTAGGGTTAGGTCTAGGACTATGGATAGGGTTATGGTTAGGGCTAGGGCTAGGGCTAGGGCTAGGGCTAGGGCTAGGGCTAGGGCTACGGTTATTGTTAGGGCTATGGCTAGGGCGATGCTTAGGTTTAGGGTTACGGCTATGGCTAGGGTTAGGTTTATATTTAGTGTTAGGGTTAGGGCTAGGGTTAGGGTTAGTGGTAGGCCTAGGGCTAGGGCTAGGGCTTGGGCTAGGGTTAGGGTTAGGGTTAGGTTTAGGCCTAGGGCTAGGGTTGGGGTTAGTGTTAGGGTTAGGGCTACGGGTAGGGTTAGGGTTAGAGTTAGAAATTGGGGTTAGTTATTGGGTTAGGGTTAGGGTTAAGGATAGGGTTAGTGCTAGGGCTAGGGTTAGTGTCAGGGTTAGGGCTAGATCTAGGGCTAGGGTTAGGGTTAGATTTGGTGTTAGGTCTTGGATTAGGGTTAGTGTTAGGTTTAGGGTAGGGCTAGGGCTAGGGCTATGGTTAGGGTTATGGCTAGGGTTAGGGTTAGGGTTAGTTCTAGGGCTCTGTCTGGGTTAGTGTTAGGTTTAGGGTTAGAGCTAGGGCTAAGGTTAGGGTTAGAGTTGCGGTTACGGTTTGCATTAGGTTTAGGGTTAGGGTTAGGGTTAGGGTTAGGGTTAGTGTTAGTGACAGTGTTAGTGCTAGGGCTAGGGCTAGGGCTAGGGTTAGGTTTAGGGTTTGGGTTAGGGCTAGGGCTATGATTAGGGTTAGGGTTAGGGTTAGGTTTAGAGCTAGGGCTGGGGTTAGTGTTAGGGTTAGTGTTTGGGTTAGGGCTAGGATTCGGGTTAATGTTAGAGCTAGGCCTAGTGCTAGGGCTAGGGCTAGGGTTAGGTTTAGGGTTAGTGGTAGGGTTAGGGTTAGTGTTAGGTTTAGGACTAGGGTTAGGATTAGGGCTATGGCTACAGTTAGGGTTAGGGCTAGGATTAGATTTAGGGTTAGAGCAAGGCCTAGGGCTAGGCTAGAGTTATGTTTAGTGTTAGTGCTAGGGTTAGGGTTAGGGCTAGCGTTAGGGTACAGGTTAAGGGTAGGGATAGGGCTAGGGTTAGGGTTAGGATTCGGGTTAGGGTTCGGGTTAGGCTTAGGTGTAGGCTTAGGGTTGTGTTTGGTTTAGTGTTAGGTTTAGGACTAGAATTAGGGTTATGGCTAGGGCTAGGCCTAGGGCTACGTTTATTTTTATTGTTAGGGTTAGGGCTAGGGCTAGAGCTAGAGTTAGGGTTATGGTTAGGGTTGTGGTTGGGTTTGTATTTGGCTTGGGTTTGGGTTAGGGTTAGTGTTAGGGCTAGGGCTGAGCTAGTGTTAGGTTTAGGTTTAGGGTTAGGGTTGTGGTTGGGGTTGGAGTTGTGTTTGGGTTAGGTCTAGAGTTAGGTTTAGGGCTGGGGTAGAGCTAGGGTTAGCGTTTTGGTTAGGGCTATGGCTTGGATTACAGTTAGGGTTAGGGCTAATGCTAGGGTTAGGGTTAGGGTTAGGATTAGGGCTAGAGCTATGCCTAGGGCTAGGCCTGGGCTAGGGTTCGAGATAGGATTAAGGCTAGGGCTAGGCCTAGTGCTAGGGATAGGCCTAGTGTTAGGCTTAGGGCTAGTTCCAGGGCTAGGGCTAAGGTTAGGGTCAGGGTTTGGGTTAGGTCTAGGGCTAGTGCTAGGGCTAGGGCTAGGGTTATCGTTAGAGTTAGGGTTAGGGCTAGGGCTAGGGCTAGGGCTAGGGCTAGATTTAGTGTTATGGTTAGAGTTAGTGCTAAGCCTAGGGTTAGGGTTGGGGTTAGGGCTAGGCTTAGGGTTAGGGTTATGTTTAGGGTTAAGGTTAGGGTTGGGGCTAGGGCTAGGTTAGGTTTAGGGTTAGGGTTAGGGCTAGGACTAGGGTTAGGGTTAGGGTTAGGATCGGGCTAGTGTTATACCTAGGGTTAGGGTTAGAGTTTGGGCTAGGGTTAGGGTGAGGGCTAGGGTTAGGGTACGGTCTAGAGGTAGGATTAGGGCTAGGGTTAGGATTAGGGCTAGGCCTGGGCTAGGACTAGGGCTAGGTTTAGGGTTAGGTTTCGGGTTAGGGTTAATGCTAGGGCTAGAGTTAGGGTTAGGTTTAGATCTAGGGCTAGTGTTAGGGTAAGGGTTAGGAGTAGTGCTAGGGCTAGGGCTAGGGCTAGGCCTATCGTAAGGGTTAGGGCTAGGGCTAGGGCTGGGCCTAGGTTTAGTGTTAGGACTATGACTAGTGTTAGGGTTAGAATTATGTTAGGGTTAGTGCTATGTTTAGGGTTAATGTTAGGGTTATGCCTCGGGCTAGGGCTAGGGCTAGTGTTAGGGTTAGGGTTAGGCCTAGGGCTAGTGTTAGGATTAGGGTTAGGTTTAGGGCTAGGGTTAATGTTAGAGTTGTTGTTAGGGATTGGGCTATGGGTAGGTTTAGTTTTAAGGTTGGGGTTAGGGTTTGGGTTAGGGTTAGGGTTAGGGTTAGAGTTAGGGTTAGGGCTACTGCTAGGGTTTGGGTTAGTGTTAGGGCTAGTTCTAGGGCTATGGTTAGGGTTAGATTTGTGGTTAGGGTTTGGATTAGGGTTAGGATTAGGGTAAGGACTAGGGCTAGGGCTAGGACTATGGTGATAATTATGGCTAGGATTAGGATTAGGGTTAGGTCTAGGGCTCTGTCGGGTTAGTGTTAGGGTTAGGGTTAGGGCTAGGGCTAAGGTTAGGGTTAGAGTTGGGGTTACGGATTGGGTTATGGTTAGGGTTAGGGTTGTGGTTGGGGTTGGATTTGGCTTGGGTTTGGGGTTAGGGTTAGGGTTAGGGCTAGGTCTAGAGGTAGGGTTAGGGTTAGGTTTAGGGTTAGGGTTGTTGTTGTGGTTGGAGTTGCTATTGGGTTTAGGCCTAGAGTTAGGGTTTAGGCTAGGGGTAGAGCTAGGGTTAGCGTTTTGGTTAGGGCTAGGGCTCGAATTAGAGTTAGGGTTAGGGCTAGGTCTATGGTTAGTGTTAGAGTTAGTGCTAGGGCTAGGGTTAGGGCTAGGGCTAGGGTTCGAGATAGGATTAGGGCTAGGGCTAGGCCTAGTGTTAGGGATAGTGCTAGGGTTAGACTTAGCTCTAGTTCCAAGGCTAATGCTAAGTTTAGGGTTAGGTCTAGGGCTAGTGCTAGGGCTAGGTCTAAGGTTAGGGTTAGGTCTAGGGCTATTGCTAGGGCTAGGGCTAGGGTTAGGGTTAGGGTTAGGGTTAGGGTTAGGGTTAGGGCTCGGGCTAGGGCTAGGGCTAGGGCTAGGGCTAGGGCTAGTGCTAGGTTTACTGTTAGGGTTAGAGTTAGGGCTAGGCCTAGGTTTAGGGTTAGGGTTAGGGCTAGGCTTAGGGTTAGGGTTAGGGCTAGGGTTAGGGTTATGGTTAGGTTTAGGGCTAGGACTAGGGCTAGGGCTAGGGCTAGGGTAGGTTTAGCGTTAGGGTTAGGGCTAGGACTAGGGTTAGGGTTAGGGTTAAGTTTAGGGTTAGGGTTAGGTTTAGGGTCGGGCTAGCGTTATGTCTAGGGTCAGGGTTAGAGTTTGGGCTAGGGTTAGGGTTAGGGCTAGGGTTAGGGTACGTTCTAGGTGTAGGGTTAGGTCTAGGGTTAGGATTAGGGCTAGGGCTAGGGCTAGTTTAGGGTTAGGTTTCGGGTTAGGGTTATTGCTAAGGCTAGGGTTGGGACTAGGGTTAGGTCTAGGGCTAGTATTAGGGTAAGGGTTAGGAGTAGGGCTGGGGCTAGGGTTAGGGCTAGGCCTAGGGTTAGGGTTAGAGCTAAGTCTAGGGCTGGGCCTAGGTTTAGGTTTAGGGCTATGACTAGGGTTAGGGTTAGTGTTAGTGTTAGGGTTAGCGCTAAGTTTAGCGTTAGTGTTAGTGTTAGGGCTCGGGCTAGGGCTATGGCTATTGTTAGGGTTAGGGTTACGTTTACGCCTAGGGCTAGGGATAGGTCTCGGGTTAGGGTTAGGGATAGGCCTAGGGCTAGGGTTAGGATTAGGGTTAGATTTAGGGCTAGGCCTAGGGTTAGAGTTGGGATTAAGGATTGGGCTTGGGCTAGGGTTAGGGTTGGGTTGGGATTAGGGATTGGGTTAGGGTTAGGGTTAGGGTTAGGGCTATGGCTAGGGCTAGGTTTTGGGTTAGGGTTAGGGCTAGGACTAGGGCTAGGGCTAGGGCTAGGATTAGTGTTAGGTTTTGGGCTAGAGCTAGGGCTAGGGTTAGGGTTAGATTTGGGGTTAGGGATTGGATTAGGGTTAGGGTTAGGGCTAGGGCTAGGGCTAGGGCTGTGGTCAGGGTTATGGCTAGTGTTAGGGATAGGGTTAGGTTTACGGTTAGGTTTAGGGTTAGGGTTAGGGCTAGGGCTAGAGCGAGGGTTAGGGTTATAGTTAGGGTTAGGGTTAGGGTTGTGGTTGGGGTTAGGGCTAGATTTAGGGTTAGGGCTAGGGTTATGGCTAGGGTTAGCGCTTTGGTTAGGGCTAGGGCTCGGATTAGAGTTAGGGTTAGATCTATGGCTAGGGATAGGGTTAGTGTTAGGCTTAGGGTTAGGGTTAGTTCTATGGCTATGGCTAGGGTTAGTGTTAGGCTTAGGGTTAGGGTTAGTTCTATGGCTAGTGCTAGGGTTCGATATAGGATTAGGGCTAGGGATAGGCCTAGTGCTAGTGATAGGCCTAGGGTTAGACTTAGGGCTAGTTCCAGGGCTAGAGCTAATTTTAGGGTTAGGGTTAGGGTTAGGTCTAGGGCTAGGGCTAGGGCTAGGGCTAGGGCTAGGGTTTTGTTTAGGGTTAGGGTTAGGGTTAGGGCAAGGGCTAGTGCTAGGTTTAGTGTTATGGTTAGAGTGTGGGTTAGGCCTAGGGTTAGGGTTAGGGTTAGGGCTTGGCTTAGGGTTAGGGTTAGGGCTAGGGTTAGGGTTATGGTTAGGGTTAGGGCTAGGGCTAGGGCTAGTGTAGGTTCAAGGTTAGGGTTAGGGCTAGGACTAGGGTTAGGGTTAGGTTTAGGGTCGGGCTAGGCATAGGGTTATGGCTAGGGTTCAGATTAGGTAGGGCTAGGGCTAGGTTTATGGTTCGGTTTTGTGTTAGGGTTAATGCTAGGGCTAGAGTTAGGGTTAGGGTTAGGTCTAGGGCTAGTGTTAGGGTAAGGGTTAGGGCTAGGGCTAGGGCTAGGGCTAGGTCTATGGCTAGGGCTAGGGCTAGGCCTAGGATTAGGGTAGGGCTAGGGCTAGGGCTGGGCCTAGGTTTAAGGTTAGGGCAATGACTAGTGTTAGGGTTAGAGTTAGTGTTAGGGTTATTGCTAGGGTTAGGTTAGTGTTAGGTTTAGGGCTCGGACTAGGGCTATGGCTAGTGTTAGGGTTATGGTTAGGTTTAGGCCTAGGGCTAGGGATAGGTGTCAGGTTAGTTTTAGGGTTATGCTTAGGGCTAGGTTTAGGGTTATGGTTAGGGTTAGGGTTAGGGTTAGTGTTGGTGTTAGAGTTGGGGTTAGGGATTGCGCTAGGAAGGGTTAGGGTTAGGTTTGGGGTTAGGGATTGAGTTAGGGTTAGGGTTAGTGTTAGGGCTAGGGCTAGGGCTAGGGTGGGTTAGGGTTTGGGTTAGGTCTAACGTTAGTGCTAGAGTAAGGGTTAGGGCTAGGGCTAGGGCTAGCATTAGAGTTAGTTTTGGGGTTAGGGATTTGGTTAAGGTTAGGGTTAGTGTTAGGGCTAGGAATTGGTCTAGGGTTACGGTTAGCCTTAGGGCTAAGGCTAGGGTTACGGTTAGGGTTAGGGCTAGGGCTAGGGCTAGGTTTAGTGTTAGGGTCGGATTAGGGTTAGTGTTAGTGTTAGGGTTATGCCTAGTGTTAGGGCTATGGCTAGGGTTAGGGTTAGCTTTAGGTTTAGGCCTAGTGTTGGGGTTAGGTCTTGTGATAGGGTTAGGGTTATGCCTAGGTCTAGGGTTAGGGTTAGTGCTATGGTTAGGGCTAGGTATAGGGCTAGGGCTAGGGTTAGTGTTAGATTTGGGGTTAGGGATTGGGTTAGGGTTAGGGTTAGCGTTAGGGCTATGGCTAGGGCTAGGTTTAGTGATAGGGTTAGGGCTAGTGCTAGGATTAGTGTTAGATTTGGGGTTAGGGATTGGGTTAGTTTTAGGCTAGGATTAGGGCTAGGGCTAGGTCTAGGGCTACGGTAGGGTTATGGTTAGGGCTAGGGCTAGGGTTAGGGTTAGGTGTAGGGTTCGGGCTAGGGATAGTATTAGGTTTAGGGCTAGGGCTAGGGTTAGGGTTAGAGTTGGGGTTAGGGATTGGGTTAGGGTAAGGGTTAGGGTTAGGGTTAGGGTTAGTGCGAGGGCTAGGGCTACACTTAACGCTAGGTTTAGATCTAGGGTTTGGGTTAGGGCTATGGCTATGGTTCGGGTTAGGTTTAGGGTTAAAGCTAGGGCTAGGGTTAGGGTTAGGGTTAGTGTTAGGGCTAGGGTTAGTTTTAGGGCTAGGACTAGGGCTAGGGTTAGGGTTAGTTTTAGGGCTGTGATCAGGGTTAGGGTTAGGGCTAGGCCTAGAGCTAGGGCTAGCTTTAGGGTTAGGGTTAGTGCTAGGCTTATGGTTAGGGCTAGGGATAGGGTTAGGGCTAGGGTTAGTGTTAGGGTTAGGTCTAGGGCCAGGGCTAGGACTAGGGTTAGGGTTAGGGTTAGGGTTAGGATTAGGGATATGGCTACTGTTAGGGTTATGGTTAGGCTAGGATTAGGTTTAAGTTTAATGCTAGGCCTAGGGCTAGCGCTAGATATAGGGTTAGGGTTAGTGCTACGGTTAGGTTTAGGGCTAGGGTTAGGGTACGGGTTAAGTTGATTGTTAGGGCTAGTGTTAGGGTTAGGGCTAGGTTTAGGGTATGGGCTAGGGGTAGGGTTAGAGCTAGGATTATGGTTAGGTATAGGGTTAGGGTTAGGGCTAGGGTTAGGGTTACGGTTAGTTCTTTTGTTAGGGTTAGGGCTAGGTTTTGTGTTATAGTTAGGTTTAGGCCTTGGACTAGGTTTAGGTCTCGGGGTAGGCTTAGGGTTACACCTAGGGCTAGTGTTAGGGTTAGGGTTAGGGGTAGGGGTAGGGGTAGGGTTAGGTTCGGGCTCGGGCTTGGGTTAGGTCTAGGGCTAGGGTTAGGGTTAGGTTCAGGTTTAGGTTTAGGTTTAGGGTTGGGGTTGTGGTTTGGGTTGGAGTTGGGATTGGCGTTAGGGTTAGAGTTAGGGTTAGGGCTATGGCTAGGGCTAGGGTTATCGTTTTGGTTAGGGTAGGCCTCGGATTAGAGTTAGGGTTAGGGCTAGGGCTATGGTTAGGGTTAGGGTTATACTTAGGGTTAGGGCTAGGGCTAGGGCTAGGGCTAGGGCTAGGGCTAGGTTTAGGGATAGGATTAGGGCTAGGGCTAGGCCTCATGCTAGGGATAGGCCTAGGGCTAGTTCCAGATTTATCGCTAGGGTTAGCGTTAGGTTTAGGGTTGGGGGTAGGTTCGGGCTAGCATTCAGTTTAGAAGTTAGAGTTAGAGCTTGGGCTAGGGTTAGGTTTAATGCTATGGTTAGGGTACGGTCTAGTGGTAGGGTTAGGTCTAGGGTTATGTTTAGGGCTAGGGCTAGGGGTAAGTTTTGGGTTAGGGTTCGGTTTAGGGTTAGGGCTAGGGCTAGGGTTAGGGTAAGTTAGGGTTAGGGCTAGGGTTAGGGCAAGGGTTAGGGCTAGGGCTAGTGTTAGGGTAAGGGTTAGGGCTAGAGCTAAGGCTAGGATTAGGGTTAGGGTTACGGCTAGGGCTAAAGCTAGTGCTAGGGTTAGGGTTAGAGTTAGTGTTAGAGTTACCACTAGGGCTATTCTTAGTGTTAGGGTTAGGGCTCGGAATAGGGCTAGATCTAGGGTTAGGGTTAGGGCTAGGTTAGGTTTAAGGTTAGGATTATGGCTAAGGTTAGGGTACAGGTTAGGGGTAGTTATAGGGCTAGAGTTAGGGTTAGGGCTAGGGTTAGGTTAAAGCTAGGGGTAGGGTTAAGGGTAGGGTTAGGTTTAGGACTAGGTTTAGGTTTAGGGTTAGTGCTAGGGTTAGGGTTAAGGCTAGGCTTAGGGTTAGGGTTAGGGTTAGGGCTAGGGCTAGAGCTACGGTTAGGGTTAGGATTAGGGTTAGGGTTGTGGTTGGGGTTGGAGTTGGGCTTGGGGTAAGGGTTAGAGTTAGCGTTAGGGCTAGGGCTAGCGATAGGGTTTGTGTTAGGGTTAGGGTTAGGGTTAGATCTAGGGCTGGGGTTGGGATTAGGGTTAGGGTTGGGTTAGGTCTATGATTAGGGTTAGGATTAGGGCTAGGCCTAGTGCTAGGGCTAGGGTTAGGGTTAGGATTAGTTTTAGGGTTAGGGTTAGTGTTAGGTTTAGGGTTAGGGCCTGGGTTAGGGTTAGGCCTACGGTTTGGGTAGGGTTATGGTTAGGGCTAGGATTAGTTTTAGGGCTATAGTTAGGGTATGGACTAATGGTAGGGATAGGGCTAGGGTTAGGGTTAGGGCTAGGGTCAAAGTATGGGTTAGGGGTAGGGTTAGGGATAGGGTTATGGTTGGGCTAGGGTTAGGGTTAGGGTTAGGGTTAGGGTTAGGTCTAGGGTTAGAGTTAGGGTTAGGGCTATGTTTAGTGTTAGTGCTAGCGCTGGAGTTAGGGTTATGGTTAGGGATAAGGCTAGGGTTAGGTTTAGGGTTAGGTTTAGCGTTAGGGTTAGGGTTAGGGCTAGGGCTAGAGCTAGGTTTAGGGTTATGGTTAGGGTTAGGGTTAGGTTTGTGGTTGGGTTGGAGTTGGCTTAGGGTTGTGGTTAGGATTAGGGTTAGTTCTAGGGCTAGAGCTTGGGTTATGGTTAGGGTTAGGGTTAGGGTTGTGGTTGGGATTGGAGTTGGCTGGCTGTATGGGTTAGGGTTAGGGTTAGGGCTAGGGCTAGAGCTACGGTTAGGGTTAGGTTTAGAGTTAGGGTTGTGGTTGGGGTTGGAGTTGGGATTGTGGTTAGTGCTAGAGTTTTGGTTAGGGTTAAGGGTAGGGCTACTGTTAGCGTTTTGGTTAGGGCTAGGGTTAGGATTAGGGCTAGGGCTTGAGCTAGGGTTAGGTTTAGGGTTAGGTTTCGTGTTAGGGTTAATGCTAGGGCTAGGGTTAGGTTTAGTGCTAGGGTCACGGTATAGGCTAGGGGTAGGGTTAGGGATAGGGTTATGGTTAGGGCTAGGGTTATGGTTAGGTTTAGGTCTAGGGTTAGGGTTAGGGTTAGTGCTAGGTTTAGGTTTAGGTCTAGGGTTAGGGTTATGGCTAGGTCCATGGCTAGGGCTATGTTAATGTTAGTTTTAGGATTAGGTCTAGGGCTATGGTTAGGGTTAGTGTTAGTGTTAGGGTTAGGTTTATTGCTAGGGCTTGGGTTAGGGTTATGGTTAGGGCTAGGGCTAGGCCTAGGGCTAGGGTTGTGTTTAGGGTATGTTTAGTGTTAGGGTTAGGGCTAGGACTAGAGGTAGGCTTAGGGTTACGGTTAGAGTTAGGGTTAGGGTTAGGGTTGTGGTTGTGGTTGGAGTTGGCATATGTTTGGGGTTAGGATTAGGGTTAGGTCTGGGGCTAGAGCTAGGGTTAGGATCAGGTTTAGGGTTAGGGTTGTGGTTGGGTTTGGTGTTGGAATTGGGGTTAGTGCTAGAGTTAGCGTTAGGGCTAGGGGTAGGGCTAGGGTTAGCGTTTTGGTTAGGGCTAGGGCTCAGATTACAGTTATGGTTAGGGCTAGGTCTAGGGTTAGGGTTAGGGCTAGGGCTAGGGCTAAGGTTCGAGATAAGATTGGGGCTAGGGCTAGGCCTAGTGCTAGGGATAGGCAAGGGTTAGGCTTAGGGCTAGTACCAGGGCTAGGGCTAGGGTTGGGGTTAGGGTTAGGGTTAGGTCTAGGGCTAGTGCTAGGTTTAGTGTTAGGGTTAGGGTTAGGTCTAGAGCTAGGGCTAGTGCTAGGTTTAGTGTTAGTGTTAGGGTTAGAGCTATGCTTAGGGTTAGGGTTAGGGCTAGGTTTAGGGCTAGTGTTAGGTTAGGTTTAGGGTTAGGTTTATGGCTAGGACTAGGTTTAGGGTTAGGGTTAGTGTTAGGGTTAGGGTTAGGGTTAGGTTTACGGTCGGGCTAGAGTTATGCCTAGGATTAGGGTTAGAGTTTGGGTAGGGTTAGGGTTAGGGCTAGGGTTAGGGTACGGTCTAGGTGTAGGATTAGGGCTAGGGTTAGGATTAGGGCTAGGGGTAGTTCTAGGTTTAGTGGTAGGTTTCGTGTTAGGGTTAATGCTAGGGCTAGTATTAGGGTTAGGTTTAGGTCTATTGCTAGTGTTAGTCTAAGGGTTATGGCTAAGGCTAGGGCTAGAGCTAGGTCTAGGTTTAGGGTTAGGGCTAGGGCTTGGGCTGGTCTTATGTTTAGTGTTAGGGCTATGAAAAGGGTAAGGGTTAAAGTTAGTGTTAGGGTTAACACTAGGGTTAGGTTTAGTGTTAGTTTTAGGGCTCAGGCTAGGGATCGGGCTATTGTTAGGGTTAGGTTTAGGCCTAGGGCTAGGGATAGGTCTCGGGTTAGGGTTAGGGCTAGGGTTAGAGTTGGGGTTAGGGATTGGGCTAGGGCTAGGATTAGGGTTAGGGTTGGGTTTAGGGATTGGGTTAGGGTTAGGGTTAGGGTTAGGGCTAGGGCTAGGGTTTGGGTTAGGGTTAGGGTTAGGGTTAGGGCTAGTGTTAGTGCTAGAGTTAGGATTAGGGCTAGGGTTAGGGTTAGGGTAAGGTTTAGGGTTTTGTTTAGGGTTAGGTTTAGGGCTAGGGCTAGAGCTAGGCTTAGGGTTAGGGTTAGGGTTAGGGTTAGGGTTAGGGTTAGGGTTGTGCTTGGGTTTGGAGTTCTTATTGGGGTTGGTGTTAGGTTAGGGTTAGGGTTAGGGCTAGGGCTAGAGCTAGGGTTAGGGTTGGGGTTAGGGTTAGGGTTAGGGCTAGGGCTACTGTTAGTCTGAGGGTTAGGGTTAGGGCTAGGGTTAGGGCTAGTGTTAGAGTTGGGGTTAGGGCTTGGGCTAGGGCTAGGGCTAGGGTTTGGGTTAGGGTTAGGGTTAGGGCAGGTGTTAGTGCTTGAGTTAGGATTAGGCCTAGGGTTAGGGCTAGGGTTAGGGTTAGGGTTAGGTTTAGGGTTAGGTTTAGGGCTAGGGCTAGAGCTAGGTTTAGGGTTAGGGTTAGGGTTAGCGTTGTGCTTGGGTTTGGAGTTCAGATTGGGGTTGGTGTTAGGATTAGGGTTGGGTTAGGGCTAGGGCTCGAGCTAGGGTTAGGGTTAGGATTAGGGTTAGGGTTAGGGTTAGGGTTAGGGTTAGGGTTAGGGTTAGGGTTACGGCTAGTGCTAGTGTTAGTCTGAGGGTTAGGGCTTAGGGTAGGGCTAGAGCTAGGTCTAGGGTTAGGGTTAGGGTTAGGGCTAGGGCTAGGGCTTTGCTTATGTTTAGTGTTAGGGCTATGACTAGGGTTAGGGTTAGCGCTAGGATTAGGTTTAGTGTTAGTTTTAGGGCTCAGGCTAGGGCTAGGGCTAGTGTTAGTGTTGGGGTTAGGTTTAGGCCTAGGGCTAGGGATAGGTCTCTGGTTAGGTTTAGGTTTAGGTTTAGGCCTAGGGCTAGGGTTAGGGTTAGGGATAGGGTTAGGGTTAGGGCTAGGGTTAGTGTTAGAGTTGGGGTTAGGGATTGGGCTAGGGCTAGGGTGAGGGTTAGGGTTGGGGTTAGGGATTGGGTTAGGGTTAGGTTTAGGGCTAGGGCTAGTGTTATTGCTAGAGTTAGGATTAGGGCTAGGGTTAGGGCTAGGTTTAGGGTTATGGTTAGGTTTAGGGTTAGGTTTAGGGCTAGGGCTAGAGCTAGGGTTAGGGTTAGGTTTAGGGTTAGGGTTAGGGTTGTGCTTGGGTTTGGAGTTCAGATTGGGGTTGGTGTTAGGGTTAGGGTTAGGGCTAGGGCTAGAGCTAGGGTTAGGGTTACGGTTAGGATTAGGGTTATGGTTAGGGTTATGGTTAAGGTTAGGGTTACGGCTAGGGCTAGTGTTAGTCTGAGGGTTAGGGCTTGGGGTAGGGCTAGAGCTAGGTCTAGGGTTAGGGTTAGGGTTAGGGCTAGGGCTAGGGCTGGGCTTATGTTTAGTGTTAGGGCTATGACTAGGGTTAGGGTTAGAGTTAGTGTTAGGGTTAGCGCTAGGATTAGGTTTAGTGTTAGTTTTAGGGCTCAGGCTAGGGCTAGGGCTAGTGTTAGTGTTAGGGTTAGGTTTAGGCCTAGGGCTAGGGATAGGTCTCGGGTTAGGTTTAGGTTTAGGCCTAGGGCTAGGGTTAGGGATAGGGTTAGGGTTAGGGCTAGGGTTAGTGTTAGAGTTGGGGTTAGGGATTGGGCTAGGGCTAGGGTGAGGGTTAGGGTTGGGGTTAGGGATTGGGTTAGGGTTAGGGTTAGGGTTAGTGCTAGGGCTAGGGTTTGGGTAAGGTTTACGGTTAGGGCTAGTGTTATTGCTAGAATTAGGATTAGGGCTAGGGTTAGGGCTAGGATTAGGGTTATGGTTAGGTTTAGGGTTAGTTTTAGGGCTAGGGCTAGAGCTAGGGTTAGGGTTAGGGTTAGGGTTAGGGTTAGGGTTAGGGTTAGGGTTGTGGTTGGGTTTGGAGTTCGGATTGGGGTTGGTGTTAGGGTTAGGGTTAGCTTTAGGGCTAGGCCTAGAGCTAGGGTTTTGTTAGGGTTAGGGTTAGGTTTAGGGCTAGGGCTAGGGCTAGGTTTAGGGTTAGAGATTGGGTCAGGGATTAGGTTAGGGTTAGATTAGGGTTAATGCTTGGTCTAGGGCTACGTCTTGGGCTAGGGTTAGGGTTAGGGTTTGGGTTAGGGCTAGTTCTAGGGCTAGGTCTAGGGTTAGGGTTAGGGCTAGGGTTAGGGTTAGGGTTAGTTCTATGGCTTGTTTTAGGGTTAGTGTTAGGGTTAGGGTCAGGGCTAGGGCTAGGGTTAGGGTTAGAGTTGGGGTTAGGGATTGGGTTAGGGTTAGGTTTATTGTTATAATTAGGGTTATGCTTAGTGCTAGTTCTAGGGCTAGGGCTAGGGCTAGGGTTAAGGTTAGGGTTTCAGTTAGGGCTAGTTCTATGATTAGGGTTAGGGTGAGGCTAGGGCTACGGCTAGGGCTAGGGTTAGTGTTAGGGTTAGGGCTAGTGCTAGGTTTAGGGTTAGGGCTAGGGTTAAGGTTAGGGCTAGGGTTAGTGTTAGTTTAGGTCTAGGGCTAGGGCTAGGGCTAGGGCTATGATTAGTGTTAGGGTTGGGTTAGGGTTAGGGTTAGGGCTAGGGCTAGGGCTAGGGTTATATTTAGAGTTGGGGTTAGGGATTGGGTTAGGGTTAGGGTTAGTGTTAGGTTTACAGTTAGGGTTAGTGCTATATCTAGGGCTAGGGCTAGGTTTAGGTTTAGGGTTTTGGTTAGGGCTAGGGCTATGTTTAGGTTTAGGGTTAGTGTTAAGGTTAGAGCAAGGGCTAGGGTTAGGGTATGGTTAGTGTTTGTGTTAGGGCTAGGGTTAGGGTTATGATTACGGTTAGGGCTAGGGTTAGGTTTAGGGCTAGGACTAGGGCTAGGGTTAGGGTTAGGGTTAGGGCTATGATTAGGGTTAGGTTTAGGGCTATGCCTAGGGCTCGGGCCAGGGCTAGGGTTAGGGTTAGTTCTAGGGTTAGGATTAGGGCTAGGTTTAAATTTAGGGATAGGGTTAGTGTTCGGATTAGGTCTAGGGCTAGGGCTAGGGTTAAAGTTATGGTTAGTATTAGGGCTATGGCTACGGTTAGGGTTAGGTTTAGGGCTAGGATTAGGCTTAGGGCTAGTCCAGGGCTAGGGCTAGGGTCAGGGTTAGGGTTAGGGTTAGGGTTAAGTCTAGGGCTCGGGCTAGTGTTAGTGTTAGGTTTAGGGCAAGTGGTAGGGCTAGGGTTATGGTTAGAGTTGGGGTTAGGGATTGGGTTAGGGTTAGCATTATTGTTAGGTTTACGGTTAGGGTTAGTGCTAGGTCTAGGGCTAGGGCTAGGGCTAGGGTTAGGTTTATGGTGGTTAGGGGTAGGGCTATGATTAGGTTTAAGTTTAGGGTTAGGGTTAGGATTAGGGCTAAGGCTACGGTTAGGGTGAGGGTTAGGGCTAGGATTAGTTTTAGGGTTAGGCCTAGGCCTAGTATTAGGGCTAGGGTTAGGGTTAGGGTTTGTCCTAGGGTTAGGGTTAGGGTACGGGCTAGGGGTCAGGATAGGGCTAGGGTTAGCATTAGGCCTGGGTTAGGGTATGGGCTAGGGGTAGGGTTAGGTCTAGTGTTATGGTTAGTGCTAGTGTTCGGGTTAGGGCTAGGGTTAGGGTTAGGGGTAGTGGTAGGGTTAGGGTTACGGCTAGGGTTAGGGTTAGTGTTAGGGTTAGGGTTAGGGCCTGGGTTAGGGTTAGGGCTAGGGATATGGTTAGGGTTATGGTTAGGGCTAGGGCTAGGGCTAGTGTTAGGGTTATGTTTAGGGTTAGGTTTAGGGTTATTCTAGGGCTCAGTCTATGGTTAGAGTTAGGTTTAGGCTCAAGGTAGTTCTAGGGTTAGGGTTAGAGTTGGGGTTAGGTATTGGGTTAGGGTTAGTGTTATTGTTAGGGTTAGGGTTAGGGTTAGAGCTAGGTCTAGGTCTAGGGCTAGGATTAGGTTTAGGGTTTCGGTTAGGTCTAGGGCTATGTTTAGGGTCAGGTTTAGTGTTAGGGTTAGAGCTAGGGCTAGGGTTAGCATAGTGTTAGGGTTTGGGTTAGGCTAGGGTTAGGGTTAGGGTTACGGTTAGGGCTAGGGTTAGGATTAGGGCTCGGACTAGGGCTAGGATTTGGGTTAGGGCTAGGGCTATGTTTAGGGTTAGGGTTTGGGTTAGGTTTAGAGCTAGGACTAGGGTTAGGGTAGGGTTAGGGTTTGGGTTAGGGCTAGGGTTAGGTTTAGGGCTAGGACTAGGGCTAGGGTTAGGTTTAGGGTTAGGGTTAGGGTTAGAGCTATGATTAGGGTTAGGTTTAGGGCTATGCCTAGGGCTAGGGCTAGGGTTAGGGTTAGGGTTAGTGCTAGGGTTAGTGTTAGGGCTAGGGTTAAGTTTAGGGATAGGGTTAGTGTTAGGGTTTAGGTCTAGGGCTAGGGCTAGGCTTAGGGTTGGGGTTAGGCTTAGGGCTATGGCTATGTTTAGGGTTAAGGTTAGGGCTAGGATTAGGTTTGAGGTTTGGGCTAGGCCTAGGGCTAGGACTAGTTTTAGGGTTAGGGTTAGGATTAGGGCTATGGCTACCGTTAGGGTTAGGTTTAGGGCTAGGGTAAGGCTTAGGGCAAGTCCAGGGCTAGGGCTAGGTTAGGGTTAGGGTTAGGATTAGGTCTAGGTCTAGGGCTAGGGCTAGGGCTACAATTAGGTTTAGGGCCAGGGTTAGGTCTATTGTTTGGTCTATTGTTCGGGTTAGTGTTAGTGTTAGGTTTACGGCTAGTGGTAGGGCTAGGGTTATGATTAGGGTTGGGGTTAGGGATGGGTTAGGTTTAGGGTTAGTGTTAGGTTTACGGTTAGGGTTAGTGCTAGGGCTAGGTCTAGGGCTAGGGATAGGGATAGGTTTAGGGATTGGGTTAGTTGTAGGGCTATGGTTAGGTTTAGGGTTAGGGTTTGGGTTATGGTTAGGATTGGGGCTATGGCTACGGTTAGGGTGAGGGTTAGGGCTAGGATTAATTTTAGGTTTAGGGCTAGGCTTGGTGATAGGGCTAGGGTTCGGGTTAGGGTTTGTGCTAGGGTTAGGGTTAGGGCTAGGTTTAGGGTACGGTCTAGGGGTAGGGATAGGTCTAGGTTTACCGTTAGGGCTAGGGTTAGGGTTCGGGCTAGTGGTAGGGTTAGGGCTAGGGTTATGGTTAGGGCTTGTGTTACGGTTAGGGCTAGGGTTAGGGTTAAGGTTAGGGTTAGGGTTAGGTCTAGGGCTAGTGCTAGGGCTAGTGCTATGGTTATGGTTAGTGTTTGGATTAGTTTTAGGGTTTGGGCTAGTGCTAGGTTTAGTGTTATGGTTAGACTTAGGGCTAGGCCTAGGGTTAGGGTTAGGGTTAGTGCTAGGCTTAGGGTTAGGGTTAGGGCTAGGGTTAGGGTTATGGTTATGGTTAAGTCTAGGGCTAGGGCTAGGGAAGTGTTAGGGTAGGGTTAGGGCTAGGACTAGGGTTAGGGTTAGGTTTAGGGTCGGGCTAGCGTTATGCCTAGGGTTAGGGTTAGAGTTTGGGCTAGTGTTAGGGGTAGGGTTACGGTAAGGTCTAGGTGTAGGGTTAGGGCTAGGTTTAGGATTAGGGCTAGTGCTAGGTCTACCTTTAGGGTTAGGTTTCGGGTTAGGGTTAATGCTAGGTCTAGGATTAGGTTTAGAGTTAGTTCTAGGGCTAGTGTTAGGGTAAGGTTTAGGACTAGGGCTAGGGCTAGGGCTAGGGCTAGGCCTAGGGTAAGTGTTAGTACTAGGGCCAGGCTGGGCCTAGGTTTAGGTTTAGGGCTATGACAAGGGTTAGGGTTAAAGTTAGTGTTAGGGTTAGCGCTAGGGTTATGGTTAGTGTTAGGGTTACGGCTCGGGCTAGGGCTATGGCTAGTGTTAGGATTAGGGTTACATTTAGGCCTAGGGGTAGGGATAGGTCTCTGGTTAGGGTTAGGGTTAGGCCTAGGGCTAGGGTTAGGTATAGGGTTAGGGTTAGGGCTAGGATTAGTGTTAGAGTTGGGATTACTGTTTGGGCAAGGGCTAGGGTTACAGTTAGGGTTGGGGTTAGGGATTGGGTTAGGGTTAGTGTTAGGGTTAGGGCTAGGTCTAGGGCTAGGGTTAGTGTTAGGGTTAGGGCTAGAGCTAGGGCAAGGTTAGGGTTATATTTGGGGTTAGGGATTGGATTAGGGTTAGGGTTAGGGTTAGGGCTAGGGCTAGGGCTAGGGCTATGGTTAGGGTTTTTGCTAGGGTTAGGGTTAGGGTTAGGGTTAGGGCTTGGGCTAATATTAGGGTTAGAGTTGGGGTTACGGATTGGGTTATGGTTAGGGGTAGGGTTATAGTTAGGTTTAGGGTTTGGGTTAGTGCTAGCGCTATGGTTAGGGTTAGGGTTAGGGTTAGGGTTAGAGCTAGGGCTGAGGTTAGAGTTAGGGTTAGGGTTTGGGTTAGGGCTATGATTAGGGTTAGGTTTAGGACTAGGCCTAGGTCTAGGGCTAGGGTTAGGGTAAGGGTTAGTGGTAGAGTTAGGGTTAGTGTTAGGGTTAGTGTTAGGTCTAGTGTTAGGATTAGGGCTATGGCTACGGTTAGGGTTAGGGTTAGGCATAGGATTAGGTTTAGGGTTAGGGCTAGGCCTAGGGCTAGGGTTAGATTTAGGGTTAGGGTTAGTGCTAGTCCTAGGTATAGGGCTAGGGTTAGGGTATGGGCTAAGTGTAGGGATAGGGCTAGGTTTAGGGTTAGGGCTACGGTCAGGGTACGGGCTAGGGTTAGGGCTAGGGCTAGGGTTATGTTTGGGCTAGGGTTAGGGTTAGGTTAGGTCTAGGCTTAGAGTTAGAGTTAGTGCTAGGGTTAGGTTTAGGGCTAGGGTTAGGGTTATGGCTAGGTCTAGGCCTTGGGCTATGCTAATGTTAGAGTTAGGATCAGGTCTAGGGCTAGGGTTAGGGTTAGTGTTAGGGTTAGGGTTAGGGTTAGGACTAGGGTTAGGGTGCTAGGGCTTGCGTAGGGTTATGGTTAGGGCTAGGTCTAGGCCTAGGGCTAGGGTTAGGTTTAGGGTTAGGTTTAGGGTTCTGGTTAGGGCTAGGGCTAGAGCTAGGGTTAGGGTTATGATTAGGGTTACGGTTAGGGTTGTGGTTGGGGTTTGAGTAGGCTTGGGTTTGGTGTTAGGGTTACGGTTAGGGCTAGGGCTAGAGCTAGGGTTAGGGTTAGTTTTAGGGTTAGGGTTGTGGTTGCGTTTGGAGTTGGGTTTGGGGTTAGGGCTATAGTTAGGGTTTGGGCTAGGTGTATGGCTATGGTTAGCTTTTTGTTTAGGGCTAGGGCTCAGATTAGAGTTAGGGTTATGGCTAGGGCTAGGGTTAGGATTAGGGTTAGGGTTACGGTTAGGGTTAGGTAAGGCTAAGGCTAGGGTTTGAGATAGGATTAGGGCTAGGGCTAGTCCTAGTGCTAGGGATAGGGCTAACGTTAGGCTAGGGCTAGGGCTAGGGCTAGGCCTAGGCCTAGTGTTATGGTTAGGGCTAGGGCTATGGCTGGTCCTAGGTTTAGGGTTAGGTCTATGACTAGTGTCAGGTTTAGAGTTAGTGTTATGGTTAGCGCTAGGGTTAGGGTTAGTGTTAGGGTTAGGGCTCAGGCTAGGGCTAGGGCTAGTGTTAGGGTTATCGTTCGGTTTAGGCCTAGGGCTAGGGATCGGTTTCGGGTTAGGGTTAGGCTTAGGCCTAGGGCTAGGTTTAGGGTTAGGGTTAGGGTTATGGTTAGGGCTAGGTTTAGTGTTAGAGTTGGGGTTAGGGATTGGGCTAGGACTAGGGTTAGGGTTAGGGTTGGGGTTTGGGATTGGATTAGGTTTAAGTTTAGGGTTAGGGCTAGGGCTATGGCTAGGGTTTGGGTTAGGGTTAGGTTTAGGGCTAGGGTTAGTGCTAGATTAAGGGTTAGGGCTAGGGCTAGGGCTAGCATTAGGGTTAGTGTTGTGTTAGGGATTGGGTTAAGGTTAGGGTTAGGGTTAGGGCTAGGGCTTGGTCTAGGGTTAGGGTTAGCATTGGAGCTAGGACTAGGGTTACGGTTAGGGTTACGGCTAGGGCTAGGGCTAGGTTTAGTGATATGGTCAGATTAGGGTCAGAGTTAGTGTTAGGTTTAGCGCTAGGGTTAGTGTTAGGGTTAGGGCTAGGGCTAGTGCTAGGGTTAGGTTTAGTGTAAGGTCGGATTAGGGTTAGAGTTAGTGTTAGGGTTAGGCCTAGGGTTAGGGCTAGGGCTAGGGTTAGGGTTAGGGTTTGCTTTAGGCCTAGGGCTGGGCTTAGGTCTGTGTTAGGGTTAGGGTTAGGCCTAGGGCTAGGGTTAGGGTTAGTGCTAAGGTTAGGGCTAGGGCTAGGGTTAGGATTAGGGTTAGATTTGTGGTTAGGGATTGGGTTATGTTTAGGGTAGTGTTAGGGCTATGGCTAGGGCTTCGGTTAGTGTTAAGGTTAGGGCTAGAGCTTAGGCTAGGGTTAGGGTTAGATTTGGGGTTAGGGATTGGGTTAGAGTTAGGGTTAGGTTAGGGCTAGGGCTAGGTAGGGCTAGGGCTAGGGCTCCTGTTAGGGTCAGGGTTAGGGCTAGGGATAGGGTTAGGGTAAGGTCTAGGGTTCGGGCTAGGGATAGTGTTACGGTTAGGGCTAGGGCTAGGGCTAGGGTTAGGGTCAGAGTTGGGGTTTAGGGATTGGGTTAGGGTAAGGGTTAGGTTTATTGTTAGGGTTAGTGCTAGGGCTAGGGCTAGAAGTATGTGTATGGTCAGTTTAGGGTTTGGGTTAGGGCTAGGGCTATGGTTAGGGTTAGTGTTAGGTTTAAATCTAGGGCTAGGGTTAGGGTTAGTGTTGGTTTAGGGCTAGGGTTAGCGTTAGGGTTAGAGTTGGGGCTAGGGTTAGGTTTAGGGCTAGGACTAGGGCTAGGGTTAGGGTTACGTTTAGTGCTGTGATCAGGGTTAGGGTTAGGGCCAGGCCTATAGCTAGGGCTAGCGTTAGGCTTAGGGTTAGTGCTAGGGTACGGTTAGGGCTAGTGTTAGGGTTAGGGCTAGGGTTAGTGTTAGGGTTAGGTCTAGGACTAGGGCTAGGACTAGGGTTAGGGTTATGGTTGGGATTAGGGCTATGGCTACTGTTAGGGTTAGTGTTAGTGCTAGGATTAGTTTTAAGTTTAGTGCTAGGCCTAGGGCTAGTGCTAATTATAGGGATAGGTTTAGTGCTAGGGTTAGGTTTAGGGCTAGGTTTAGGGTACGGTTTAAGCGTAGTGTTAGGGCTAATGTTAGGGTTAGGACTAGGTTTAGTTTATGGGCTAGGGGTAGGGTTAGGGCTAGGGATATGGTTTGGGATAGGGTTAGGGATAGGGCTAGTGTTAGGGTTAGGGTTAGTGCTAGTGTTAAGGTTAGGGCTAGGGTTAGGGTCAGAATTAGGGTAGGCCTGGGCTAGGGTTAGTTCTCGGGTTAGGGTTAGGGTGAGGCCTAGGGCTATAGTTAGGGTTAGTGTTAGGGTTAGGGTTAGGGTTAGGGCTTGGGTTAGGGTAATGGTTATGGCTAGGGCTAGGACTAGGGCTAGGACTAGGGTTTCGGTTAGGTTTAGGGTTATTTTTAGTTTAGTGTTAGGGTTAGGGCTAGGACTAGAGCTAGGGTTAGGGTGAGATTTAGCGTTGTGGTTGGGGTTGGAGTTGGGCTTGGGGTTGAGTTTAGGTTTAGGGATAGGGCTAGGTTAAAGCTAGGTTTAGGGTTAGGGTTAGGGTTAGGGTTGTGGTTGAGGTTGGAGTTGGGATTGGGGTTAGGGTTAGAGTTAGGGTTAGGGCTAGGGCTAGGGCCATGGTTAGCATTTTGGTTGGTGCTAGGGCTTGGATTAGAGTTAGGCTTAGGTCTAGGGTTAGGCTTAGGGCTAGTTCCAGGTCTAGCGCTAGGGTTAGCGTTAGGGTTAGGGTTAGGTCTAGGGCTAGGGCTAGAGCTAGGGCTAGGTTAATGTTAGGTTTAGAGTTCGGGTTATGCCTAGTGTTAGGGTTTGGTTTATGGCTAGGTTTAGGGTTAGTGTTAGGGCTAGGGTTAGGTTTAGTGTTAGGGTTAGGGCTAGTGCTAGGGCTAGTGCTAGGGTAGGGTTAGGGTTAGGGTTAGGGCTAAGACTAGGGTTAGGGTTAGTGTTAGGATTGGGCTAGCGTTTTGTTTAGGGTTGGGGTTAGAGTTTGGACTCGGTTTAGGTTTAGGTCTAGGGTTAGGGTACGGTCTAGGGGTAGGGTTAGGGCTAGGGTTAGGATTAGGGCTAGGGCTAGGGCTATGTTTTGGGTTAGGGTTCGGTTTAGGGTTAGGGGTAGGGCTAGGGTTAGGGTTAGGTTAGGGTAGGGTCTAGGGCTAGGGTTAGGGTAAGGGTTAGGGCTAGGGCTAGGGTTAGGGTTAGGGGTAAGGCTAGGGTTAGGGTTAGGGTTAGGTTTACGGCTAGAGCTAAGGCTAGGGCTAGGGTTAGGGTTAGAGTTAATTTTAGGTTTACCACTAGGGCTGTTTTTAGTGTTAGGGTTAGGGCTCAGTCTATGACTTGGGCTAGGCTTATGGTTAGGTTTAGGGTTAGGGTTAAGATTATGGCTAGGATTAGGTTTAGAATTAGGGCTAGGTTTAGGGCTAGGGCTAGGGTAGGGTTAGGTTTAAGGGTAGGATTAGGGCTAGGGTTAGGGTACGGGCTAGGGGTAGTTTTAGGGCTAGGGTTAGATTACGAGCAAGGGGTAGGGTTAGGGCTAGGGTTAAGTTTAGGGCTAGGTTTAGGGTTAGGGTTAGTGCTAGGGTTAGGTATAAGGCTAGGCTTAGGGTTAGAGTTAGGTTTAGGGCTAGGGCTAGAGCTAGGGTTAGGGTTAGGGTTAGGGTTGTGTTTGGGATTGGAGTTGGGCATGGGGTAAGGGTTAGAGTTAGTGTTAAGGTTTGGCGTAAGGCTAGGTTTAGCGTTTTGGTTAGTGCTAGGGCTAGGGCTATGTTTAGGGTTATGGCTAGGGTTAGGGTTAGGGTTAGTTCTAGGGCTCTGTCTAGGGTTAGTGTTGGGTTAGGGCTAGGGCTCAGGTTAGGGTTAGAGTTGGTGTTACGGATTGGGTTAGGGTTAGGGTTAGGGTTATGTTTATGGTTAAGTTTAGTTCTAGGGCTAGGGTAGGGCTAGGATTATGGTTAGGGTTAGGATTTGGTTTAGGGCTAGGGCTAGAGCTAGGTTTAGGGTTAGGTTTAGGGTTAGGGTTGTGGTTGGGGTTGGAGTTGGGATTGGGGTTAGGGCTAGGGTTAGGGTTAGAGTTTGGCGTAGGGCTAGGGTTAGCATTTTGGTTAGGGCTAGGGCTCAGATTAGAGTTAGGGCTAGGGCTAGGGCTAGGTTTAGGGTTAGGTTTCGTGTTAGGGTTAATGCTAGTGCTAGGTTTAGGGTTAGGGTTAGGGTTAGGTCTAGGGCTAGTGTTAGGTTAAGGGTTAGGGCTAGGGTAGGGCCGGGCCTAGGTTTAGGGTTAGGGCTATGACTAGGGTTAGGGTTACAGTTAGTGTTAGGGTTAGTGCTAGGGCTAGTGTTAGTGTTAGGGTTAGGTTTAGGCCTAGGGATAGGGATAGTTCTCTGGTTAGTGTTAGGGTTAGGCCTAGGGCTAGGGTTAGGGTTAGGTTTAGGGTAAGGGCTAGGGTTAGTGTTAGAGTTGGTGTTAGGGATTGGGCTAGGGCTAGGGTTATGGTTAGGGTTGGGGTTAGGGATTGGGTAAGGGTTAGTGTTAGGGTTAGGGCTAGGGCTATGGCTAGGGTTTGGGTAAGTGTTAGTATTAGGTTCAGGGTTAGTGCTAAAGTAGGATTAGGGCTAGGGTTAGGGTTAGGGTTGGGGTTAGGGATCGTGTTAGGGTTAGGGTTAGCGTTAGGGCTAGGTCTAGGTCTAGGATTAGGGTTAGCATTAGGGCTAGGGCTTGGGTTACGGTTAGGTTTAGGGCTAGGACTAGGTTTAGTGTTAGGGTTGGATTAGGGTTAGAGTTAGTGTTAGGGCTAGGGCTAGGGCTAGGGTTAGGGTTAGATTTGGGGTAAGGGATTGTTTTAGGTTTAGGGTTAGGGTAGGGCTAGGCCTTGGACTAGGGCTAGGGCTACGGGTAGGGTGAGTGTTACTCCTAGGGACGGGTTTGTGTTAGGTCTAGGGTTCGGGCTAGGGATGGTGTTAGGGTTAGTGCTAGGACTAGGGCTAGGGTTCGGGTTAGAGTTTGGGTTAGGGTAAGGGTTAGGGTTAGGGTTAGTGCTAAGGCTAGGGCTTGACCTAGGGCTTTGGTTAGGTTTAGGTCTAGGGCCAGGGCTAGGACTAGGGTTATGTTAGGTTTTGTGTTAGGGCTAGGGCTATGTTTAGGGTTAGAGTTAGGGTTAGGGTTAGAGCTAGGGCTGGGGTTAGGGTTAGGGTTAGGGTTAGGGTTAGGGTTAGGGCTACGATTAGTGTTAGGGCTAGCGTTAGGATTAGGGCTATGGCTATGGTTAGGGTAATGGTTAGGTCTAGGATTAGGATTAGGTATAGGGCTAGGCCTAGGGCTAGGGCTAGAGTTAGTGTTAGGGTTAGTGCTAGGGTTAGGGTTAGGGCTAGGGTTAGGGTACGGGCTAAGGTTAGGGATAGGGCTAGATTTATGGTTAGGGCTAGCGTCAGGGTATGGTAGGTTTAGGGATAGGGTTATGGTTAGGGCTAGGGTTAGGGTTAGTGTTAGGTTTGAGTTTAGGTTTAGGGTTAGTGCTAGGTTCAGGTTTAGGGCTAGGGTTATGGTTATGGCTATGTCTAGGGCTAGTCCTACGTTAATGTTAGAGTTAGGATTAGGTCTAGGGCTAGGGTTAGGGTTAGTGTTAGGGTTAGGGTCAGGTTTAGGGCTAGGGTTAGGGTTATTCCTAGGGCTTGGGTCAGGGTTTTGGTTATGGCTATGGCTAGGCCTAAGGCTAGGGTTAGGTTTAGCGTTAGGGTTAGGGCTAGGGCTACACCTCGGTTTAGGGTTATGGGTAAGTTTAGGGTTAGGGTTGTGATTGGGGATGGAGTTGGCTTGGGGTAGGGGTTAGGGTTAGGGTTAGGCTAGGTGTAGGTCTAGGGTTAGCGTTTTGGTTAGGGCTAGGTCTCGGATTAGAGTCAGGGTTAGAGCTAGGGCTAGGGTTAGGGTTAGGGTTAGGGTTGTGGTTAGGGCTAGGGCTAGGGCTAAGTTTCGAGATAAGATTAGGGCTAGGTCTAGGCCTAGTGTTAGGGATAGGGCTAGAGTTAGGCTTTGGGCTAGTAACAGGGCTAGGGCTACGGTTAGGGTTAGAGTTAGGGTTAGTCTAGGGCTAGGGCTAGTGTTATGGTTAGGGTTAGGGTTAAGTCTAGGGCTAGGGCTAGTATTATGTTTAGTGATAGGGTTAGAGTTAGGGCTAGGCGTAGTGTTAGGGTTAGGGTTAGAGCTAGGCTTAGGGTTAGGTTTAGGGCTAGGGCTAGGGCTAGGGCTAGGATAGGTTTAGGGTAGGGTTAGGGCTTGGGTTATGGTACGGTCTAGGCATAGGGTTAGGGCTAGGGTTATGATTAGGGCTAGGGCTAGGGCTAGGTTTAGGTTTAGGTTTCGTGTTAGGGTTAATGCTAGGGCTTGGCTTAGGGTTAGGGTTAGGTCTAGGGGTAGTGTTAGTCTAAAGGTTAGGTCTAGTGCTAGGGCTAGTGCTAGGTCTAGGGTTAGGGTTAGGGCTAGGGCTAGGGCTGGGCCTAGGTTTAGGGTTAGGGCTATGACTAGTGTCAGGTTTAGAGTTAGTGTTAGGATTAGCGCTAGCTTTAGGTTTAGTGTTAGGGTTAGGGCTCAGGCTAGGGCTAGGTCTAGTGTTAGTGTTAGGGTTATGTTTAGGCCTAGGGCTAGGGATAGGTCTCAGGTTAGGGTTAGGGTTAGGCCTAGGTCTAGGGTTAGAATTAGGGTTAGGGTTAGGGCTAGGGTTAGTGTTAGAGTTGGGGTTAGGGATTGGGCTAGGGCTAGGGTTAGGTTTAGGGTTGGGTTTGGGATTGGGTTAGGGTTAGGGTTAGGGCTAGGGCTAGGGCTAGGGTTTAGGTTAGGGTTAGGTTTATGGTAGTGCTAGTGGTAGAGTTAGGATTAGGGCTATGGCTAGGGCTAGGGTTAGGATTAGGGTTATTTTTAGGGTTAGGGTTGTGGTTGGGTTTGGAGTTCGGATTCGGGTTGGGGTTAGGGTTAGGTTTAGGGCTAGGTCTAGAGCTAGGGTTAGAGTTAGGGTTAGGGTTAGGGCTAGGGCTAGGGCTAGGATTAGGGCTAAGTTTAGGGATAAATTTGGGGTTTTGGATTGGGTTAGGGTTAGGTTAGGGGTAGTGCTTGGTTTAGGGCTAGGGCTAGGTTTAGGGTTAGGGTTAGGGTTAGTGATAGGGTCAGGATGAGGGATAGGGTTAAGTTTAGGGGTAGGGTTAGTGTTAGGGTTAGGTCTAGGGCTAGGGCTTGTGTTAGGGTTAGGTTTAGGTTTAGGGCTATGGCTACGGTTAGGGTTAGGGTTAGGACTAGGATTAGGTTTATGGTTAGGTCTAGGCCTAGGACTAGGGCTAGGATTAGGGTTAGGCTTTGTTTTAGGGTTCTGGTTAGGGCTAGGGTTAGGGTACGGACTAGGGCTAGGGATAGGACTAGGGTTAGCATTACGGCTAGGGTTAGGGTACTGGCTAGGTGTAGTGTTAGGGCTAGGGTTATGGTTAGGGCTAATGTTAGGTTTAGGGCTGGGTTTAGGCTTAGGGGTCGTGCTAGGGTTAGGGTTAGGGCTAGGTCTTGGGTTAGGGTTATGATTAGGGTTAAGACTAGGGCTAGGATTAGGGTTAGGTTTAGGGATAGGGATAGGGCTAGGACTAGAGCTAGGGTTAGGTTTAGGGTTCGGGTTAGGGTTGTGGTTGGGGTTGGAGTTGGGATTGGGGTTGGGTGTGGGTTATGTTTAGGGCTAGGGCTAGAGCTAGGGATAGGGTTAGGGTTAGGGCTAGGGCAAGGGCTAGGGCTATTGTCAGGGTTAGAGTTGGGGTTAGGGATTGGGTTAGGGTTAGGTTAGGTTTAGTGCTAGGTCTAGGGCTAGGGCTAGGGTAGGTTTAGATTTAGGGTTTGGGTTAGGGCTAGGGATAGGGCTAGGGATAGGGCTACGGATAAGTTTAGGGCTAGGGTTAGGCTTAGAGCTAGTTCCAGGATTAGGGCTAGAATTAGGGTTATGGTTAGGGTTAGGTCTATGGCTAGGGCTAGGGCTAGGGCTACAATTAGGGTTAGGGCTAGGGTTAGGGTTAAGGTTAGGTCTAGGGCTCAGGCTAGTGTTAGTGTTAGGGTTAGGGCTAGTGTTAGGGCTAGGGTTAGGGTTAGAGTTGGGGTTAGGGATTGGGTTAGGTTAGGGTTAGTGTTAATTTTAGGGTTAGAATTAGTGCTAGGTCTACGGTTAGGGCTAAGGCTACGGTTAGGGTTATGGTTAGGGTTGGGGTTAGTGCTAGGTTTAGGGTTAGGGCTAGGGATACGGTTATGGCTAGGTTTAGGGTTAGGTTTAGGGCTAGGTTTAGGGTTAGTGCTAGGGCTAGGGTTAGGGTTAGGGTTACGGTTAGTACTGGGGTTAGGCTTAGGTTTATGGTTTGGATTAGGGCTAAGGTTAGGTTTAGGTTTAGGGCTATGGCTAGGGCTAATGTTAGGGTTAGCACGAGGTCTAGTGCTAGGGCTAGGGCTAGGGTTAGGTTTAGGGCTAGGGCTAGGGTTAGGTTTAGTTTTTGGGTTATGGCTAGGGCTTGAGCTAGGTCTAGGTTTAGCATTAGAGTTAGGGTTAGGCATAGGTCTGGGGTTAGGATTAGTTTGTGGGTTAGGGCTAGGGCTAGGGCTAGGGCTAGGTTTAGCGTTAGAGTTAGGGTTAGGGTTAAGGGATAGGGTTAGGGTTAGGGTTAGGGTTAGTTTTAGGCATAGGTCTGGGGTTAGGTTTAGGGTGTGGGTTAAGACTAGGGCTAGGGTTAGGTTTAGGGTTAGGGGTATGGATAGTGCTAGGGCTAGTGTTAGGGTTAGGGTTCGGGTTAGGTTTAGGGTAGGTCTAGGTCAAGGGTTAAGTTTAGGTCTAGGGCTAGGACTAGTTCTAGTGTTAGTGTTATGGTTAGGGTTATGGTTAGGTTTATGTTTAGGGCTAGTGATTGGGTTAGGGTTATGGTTAGGGCTAGGGCTAGGCATAGGTTTAGGGTTAGGATTAGGGTTCTGGCTACGGTTAGGATTAGGGTTAGGGCTAGGATTAAGTTTAGGGTTGGGGCTAGGCCTAGGGTTAGGGCTAGGTTTAGGGTTAGTGATAGGATTAGGGCTATGGCTACAGTTAGGGTTAGGGTTAGGGCTAGCATTAGTCTTAGGGCTAGTCCAGGGCTAGGGCTAGGGTTAGGGTTAGGGTTAGGGTTAGGGTTAGGGTTAGGTCTACACTCTGGCTAGGGCTACGGCTAGGGCTACAATTATGTTTAGGGCTAAGGTTAGGATTAATGTTAGGTCTAGGGCTCGGGCTAGTGTTAGTGTTAGGTTTATGGCTAGTAGTAGGGCTAGGGTTATGGTAAGAGTTGGGGTTAGGGATTGGGTTAGGGTCAGGGTTAGTGTTAGGTTTACGGTTAGGTTTAGTGCTAGGTCTAGGGTTAGGGCTAGGGCTAAGGTTAGGTTTAGGGTTTGGGTTAGGGGTAGGGCTATGGTCAGGTTTAAGGTTAGGGTTAGGGTTAGGATTAGGGCTATGGCTATGGTTAGGGTTAGGTTTAGGGCTAGGATTAGTTTTAGGGTTAGGTCTTGGCCTAGTGATAGGGCTAGGGTTAGGGTTAGGTTTTGTGGTAGGGTTAGGGTTAGGGCTAGAGTTAGGGTACGGGCTAGGGGTAGGGATAGGGCTAGGGTTAGCATTAGAGCTAGGGTTAGGGTATGGGCTAGGGGTAGGGTTAGGGTTAGGGTTATGGTTAGGGCTAGTGTTAGGGTTAGGGATAGGTTTAGGGTTAGGTTTAGTGGTAGTGTTAGGTTTAGCCTAGGTTTAGGGTTAGTGCTAGGGTTAGGGTTAGGGCCTGGGTTAGGGTTAGGGCTAGGGATGGGGTTAGAGTTATGGTTAAGGCTAGGGCTAGGGCTAGTGTTAGGGTTAGGTTTAGAGTTAGCTTTTGGGCTTGGGCTAGAGCTAGGGATATCGTTAGGGTTAGGGTTTTGGTTGGGGTTGGAGTTGAGGTTAGGGTTAGGGTTAGTGTTAGGTTTAGGCCTAAGATTAGGGTTAGGGTTAGGGCTAGGCCTAGGGCTAGGGTTAGGTTTCACGTTATGCTTAGGGCTAGTGCTAGGGCTAAGGTTAGGGTTAGGGCTAGGGATAGGGTTAGGGCTAGGGCTAGGCCTAGGGATAGGGTTAGGGTTAGGGTTAGGGTTAGTGCTTGGGTTATGGTTAGGACTAGGTGTAAGGTTACGGCTTGGGTTTGGGTTAGGGTTAGATCTAGGGTTAGAACGAGGATTAGTTTTAGTGTTAGGGTTAGTACTAGTGCTACGGCTAGGGCTAGGGCTAGGGTAGGTTAGGGTTAGGGTTAGGGCTAGGGCTAAGGCTAGTGCTAGTGCTAGGTTTAGGGTTAGGCTTAAGGCTAGGGCTAGGGTTTGGGTTAGGGTTAGGGCTACGGCTAGCGCTAGGCTTAGGGTTAGGGTTAGGTTTAGGTTTGTGGTTTGGGTTGGAATTGGTCTTGGGGTTGGGGTTAGGGTTAGGCTTAGGGTTAGGGTTAGGGCTAGGGCTAGAGCTAGGGTTAGGTTAGGGTTAGGGTTAGGGTTAGTGTTGTGGTTGGGTTTGGAGTTGGGCTTGGGTCTAGGGTTAGAGTCAGGGTTAGGGCTACGGCTAGGGCTAGGGCTAGGAATAGGGTTTGTGTTAGGGTTAGTACTAGGGTTAGTGTTAGGGCTAGGGTTACGGTTATGGCTAGGTTTAGGGTTAGGTTTAGGGCTAGGTTTAGGGTTCGGGCTAGGGCTAGGTTTAGGGTTAGGGTTAGTGTTAGTACTAGGGTTAGGCTTAGGTTTAGGGTTTGGATTAGGGCTAAGGTTAGGTTTAGTTTTAGGGCTAGGGCTAGGGCTAGGGTTAGCGATAGGGTCAGCACGAGGTCCAGTGCTAGGAGTACGGCTAGGGTTAGGGTTAGGTTTAGGTTTTGCGCTAGGGCTGGGGTTAGGTTTAGGGTGTGGGTTAAGGTTAGGGCTAGTGTTAAGTTTAGGGTTAGGGTTAGGGTTGGGGTTGGG
>CM027390.1:124924701-124960326 GCA_015711505.1 Sylvilagus bachmani | reverse complement strand
GGGTTAGGGCTAGGTTTAGGTTTAGGGTTAGTGTTAAGTCCAGGGTTAGGGCTAGGGTTAGGGTTATTGCTAGGGTTACGGCTAGGGCTAGGGCTAGGGTTAGTTTTAGGGTTAAAGTTAGGGCTAGGGCTTGGGCTAGTGCTAGGGCTAGGTTAGGGTTAGGGTTAAGGCTACAGCTAGGTTTAGGGTTAGGGTTATGGTTAGGGCTAGTGCTAGGGCTAGGCCTTGGTTTAGAGTTAGGATTAGGGCTAGGGTTAGGGTTAGGGTTAGGGCTAGGGCTAGGTTTAGGTTTAGGGTTAGTGTTAGCGCGAGGGGTAGTGCTAGGGCTAGGGCTAGAGTTAGGGTTAGGTTTATGGTTATGGCTAGGGCTCGGGCGAGGGTTAGGTTTAGGGTTAGTGTTAGGAATAGGGCTGGGGTTAGGTTTAGGGTTAGGTTTAGGGCTAGGGATAGTGTTAAGGTTAGCTCGAGGCTTAGGGCTATGGTTAGGGTTAGTGTTATGGTTAGGGTTCGGGTTAGGTTTAGGTTTAGGGCGAGGGATTGGGTTAGGTTTATGGTTAGTGCTGGGGCTAGGGCTAGGGCTAGGGTTAGTGTTAGGATTAGGGCTATGGCTACGGTTAGGGTTAGGGTTAGGGCTAGGATTAGGTTTAGGGTTGGGACCTGGCCTAGGGCTAGGGCTAGGGCTAGGTTTAGGTTTAGGGTTAGGATTAGGTTTCTCTACGGTTTCGGTTAGGGTTAGGGCTAGGGTTAGGCTTAGGTCTAGTCCAGGGCTAGGGCTAGGATTAGTGTTAGTGTTAGGGTTGGGTCTAGGACTAGGGCTAGGGCTAGGGCTACAATTAGGTTTAGGGCTAGGGTTAGGATTAGGGTTAGGCTTGGGCTAGGTGTAGGGCTAGAGTTAGAGTTAGTGTTACAGCTAGGGCTAGGGTTACGCTTAGGTCTAGGGCTAGGGTTAGGGATAGGGCAAGGGCAAGGTTAGGGCTAGGGTTAGGGTTAGGGTTAGGGTTAGGGTTAGGGTTGGGGTTGTCATTGGGCTTGTGGTTGGGGTTAGGGTTAGGGTTAGGGTTAGTGTTAGGGTTAGGGTTAGGATTAGGGCAAGGGCTAGGGCTAGGGTTAGGGTTAGTGTTAGTGTTAGCTTAGGGCTAGGGAGGGCTAGGGTTAGGAATATTTTTAGGGTTAGTTCTAGGGTTAGGGTTAGGCCTAGGGCTAGGGTTAGGGTTAGAATTAGGGCTAAGGCTAGGGTTAGGGTTAAGTTTAGGTCTAGTGCTGGGTTTAGGGTTAGGTCTAGGGCTAGGGATAGGGTTAGCATTAGGCTTAGGGCTAGTTCTAGGGCTAGGGCAAGGTTAGGGTTAGGTGTAGGGTTAGTGCTAGGGTTAGGGTTAGGACTAGGTTTAGGTTTACGGCTAGTGTTAGGGTTAGGACTAGGGTTATAGTCAGGGTTAGGGCTAGGGGTAGGGTTAAGGTTAGCTTTAGCCTTAGTGCTAGGGCTAGGGCTAGGTTTAGAGTTAGGATTAGGGTTAGGGCTAGGTTTAGGGTTAGGGTTAAGTCCAGGGCTAGGGCTAGGTTTAGGGTAAGGTTAGGGTTAGGGCTAGGCTACGGCTAGGGCTAGAGCTAGGGTTAGGTTTAGTTTTATGGTTAGGGCTAGGGTTCGGCCTAGTGCAAGGTTAGGTTTAGGGTTATGGTTAGGGTTACGGCTAGGGTTAGGGTTAGGGTTATGGTTAGGGCTAGGGCATGGCTAGGGCTTGGGTTCGGGTTAGGTTTAGGCTTAGGATTAGGGCTAGGGTTAGGGTTAGGGTTAGGGCTCGGGCTAGGGTTAGGGTTAGGGTTATGGTTAGCGCAAGGGCTAGTGCTAGGGCTAGGGTTAGGGTTAGGTTTAGGGTTAGGGTTAGGGTTAGGATTATGGCTAGGCCTAGAGCTAGGACTAGGTTTAGGTTTAGGGTTAGGGTTAGGGTTAGAGTTAGGGATATGGCTAGGGCTAGGGCTAGGGCTAGGTTTAGTGTTAGGGTTAGGTTTGGGGCTAGGGCTAGGTTTAAGGTTAGGTCTAGGACTAGGGCTAGGGCAAGGTTACTGTTAAGGTTAGGGTTAGGGTTAGGGTTAGGTTTAGGGTTATGGCTAGGGATTGGGTCTGGGTTATGGTTAGGGCTAGAACTAGGGCTAGGGCTAGAGTTAGGAATAGGTTTAGCTTTGGGTTTAGGGTTAGCTTTAGGGCTAGGGCTAGAGCTAGGGTTAGGGTTAGGGTTAGGGCTGTGGTTGGGGTTGGAGTTGGGATTGGAGTTGGGGTTAGGGTTAGTGTTAGGGCTAGTGCTAGAGCTAGGGTTAGGGTGAGGGTTAGGGCTAGGTCTAGGGCTCGGGCTAAGGTTAGTGTTAGAGTTGGGGTTAGGGATTGGGTTAGGGTTAGGGTAGGGTTAGTGCTAAGTCTAGGGCTAGGGCTAGGGCTAGGGTTAGGGTTAGGGTTAGGGTTAGTGTTAGGGTTAGGGTTATGGTTAGGGTTAGAGCTAGGGTTAGTGTTAGGGTAGGGTTAGGGTTTGGGTTAGGGCTAGGATTATGTTAGGGTTACGGTTAAGGCTAGGGTTAGGGCTAGGGCTAGGGCTAGTGCTAGGACTAGATTTAAAGTTAGGGTTAAGGCTACAGCTAGGGTTAGGTTTAGGGCTTGGGCTAGGGTAGGGCTTGGTTTAGGGTTAGGTTTAGGGTTAGGATTAGGGCTGGGGTTAGGTTTAGGGTTAGGGCTCGGGCTAGGTTTAGGGTTATGTTTAGGGATAGCGCAAGGGCTAGTGCTAGGGTTAGGTCTATAATTATGGTTAGGTTTAGGGTTATGGCTAGGGCTAGGGCGAGGGCTAGGTTTAGTGTTAGGGTTAGTTTTAGGCATAGGGCTGGGGTTAGGTTTAGGGTGTGGTTTAAGACTGGGGCTAGGTTTAGGTTTAGGTTTAGGGTTAGGGCTATGGCTAGGGCTAGGGCTAGGTTAGGTTAGGTTTAGGGTTAGGTTTATGGCTAGGGCTAGGGTTAAAGTTAGGTTGAGGGCTATGGCAAGTGCTAGGGTTAGTGTTATGGTTAGGGTTAGGGTTAGATTTAGGTTTAGGGCTAGTGATTGGGTTAGGGTTATGTTTAGGGCTAAGTCTAGCACTAGGGTTAGGGTTAGGATTAGGGCTATGGCTATGGTTAGGATTAGGGTTAGGGCTAGGATTAGGTTTAGGGTTGGGGCTATGCCTAGTGCTAGGGCTAGGTTTAGGGTAGGGTTATGATTAGGGCTATGGCTACAGTTAGGGTTAGGGTTAAGGCTAGCATTAGTCTTAGGGCTAGTCCAGGGCTAGGGCTAGGGTTAGGGTTAGGGTTAGTGTTAGGTCTAGGGCTAGGGCTAGGGCTAGGGCTAGGGCTAGGGCCAGGGCTACAGTTAGGTTTAGGGCTAGAGTTAGGGTTAGTGTTAGTTCTAGGACTCGGGCTAGTGTTAGTGTTAGGTTTAGGGCTAGTAGTAGGGCTAGGGTTATGGTTAGAGTTGGGGTTAGGGATTGCATTAGGGTCAGGTTTAGTGTTAGATTTACGGTTAGGTTTAGTGCTAGGTCTAGGGCTAGGGCTAGGGCTAAGGCTAGGTTTAGGGTTTGGGTTAGGGGTAGGGCTATGGTCAGGTTTAAGGTCAGGGTTAGGATTAGGTCTATGGCTATGGATAGGGTTAGGGTTAGGGCTAGGATTAGTTTTAGGGTTAGGTTTAGGCATCGTGACAGGGCTAGGGTTAGGGTTAGGGTTAGGGTTTGTGCTAGTGTTAGGGTTAGGGCTAGGGTGTAGGTACGGGCTAGGGTTAGGGATCGGGCTAGGTTTAGCGTTAGGCCTAGGGTTAGGGTATGGGCTAGGCGTAGGGTTAGGGCTAGGGTTATGGTTTGGGCTAGTGTTAGAGTTATGGCTTGGGTTAGGGTTAGTTTTAGTGGAAGGATTATGGTTAGTGTTAGGGTTAGGGTTAGGGTCTGGGTTATGGTTAGGGCTAGGGATTGGGTTTGGGTTATGGTTACTGCTAGGGCTAGGGCTAGGGCTAGGTTTAGGCGTGGTTTAGGGTTAGGTTTAGGGTTACCTTTTGGGCTTGGGCTAGAGCTACTGTTAGGGTTAGGGTTAGGGTTAGGGTTAGGGTTAGGGTTAGGGTTAGGGTTTGTGCTAGTGTTAGGGTTAGGGCTAGGGTTAGGGTACAGGCTAGGGTTAGGGATCGGGCTAGGGTTAGCGTTAGGCCTAGGGTTAGGGTATGGGCTAGGCGTAGGGTTAGGGCTAGGATTATATTTTGGGCTAGTGTTAGGGTTAGGGCTTGGGTTAGGGTTAGTTTTAGTGGAAGGGTTAGGGTTAGTGTTAGGGTTAGGGTTAGGGCCTGGGTTAGGGTTAGGGCTAGGGATTGGGTTTGGGTTATGGTTAGTGCTAGGGCTAGGGCTAGGGCTAGGTTTAGGGGTGGTTTAGGGTTTGGTTTAGGGTTACCTTTTGGGCTTGGGCTAGAGCTACTGTTAGGGTTAGGGTTAGGGTTAGGGTTAGGGTTAGGGTTAGGGTTGTGGTTGGGGTTGGAGTTGGGATTGGAGTTGGGGTTAGGGTTAGGGTTAGGGCTAGTGCTAGAGACAGGGTTAGGGTTAGTGTTAGGGCTAGGGCTAGGGCTAGGCCTAGGGCTTGGGTTAGAGTTAGAGTTGGGGTTAGGGATTGGGTGAGGGTTAGGTTAGGGTTAGTGCTAAGTCTAGGGCTAGGGCTAGGGCTAGGGTTAGGGTTAGGGTTAGGGCTTGGGTTAGGGCTATGGCTAGGGCTAGGGTTAGGTTTAGGATAGGGCTAGGGCTAAGGTTAGTGTTGGGGTGGGGCTTGGGGTTCGGTTTGGGTTGGGGTTGGTTTTGGTGTTAAGGTTAGGGTTAGGTTTAGGGTTAGTGCTTGTGCTAGGGCTAGGGTTAGGGTTAGGGTTAGGGTTAGGGCTAGTTCTAGGTTTAAGATTAGGGTTAGGGCTAGGCTAGGGCTAGAGTTAGCATTAGGGATAGGTATAGGGCTAGGGCTAGTGCTAGGCTTAGGGCTAGGTCTAGGGCTAGGGTTAGGGTAGGGTTAGATTTAGGCTTAGGGCTAGGGCTAGGTTTAGGGTGAGGTTTAGGGTTAGGGTTGAGCTAGTGTTAGGTTTAGAGTTAGGGTTAGAGTTTCGGCTAGGGTTAGGGTTAGGGCTATGGTTATTGTACGGGCTAGGGGTAGGGTTGGGGTTAGGGCTAGGGTTGGGTTTAGGGCTTGGGCTAGGGCTAGGTTTAGAGTTAGTGTTCCGGTTAGGGCTAGGGCTAGTGCTAGGGTTATGGTTAGCGTTAAGTCTAGGATCAGGGTTACTGCTAGGGTTTGGGCTAGTGCTATGACTAGGGCTAGGGCTAGGGCTAGGGCTAGGGCTAGGCCTAGGTTTAGGGATAGGGTTATGGCTAGTGTTAGGGTTAGAGTTAGTGTTAGGGTTAGGGTTAGGGCTAGTGTTAGGGTTAGGGTTAGGGCTAGTGTTAGGGTTAGGGTTAGGGTTAGTGTTAGGGTTAGGGCTAGGGCTAGGGCTGGGGCTAGCGCTAGGGCTAGTGTTAGGGTTAGAGTTAGGGTTAGGACAGGGGCTAGGGTTATGTCTCGGGTTAGGGTTAGGCTTAGGTCTAGGGCTAGGGCTAGGGTTTGGTTTAGGGTTAGTCTTAGGGCTAGCCCTAGGGCTAGGTTTAGGGATAGGGTTAGTGTTAGGTTTAGGGTTAGGGTTAGTGTTAGGGCTAGGTCTAGGGTTAGACTTAGCGTTAGGCTTAGGGGTAGGGCTAGGGTTAGGGTTATTGTTAGCGTTAGGGTTATGGCTCGGGCTAGGGCTATGGTTAGGTTTAGGGTTAGTGCTAAGGTTAGGGTTAGGACTAGAGTTAGGGTTAGGGCTAGGTTTAGGCTTAGGGTTAGGGCTAGGGCTAGGGATAAGATTAGGGTTAGAATTAGGGCTAAGGCTAGGGTTAGGGTTAAGGTTAGGTCCAGGGCTAGGGTTAGGGTTAGGGTTAGGGTTAGGGTTAGGGTTAGTGTTAGGGTTAGTGTTAGGGCTAGGGATAGGTTAGGGTTAGCGTTAGGCTTAGGGGCAGGGCTAGAGTTAGGGTTAGTGCTAGGGTTAGGTTAACTAGGTTTAGGGTTAGGGTTAGGGTTAGGGCTAGGGCTGTCTTCAGGTTTGGTTTGTGAGTTAAGGTTAGGGCTAGGGTTAGGGTTAGGATTAGGATAAGGGTTAGGTTTAGGGCTAGGGCTAGGGCTAGAGCTAGGGCTAAGTATAGGGCTAGGGCTAGGGTTAGGGCTAGGACTTTTGCCAAAGCTAGTGCTAGGATTAGGGTTAGGGTTAGGGTTAGGTTTAGCTTTAGGGGTAGGGCTAGGTCTATGGCTAGGGCTAGGGTTAGGGTTAGGTTTCAGGTTAGGGTTAGGGCTAAGGCTAGGGTTAGGTTTAGGGTTAAGTTTAGAGATAGGGATTGTGTTAGTGTTCGGGTTAGGGCTAGGGCTAGGGCCAGTACCAGGGTATGTGTTTGGTCTAGGGTTAGGGCTAGGCCTAGGTTTAGGGTTGGGGCTAGCGCTAGGTTTAGCGTTAGAGTTAGGGTTAGGGTTAGGGCTAGGGTTAGGTTTAGGGTTATGGCCAGGGCTAGGGCTATTGCTAGGTTTAGGGTTAGTGTTAGGGCTAGGGCTTGGGTTAGGTATAGGGTGTGGCTTAAGGTTAGGGCTAGGGTTATGTTTAGGTTTAGTATTGGGGTTGAGGTTGGGCTTGCGGTTGGGGTTAGGGTTAGGGTTAGGGTTAGTGTTAGCCCTAGTGCTAGGGCTAGGGTTAGGGTTAGGGCTAGTTTTAGGGTACGAGCTAGGGGTCAGGTTAGTGTTAGGTTAGCGCTAGGGTTAGGGTTGGTGTGGGGATTGTGGTTGGGTTTATGGTTGGGGTTGGCTTAGTGTTAGGGTTAGGGTTAAATTTAGCACTAGGGCTGGGGCTACGTTTCGGTTTAGGGTTATGGCTAGCAATAGGGCTAGGGCAAAGTTTAGGGCTAGGGCTAGTAATAGGGCTAGGATTAGTGTTAGGGTTAGGGATAGGGCTAGATTAGGGTTAGGGCTAATGTAGGGTTAGGATTAGGATTAAGGTTATGGCTAGGGCTAGGGCAAGGTTAGGGTTAGGGTTAGAGTTAGCACTAGGGCTGGGGCTACGGTTAGGGTTAGGGTTAGGGCTAGGGCTAGGGCTAGGGTTAGAGTTAGGGCTAGGAATATGGCTAGGGTTAGAGTTAGGGTTAGGGCTAGGGCTACATTAGGATTAGGGCTAGGGCTAGGAATAGGGTTAGGATTAGGGCTAGGGCTACCCTAGGGCAAAGTTATGGTTATGGTTATGGTTAGGGTTAGGGCTAGGGTTAGGGGTAGGGTTAGGTTTTGGGCTATGGCTAGCTTTAGGTTTAGGTTTAGGGTTAGGTTTAGGGCTAGGGTTAGGGTTAGATTTAGGTTTAGGGCTAGGGCTAGGGTTAGGTTTAGCGTGAGGGCTAGGGCTAGGGCTAGGGCTAGGGTTAGTGTTAGGGTTAGTGTAGGGCTAGGGTCAGGTTTACCGCGAGGGCTAGGGCTAGTGCTAGGGTTAGGGTTATGGTTAGGGTTATGGCTAGGGCTAGGCCTAGGGCTAGGTTTATGGTTTTAGTTAGGGCTAGGGCTAGGGTTAGGTTTAGAGTGTGTGTTAAGGCTAGGGCTAGGGTTAGGGTACGGGCTAGGGGTCGGGTAAGGTTTAGGTGAGGGCTAGGGCTAGGGTTAGGGTTGGGTTGGGGGTTATGGTTGGGTTTTGGGTTGGGGTTGCGCTTCGTGTTAGGGTTAGGATTAGGTTTAGCACTTGGACTGGTGCTGTCGTTAGGGTTAGGGTTAAGGCTTGTAATAGGACTGGGGTTAGGGTTAAAGCCTGGGCTAGATTAGGGTTAGGGCTAGGGTAGGGTTAGTATTAGGATTAGGGCTAGGGCTATGGCTAGGGCAAGTTTGGTTTAGGGTTAGGGTTATGGTTAGGGTTAGGGCTAGGTTTAGGGTAAGGGTTAGGTTTTGGGCTAAGGCTAACGTTAGGTTTAGGTTTAGGTTTAGGGTTAGGGTTAGGGCTAGCGTAAGGGTTAGAGCTAGGGTTAGGGTACATGCTAGAGTTAGGGTTAGGGCGAGAGTTAGGGTTAGTTTTAGGTCTAGGGGCAGGGCTAGGGTTAGGGTTAGGGCTAGGTCTAGGGTTAGGTTTAGGTTTACGGTTAGTGTAGGGTAAGGGCTAGGCCTAGGCCTAGGGCTAGGGTTAGGGTTAGGGTTAGGGTTTGGGTTAGGGTTAGGGTGAGGGCTATTAGGTTTTGTGCGAGGGATAGGACTAGGGCTAGGGCTAGGTCTAGGGTTAGGGTAAAGGTCAGTGCTAGGGCTAGGGTCAGGTTTAGCTGGAGGTCTAGGGCTAGGGCTAGGGCTAGGGCTACGGTTAGTGTTAGGGTTATGGCTAGGGCTAGGGCTAGGGCTAGATTTAGGGTTGGAGTTAGGGCTAGGGCTATGGTTGGGTTTAGTGTGTGTTAAATTAGGGCTGGGGATAGGGATAGGGTTAGAGTTAGTGTTAGGGTTAGGGTTAGGGTTAGGGCTTGTGTTAGGGTACAGGCTACCGGTCGGGTTAGCGTTTGGTTAGGGCTAGGGCTAGGGTTAGGGTAGCATTAGGGCTAGGGCTAGGGTTAGGGTTAGGGCTAGTTCTATGGTCAGGATTAGGGTTAGGGCTAGTCTAAGGCTAGTTCTAGGGTTAGGGTTAGGGTTGGGGTATGGTTAGGTGTAGGGCCAGAGCTGGGGCTTGGGTTATAGTAGGGTTAGGTATAGGGCTAGGGTTAGGGCTAGTGTTACACCTAGGGCTAGGGCTAGGGCTAGGGTAGGGTTAGATTTAGGCTTATGGCTAGGGCTAGGGTTACGGTTAGGGTTAGTGTTAGGGTCAGGCTAGCATTAGGTTTAGGGTTAGGGTTAGAGTTAGGGCTTGGTTTGGTTTAGGTCTAGTGTTAGTGTACGGGCTAGGGCTAAGATAGGGCTAGATTTAGGGTTAGGGTTAGGGTTAGGGTTAGGGCTATGGCTAGGATTGGGTTAGGGTTAGGTTTAGGGTTAGGGCTAGGGCAAGGGCTAGGGCTAGGGTTAGGGTTAGGGCTAGGGCAAGGGCTAGGGCTAGGGCTAGGGCTAGGCCTAGGTTAAGAGTTAGGGTTAGGGCTAGGGCTAGGGCAGGTGTTAGGGTTACCGTTACGGCTAGTGTTAGCGTTATGGCTAGGGCTAGGGCTAGGGCTACGTTTAGGGTTAGCGTTAGGGCGAGGGCTAGGGCTAGGCCTAGGGTTAGGGCTAGTGCTAGTGTTAGGGTTAGGGTTAGTGTTAGGTTTAGGGCTAGGGCTATGGTTAGGGTTAGTGTTAGGTTTAGGGCTAGGGCTTGGTGAGGGTTAGGACTAGGGCTACGGTTAGGTTTACAGTTAAGGCTAGGGCTAGGGCTAGTGCTAGGGCAAGGTTAGGTTTAGGGTTAGGGCTTGTTAGTTTTTGGTTTGGGTTTAGGTTAGGGTTAGTGTTTGGGTTAGGGTTAGGTTTGGGGTTGGGTTTGGGCCTACCTTTGGGTTTAGGGTTAGAGTTAGCGCTAGGGCTAGGGCTAGGGTTATGCCTAGGGCTAGGTCTAGGGCGAGGGCTTGAGTTAGGGTTATGTCTAGGCTTAGGGTAAGGGCTAGGGCTAGGGCTAGGGTTTGGTTAAGGCTTAGTGTTAGGGCTAGGGCTAGGGGTAGGCTTAGGTTTTGGGCTAAGGGTAGGGTTAGGGTTAAGTTTGTGGTCAGGCCTAGGGCTAGGGCTAGGTTTAGGGTTGCGGTTAGGGCTAGGGCTAGGGTTAGGGTTAGGTTTAGGGCTGGTTCTAGGGCTAGGGTTAGGGTTAGGTTTATGTCTAGGGCTAGGGCTAGGGCTAGGGTTAAGTTTAGGGTTAGGGTTAGTGCCAGGGCTAGGGTTAGGGTTAGGTTTAGGGTTAGGGTTAGGACTTGGGCTAGGGCTAGGGATAGGTTTAGGTTTAGGGTTAGGGTTAGGGCTAGGGCTAGGGCTATGGCTAGTGTAAGGGTTAGGTTTATGTCTAGGGCTAGGGCTAGGGTTAGTGTTAAGGTTTCGGTTAGGTCTAGGGCTATGGTTAGGGTTAGGGTTAGGGTTAGGGTTAGGTTTAGGGTTAGTTCTAGGGTTAGGTGTAGGGTTAGGGTTATGGTTAAGGTTAATGCTAGGGCTAGAGCTAGGGTTAATGTTAGTCTTAGCGTTAGGTTTAGGGATAGGTCTATGGCTAGTGTTACGTTTAGGGTTAGGGTTAGGGCTAGGGCTTGGGCTTGGGTTAGGGCTAGGGCTAGGGCTCGGGTTAGGGTTAGGGTTAGGGCTAGGGAAAGTGTTAGCATTAGCATTAGGGCTAGGGTTAGGGTTAGGTTTAGCGTAGGGTTAGTGTTAGGTTTAGGGCTAGGGCTATGGCTAGGGTTAGGGTTAGGGTTAGGGTAGGGCTAGGTTTAGGGCAAGGCCTGGGTTATGGCTAGGGCTAGGGCTAGGGCTATGCCTAGAGTTAGGGTTAGGGCTAGGGCTAGTGCTTGGGTTAGGGTTTGCGTAAGGGCTAGGGCTAGGGCTAGGGCTAGGGTTAGGGTTAGGGTTAGGACTTGGTCTAGGGCTAGGGCTAGGGCTAGGCCTAGGTCTAGGGTTAGTGTTAGGATTTGTGTTAGGCCTAGGGCTATGGTTAGGTTTATGGCTAGGGTTAGGGTTTGGCTTAGGGTTAGGGTTATGGCTAGGTCTAGGGCTATGGTTAGGCATAGGTTTAGAGTTAGAGCTAGGGGTATGGCTAGGGCTAGGTTTAGGTTTAGGATTAGGTTTAGTGTTAGGGCTAGGGTTAGAGTTAGGGCTAGGTTTAGGGTTAGGGTTATGGTCAGTGCTAGGGCTAGGGTGAGGTTTATGGTTAGGTTTAGGGCTCGGACTAGTGCTAAGGTCAGGTTTAGGTTTAGGGCTCGGGCTAGGGTTAGGGTTAAGGCTAGGGCTATGGTGAGGGCTAGGAATAGGGTTAGGTTTAGGGTAGGGTTAGGGCTAGGGCTAGGGTTAGGTCTAGGGCTAGGGTTATCGCTAGGGATAGGACTAGGGCTAGGACTAGAGTTAGGGTTAGGGTTAGAGGTAGGTTTAGGTTTAGGGTTATGGCTAGGGTTAGGGTAAGTGTTAGGGTTAGGGCTAGGGTTAGGTTTAGGTTTAGGGTTAGGGCTAGGGCTAGTGTTAGGGTTAGGGCTCAGGTAGGGTTAGGGTTAAGTTTATTGTCAGGGCTAGGACTAGGGCTAGGCTTAGGGTTAGGTTTAGGGGTAGTGTTAGGGCTAGGGCTAGAGTTAGGGTTAGTGTTAGAGTTACGGTTTGGGCAAGGGCTAGGGCTAGGGTTAGGGTTAGGGTTCGAGATTGGGCTAGGGCTAGAGCTAGATCTAGGGTTAGTGTTACGGTTTGGTTTACGGCTAGGGTCATGGTTAGGGTAAGGTTTAGGAATAGGGTTAGGGCTAGCGTTAGGGTTAGGTTTCGCAATTTGGCTAGGGGTATGGTTAGTTTTAGTGTTAAGTTACGGTTAGGGCAAGGGCTAGGGCTAGGGCTAGGTTTAGGGTTAGGGTTCGGGATTGGGCTAGGGCTAGAGCTAGGCCGTAGTTTAGTGTTGGTTTGGTTTTCGGCTAGGATTATGGTTAGGGTTAGTTTTAGGAATAGGGCTAGTGCTAGGGCCCGGGTTAGGGTTAGCGTAGGTCTAGGGTTAAGGTTAGTTTAGGGTTAGGGTTAGGGCTAATTTTAGCGTTAGAGTTAGGTTTATGTCTATGTCTATGGCTAGGGCTAGGTTTAGGGTTAGGGTTATGGCTAGTGCTAGTGGTAGGTTTAGGCTTAGCGTTAGGGTTAGGGTTAGGTATAGGAATAAGGCTAGGGCTAGTGCTAAGGTCAGGGTTAGGGTTAGGGCTAGGGTAGGGATAGGGCTAGGGCTAGGTTTAGTGTTACGGCAAGGGCTAGGGCTATAACTAGGTATAGTGTAAGTGTTATGGCTAGGGCTTTGATTAGGGTTATGGTTAGGGCTAGGGCTAAGTTTAGGGCAAGGGTTAGGGTTAGGCCTAGGGCTAGGGATAGGGCTAGTGTTAATTTTAGGTCTAGGGCTAAGGATAGGGCTAGGTTTATATTTAGGGATAGGAGTATGTATAGGGCCAGGGTTAGGGTTAGGTTTAGGGTAGGGTTAGGGCTTGGGTTATGGGTAATGTTAGGTCTAGGGCTAGGGTTAGTGTTAGGTTTTGGGTTAGGGCTAGGGATTGGCTTGGGCTAGGGTTAGGGTTAGGGTTAGGGTTATTGTTAGGGTTAGGGTTATGGCTAGGGTTAGGGTTATGTCTAGGGATAGGGTTAGGGTTAGGGCTAGAGCTAGGGTTAGGGTTAGTGCTAGGGCTAGGTTTTGTGTTAGGGCTAGGGCTAGGTCTATGGCTAGGGTTAGTGTTAGGGTTAGGTTTAGGGCTAGGGCTAGGGCTAGGGCTAGGGTTAGGGTTAGGGTTAGGTCTTGCGCTAGGGCTAGGGTTAGGGTTAGGGTTAGGGTTAGGATTATGGCTAGGATTAGGTTTTGGGCTAGGGCTAGGGTTAGGGATCGCGTTAGGTTTAGGGTTAGGTCTATGGCTAGGGTTAGGGTTAGGGTTAGGGCTTGGGCTAGGTCTAGGGCTAGGGTTATTGTTAGGGTATGGGTTAGTTCTAGGGCTAGGGCTAGGGTTAGGGTTAGGTCTAGGGCTAGGGTTAGGGTTAGGGCTAGGGTTAGTGTTAGGTGTAGGGTTAAGGCATGGGCTAGGGTTAGTGTTAGGGCTAGGTCTAGGGAGAGGTTTAGGGCTAGCGCTAGGGTTAGGTTTAGGGCTAGATCTATTTTTAGGTCTAGGCTTAGGGTTATGGCTATGGCTAGGTCTAGGTCTACGTGTAGAGTTAGGGTTAGGGTTAGGGCTAGGACTAGGGCTAAGGTTAGGTTTAAGGTTAGGGGTAGAGTTAGATTTAGGTTTAGGGCTCGGGCTAGGGCTAGAGCTAAGGCTAGGTTTAGGTCTATGGCTAGGGTTAGGGTTAGGTTTAGGGTAGCGTTATTGCTAGGGCTAGGGTACGGGCTAGGGCTACAGTTATGGGTAGCGCTAGGACTAGGGCTAGGGCTAGGGTTAGAATTAGGGTTAGGGCTAGGGCTAGGGTTAGGGCTAGGGTGAGGTTTAGGTTTTGGGTAGGGTTAGGGCTAGGGCTAGGGGTAGTGTCAGGGCTAGGGTTAGGGCTAGGGCTAGGGTTAGGGCTAGGGTTCGGGTTACATTTACGATAGGGTTAGGGCTAGGGCTAGGGCTATAATTAAGGTAAGGGTTAGGGCTACGGTTAGGGTTAGGGTTAGCGTAAGGTTTAGGGTTAGGGCTAGGACTAGGTTAGGGTTAGGTTTAGGGCCAGGGCTTGTGCTAGGTTTACGGTTAGGGCTAGGGCTAGGGTTAGGGTTAAGATTAGGGTCACGGCTAGGGCTTGGGTTAGGTTTAGGGTTAGGGTTTGTTAGGGTTAGATCTAGGGCTAGGGTTAGGGTTAGGGTTATGGTTAGGGCAAGGGCTAGGGCTCGGGCTAGGTTTAGGGTTCAGGATTGGGCTAGGTCTATAGCTAGGTCTAGGGTTAGTGTTATGGTTTGGTTTAGGGCTAGGATTATGGTCAGGGTTAGGTTTAGGATTAGTCGTAGGGCTATGGCTAGGGCTTGGGTTAGGGATAGGGTTAGGTCTAGGGCTAGGGTTAGGTTAGGGTTGGGTTAGGGCTAAGGTTAGGTTTAGTGTAGCTTTATGTCTAGGGCTAGGGCTAGGGCCTGAGTTAGGTTTAGGGTTAGGGCTAGGGTTAGGGTTTGGGTTAGGGCTAGGACTAGCGTTAGGTTTAGGGCTAGGGCTAGGCTTAGGTGTAGGGTTAGCGCTTGGACTAGGGTTTGGGTTAGGGGTGTAGTTAGTATTAGGTCTAGGGCTAGGGCTAGTGTTAAGGTTAGATTTAGGGTTAGGGTTAGGGCTTGGGCTAGGGTTAGGGTTAGGGTTAGGGCTAGGACTAGGGTAAGGGCTAGAGTTAGTGTTAGGTTTAGGGTTAGGGCTAGTTTTAGGTTTAGATTTAGGGCTCTGGCTAGGGCTAGAGTTAGGGTTAGGGTTAGTGCTATGGCTTGGGTTAGAACTAGGGTTAGTGCTAGGGCTAGTGTTAGGGCTAGGGCTACAGTTATGGCTAGGGCTAGGACTAGGGCTAGGGCTACAGTTAAGTTCAGGGTTAAGTTTAGTGTCACGGTTAAGCCTAGGGCTAGGTTTAGAGTTAGTTTTAGGGCTAGAACTAGTGCTAGGGTTAGGGTTAGGGTTAGGGTTAGGGTTACGGTTAGGGCAAGGGCTAGGGCTATGGCTAGGGCTAGGGTTAGGGTTAGTGTTTGGAATTGGGCTAGGTCTAGAGCTAGATCTAGGGTTAGTATGGCAGTTTGGGTTAGGGCTAGGATTATTTTTAGGGTTCAGTTTAGGGTTAGGGCTAGAGTTAGTATTAGGTCTAGGGCTAGGGCTAAGGTTCGGGTTAGGTTTAGGGTTAGGGTTAGGGTCTGGGTTAGGCCTAGGTTAGGGTTAGGGTTAGGTTCATGTCTAGGGCAAGGACTAGGGTTAGTGTTAGGGTTTGGGTTAGGGCTATGGCAAGGGCTAGGGCTAGGGTTAGGGTTAGGATTAGGGCTAGGGCTATGGCTAGGGTTATTGATAGCGTCAGGTTTAGGGCTAGGTCTATGGGTAGGGTTAGGGTTAGGGTTAGGGCAATGGGTAGGGTTAGGTCTTGGACTAAGTTTATGGCTAGGGCTAGGGCTACGTTTAGGGTTAGGGTTAGGGTTAGAGCTAGGCCCAGGGTTAGGGTTAGGGTTATGGCTAGGGTTAGGGTTATGGCTAGGGATAGGGTTAGGGTTAGTGCTATGGCTAGGGTTAGTGTTAGGGTTACCGTTAGTTCTAGTGCTAGGTCTTGGGTTTGGTGTAGGGTTATGGTTAGGGCTAGGTCTTGGCATAATGCTTGGGTTAGGTTTAGGGCTAGGGCTAGTGCTAGGGCTAGTTTTAGGGTTAGGGCTAGGGCTAGAGCTAGGTTTAGGGTTAGGGTTAGGGTAGGGTTAGGGCTTGGGTTAAGGTTAACGTTAGGGCTAGGGCTAGGTTTAGGTTTAGGTTTAGGGATAGGGCTAGGCCTTCGGTTAGGGTTAGGTTTATGTCTAGGGCTATTCCTAGGGCTAGGGTTAGGGTTAGGGTAAGGGTTAGGGTTAGGTGTCGGGCTAGGGGTAGTGTTAGGGTTAGGGTTAAGGTTAGGGTTAGGACTTGGGCTAGGGCTAGGGCTAGGGCTAGGGTTAGTGTTAGGTTTTGGGTTAGGGCTAGGGCAATGGCTATGTTTAGGGTTAGTTTTATGTTTAGTTCTAGGGCTAGGTTTAGGTTTAGGGTTAGGTTAGGGTTAGGGCTAGTGCTAGGTCTAGGGCAAGTGTTAGACTTATTGTTAGGTTTCGGGCTAGGTCTATGGCTAGGTTTACGTTTAGGGTTAGGGTTAGGATTAGGGTTAGGGTTCGGGCTAGGTTTAGGGCTAGGTGAGGTTTAGGGTTAGGTCTAGGGCTAGGGTTAGGGTTAGGGTTAGTGTTAGGGCTAGGGCTAGGGTTAGGGTTAGGGTTTGAGTTAGGGCTAGGGCTATGGTTAGGTTTATGGCTAGGGTTAGGGTTTGGCTTAGGGTTAGGGCTATGGTTAGGGTTAGGGCTAGGTCTTGGGGTATGGTTAGGCATAGGGTTAGAGTTAGGGCTAGGGCTATGTGTAGGGCTAGGTTTAGGTTAAGATTAGGTTTAGTGTTAGGGCTAGGGTTAGAGTTAGGGCTAGGGTTAGGGTTAGGGTTATGGTCAGTGCTAGGGCTAGGGTAGGGCTAGGTTTAGGGTTAGGGCTAGGGTTAGTGTTAGCTCCAGGGCTGGGGCCAGAGTTAGGGTTAGTTTTAGGGTTAGGGTTAGGGCTAGGGTTAGGTTTAGCATTAAGTTTAGGGCTAGGACTAGTGCTAGGGTTAGGTTTAGTTTTAGTGCTCGGGCGAGGGCTAGGGTTAGGGTTAGGGCTAGGGCTATGGTGAGGGCTAGGGTTAGGGTTAGTTTAGGGTAGGGTTAGGGCTAGGGCTAGGGTTAGGTCTAGGGCTAGGGTTATGGCTAGGGATAGGACTAGGGCTAGGGCTAGCGTTAGAGTTAGGGTTAGAGGTAGGTTTAGGGTTAGGGTTAGGGCTAGGTTTAGGGTAAGTGATAGGGTTAGGGCTAGGGTTAGGTTTAGTTTTAGGGTTAGGGCTAGGGCTAGGGCTAGTGTTAGGGTTAGGGCTCAGGCTATGGTTAGGGTTAAGTTTATTGTCAGGGCTAGGACTAGCGCTAGGGTTAGGGTTAGGTTTAGGGGTATTGCTAGGTCTAGGGCTAAATTTAGGTTTAGTGTTAGGGTTACGGTTAGTGCAAGGGCTAGGGCTAGGGTTAGGGTTAGGGTTAGGTTTCGGGATTGGGCTAGGACTAGTGTTAGGGTTAGGGTTCGGGATTGGACTAGGGATAGAGCTAGGTCTAGGGTTAGTGTTATGTTTTGGTTTACGGCTAGGATTATGGTTAGGTTTAGGTTTAGGAATAGGGCTAGGGCTAGTGCTCAGGTTGGTGTTAGGGTTAGGTCTAGGGTTAAGGTTAGTTTAGGGTTAGGGTTAGGGCTAATTTTAGGGTTAGGGTTAGGTTTAGGGCTAGGGCTTGGGCTAGGGCTAGGGTTAGGGTTAGGGTTAGGACTATGGTTGTGGTACGTTTAGGTTTAGGGTTAGGGTTAGGTTTAGGGCTAGGGCTAGGGCTAGGGCTAGGGTTAGTTTTAGCGTTAGGGCTAGGGTAAGGCTAGGGGTAGGTTTAGGGTTAGGGCTCAGGCTAGGGCTAGGGTAGGGCTAGGGCTAGGATTAGTGCTAGGGCTAGGGCTAGTGTTAGGGTTAACGTTAGGACTAGGGCTAGGCCTAGGTTTAGGGGTGGGTTAGGAATAGGGCAAGGGTTAGGGCTAGGTTTAGGGTTACGGTTAGTGCTAGGGCTAGGTTTAGGGTTAGGTTTAGGGCAAGGGCTAGGGCTTGGGTTAGGGTTATGGTTAGGGCTAGGGCTCTGGTTAAAGCTAGGCATGGGATATGGCTCGTTCTAGGGTTAAGTTTAGGTTTAGCCTAGGGCTAGGGATAGGATTAGGGTTAGGGCTAGGGCTAGGGCTTGGGCTAGAGTTAGGGTTAGGGTTAGGCCTAGGGCTAGGGTCAGGGTTAGGGTTAGGGTTAGGTTTAGGGCTAGTTCTAGGGATAGGACTAGGGTTAGGATTAGGGCTAGGGCTAGGACTAGGGCTAGGGCTTGTTTTAGGGTTAGGGTTAGGTTTACAGCTAGCTCTAGGGTTAGGGTTAGGGTTAGGGCTAGGTTTAGGTTTAGGGCTAGGCCTAGGTCTAGGGTTAGAGTTAGGTTTAGTGTTAGGGCTAGGGCTAGGGATATGTTTATGGTAACGTATAAGGCTAGGGCTAGGGCTAGGGGTAGGTTTAGGGTTAGGGCTAGGGCTAGGGTTAGGATTAGGTTTAGGGCTAGGTCTAGCTTTAAGGTTAGGTCTAGGGCTAGGGCTAGGGCTAGGGCTAGGTTTAGTGTTAGTGTTAGGGTTAGAGCTAGGCCCAGGGTTAGGGTTAGTGTTATGGCTAGGGTTAGGTTTATGGCTAGGGATAGGGTTAGGGTTAGTGCTATGGCTAGGGTTAGTGTTAGGGTTACCGTTAGTGCTAGGGCTAGGGCTTGGGTTTGGTGTAGGATTATGGTTAGGGCTAGGTCTAGGCATAGGGCTTGGGTTAGGTTTAGGGCTAGGGCTAGGGATAGGGCTAGTTTTTGGGTTAGGTTTAGGGCTAGGGTAGAGCGAGTGTTAGGGTTAGGGTTAGGGTAGGGTTAGGGCTTGGGTTAAGGTTAACGTTAGGGCTAGGGTTAGGTTTAGGTTTAGGGTTAGGGATAGGGCTAGGCCTAGGGTTAGGGTTAGGTTTATGTCTAGGGCTATGCCTAGGGGCATGGTTAGGGTTAGGGTAAGGGTTAGGGTTAGGGTTAGGGTTAGGTGTCGGGCTAGGGGTAGTGTTAGGGTTATGGTTAGAGTTAGGGTTAGGAATTGGACTAGGGCTAGGGCTAGGGCCAGGGCTAGGGCTAGGGCTAGGGTTAGTGTTAGGGTTTGGGTTTGGGTTAGGGCTAGGGCAATGGTTATGTTTAGGGCTAGGGTTATGTTAAGTTCTAGGGCTAGATTTAGGTTTAGGGTTAGGTTAGGGTTAGGGCTAGGGCTAGGGTAAGTTTTAAACTTAGCATTAGGTTTCGGGCTAGGTCTATGGCTAGGGTTACGTTTAGGGTTAGGGTTAGGATTAGGGTTAGGGTTCGGGCTAGGGCTAGGGTTAGGTTTAGGGTTCGGGTTAGGGTTAAGGCTAGTGTTAGGGTTTGGGCTATGGCTAGGGTTATGGCTAGGGCTGGGGCTGGTTAGAGCTAGAATTAGGGTTAGGGTTAGGGCTTGGTCTATGATTAGGGTTGGGGTTAGGCTTAGGGCTGGGGTTTGGGTTAGGTCTAGGGCTAGGGTTAGTGTTAAGGTTAGGTTTAGTTTTAGGGTTAGGGCTAGGGCTGGGGCTAGTGTTAGGGTTAGGGTTATGGTTATGGCTAGGGTTAGTGTTAGGGCTAGGGTTTTGTTTAGGACTAGGGCTAGGGCTAGTGTTAGGGTTAGGGTTAGGATTAGGGTTAGGGCTAGGGCTAGTGTTAGGTTTAGGGTTTGGTCTAGCGCTAGGGCTAGGGTTATTTTTAAATTTTGGGCTAGGTTTAGGGGTCGACCTAGGGTTAGTGTTATGGCTAGGGCTAGGGCTAGGGCTAATTTCAGGTTTAGGTTTAGGTTTATGGCCAGGGCTAGGGATAGGGTTAGGGTTAGGGCTAAGGCTACGGCTAGGCCTAGGGCTAGGTTTACTATAGGGTTAGGGTTATTGTTAGGGTTAGGTTTAGGGCTCGTGTTAGGGTAGTGGTTAGGGCTAGTGCTAATGGTTTTTTAGGGTTATGGTTAGGGTTAGTACTAAGGCTAGGCTTAGGATTAGGGCAAGGGCTATGGCTAGGATTAGGGCTAGTGTTAGCGTTAGGGTTAAGGTTAGTGTTAGGGTCGGGTTAGGGCTTGGGCTAGTGTTAGGGCTAGGGCTAGATTTGGGCTAGAGTTAGTGTTAGGGTTAGGGCTAGGGCTAGTTTGGGTTAGTGTTAGTGTTAGAGCTTGGCCTAGGCTTAGGGCTAGGGTTAGGGCTAGGGATAGTGTTAGGGCTAGGGCTGGGGTTATGGCTAGGGCTAAGTGTAGGGCTTAGGATCGGGTTAGGGTTAGGTTTCGGACTAGGGCTAGTGTTATCGTAGTGTTAGGGCTAGGCCTAGGGCTAGTTTTATGGCTATCATTAGGTTTAGGGCTATGTCTATGGCTATGGTTAGGGTTAGGGTTAGGGTAGGGTTCGGCTTATGACTAGGGCTAGGTCTACGGCAAGGGCAAGATTTAGGGTTAGGGTTTAGGGCTATGGCAAGTTTTAGGGTTAGGGTTAGGGCTAGGGCTAGGGTTAGGGCTAGGGTTAGGTTTAGGTATAGGGCTAGGGCTTGTGTTAGGGTTAGGGTTAGTGTTAGTGTTAGGGTTAGGTTTAGGGCTTAGGGCTAGGGATGGGGTTAGGGTTAGGGTTAGGGTTAGGGTTAGGGTTAGGGTTAGGTTTAGGGTTAGGGCTAGGGCTAGGCCTAAGTTTAGGTTTATGATTAGGTATAGTTTTAAGGCTAGGGTTAGTGTTAGGGCTAGGTTTAGGGTTAGGGTTCGGGCTATGGTTAGGTTTATGGTTATGGTTAGGGCTAGGTTTAGGGCTAGGGCTATTGTTAAGACTAAGGTCTAGGGCTATGGCTAGAGTTAGGGTTAGGTTTGGGGCTAGGGCTAGTGTCAGTGTTAGGGTTAGAGCTAGGGCTGGGGTTAGGTCTAAGGTTAGGGTAAGGTCTAGGGTTCGGGTTAGGTCTAGGGCTAGGGCTAATGTTAGTGTTATTTTTAGGGTTATTGTTAGGGATAGGGCTAGGGTTAGTTTTAGGGTTCTAGTTAGGGTTAGGACTAGTATAAGGGTTACAGCTACGGTTAGGGTTAGGGCTATTGCTATGGCTAGGGTTAGAGTAAGTGTTAGGCCTAGAATTAGTGTTAGGTGTAGGGCTAGGGTTAGGGTTAGGGTTAGCGTAGGGTTAGGGCTTGTGTTAGGGTTAGGTTTAGGGTTAGGGCTAGAGTTAGGGTTAGGGATAGGGATAGGACTTGGGCTAGGGCTAGGGCTAGGTTTGGGCTAAGGTTAGGGTTATGGTTAGGGTTAAGGCTAGGGCTATGGCTAGGCTAGGATTAGGCTTAGCGTTAGGTTTAGGGCTAGGTCTATGTCTAGGGTTTTGTTTAGGGTTATTTTTAGGGCTAGGTCTAGGTTTTGGGCTAGGCCTGGGTTATTGCTAGTGCTAGGGCTAGGGCTAGGGCTAGGTTTAGGTTTAGGTTTAGGACTGTGCTAGGTTCAGAGTCAGGGTTAGGGCTAGGTCTAGGGATAGGGCTAGGGTTAGTGTTAAAGCTATGGTTAGTGTTAGGGCTAGGGCTAGGGTTTGGGTTAGGGTTAGGGTTAGGGCTAGGTTTAGGGTTAGGGCTAGGGCTATGGCTAGGGGTAGGATTAGGTTTTGGCTAGGGCTAGGGTCAGGGCTAGGGTTAGGGCTATGGTTAGGGTTAGGGCTAGGTTTAGGGTTAGGGCTAGGGCTAGTGCTAGGGGTAGGGTTAGGGTTAGGGCTAGCGCTAAGGTTAGGGTTAGGATTAGGGTTAGGGTTAGGGTTAGGGTTAGGATTAGGCTTAGGTCTAGGGCTAGGTCTAGTGTTAGGGTTAGGGTTAGGTTTAGGGCTAGGGCTAGGGCTTGGTTTAGGGTTAGGTTTAGGTTTAGGTTTAGGGCTAGGGCTAGGGCTAGGGTTAGGGTTAGGGTTAGGGTTAGGGCTATGGCTATGGCTAGGGTTAGGGTTAGGTTTAGGGTTAGCGCTAGTGCTAGGGTTATGTTTAAATTTAGGGCTAGGTCTAGGGGTTGGGCTAGGGTTAGGGTTTTGGCTAGGGCTATGGCTGGGGCTAGGGTTAGGGTTAGGTTTAGGTTTAGGGTTATGGCCAGGGCTAGGGATATTGTTATGTTTAGGGCTAGGCCTGGCCTAGGGCTCGGGGTAGGGTAGGGTTAGGGCTAGGGTTAGAGTTCGGTACTTCTCCTGTTAGGGTAAGGGTTAGGGCTAGTGCTAAGGTTAGTGTTAGTGTTATGGTTCGGGTTAGGACTAGGGCTAGGGTTAAGGTTAGGGCAAGGGCTATGGCTAGGGCTAGGGCTAGGGCTAGGGCTAGGGCTAGGGCTAGGGCTAGGGCTCGGGCTAGGGCTAGGGTTACGGTTAAGGTTAGTGTTAGAGTAGGGTTAGGGCTTGCGCTAGGGCTAGGGCTAGGCCTAGGGTTATGGCTTAGACTAGGGCTATGGCTAGGGGCAGAGTTAGGGTTAGGGTTAGGGCTAGGTCTAGGGTTTGGGTTAGTGTTATTGTTAGTGTTAGGGCTTGGCCTAGGCTTAGGGCTATGGTTAGGGCTAGTTATAGTGTTAGGGCTATGGCTGGGGTTTTGGTTAGTGCTAGGTCTAGGGCTCGGGTTAGGGTTTGGTTTAGGACTAGGGCTAGGGTTAGGGTTAGTGTTGGGCTAGAGCTAGGGCTAGGGTTAGTGCTAGCATTAGGGATAGGGATATGTCTACGGCTAGGGTTAGTGTTAGGGTATGGTTAGGGCTAGGGCGAGGTTTAGGGTAGAGCTAGCCTTATGGCTAGGGCTAGGGCTATGGCAGGGTGTAGATTTAGGGTTTGGGTTAGGGCTATGGCAAGGGTTAGGGTTAGGGTTAGGGCTAGGGCTAGGGTTAGGTCTAGGGTAGGTTTAGGGCTAGGGTTAGGTTTAGTTATAGTGCTAGGGCTTGTGTTAGGATTAGGGTTAGGGTTAGGGCTAGGGCTAGGGCTAGGGTTAGTGTTAGTGTTAGGGCTAGGGCTAGGATCAGTGCTAGGGCTAGGGCTAGGGCTAGGGCTAGGGTTAGGGAGTGGGTTAGGGCTAGGGCTAGGGTTAGGGCTACTGTTAGGTTTAGTTATAGTGCTATGGCTTGTGTTAGGATTAGGGTTAGGGTTAGGGCTAGGGCTAGGGCTAGGGTTAGGGTTAGTATTAGGGCTAGGGCTAGGATTAGTGCTAGGGCTAGGGCTAGGTCTAGGGCTAGGGCTAGGGTTAGGGTTAGCGTTAGCGTTAGGGCTATGGCTAGGGTTAGGGTTAGGATTAGGTTTAGTGTTAGGGCTCTGGTTAGGGTTAGGTTTAGGGTTAGGGTTAGGTTTAGTTTTAGGTTTAGGCTAGGGTTAGGGCTTGCTTTAGGGTTAGGGCTAGGGTTAGGCTTAGGGCTAGGGCTAGGGCTAGTGTAATGTTAGGGTTAGGGTTAGGGCTAGGGCTAGGTCTTGGTTTAGGGTTAGGGTTAGATTTAGGTTTAGGGCTAGGACTAGGGCTTAGGTTAGGGTTAGGGGTAGGCTACGGCTAGGGCTAGGGCTAGGGTTATGATTATGTTTCAGGCTCATGTTACAGTAAGGGTTAGGGCAAGGGCTAAGTTTAGTGTTAGGATTATGGTTAGGGCTAGGGCTAGAGCTAGGGTTTGGTTTAGGTCTAGGGCTATGCCTAGGGCTAGGGCTAGGGTTAGGGTTAGGTTTAGGGTTAGGGTAGGGTTATGGTTAAGGCTGGGATTGGGACTAGTGTAGGGTTATGTCTAGGGCTAGGTCTAGGGCTAGGGCTAGAGTTAGGGTCAGGGTTAGGGTTAGGGTAGGGTTACGGCTTGGGTTAGGGTTAGCGTTAGGGCTCAGGCTAGGGTTAGGTTTAGGTTTAGGGTTAGGACTTGTGGTAAGTCTAGTATTAGGGCTAGGTTTAGGGTTAGGGTTAGGGTTAGGCTTAGGTCTAGGGCTAAGGCTAAGGTTAGGGTTAGGGTTAGGTTTAGGGCTAGGGCTAGGACTTGGTTAGGGTTAGGGTTAGGTTTAGTTTTAGGGCTAGGGCTAGGGCTAGGGTTAGTGTTAGTTTTAGGCTAGGGCTAGGGCTAGAGTTAGTGTCAGGGTTAGGGTTAGGGTGGGGTTACGTCTTGGGTTAGGGCTCGGGTTAGGTTTAGGTTTAGGGCTAGGGCTAGGGTTAGTGTTAGGGTTAGGAGTAGGGTTAGGGTTAGGCTGGGGCTAGGGCTAGGGCTAGTGCTAGGGCTAGGGTTAGGGTTAGGGTTAGGGTTAGGGCTAGGGCTAGTATTAGGTTAGGGTTAGGGTGAGCGTTAGGGCCTGGGTTACAGTTAGGGCTAGTGCTAGTGCTAGGGCTAGGGCTAGGGCTAGGGCTAGGACTAGGATTAGTGCTAGGTTTAGGGCTAGGGTTAGGGTTAGTGTTAGGCCTAGGCCTAGGGATAGGGTTAGGGTTAGGGCTAGGGCTAGGGCTAGGGTTAGGTTTAGGGTTAGGGTTAGGGTTAGGGTTAGGGTTAGGGTTAGGTTTAGGTCTTGGGCTAGGGCTTGGTCTAGTGTTATGGCTAGGGCTAGGGCTAGGGCTAGGGCTATGTTTAGGGAGAGGGTTAGGTCTAGGGCTAGGGTTAGGGCTAGGGTTAATGTTAGGGCTAGGGTAGGTTCAGGTCTAGGGCTAGGGCTAGTGTTAGGGTTAGGGTTAGGGTTAGGGTTAGGGCTAGGGCTAGGGTTAGGGTTAGGCTTAGGGCTAGCGCTAGGGCTAGGATTATGTTTAAATTTAGGGCTAGGTCTAGGGGTAGGGCTAGGGTTAGGTTTACGTTTAGGGTTATGTCCAGGGCTAGGGATTGGTTAGGGTTAGGGCCAGGGCTATGGCTAGGCCTCGGGCTAGGGATAGGGTAGGGTTAGGGCTAGGGTTAGGGTTCGGTTTACGGCTTGTGTTAGGGTAGGTTTAGGGCTAGTGCTAAGGTTAGCGTTAGGGTTTTGGTTCGGGTTAGGACTAGGGCTAGGTTTAGGGTTAAGGCTAGGGCTAGGGCTAGGGTTAGTGTTTAGGTTAGGGTTATGTTTAGGGTTAGGGTTAGGGCTAGGGCTAGGGTTAGGGTTAGTGTTAGGGTCAGGGCTAGGGTTAGTGTTAGGCTGGGGCTAGGGCTAGGGCTAGTGCTAGGGCTAGGGTTAGGGTTAGGGTTAGGACTAGGGCTAGTATTAGTGTTAGGCTTAGGGTTAGCATTAGGGCTAGGGTTAGAGTTGGGGCTATGGCTAGACCTCGGGCTAGGGCTAGGGCTAGGAAATGTGCTAGGTTTAGGGCTAGGTTTAGGGTTAGTGTTAGGCTAGGCCTAGGGATAGGGTTAGGGTTAGGGCTAGGGCTAGGGCTTGGGCTAGAGTTAGGGTTAGGGTTAGGGTTAAGGTTAGGTTTAGGACTTGGGCTAGGACTAGGGCTAGGGCTAGGGCTAGGGCTATGGTTAGGGTTAGCAATAGAAATAGGGCTAGGCATGGGTCAGGTTTATGGTTTGTGTTCGGGCTAGGGCTAGAGCTGGGGTTTGGTTTAAATTTAGGGCTAGTTCTATGGGTAGGGCTAGGGTTAGGTTTAGGGCTAGGGTTAGCGTACGGTTAGGGCTAGGGTTAGGGTTAGGGAAGGGTTATGGTTATGTTTAGGGCTAGGACTGGTGTTAGGTTTAGGGATAGGGTTAGGGCTAGGGCTATGTTTTGGTTAGGGTTAGGGCTAGGGCTAGGTTTAGGGTTAGGGTTAGGGCTATTGCTAGGGCTAGGGTCAGGTTAGGGTTATCAGTAGGGTTAGGGCTATGGCTAGTTTTAGGGGTAGGGCTTGGGATATTGCTAGTGTTAGGGTTAGGGCTAAGATTAGGTAGGGTTATTGTTACGTTTAGAGTTAGGGCTAGGGATAGGATTACTGTTAGAGCTAGGGCTAGGGCTAGGGCTAGGGCTAGGGCTAGGGCTAGGTTTAGGGTTAGGGTTAGGACTAGGCCTGGGTTATGGCTAGCGTTAGGGTTAGGGCTATGTCTAGGGTTAGGCTAGGGCTAGGTTTTGGGTTAGGGGTATGTTTAATGCTAGGGTTTTGGTTAGGGCTAGGACTAGGGTTAGGGTTACGGTTAGCATTAGGGCTAGGTTTAGGTTAGGGTTAGGGCTAGGGCTAGGGCTAGGGCTAGGTCTATGGCTAGGGCTAGGGCTAGGGTTAGGGTTAGGGTTAGGGCAACTGCTAGGGTTAGGTCTATGGTTAGTGTTAGGTTTAGGGCTAAGGTTAGGGCTAGGGCTAGGGCTAGGGTTAGGGTTTAGGGTTAGGACTAGGGCTACGGTTAGGACTAGCACTAGGGTTAGGGTTAATGTTAGGTCTAGGGTTGGACTAGGGTTAGGCTAGGGCTAGGTTTAGGGTTAGGGCTATGTTTAAGGCTAGGGTTAGGGTTAGGGCTAGGGCTAGGATTAGGGTTACGGTTAGCATTAGGGCTAGGTTTAGGTTAGGGTTAGGGCTAGGGCTAGGGCTAGGGTTAGGGTTAGGGTTAGGGTTAGGGTTAGTGTTAGGTTTAGGGCTAGGGCTAGGGCTAGTGCTATGGCTAGGTTTAGGGTTGGGTTAGTGTTAGGGTTAGTGTTAGGGTTAGGGTTATGGTTAGGGTTAGGTTTAGGGTTAGGGCTAGGGCCAGAGTTAGGGTTATGGTTTGGGCTAGGGCTAGGGCTAGTGCTATGGTTAAGGATAGAATTAGGTTTAGGGCTAGGTCTATGGCTAGGGTTATGTTTAGGGTTAGGATTATGGCTATGGCTAGGGCTAGGGTTAGTGTTAGGGTTTGGGTTAGCGCTAGGGCTAGGGCTAGGGCTAGGGATAGGTTTAGGGTTAAGGTTAGGGCTAGGGCTAGGGCTACGTCTAGGGTTAGGGATAGGTTTATGTCTAGGGCTAGGGCTAGTACTAGGGCTAGAATTAGGGTTAGTGTTAGGTCTAGGGCTAGGGCTATGGTTAGGTCTAGCATTAGGTTTAGGGCTATGTCTATGGCTACGGTTAGGGTTAGGGTTAGGGTAGGGTTAGGGCTAGGGCTAGGTTTACGGTAGGGCTAGGCCTATGGCTAGGGCTAGGGCTAGGGCAAGGTCTAGATTTAATGTTAGGGTTAGTGCTATGGCATGGGTTAGGGTTAGGTTTAGGGCTATGGCTAGGTTTAGGTTTAGGGCTAGGTTTAGATTTAGGTATATGGCTAGGGCTTCTTTTTGGGTTAGGCTTAGGGTCAGTTTTAGGGTTAGGGCTAGGGCTAGGGATAGGATTAGGGTTTGGGTTAGGGTTATGGCTAGGGCTAGGGCTAGTGATAGGGCTACGTTTAGGTTTAGGATTAGGTTTAGTGTTAGGGCTAGGGTTAGAGTTAGGGCTAGGGTTAGGGTTAGGTTTTGGGCTATGGTTAGCATTATGGTTAGAGTTAGGGCTAGGGTTAGGGCTAGGGCTATTGTTATGGCTAAGTTTACGGCTAGGCCTAGGTCTAGAGTTAGTGTTAGGTTAGGGGCTAGGGCTAGGGTTAGTGTTAGGGTTATGGCTAGGGCTAGGGTTAGGTCTAGGTTTAGGGTTAGGGCTAGGTTTAGGGTTAGGTCTAGGGCTAGGGCTAGTGTTAGGGTTAGGTTTAGGGTCAGGGTTAGGGCTAGTGCTAGGTTTAGGTTTAGCGTTCGGTTTAGTGTTAGGGCTAGGTTTAGCGTTATAGCTAGTGCTAGGGTTATGGCTAGGGCTGGGGCTGGGCTAGGGCCAGAATTAGGTTTACGGTTAGGGCTAGGGCTAGGGTTAGGTCTGGGGTTAGGGTTAGGGCTGGGGTTTGTGTTAGGTCTAGGGCTCGGTTTAGTGTTCATGTTAGGTTTAGGGTTAGGGTTAGTGCTAGGGCTAGGGCTACTGTTAGGGTTAGGGTGAGGGTTAGGGTTATGCTCAGGGCTAGGGTTAGGTCTAGGGTTAGGGTTAGGTTTAGGTCTAGGTCTAGGGCTAGCGTTAGTGTTAGGGTTAGGGCTAGTGCTAAGGTTAGGGCAAGGGTTAGTGTTAGGGTTAGGGTTAGGGTTAGGGCTAGGTCTAGGGCTAGGGTTAGTGTTAGGGTTAAGGCTAGTGCTAAGGTTAGGGCTAAGGTTAGTGTTAGGGTAAGGGCTAGGGCTAGGGTTAGGGTTAAGGTTAGCGTTAGGGCTAGGGCTTGGGTTAGGATTATGGTTAGGGCTAGGGCTAGGGCTAGGGTTAGGGTTAGAGTTATGGTTAGGGTTAGGGTTAGTTTTAGGGTTAGGTTTAGGGCCAGGGTTAGGGTTAGGGTTAGAGTTAGGACTTGGGCTAGGGCTAGGGCTTGGGCTAGAGTTAATGTTAGGGTTTGAGTTACGGCTAGGGGTATGTTTAGGTTTAGGGTTAGGGTTAGGGTTAGTTCTATGGCTAGGTTTAGGTTTAGGATTAGTTCTAGGGTTAGACTAGGGCTATGGCTAGGGTTATTCTTAGCATTAGGTTTAGGGCTAGGTCTATGGCTATATTTATGTTTAGGGTTAGGCTTAGTGCTAGGGCTAGGTTTAGGGCTAGGGCTCAGATCAGGGTTAGGTTTAGGTGCAGGGCAAGGGTTAGGGTGAGTGTTAGGGCTAGGGCTAGGGCTAGGGTTAGGATTAGCGTTAGGGTTAGGCCTAGGGCTATCGCTAGGGTTATGGTTATGGTTAGGAATTAGCGTTAGGGCTATGGCTAGTGTTAGGGCTAGGCCTGGGTTATAGCTAGGGCTAGGGTTAGGGCTAGTGTTAGGGTTAGTGTTAGGGCTAGGATTAGGGTCAGGGTTAGGTTTACGTTTAGGGTTAGGGGTATGGACAGGTCTTGGGTTAGGGTTAGGCCTAGAGTTAGGGTTAGATCTAGGGATAGGGTTAGGGTTAGGGTTAGGGTTGGGGATAGGACTAGGGCTAGAGTTAGGTTTAGGTTTAGGCCTAGGGCTAGGGCTAGGGCTAGGGCTATAGTTAGGGTTAGGGCTAGGGCTAGGGCTAAGGTTAGGGTTAGGGGATAGGTTTAGGGCTCGGGCTATGGCCAGGGCTAGGATTATGCTTAGCGTTAGGTTTAGGGCTAGGTCTATGTCTAGGGTTAGGGTTAGGGTTATGTTTAGGGCTAGGTCTAGGGTTTGGGCTCGGCCTTGGTTATTGCTAGTGCTAGGGCTAGGGCTAGGGCCATTGTTAGGTTTAGGGTTAGGACTGGGCTAGGGATAGGGCTATGTTTAGGGTTAGAGCTTGGGTTAGGGTTAGGGCTAGCGCTAGGTTTAAGGTTAGGTTTATGTCTAGGGCTAGGTCTAGGTCTAGGGTTAGGGTTAGGGTTAGGGTTAGGGCTAGGGTTAGGGTTAGGGCTAGGGTTAGGGTTAGGGCTAGTTCTAGCACTAGGGCTAGGGGTAGTATTAGTGCTAGGGCTAGGACTAGTGTTAGGGTTAGGGCTAGGGCTAGGTCTAGGTCTAGGTTTAGGGTTAGGATCAGGGTCAGGGCTAGGGCTAGTGTTAGGTCTAGAGTTAGGGTTAGTGTTAGGGCTTTGTTTAGGGTAGGATTAGGGTTAGGTTTAGTTTTAGGACTTGGGCTAGGGTTAGGGCTAGGGTTAGGGCTAGGGCTAGGGCTAGTTTTAGGTTTAGTGTTAGGGTTAGTGTTAGGGTTACTGCTAGGGCTTGGGCAGGGTTAGGTTTAGGTTTAGGGTTAGGGTTAGGGCTAGGGTTAGTGTTAGGACTAGGCCTGGGTTATGTCTAGGACTAGGGCTAGGGTTAGGGCTAGGTTTAGGTTTAAATTTAGGGCTAGGTCTAAGGGTAGGGCTAGGGGTAGGTTTAGGGCTAGTGCTAGGGCTAGGCCTAGGGTTGGGTTTAGTTTTAGAGTTATGGCCAGGGATAGGGATAGGGTTAGGGTTAGGGATAGGGCTAGGGCTAGGGGTAGGGCTAGGGCTTGGGTTATGGTAAGGGTTAGAGATAGGGCTAGGCCTAGGGCTAGGGTTAGGTTTAGGGTTAGGTCTAGTGCTAAGGCTTGGATAGGTTTGGGCCTAGGGCTAGGGTTAATGTTAGGGTTACGGTTAGTGTTAGGGTTAGGGCTAGGGTTAGGGTTAGGGTTAGTTCTAGGGCTAGGGTTAGGGCTAGCGTTAGGGTTAGGGCTAGCGTTAAGGCTCGGCCTAGAGTTAGGCTAGGACTAGAGCCAGGGCTAGGCCTAGGGCTCGGGATAGGATTATGTTTAATGCTAGGGCTAGGGTTAGTTTTAGGGCTAGGGTTAGGGTTAGTGTTAGGGCTAGGGCTACGTTTAGGGCTAGAATTAGGGTTAGGGATAGGGCTAGGGTTCGGTTTATGGTAGGGCTAGGGCTAGGGCTAGGCTGAGGCTTAGGGTTAGGGTTTGGGTTAGGGCTTGAGCTAGGGTTAGGGTTAGGATTAGGGTTAGGGCTTGGGCTAGGGCTAGGATTAGGTTTAGGGTAGGGTTAGGGTTACGGTTAGGGCTAGTGTTAGGGTTAGGGAAGGGTTAGGGTTATGCTTAGGGCTAGGACTGGTGTTAGGGTTAGGCTTTGGGTTAGGGCTAGGGCTTGGGCTAGGGCTTGGATTAGATTTAGGGCTAGGGTTAGTGTTACGGTTAGGGCTAGGGTTAGTTTTAGGGAAGTGTTAGGGTTATGTTTAGGGCTAGGTCTGACATTAGGGTTAGGGTTAGGTTTAGGGCTAGGGCTATGATTAGGGTTAGGGTTAGGTTTAGGGCTAGGGCTATGTTTAGGTTAGGGTTAGGGCTATTGCTAGGGCTAGGGTCAGGTTTAGGGTTATTGCTAAGGCTAGGGCTAGGGCTAGGTTTATGGGTAGGGCTAGGGATAGAGTTAGGGCTAGTGCTAGGGCTAGGGTAGGACTAGGGTTAGGGTCAGGACTAGTGCTATTGTTAGGGCTAGGGTTAGGATTAGGGTTAGGGCTTGGGTTAGGGTTAATCTTAGGGCTAGCACTAGGGCTAGGGTTAGGGTTAGGTTTAGGTTTAGGAATTGGGCTAGGGCTAGGTCTAGGGTTAGTTTTAGTGTTAGGGTTAGGGCTAGGGCTATGGCTAGGGCAGGGTTAGGGTTACATTTAGGGTTAGGTCTAGGGCTAGTGTTAGGGTTAGGGTTAGGTCTATGGCTAGGACTCGGGATAGGCCTAGGGTTAGGGTTAGGGTTAGGGTTAGGGTTAGGGTTAGGGTTAGGGATAGGGAGAGGCCTAGGGTTAGTGTTAGGGTTAGGGCTAGTGTTAGGGTTAGGGCTAGGGCTAGGGTTAGGGCTAGGGTTAGTGTTAGGTTTAGGGCTAGGGCTAGGACTATGGCTAGGTTTAGGGTTTAGGGTTATGGTTATGGTTATGGTTATGGTTATGGTTAGTGTTAGAGTTAGAATTAGGGTTAGGTTTAAAATTAAGGTTAGGGTTTGTTTAGGGCTATTGTTAGTGTCAGGTTAGGGTTAAAGTTACGCTTTGGTCTAGCTCTATGGTTAGGTTTTGTTTTTGGGCTAGGGCTAGTGCTATGGCTAAGGTTATGGTTAGGTTTATGGCTAGTGCTAGGGCTAGGGCTAGGCCTGGGCTAGTGTTATTATTAGTGTTAGGTTAGGTTTAGGGTTAGTGTTAGGGTTAGTGTTAATGTTATGGTTAGGGCTAAGGTTAGGGTTAGGGTTAGGATTAAGTTTAGGGCTTGGTCTAGGGCTAGGTCAATTGCTAGGTCTAGGGTTACATTTAGGGCTTGGGGTAGAGCAAGACTAGGGCTAGCTTTAAGTTAGGGTTAGCGTTAGCATTTCCGTTATGGTTAGGGCTAGGGCTAGGGCTAGGGTTAGAATTAGGGTTAGTGTTAGGGCTAGTGTCAGGGTTAGGGTCAGTTGCAGGGTTAGGTTTAGGATTAATGTTAGTGTAATATCTTGCATTTTGGTTAGGGTTAGGGATATGGCTGTGGTTAGCGCTCTTGTTATGATTAGGGTTAGTGTTAAGGTTAGTGTTAGGGTTAGGTTTAGGTTTAATGTTAAGTTTAGGGCTAGGCATAGGGTTAGGTTTAGGTCTAAAATGAAGGTTAGGGTTTGCGCTAGGGTTAAAATTTGTTTTTGTGTTAGGGCTCTGGTTCGGGTTCGGGTTAGGTTTAGGATTAGGTTTAGGTTTAGGGCGAGGGTAAGAGTTACGGATACCATTTTGTTTAGTGTTAGCGTAAGGGTTAGGGCTATGGCTGGGGTTAGCGCTAGTGTTATGAATAGTGGAGCATTAGGGTTAGGGTTAGCGGTAAGGTTATTTTTAGGGTTAGTGTTAGAGTTAATGTTAGGTTTAGGGTTAAGGTTAGGGTTAGCATTGGCATTAGGGTTAGTTAGGTTTAGGGCTAGGGTTAGTGTTTTGTTTAGGGCGAGGGTTAGGTTTAGGGCTAGAGTTATCTCTATTGTTATGGTTAGAGTTAGGTTGGGGCTTTGGTAGCACTAGTGTTATGTTTAGGGCTAGAGTTAGGGTTAGGTTTAAGGTTAGTGTTATGGTTAGGATTAGGGTTAGAGTTAGGTCTAGGCTTAGAGTTAGGTTTAGGTCTAGGGTTATGGTTATGGTTAGTGGTAGGTTCAGGGTTAAGATTAGGGTTAGGTTTAGCATTAGGGCTACATTAGGGTTAGGTTTAGGGTGAGGTTTATGGTTAGCACTACTGTTATGATTAGGGCTAGGGTGAGGGATATGGTTAGGGTTAGCGTTATGTGTTAGGGTTATGGTTAGGGTTAGGGTTTGGGTTGGGGTTAGTGATAGTGTTATGATTAGGTCTAGGATGAGGGTTATGGTTAGGGTTAAGGTCATTTTTAGGGTGAGGGTTAGGGTTAGAGTTAAGGTTAGTGTTAGGGTTAGGTTTAGGGTTATGGCTAGGGTTAGGGTTAGGATTAGATTTAGGTTTAGGGTTAGGGCTAGGGCTAGGGTTAGGTTTAGGGCTAAGGTAGTGTTAGCAGTAGTGTTTTGATTAGGGATAGGATGATTATTAGGGTTACCATTAATGTTAGTTTAAGGGTTAGGGTTAGGTTTAATGTTTGAGTTAGAGCTAGGGTTAGGTTAAGGGTTAGAGATTGAGTTAGTGTTAGTGTTATGGTGGGCTAGGCTTAGGGTTAGGTTTAGAGTTAGGATTAGGATTAGGGTTGGGACTAGGGTTAGTGTTAGGGTTCAGGTTATGGCTAGGGTTAGGGTTATTGTTAGGTTTAGGATTAAGTTTAGGGTGAAGGTTAGAGGTACATTTAGCGTTATGTCTAGTGTTAGTGTTAGGGTTAGGGAAAGGCCTGGGGTTAGCGCTAGTGTTATGATTAGGGCTAGGGTTATGATTAGGGCTAAGGTTATTGTTAGGGTTAGGGTTAGGTTTTAGTTTAGTGTTAGGGTTAGGGTTAGGTTTAGATTTGGTTTAGAGTTAGGTTTAGGGTTAGGGTTATGGTTAGATTTATGTGTTGGGATAGGGTTAGCATTATTGTTAGCATTAGGGTTAGGGCTAGGGCTAGGGTTAGGGCTTTGGTTAGGGTCTGGGTTTGGGCTGGGTTCGTGATATTTTTATGATTCGGGCTAGGATGAGAAATAGACTTTTGGTTACGGTTAGTTTTAGGTGAGCGTTAGGGTTAGGGTTTAGGTTTGTGTTAGTGTTAGGGTTATGGTTAGAGTTGGGTTTGTGTTAGGGTTAGGATTATGGTTAGGTTTATGTGTAGGGTGAGGGTTAGCATTATTGTTAGGGTTTGGGTTAGGTTTAGGGCTAGAGCTAGGACTAGGGCTAGGGTTAGGTTTAGGGTTAGGGCTAGAGCTAGGACAAGGTCCTGGGCTAGGGTTAGGGTTAGAAATAGGTTTAGGGATAAGGCTAAGGTTAGAGTTAAGGTTCTGGTTAGTGCAAGGGTTAGGGTTATGGTTAGGGTTTGGTTTATGTTTAAGTTTAGGTGCAGTGTTTGGTTTAGGGTTAGCGTTATGTCTAGTTTTAGGGTTAGGGCTAGAGTTTGGGTTAGCGTTAGGTGTAAGGTTTGAGTTAGGGTAAGGATTATTGTTAGTTTCAGTGTTAGTGTTCATGTCACGCCTAGAATCAGTTTTAGGGTTATGTTTAGTGTTTTGTTTAGGGCAAGGTTTAGGGTTTAGTTATGTCTAGTGTTATGGATGGTTATGGTTAGGGCTGGGGCTTGGGTAGTGCTTGTGTTATGATTAGGACTAGGGTTAGGGTTAGTGTTAAGGTTAGTGTTAGGGTTAGTGTTAGGGTTAATATTAGGGTTAGAGCTAGGATTAGGGTAAGGGTTAGGGTTAGGTTTAGCGTTAGGTTTATTGCTAGGGTTAGGATTAAGTTTAGGCTTAGTGTTAGGGGTAGGGTTAATGTTAGTATTACGGTTAGGTCTAGGTTAGGCTAGGGTTAGGGTTAGGATTAGGGTTAGGGTTTGGTCTAGGGTTAGAGTTAGGGTTCTGGTTAGCGCTAGTGTTATGATTAGGGTTAGGGTTTTGTGGAGATTTACGGTTAGGTTTAGGGTTAAGGTTAGTGTTAGCGTTAGGGTGAGGGTTGGGATAGGCTTTGGGTTAGGGTTAAGGTTACGGCTTGGACTAGGGCTGGGTTAGGGTCAGGGTTTAGGTTAGGGTTAGGGCTAGGGTTATGTTTAGGGTTAGTGTTGGGATTAGGCTTAAGGTTAGGGTTAGGGCTAGGCTTAGGGCTAGGGCTAGGTTTAGGACTAGCATTATTGTTAGCATTAGGGTTTGGTTTAAGGTTAGGGTTAGGAAAAGGGGTAGGGCTAAGGCTAGGGTTAGAGTTAGAGTTAGCATTAGTTTTTTTGTTATGGTTAGGGCTAGGGCTAGGGTGTGGGTTAAGGTTAATTTTAGGGTTAGGTTTAAGTATAGGATTAGGTTACGGTTAGGGTTATGGTTAGGTTTATATGTAGGGTTAGGATTAGCATTATTGTTAGGGTTAGGTTTAGGGATAGGGCTAAGCCCAGGGCTTTGTTTAGAGTTAGGGTTAGGTTTGGTTTATGGTTTGGGCTAGGGTTAGGGTTAGGGCTATAGCTAGGGCTATGGCTAGGGCTAGGTTTAGGATTAGGAATAGGGATAGGGTTAAGGCTAAAGTTAGAGTTAGGGCTCTGGTTAGTACAAGGGTTAGGGTTATGTTAGGGTGAGGTTTTGGATTAGGTTTTGGGCGAATGTTAGGGTTAGTGTTAGCATTATGTCTAGTGTTATGGTTAGGCTTAGGGTTTTGACTGGTGTCAATGCTAGTGTTATGATAAGGGTTACTGTGATGGTTATGGGTAGAGTTAAGTTTAGTGTTAGGTTTTGTGTTAGGGTTAGGGTTAAATTTAGTGTTAGTGTTAGGGTTAGGGTTGGTTTAGGGTTAGGGTTAGGGTTAGTATTATGCTTAAGTCTAGGGTTAGGGTAAGGGTGAGTGTGAGGATTGGGGTTAGGGATATTGTTAGGATTAGGGCTAGGGTTAAGGATAGCGTTAGGTTCATGTTTAGTGTTAGTGCTAGGTCTAATTTTAAGTTTGGGTTAGGCTAGGGCTAGGGCTAGGGCTATTGCTAGGTTTAGTTTGAGGGTTAGTGTTAGGGTTAGGTTTTAGGCTTAGGGTTAGGTTTAGGGTTCGCATTAGGGCTAGGGTTGCAGTTAAAGTTATGTTTAGGGTTAGGGCTATTTTTGTTTATGTTTAGGATTAGGGTTAGCACTGGTGTTATAATTAGTGCTAGGGTGAGTGTTAGCCTTAGGGTTAATGTTAGTGTTAGGGTTAGAGTTAGGTGTAATGTTTCAGTTAGAGCTAGGGTTAGGGCAAGGTTTAGCAATAGGGTCAGGGTTAGATTTATAGTTAGGGTTAGAGTTAGGGCTATGGTTTGGGTTAGGGTTAGGTTTAGGGTCAGGGCTAGGTCTAGGGCTATGGTTAGGGTTAGGGTTTGGTTTAGTTTTAGGGCTAGGGCTAGGGCTAGGGTTAGGGTTAGGGTTAGTGTCAGGGTTATGGTTAGTGTTCGGGTTAGCCTTACAATCAGGGTTATTTTAGCACTAGTGTTATGATTAGGTCTAGGGTGAGGGGTATGTTTAGAATTAATATTAGTGTAGGGTTAGGGTTAAGTTTAATGTTAGGGTTAGAGCTAGGTTTAAGGTTAGGGTTTGGGATAGGTTTAGGGTTAGGTTTAGAGCTAGTGTTAGGGCTAGGGTTAGGGTTAGTGTTAGGCCTAGGTTTAGTGTTAGGGTTTGGGCTAGGTTTAGTTTAGGGTTTGGGTGTGGATTAGGGCTAGTGTTAGGGCTAGCGTTAGAGTTAGGTTTTGGTTATGGTTAGGTTTAGGTTTAGGTTTAGGTTTAGGTTTAGGATTAGGTTTAGTGCGAGGTTTAGAGTTACCTTTAGTGTTATGTCTAGTGTTAGCATTAGGGTAGGGCTACAGCTGGGGTTAGTGTTACTGTGAAGATTAGGGCTAGGGTTAGGGTTAGGTCTAAGATTATTGTTCGGATTTGGATTAGGTTTAATGTTAGAGTTAGGGCTAGGCTTAATTTTAAGGTTAGGGTTAGGGTTAAGATGAGAGATAGGGTTAAATTTAGGGTTTCGGTTAGGGCTAGTGTTAGTGTTAGGGTTCTAGTGAGGGCTAGTGTCAGGGTTTGGGTTAGGTTTGGGTTACATTTGGGGTGAGGGTTAGGGTTATGGTTACTGTTATGTTTCATGTTAGGGGTGGGGTTAGGGCTAGTGCTGCGGTTTGCACAAGGGCTAAGATTAATTCTAGGGCTACAGTTAGGGTTAATGTTAGTTTTAGGGTAGGATGAGTGTAGCAGACA
>CM027390.1:124876789-124924201 GCA_015711505.1 Sylvilagus bachmani | reverse complement strand
GATTATGGCTAGGCTTAGAGTTAGGGTTAATGTTAGTGTTAGGTTTAGGTCTTGTTAGGATTTAGGCTAGTGTTAGGGTTAGTGTTAGTGTTAGGGTTAGGGCTAGTGTTAGGGTAGGGCTAAATTATGGTTAGGGTTAGGTTTAGGGCTAGGGTTAATGTTAGGGTTAGGACTAGTCCTTGGGCTAGGCTTAGGGTTAGGGTTAGCATTAGGGCTAGTGTTAGGGTTTGGTTTAGGGTTTGGGGTAGGGCTAGGTTTAGGGCTAGGATTATGATTAGGATTAGGGCTAGGTGTTTGTCTAAGGCTAGGGTTATAATTAGAGCTATATGGCTAGTGCTAGGGCTATGATAGACTTAGTGTTGGAATTAGGGTGGGTTAGGGTTAGTGTTAGGGTTAGGGTTAGGGCTAGGTTAAGGGTGTTAGGGCTAGGGTTGTGGTTAGGGTTAGGGCTAGGGCTACTTTTAGGGCTAGTGTTAGGGTTAGATTTATGGTTAGGGCTATTTATAGTGTTATGTTTATAGCTAAGACTAGGTCTAAGGCTTGGTTAGGTTTAGGGCTACGCCTAGGACTAGGGCTAGGACTAGGTCTAGGGCTACATTTAGGGTCGGTTAAGGTTAATGTTAGTGCTAGTGTTGTGTTAACAGTTAGGACTATGACTAAGTTAAGGCTATGGTTAAGGTTAGGTGTAGGATTAGGGTTAGGGTTAGAGTTAGAGTTATGTTTAGGGCTTGGGTTTGGTTTTGGGTTAGGGCTAGGGCTAGGGCTAGTGCTAGGACTAGAATTAGGGTTAGGGTTAGGTCTAGGGTTAGGGTTCAGATTAGGGCTAGTTTTAAAATTAGGGTTAGGGCTAGAGCTAGGGCTAGGAATAGGTTTAGAGTTAGGACTAGATCTAGGTCTATGGTCAGGTTTAGGGTTAAGGCTTGGGTTTTGGGTTAGTCTAGAACTCATGCTAGGACTAGGGCTAAGGTGAAGGTTAGGGTTATCATTAGGGTCAGGGCTAGGTCTAGGACTAAAGCTGTTGTTAGGATTAAGATTAGGCCTAGGGATCGGGCTGTTCTTAGGGTTAGGCTTGGGTTAGTGTAAGTCTTGGGCTAGGGCTAGGACTAAGGCTAGGGTTAGGGCTAGGGCTAGGTCTCAGACCAGCATTAGGTTTAGGGCCAAGCCTAGGTCTGGGGCTATGGCTAGGTTTAGTGTTAGGGTTAGTGCTAGGGTTAGGATTAGGGCTAGGTCTAAGGCTTGGTTTAAGTTTAGGGCTAAGCCCAATGCTAGGGCTAGGGTTAGGTTTAGGATTGGGGTTCGAGCTTTGGTTAGGGTTAGGTCTAGGGCTAGGGCTAGGACAAGGGCTAGGGTAATGGTTAGGGTTAGGGTTAGGGCTAGGTTCAGGGTTAGGGTTATGTTTAGGATTAGGGTTAAGTTTAGGTCTATTGTTAGGATTAGGTCTAGGGCTAGTTCTAGGACTACGGTTAGGGTTAGGTGTAGGGCTACTGTTAGTGTCAGTACTAGGATTGGGGATAGGGCTATGTTTGGGATTAATGTTAAGGCTAAATTTATGGTAACGTCTAGCGATAGCACTAAGGCTAGGGTTGAGTTAGAGCTAGGTTTAGGATTAGGGTTAAGGATTGTGTTAGGGTTATTTCTTGGGTTAGTGTTAGGTCTAGGGTTAGGACTAAGGCTAGTGTTTGGTTTAGAGTTAGGGCTAGGCCTAATTCTAGGACTACGTTTAGGGATAGATATAGGGATAGTGCTAGGATTAGGGTAGGGATAAGGTTAGGGTTAGGGTTAGGGTTATTTCTTGGCTGAGGGTTTGGTGTACGGCTAGGACAAAGGCTAGGGTTAGGAACAGGGTTAGGGCTAGTTTTAGAGTTAGGTTTGGGCTAGAGCTAGGGCTAGGACTAGATTTAGGGTTAGGACTAGGACTACGTCTAGTGTCAGGGTTAGGGTTAATGCTTGGGTTTGGTTTAGGTTCAGGGGCAGTTCTAGGACTAGGGCTAGGGCGAGGGTTAATGTTAGGGTTAGGGCTAGGATTAGGGTTATGGTTAGGGCTAGGGTTAGGATTAGTGTTAGGGTTAGGGCTAGGGCTAGGGTTAGGGTTAGGGTTAGGGTTAGTTTTAGGGCTAGGGTTAGGTTTATGGTTAGGGCTAGGTCTAGTGTTATTGTTAGGGCCAGCTTTATGCTTTTGGTTAGGGCTAGGGTTAGCATTAGGGCTAGGGCTAGTGTTAGGGTTCCTGTAAGGGCTAGTGTTAGGTTTAGGGTTAGCGCTAGGGCTAGGTCTAAGGCTAGGGTTAGGTTTAGGGCCAAGCCTAGGACTGGGGCTAGGGCTAGTGTTAGTGTTAGTTTTAGGGCTAGTGTTAGTGTTAGTGCTAGGATTAGGGTTTGGGTTAGGTCTAGGTTTAGGGTTAGGGCTAGTTTTAGAGCTAGGGTTAGGGCTAGAGCTAAGGCTAGGACTAGGTTTAGGGTTAGGGCTAGAGCTAGGTCTAGTGTCAGGTTTAGGGCAAATGCTTGGGTTTGGGCTTGTCTAGGGCTCATGCTAGGACTGGGGCTAGGATGAGTGTTAGAGCTAGAGTTAGGGTTAGTTTTTGGGCTAGGTCTAAGACTATTGTTAGGGTTAAGACTAGTCCTAGAGCTAGGGCTGGGCTTAGGGTTAGGGCTTGGGTTAGTGTCAAGTCTTGGGCTAGGGCTAGAACTAGGGCTAAGTCTCAGGCCAGGGTTAGGTTTAGGGCCAAGCCTAGGACTAGGGCTATGGCTAGGTTTAGGTTTGGGTTAGTATTAGGGTAGTGTTAGGAGTAGGGCTAGGGTTAGGGTTAGGTTTAGTACTAGGGTTAGGATTATGGCTTGGGCTAGGCCTAAGGCTTGGTTTAAGTTTAGGGCTAAGCTCAATGATAGGGCTAGGGTTAGGTTTAGTTTTGGGTTAGGGCTTTGGTTAGGGTTGCGTCTAGGGCTAGGGCTAGGACTACGGCCAGGGTTATTGTTAGGGTTAGGGTTAGGGTTAGGGTTAGGGTTAGGATAGGTTCAGGATTAGGGTTAGGGTTAAGTTTAGGGCTAGTGTTCGGATTAGCGTTAGGGCTAGGGCTAGTTCTAGGTCTACAGTTAGTGTTTTGTGTAGGGCTAGTGTTAGTGTTAGTGCTAGGGTTAGGGATGAGGATAGGGTTAGGGTTAGGTTTATTTCTTGGGTTGGGTTATGTCTAGTCCTAGGACAAAGGCTAGGTTTAGGGCTAGGATAAGGTGTAGGGTTAGGGTTAGTGTTAGAGCTCATTTTAGAGTTACGGGTTGGGCTAGAGTTAGGGCTAGAAATAGGTTTAGTGTTAGGACTAGGGCTAGGTCTAGTGTCAGGGTTAGGGTTAATGTTTGGGTTTGGTTTAGGTCCAGGGCTAGTTCTAGGACTAGTGCTAGGGTGAGGGTTATTGTTAGGGTAAGGCTAGGGTTAGGGTTATGGTTATGGTTAGGGTTAGGGCTAGGTTTAGGATTGGGGTTAGGGCTAGGGTTAAGGTTAGGGCTTCGGCTAATGTTTGGGTTAAGGTTAGGGTTAGGGCTAGGGTTAGGGTTTTGGCTAAGGTTAGGGTTAAGGCTAGGGTTAGCGTTTTGGCTAAGGTTAGGTTTAGGGCTAGTGTTAGAGTTAGGTTTTGGGTTAGGGTTAGGGCTAGGTCTATGTCTAAGGCTAGGTTTATGATTAGGGCTAAGCCTAGTGCTAGGGTAAGTGATAGACTTAGGGTTGGTGTTAGGTTTGTTTAGGGTAAGGGTAAGGTTAGGTTTAGGGCTAGTGTTAGGGTTAGGATTAGTGTTTGGGTTAGGTCCATTGTTAGGATTAGGTTTAGGGTTAGAGTTAGTGTTAGTATTTGGGTTAGGGCTATTGTTAAGGTTAGGGCTTAATTAAGGTTAGGGTTAGGATTAAGGCTAGAGTTAAGGTTAGGGTTAGGGATATGGTTATGAATAGGGTTAGGGTGAGGGTTAGGGTTAGGGGTAGGGTTACAGTTAGGGTTAAGGTTAGGGCTACGCCTAGGGTTAGAGCTTGTGTTATGATTAGGACTAGTGTTAGGGTTAGGGTTAGTGTTAGGGTTAGGTCTAGTGTTAGGATTAAGGTAGAGTTAGGGTTAGGGTTTCTGTAAGGTTAGGGCTAGTGTTAGTTTTAAGGCTAGGTTTAGGGTTAGAGTTAGGGCTAGGCTTTTCATTAGGTTAGTTTTAGCATTATGGTTAGTGTTAGGGCTAGGGTTAGGGTTAGGATTAGTGTTACGCCTTAGGTTAGGGTTAGGCTTAGGGCTAGGTTTAGGGTTAGGGTTTTGAGTAGAGTTAGAACTTGGGTTAGAGTTAGGGCTAAGGATAGGTTTAGGGTTAGGTTTAGGTATATATCTAAGACTAGGGTTTGTTAGGGCTAAGCCTAGTGCTGTGGCTAGTGATAGACTTAGGGTTGGGGGTAGGGTTTGTTTAGGGTTAGGTTTAAGGTAGGGTTAGAGTTAGGGTTAAGCCTTTGGTTAGGGTTAGGGCTAGGGCTAGGGTTAGGGTTAGGGCTAGGTCTTTTCAGGGATAGGGTTATGATTAGGGCTATTCCTCATGCTAGAACTAGTGATAGACTTATGGCTGGTGTTAGGGTTGGTTTAGAGTAAGGGTTATGTTTAGGATTTGGGTTAGTTTTAAGGTTTGTGTTATTTTTATGGCTAGTGTTATGGTTAGGGCAAGGGTTAGAGTTAGAGCTAGTGTTATGATTAGGGCTAAGGTTAGGGTTAGGGTTAGGGTTAGGGTTAGGATTAGGGTTAAGTTTACGGTTAGGGTATTTCTAGTGTTAGGATTGGTCTTAGGGTTAGGGTTAGGGTTTTTGTTATGGTTAGGGCTAGTGTTAGTTTTAGGGCTAGGTTTAGGGTTAAGTTTAGGGCTAGTGTGAGTATTAGTTGGGTTAGCGTTGGGGCTAGGTTTAGGGTTAGGTTAGGGCTAGTGTGAGTAATAGTGTTAGGGATAGTGTTAGTTTTAATGTTAGGGTCTGTTAGGGTTAGTGTTAGCGTTATGGCTATGGTTAGGGATAGGCTTAGCGCTAGGTTTAGGGTTATTTATGGCTAGGGTTATAATTTGAGTTAGGGTAAGGGATAGTCTAGTGTTATGATTAGGGCTAGGGTCAGGATTGGGGTTTGGGTTAGGTTTAAGGTTAGGGTTAGGGCTAAGGATAGGATTAGTTTAGGTTTAGGTATATGTCTATACTAGGGTTTTATTAGGGCTAAGGCTAATGCTGCGGCTAGTGATAGTTTTAGGGTTGGGGTTAGGGTTGGTTTACGGTTAGGGTTAGGTCTAGTGTTAGGATTAGTCTAGGTTTAGGGTTAGGGTTGGTGTTAGGGTTAGGGCTAGGATTAGGGATAGACTTAGGGTTAGGGCTAGTGTTGAGATTAGGCTAGGGTCAGGATTAGGTTTAGGTTTAGGTTTAGCTGTAGGATTAGGGTTAGGGTTAGGGTTAGGTCTATGTCTAAGGCTAGATTTATGATTAGGGATAAGCCTAGTGCTAGGGCTAGTGATAGACTCAGGGTTGGTGTAAAGGTTGGTTTAGGGTAAGGGTTGGGGTTAGGGTTTGGATGTGGTTCAGGGTTAGTGGTGGGGTTGGGCTAGGGCTAGGGTTAGGGCTAGTGTTGTGATTACGGCAAGGGTTAGCATTAGGGTTAGTGTTAATTTTAATGTTATGGTTAGGTCTAGTGTTAAGATTAGGGCTAGTGTTAGTGGTAGGGCTGTGTTTAGGGTTAGGTTTAGGGCTAGGCTTAGGGTTAGTGTTAGTGCTAGGACTAGTGTTAGGGATAAGGTTATGTCTAGTGTTATGGTCAGGGCTAAGTTTAGGGTTATGGTTAGGGCTAAGTTTAGGGTTATGGTTAGGGTTAGGATTAGGATAAGGGTTAGGTCTCGTGTTAGGATTAAGGATAATGTTACTATTAGGGTTTGTGTTAGGATTAGGGCTAATGTTAGGTTTATGTTTATGGCTGGGGTAGGTCTATGGTTGTGGTTAGGTTTTGGGCTAGTCCTAGGGCTAGGGCTAGGACTAGGTCTAGAGCTATATTTAGAGTAGGGTTATGGTTGGGGTTAGGGCTAGTGTTGGGTTTATGGTTAGGGCTAGGGCTACATCTAAGGCTATGGTTATGGTTAGGTGTAGGACTAGGGCTAGGGTTACGGTTAGGGCTTGGATTTGGTTTTATGTTAGGCCTAGGGCTAGTGCTAGGGTTAGGTATTGTTAGGATTAGGTGTAGGGTTAAGGTTAGGCTTAGGGCTAGTTTTAGAGTTAGGGTTAAGGTTAGAGCTAGGGATAGGACTAGGTTTATAGTTAGGGTTAGGGTAAGGACTAGGGCTAGGTCTTATATCAGGTTTAGGGTTCGGGTTAGGGTTAGGGTTAGGGTTAGGGTTAGGGTTAGCACTAGGGCTAATTCTAAGACTAGGGTTAGGTTTAGAGCCAAGACTAGGACTGGGGCTAGTGCCTCAGTATTAGTGTTACTTTTAGTGCTAGTGTTAATCTTAGTGCTAGGACTAGGGTTAGGATTAGTGTTAGGGTTAACATTAGGGCTAGTTTTAACGTTAGGGTTAAGTCTTGGACTAGGTTTAGGATTAGGACTAGGGAGAGGTCTAGGGTCAGGTTTAAGGTTAAGGCTTGAGTTCATGTTAGGTTTAGGGCTAGGGTTAATGTTAGGGTTAGGGCTAGTCCTATGGCAAGGCTTAGGTTTAGGGTTAGGTTTAGGGTAAGTGTTAGGGTTAGGTTTATGGTTAGCGCTAGATACATTTTTATGTTTATAGCTAGTGCTAGTGTTAGGGCTAGGGTTAGGGCTGGGTTAGGTTTAGGGTTAGGGCTCTGCCCAGGGTCAGGGGTGGATTAGGGTTAGGGTTCGTGTTAGAGTTAGGGCTAGGGCTAGGGCAAGGGCTACGGTTAGGGTTATGGTTAGGGTTAGGTTTAGGGCTAGGGCTAGGGCTAGGGCTAGGGTTAGGGTTAGGGTTAGGGCTAGGGTTAGAGTAGGGGTTAGGGTTAGGTTTAACGCTAGGGCTAGGGCTAGGGCTAGGGCTAGGGCTAGTGTTAGGGTTAGGGTTAGTGCTAGGGCTAGGGCTAGGCTTAGGGTTAGGTTTAGGGTAAGGGCTAGGACCTGGGCCAGGGCTAGGGTTACAATTAGGGTTAGGGTTAGTGTTATGGCAAGGGCTAGGACTAGGTTCAGGGTTAGTGTTAGAGTTAGGGTTAGGGTTAGGGCTAGAGCTAGGGTTAGGGTTAGTGTTAGGGCTAGTGTTAGGGTTAGGGTTATGGCTAAGGATAGGGTTAGGTTTAGGGATAGGGCTAGGGTCATGGCAGGAGTTAAGGTTAGGGTTTGGGTTAAAGCTAGGGCTATGGTTAGTGTTAGGATTAGTTTTAGGGCTAGTGCTAAGGCTAGGGTTAGGGTTAGTGTAAGGGTTAGGGTTAGGGCTAGGGTTAGGTCTAGGGCTAGGGTTAGGGCTAGGGCTAGGGTTAGGGTTAGGGTTTGGTTTAGGGTTTGGCCCAGGGTCTGGTCAAGGTTAGGGTTCTTTTTAGGGTTAGGGCTAGGGCTAGGGCAAGGTCTAGGGCTAGGGCTAGGGCTAGGACTAGGGTTACGTTTAGGATTAGGGCTAGGGCTAGGGTGAGGGTTTGTGTTAGGGCTAGAGTTAGGGCTAGGGTTAGGTCTAGGATTAGGGTTAGGGTTAGGGTTACAGTTAGGGCTAGGGCTAGGGTTAGGGTTTGGGTTAGGTTTAAGGTTAGGGATACGGTTAGGGTTAGGGTTAGGTTTAACGCTAGGGCTAGGGTTAGGGTTAGGCTTAGGGCTAGGGCTAGGGCTAAGGCTAGGGCTAGGGTTAGGGTTAGAGTTAGGGTTAGGGTTAGGGTTAGCGTTAGGGTCAGGTCTAGGGTTAGGGTTAGGGTTATGGGTAGGGCTGGGGCTAGGGCTAGGGTTAGGGTAAGGATAATGGTTAAGTCTACGGCTAGGGCTAGGTTTAGGGTTAGGGTTAGGGTTAGGGTTAGGGCTAGGGCTAGAGCTAGGTTTAGGGTTAGGGTTATGTTTAGAGCTAGGGCTAGGTTTAGGGTGAGGGTTACAGTTAGCACTAGAGCTAGGGCTTCAGCTAGGGCTAGGGATAGCGTTAGTGTTAGTGCTAGTGCTAGGGCTCGGGTTAGGTTAAGGGTTAAGCTTAGTGTTAGGTCTAGGGTTAGGGTTAGGGTTAGGGCTAGGGTTAGTATTAGGGCTAGTGTGGTGTTAACATTTGGGAGTATGACTAAGTCTAAGGCTATGGTTAAGTTTAGGTGTAGGATTAGGTTTAGGTTTATCGTTAGGGTGAGGGTTAGGTTTCGGGTTCGGGTTAGGGTTTGGTTTCGGTTTCGGGTTCGGGTTAGGGTTAGGGTTGGTGTTGGAGTTGGGGTTGGGGTTGATGTGGGGTAGGTGTTGGAGGTAGAGTTAGGGTTGGGATTGTGGTTAGGGTTGGGGTTAGGGTTAGGGTTAGGGCTAGGGCTAGGTTTAGGTTTAGTGTTAGGTTTAGGGCTAGGGCTGGGGCTAGGGTTGGAGTTAGGGTAAGGGATAGGGTTAGGGCTATGTTTAGGGTTAGGTTTAGGCTTAGGGTCAGGGTTAGGTTAGGCTTAATGCTAGGGCTAGGACTAGGGCTAGGGCTAGGTTTAGGGTTGGGGTTAGGGCTAGGGCTATGGTTAGGTTTAGGGTTAGTGTTAGGACTAGGGCAAGGGTTATTTTTAGGGTTAGGGTTAGGGTTAGGGCTAGGGTTACAGTTAGGGTTAGGTTTAGGGCTAGGGCCAGGGTCAGGGGTGTGTTAGCTTTAGGGTTAGTGTTAGGTTTATGGCTAGGGATTGGGCTAGGGCTAGGACTAAGATTAGGGTTAGTATTAGGGTTAGGTTTCAGGTTGGGCTTGGGGTGGGGTTGGAGTTGGGGTTTGTGTTATGGTTGTGGTTGGGGTTGGTGTTGGGGTTAGGGTTAGGGTTAGGGTTAGGACTAGGGCTATGGCTATGGTTGGGATAATGGTTAGAGTTGGGGTTAGGGCTAAGGCTACGGTTAGAGTTAGGGTTAGGGCTAGGGCTAGGGTTAGGTTTAGGGTTAGGTTTAGGGCTAGGGCTTTGGTTGGGGTGAGGGTTAGGGTTAGTGTTAGGGCTAGGGCTAGGGTATAGGTTTAGGGCTAGTGCTAGTGTTAGGGTTAGTGTTAGAATTTGGGCTAGGGCTAGGGCTAGTTTCAGGGTTAGGGTTAGGGTTATTGTTATACTTAGGGTTAGAGTTAGGGTTAGGCTTAGGGCTAGGGCTAGAACTAGGGCTATGGCTAGGGCAAGGGTTAGGGTTAGGGTTAGAGTTAGGGCTAGGGCTAGGGTTAGGGTTAGTGTTTGGGGTAGGGTATGGGCTAGGGCCTGGGCCCGGGCTAGGGTTACGGTTAGGGTTAGGGTTAGGGTTAGGGTTAGGGCTAGGGCTAGGGTTAGGGTAAGTGTTAGAATTTGGCCTAGTGCTAGGGATAGGGTTAGGGTTAGGGTTAGGGTTATGGTTATTGTTAGGCTTAGGGTTAGGGTTAGGGTTTGTGTTAGGCTTAGGTCTAGGGCTAGGTCTAGGGCTAGGGCTAGGGCTATGGCTAGGTTTAGGGTTCGGGTTAGTGTTAGGGCTAGGGCTAGGGCTAGGGCTAGGGTTAGGTTTAGAGTTAGGGCTAGGGCTTGGATTAGGGTTAGAGTTAGGGTTAGTGTACCGGCTAGGGCCTTGGCCTGGGCTAGGGTTACGGTTAGGCTTAGGGTTAGGCCTGGGCTAGGGCTAATGCTAGGATCAGGTTTTGTGTTAGGGATAGTTTTATGGTTAGGGTTAGGGCTAGGGATACGGTTAGGTTTAGGGCTAGGGCTAGGTTTAGGGTTAGGGTTTGGGTTAGGGCTAGGGCTTAGATTAGGGTTAGGATTAGGTTTAGGGCTAGGGCTAGGGTGATGGTTAGTGTTATTGTAAGGTTTAGGGTAAGGGTTTGGGTTAGGGTTAGCGTTAGGTTTAGTGTTAGGGCTATGGCTAGGGCTAGGGTTAGGTTTAGTTTTAGGGCTAGTCCCAGGGTCTGGGGTGAGTTAGGGTTAGGGTTAGTGTTTTGGTTAGGGCTATGGCTAGGGGTAGGGCTAGGTCTAGGGTTAGGGTTAGGATTAGGATTAGGGCTAGGCCTAGGGCCTGGTTTAGGGTTAGGGTTAGGGCTAGGGTTAGTGCTGGGGATAGGATTCGGGTTAGTGTTAGGGCTAGTGCTAGGGCCAGGGTTTGGTTTACGGTTAGGGTGAGGCCCAATTTCAGGTTGGGTTAGGTTTAGGGTTAGTGTTAGGGCTAGGGCTAGGGTTAGGGCTAGGGCTAGGTAAGGGGTTAGATTTTGGTTTAGGTCTAGGCCCAGGGTCAGGTCTAGGGTTATGGGTTTGGTTTAGGTTTCGGGCTTGGCCCAGGGTCAGGTCTCGGGTTATGGGTTAGGTTTAGATTTAGGGCTAGGGCTAGGGCTAGGGCTAGGTTTAGGGTTAGGGTTTGGGTTAGGGCTAGGGCTAAGAGTAGGGTTAAGATTAGGTTTAGGGCTAGGGCTAGGGCTAGGGTTAGTGTTAGTGTAAGGGTTAGGGTTAGTTCAGGGGTTAGGGTTACGGTTAGTGTTAGGGCTATGGCTAGTGCTAGGGTTAGGTTTAGGGTTAGGGCTAGTCCCAGTGTCAGGGGTGAGTTAGGGTTAGGGTTAGTGTTAGGGCTACGGCTAGGGCTAGGGCTAGGGCTAGGTCTAGGGTTAGGATTAGGGTTAGGATTAGGGTTATGGCTAGGCCTAGCACCTGGGTTAGGGTTAGGGTTAGGACCAGCGTTAGGGCTAGGGTTAGGGTTCGGGTTAGTGTTAGGGCTAGTGCTAAGGCCAGGGTTAGGTTTACGGTTAGGGCTAGGCGCAAGTACAGGGTGGGTTAGGGTTAGGGTTAGGGTTAGTGTTAGGGCTAGGGATAGGGTTAGGGCTAGGGCTAGGTCAAGGGTTAGGTTTAGGTTTTGGGCTAGGCCCAGGGTCAGGTCTAGTGTTATGGGTTAGGTTTAGTTTTAGGTTTAGGTTTAGAGCTAGGGCTAGGGCTAGGTTTAGGGTTAGGATTAGGGTTAGGGCTAGTCCTAGGGCAAGGCTTAGGTTTAGGGTTAGGTTTAGGGTTAGTGATATGGTTAGGTTTATGGTTAGCGCTAGTTATAGTGTTATGTTTATAGCTAGGGCTTGGTTTATGTCTTGGTTAAATTTATGGCTAGGCCTAGAATTAGGGTTAGGACTAGGTCTAGACCTACCTTTGGGTTGGCTTAAGGTTAAGGGTAGGGCTAGTGTTGTCTTAACAGTTAGGACTATGACTAAGTATAAGGCTATGGTTTAGGTTAAGTATAGGATTAGGGTTAGGGTTAGGGTTCGGGTTCCGGTTCGGGTTAGGTTTAGGGTTCGGGTTCCGGTTCGGATTCGGGTTCTGGTTAGGGTTAGGTTTAGGGTTAGGGTTAGGGTTAGGGTTCGTGTTCGTTTTCGCGTTCGGGTTAAGGTTAGGGTTAGGGTTGGGGTTCGGGTTCGGGTCGGGTTTGGGTTTGTGGTTTGAGGTACAGTTTGGCTTGGGATTGGGCATGCCGTTGGGGTTAGGATTAGTGTTAGGGTTAGGTCTAGGGTTAGGGTTAGAGTTAGGGCTAGGGCTGGGGCTAGGGCTGGGACTAGGGTAAGGGTTAGGTTTAGGGTTAGGGTTAGGCTTAGGGTTAGGGTTAGGGCTAGGGCTAGGGCTAGGGATAGGGCTAGGGCTATGGTTAGGGTTAGGGTATGGGTTAGGGCTAGGGCTAAGATTAGGGTTAGGATTAGGTTTAGGGCTAGGGCTAGGGCTAGGGTTAGGGTTAGTGTAATGGTTAGGGTTAGGGCTAGGGTTAGGGTTAGGGATAGTGTTAGGGCTAGGGCTAGGTCTAGGATTAAGTTTAGGGTTATGGCTAGGCCCAGGGTCAGGGGTGGGTTAGGGTTAGGGTTAATTTAGGGCTAGGGCTATGGCTAGGGCTAGGGCTAGGTCTAGGGTTAGGGTTAGGATTAGGATTAGGGCTAGGCCTAGGGCCTGGGGTAGGGTTAGGGTTAGGGTTAGGGCTAGGGTTAGGGCTAGGGTTAGGGTTCAGATTAGTGTTTGAACTAGTGCTAGGGCCAGGTTTAAGGCTAGGCCGAAGTTCAGGGGTGGGTTAGGCATAGGGTTAGTGTTACGGCTACGGCTAGGGTTAGGGCTATGGCTAGGTCAAGGGCTAGGTTTAGTTTTAGGGCTAGGCCCAGGGTCAGGTCTAGGGTTTGGGTTAGGTTTAGGTTTAGGGCAACGGCTAGGGCTAGGGCTAGGTTTAGGGTTAGGATTAGTGTTAGGGCTAGGGCTAGGGTTAGGTTTAGGGTTAGGGCTAGGGCTAGGGCTAGTCCTAGGGCAAGGCTTAGGGTTAGGGTTAGGTTTAGGGTTAGTGTTTGGGTTAGGTTTATGGTTAGCACTAGTTATAGTGTTATGTTTATGTCTAAGTCTTGGTTAAATTTAGGGCTAGGCCTAGGACTAGGGTTAGGACTAGGTCGAGACCTACCTTTGGTTTGGGTTAAGGTTAAGGTTAGGGCTAGTGTTGTGTTAACAGTTCGGACTATGACTAAGTCTAAGGCTACGGTTAAGGTAAGGTGTAGGATTAGGGTTCGGGTTTTAGTTAGGGTTCGGGTTCGGGTCAGGTTCGGGTTCGGGTTAGGTTTAGGGTTTAGGTGCAGGTTTGGGTTCGGGTTAGGGTTAGGGTTTGGGTTCAGGTTCGCATTCGGGTTAGGGTTAGGGTTAGGTTTCGGGTTCGGGTTAGGTTAGGGTTAGGGTTGGGGTTGGGGTTGTGGTTGGGGTTGGGTTTGGGTTTGGGCTTCGAGGTACAATAGGGCTTGTGATTGGGCTAGAGGTTGGGGTTAGGGTTAGTGTTAGGGTTAGGGCTAGGGCTAGGTTTAGGGTTAGTGTTAGGGTTAGGGCTAGGGCTGGGACTAGGTTTAGGGTTAGGTTTAGGGTTAGGGCTAGGGTTAGGGTAGGCTTAGGTTTAGGGTTAGGGCTAGGGCTAAGGCTAGGGCTATGGTTAGGGTTAGGGTTTGGGTTAGGGCTAGGGCTAGGGTTAGGGTTAGGATTAGGTTTAGGGCTAGGTCTAGGGCTAGGTTCAGGGTTAGGGTTAGGGTTAGGTTTAGGGTTATGGTTATTGTTAGGCTTAGGGCTAGGTTTAGGTTTAGTGTTAGGCTTAGGGCTAGGGCTAGGGCTAGGGCTAGGTCAAGGGTTCGGGTTAGGGTTAGGGCTAGGTATAGGGCTAGGGCTAGGGCTAGGGCTAGGGTTAGGGTTAGGGTTAGGATTAGGATTAGGGCTAGGCCTAGGGCCTGGGTAGGGTTAGGGTTAGGGCTAGGGTTAGTGCTAGGGATAGGGTTCAGGTTAGTGTTAGGGCTAGTGCTAGAGCCAGGGTTAGGTTTATGGTTAGGCTAGGCCCAAGTTCAGGTTGGGTTAGGTTCAGGGTTAGTGTTAGGGCTAGGGCTAGGGTTAGGACTAGGGCTATGTCAAGGGTTAGGTTTAGGTTTTGGGCTAGGCCCAGGGTCAGGTCTAGGGTTATGGGTTAGGTTTAGGTTTATGGCTTGGCCCAGTGTCAGGTCTAGGGTTATGGGTTAGGTTTAGGTTTAGGGCTAGGGCTAGGGCTAGGGCTAGGTTTAGGGTTAGGATTAGGTTTAGGGCTAGGGCTAGGGCTAGGGCTAGGTTTAGGGTTAGGATTAGGTTTAGGGCTAGGGCTGGGGCTAGGTTTAGGGTTAGGTTTAGGTTTAGGGTTAGGCCTAGGGCTAGGTTTAGGGTTAGGGCTAGTCCTAGGGCAAGGCTTATGGTTAGGGTTAGGTTTAGGGTTAGTGATAGGGTTAGGTTTATGGTTAGCGCTAGTTATAGTGTTATGTTTATTACTAGTGCTAGATCTAAGTCTTGGTTAAGTTTAGGACTAGGCCTAGGACTAGGGTTAGGACTAGGTCGAGACCTACCTTTGGTTTGGGTTAAGGTTAAGGTTAGGGCTTGTTGTGTTAACAGTTAGGACTATGACTAAGTCTAAGGCTACGGTTAAGGTTAGGTATAGGATTAGGGTTAGGGTTAGGGTTCGGGTTCGGGTTCAGGTTAGGTTTAGGGATCGGGTTCGTGTTCGGGTTAGAGTTATGGTTATGGTTAGGGTTCGGGTTCGGGTTCGTGTTCGGGTTAGGATTAGGGTTGGGGTTGTGGTTGGGGTTGGGTTTGGGTTTGGGTTTCGAGGTACAGTTTGGCTTGGGATTGGGCTTGCAGTTGGGGTTAGGGTTAGTGTTAGGGTTAGGTCTAGGGCTAGGGTTAGGGTTAGAGTTAAGGTTAGGGCTACGGTTGGGATTATGGTTAGGTTTAGGGCTAGGGTTTGGGTTAGGGCTAGGGCTAAGATTAGGGTTAGGATTAGGTTTAGGGCTAGGGCTAGGGATAGGGTTAGTGTTAGTGTAAGGGTTAGGGTTAGGGCTAGGGTTAGGGTTACGGTTAGTGTTAGGACTATGGCTAGGTCTAGGATTAAGTTAGGGTTAGGGCTAGGCCCAGGGTCAGGGGTGGGTTAGGGTTAGGATTAGTGTTAGGGCTAGGGCTAGAGCTAGGGCTAGGGCTAGGGCTAGGGCTAGGCTTAGATTTAGGATTAGTGCTAGGGCTAGGGTTAGAGTTAGGTTTAGGGCTAGTGCTAGGGTTAGGGTTACGGTTAGTGGTAGGGCTAGGTCTAGGGCCAGTGTTAGGTTTACTGTTAGGGCTAGGCCCAAGTGCAGGGGTGGGTTAGTGTTAGGGTTAGTGTTAGGGCTAGGGCAAGGGTTAGGGTTAGGGTTAGTTTTAGGCCCAGGGTCAGGTCTAAATTTAGGGTTAGGTTTAGGGTTAGGGCTAGGGCTAGTGCTAGGGCTAGGGTTAGGTTAAGGATTAAGGTTAGTGTTAGGGATAGGGTTAGTGTTAGGGCTAGGGTTAGTATTAGGGCTAGTGTGTTATTAACAGTTAGGACTATGTCTAAGTCTAAGGCTATGGTTATGTTAGGTGTAGGATTAGGTTTAGGTTTAGCGTTAGGTTTAGGGTTAGGTTTCGGGGTCGGCTTAGGGTTAGGTTTCGGCTTTGGGTTCGGGTTCGGGTTCTGGTTCGATTTCGGGTTAGTGTTAGGGTTGGTGTTGTGATTGGTGTTTGGGTTGGTGTGGTGCAGGTGTTGGACGTAGAGTTAGGGTTGGGATTGTGGTTGGGTTTGGGTTTAGAGTTAGGGTTAGGGCTAGGGCTAAGGTTAGGGATAGTGTTAGGTTTAGGGCTAGGGATGGGGTTAGGGTTAGGGTTAGGGTTACGGTTAGGGCTAAGGCTATGGTTAGGTTTAGGGTTCGGGTTAGGGCTAGGGCAGGGTTATGGTTAGGGTTAGGGCTAGGGTTACAGTTAGGGTTAGGGTTAGGGATAGGGCCAGGTTCAGGGGTGGGTTACCGTTAGGTTTTGTGTTAGGGTTAGGGCTAGGCCTGGGCTAGGATTAGGATTAGTATAAGAGTTAGGGTTCGGTTGAGGTTGGGGTGGGGTTGGGGTTGGGGTTAGAGTTAGAGTTAGGGTTGGGGTTGGTGTTGGTGTTGGGGTTAGGGTTAGGGTTAGGGTGAGGGCTAGGGCTAGGTTTAGGGCTATGGTTTGGTTTAGGGTTAGGGTTAGGGATAGGGTTAAGGTTAGGGCTAGGGTTAGGGTTAGGTTTAGGGTTAGGTTTAGCGCTAGGGCTAGGATTAGGGTTAGGATTAGAGTTAGGGTTCGGTTAGGGTTGGGGTGGGGTTGGGGTTGTGTTAGAGTTAGGGTTGTGTTTGTGGTTGGTGTTGGTGTTGGGGTTAGGGTTAGGGTTATGGTTAGGGCTAGGGCTAGGTTTAGGGCTAGGGTTTGGGTTAGGGTTAGGGTTAGGGCTAGGGCTAGGGCTATGGTTTTGGTTAGGTTTAGTGTTAGGGATAGGGTTAAGGTTAGGGCTAGGGTTAGGGTTAGGTTTCGTGTTAGGTTTAGCGCTAGGGCTAGGGTTAAGGTTAGGGTTAGTGCTGGGGCTAGGGGTAGGGCTAGGGTTCGGGTTAGGGTTAGGGTTAGGGTTAGGGTTAGGGCTAGGGTTAGTTTTAGGGGTAGTGCTAGGGTTTGGCTTGTGGTTAGGTTATGTTTGGGGTTGGGGTTGGGATGGGGTTGGAGTGGAGTTGGTGTTGGAGGTAGAGTTAGGGTTGTGATTGGGGTTGGGGTTGGGGTTGTGGTTAGGGTTAGGGTTAGTGTTAGGGTTTGGGCTAGGGCTAGGGTTAGGGTTAGTCTTAGGGTTTGGCCTAGGGCTAGCTTAAGGCTAGGGTTAGGGATAGTGTTAGGGCTAGGGTTAGGGTTATTGTTAGGCTCAGGTTAGGGTTAGGGTTAGGCTTAGCACTAGGTCTAGGGCTAGTGCTAGGGTTAGGGTTAGGTTTAGGGTTAGGATTAGAGTTAGGGTTTAGGTTAGGGCTACTGTTAGGGTTAGGGTTAGGGTTAGGTTTAGTGCTAGGGCTAGGGTTAGGGTTAGTGTTAGGACTAGTGTTAGGGTTAGGGTAAGGGCTAGGGCTAGGTTTAGGTTTAGGGCTAGGCTAGGAGTAGGGCTAGGGCTAGGGCTAGGTTTAGGATTAGGGTCCACGTTTTGGCTAGGGCAAAGGCTAGGTTTAGGGTTAGGGTTAGGGTTAGGGCTAGGGTTAGGGTTATTGTTAGGCTAGGGTTTGGGTTAGTGTTAGGCTTAGGGTTAGTTCTAGGGCTAGGTTTAGGGTTAAGGTTAGGCATAGGCTTTGGGCTAGGACTAGGGGCAGGGCTAGGGTTAGTGTTAGGGCTAGGGCTATGGTTGGAGTTAGGATTAGGGTTAGGGTTAGAGCTAGTGCTAGGGTTAGGGCTAGGGTTAGGGTTACGGTTAGGGTTAGGGGTAGGGTTATCGTTGGGATTAGGGTTAGGGTTAGGGATAGGGTTAATGTTAGGGCTAGGGTTAGGGTTAGGTTTAGGGTTAGGTTTAGCGCTAGGGCTAGTGTTACGGTTTGGGTTAGTGCTGGGGCTAGGGGTTAGGCTAGGGTTCGGGTTAGGTTTAGGGCTAGGGCTAGGGTTAGGGTTAGGGTTAGGGGTAGTGCTAGGGTTCGGGTTGTGGTTAGGTTTATGTTTGGGTTTGGGGTTGGCATGGGGTTGGAGTGGAGTTGGTGTTGGAGGTAGATTTAGGGTTGGGACTGGGGTTGGGGTTGTGGTTGTGGTTAGGGTTAGGGTTAGTGTTAGGGTTTGGGCTAGGGCTAGGGTTAGGGTTAGGTTTAGGGATAGTGTCAGGGCTATGGTTAGGGTTATTGTTAGGCTCAGGTTAGGGTTAGGGTTAGGCTTAGCGCTAGGGCTAGGGCTAGGGTTAGGGTTAGGTTTAGGGATAGGATTAGGGTTAGGGTTTAGGTTAGGGCTACTGTTAGGGTTAGGGTTAGGGTTAGGTTTAGCGCTAGGGCTAGGGTTAGGGTTAGTGTTAGGGTTAGGGTAAGGGCTAGGGATAGGTTTAGGTTTAGGGCTAGGCTAGGACCTGGGCTAGGGCTAGGGTTAGGGTTAGGGTTAGGGTTTTGGTTAGGGCTAGGACTAAGTTTAGGGTTAGGATTAGGTTTAGGGCTAGGGCCAGGGCTAGGGTTAGGATTAGGGAGCAGCATTTTGTCTAGGGCAAAGGTTAGGTTTAGGTTTAGGGTTAGGTTTAGGGCTAGGGTTAGGGTTATTTTTAGGGTTAGGGTTAGTGTTAGGCTTAGGGCTAGGACTAGGGGCAGGGCTAGGGTTAGTGTTAGGGTTAGGTCTATGGTTGGAGTTAGGATTAGGGTTAGGGTTAGGGTTAGAGCTAGTGCTAGGGTTAGGGCTAGGGTTAGGGTTAGGGTTACTGTTAGAGTTTGGGGTAGGGCTATGGTTGGGGTTAGGGTTAGGGTTAGGGTTAGTTCTAGGCCTAGGTTTAGGGTTAAGGTTAGGCATAGGAATAGGGTTAGGGTTAGGGTTAGTGCTAGGGCCAGGGTCAGGGCTAGGATTAGGGTTAGGGTTAGGGTTAGGGTTAGGGTTAAGGTTTAGTCTAATGTTAGGGTTAGGCTTAGGGTTAGGGTTAGGTTTAGCGCTAGCGCCAGTGTTAGGTTTATGGTTAGGGCTAGGCCCAAGTTCAGGGGTGGGTTAGTGTTAGGGCTAGGGCTTGGGTCATGGGTAGAGTTTGGGTTAGGGTATGGACTAGGGCCTGGGCCTGGGCTAGGGTTATGGTTATGATTAGGGTTAGGGCTAGGGCTAGGGTTAGGGTTAGTGTTAGAATTTGGGCTAGTACTAGGGCTAGGGCTAGGTTCAGGTTTGGGGTTAGGGTTAGGGTTCGGGTTATGGTTATTGTTAGGCTTAGGGTTAGGGTTAGGGTTAGGGTTAGGCTTAGGGCTAGGGCTAGGGCTAGGGCAAGGGTATGGGTTAGGGTTAGGGCTAGGACTAGGGCTAGGGCTATGGTTTAGATTAGGGTTAGGTTTAGGGATGGGGTTAAGGTTAGGGCTTGGGTTAGGTTTAGTTCTCGGGCTAGGGCTAGGGCTAGGGTTAGGGTAGGGTTAGGGTTAGGGCTAGTGCTAGGTTTCGGGTTGTGGTTTGGGTTAGGGTTCGGGTTCAGGTTAAGTTTAGGTTTCGGGAACGGGTAAGGGTTAGGTTCATGTTTGGGGTGGGTTTGGGATGGGTTTGGAGTGGAATTGGTGTTGGAGGTAGATTTTGGGTTGGGATTGGGATTAGGGTTCAGGTTAGGGTTAGGGTTAGGGTTGGGGCTAGGGCTAGGGTTAGGGTTAGTGTTAAGGTTTGGGCTAGGGCTAGGTTTAGGGTTAGGGTTAATGTTATGGTTAGGGTTAGGGTTAGGGCTAGGGCTAGGGCTAGGTCTAGGGTTAGGGTTAGCGTTTTGGCTAGGGCTAGGGTTAGGGTTAGGGTTAGGGTTTGGATTAGTTCTAGGGTTATGGTAAGGGCTAGGGCTAGGGTTAGGGTTTCTGATTGGGTTAGTGCTAGGGCTAGGGCTAGGATTACGTTTAGAGTTAGGGTTAGGGCTAGGGCTAGTGCTAGGGCTAGGGTTAGGGTTTTGGTTAGGGTTAGGGCTAGGGCTAGGGCTAGGGCTAGGGCTTGGGTTAGGTTTATTGCTAGGGTTTTGGTTAGGGTTAGGTTTAGGGTTAGGTCTAGGCCTAGGGTTAGGGTTAGGGTTAGGGTTAGCCCTAGAGCTAGGGCTAGGGTTAGGGTTAGCGTTAGCGCTAGGGTTAACTATAGGGCTAGTGTTGTGTTAACATTTAGGACTATGCTAAGTCTAAGGTTATGGTTAAGGTTAGGTGTAGGATTAGGGTTATGGTTAGGTTTAGGGTTAGTGTTTGTGTTCGGGTTCGAGTTAGTGTTAGTGTTCGTGTTCCGGTTGGGGTTAGTGTTAGGTTTCAGGTTCGGGTTAGGGTTAGTGTTAAGGTTGGGGTTTGTGTTGTGGTTAGGGTTGGGTTGGGTTTGGAGGTAGAGTTAGTGTGGGGGTTGGGTTTTTTGTTGTGGTAAGGGTTAGGGTTAGGGTTAGGGTTAGGGCTAGGGCTAGGTTTAGAGTTAGTGTTAGGGTTAGGGCTAAGGCTGGGGCTAGGGATAGAGTTAAGGTTAGGGTTAGGATTAGGGCTAGGGCTAGGGTTAGGTTTAGGCTTAGGGTAGCGCAGGGCTAGTTCTAGTGCTAGGGCTAGGGTTAGGGTTAAGTTTAGGGCTAGGGCTAGGGTTAGGGTTAGTGTTAGTGTTAGGGTAAGGGCTAGGGTTTGGGTTAGGTTTAGGGTAAGGGCTAGGTCCAGGTCTAGGGCTAGGGTTATGCTTCGTGTTAGGGTTAGGGCTAGGCTAGGGCTAGGGATAGGTTTAGGGTTAGGGTTTGGATTAAGGCTAGGCCTAGAACTAGGTCTAGAGTTGGGGTTAGGGTAGGGCTAGGGCTAGGGTAGGTTTAGGGTTAGGGTTAGTGTTAGGGTTAGGGCTCGGGCCAGGGTCAGGAATAGGGTTAGGGTTAGGGTTAGGGCTAGTGCTAGGGCAAGGGTTAGTGTTAGAGTAGGGTTAGGGCTACCGTTAGGGTTAGGGTTTGGGTGAGGTTTAGCGCCTTTTTTAGTGTTACGGTTAGGGTTAGAGCTAGGGCTAGGGCTAGTGTTAGGGTTAGGCTTAGTGCAAGGGCTAGGGTTATGTTTAGATATAAGGTTAGTGTTAGGGCTAGGGTTAGTGTTAGTGTGAGGGCTAGGGTTAGCTTTTGGGCTAGTGTTGCGTTAACAGTTATTACTATGACTAAACTAAGGCTATGGTTAAGGTTAGGTGTAGGATTTGGGTTAGGGTTAGGGTTAGGTTTAGGTTTCAGGTTCGTGTTCAGGTTTGGGTTCGGGTTCGTGTTCAGGTTTGGGTTTGGGTTCGTGTTCGGCTTTGGGTTAGGGTAAGGGTTATGGTTAGGTTTGGGTTTAGGGTTAGGGTTAAGGCTCAGGTTAGGGTTACCGTTAGGTCTCGGGCCTGGGATAGGGAGAGGGTTAGGGTTAGGTTTAGGGCTAGGGCTAGGGTTAGGGTTAGGGCTAGGGTAAGAGTTAAGGTTAAGGTTAATTTTAGGGTTAGTGTTAGGGCTAGGGTTAGGGTTAGTTTTAGGGCTACGGCTAGGGTTTGGTTTAGGTTTAGGGTTAGGTTGAGGGTTAGGGCTACGGCTAGGGCTAGGGTTAGCGTTAGGTTTAGGGTTAGGCCTAAGACTCGGGCTAGGGTTAGGGTTGGGATTAGGGTTAGGTCTAGGGTAAGGGTTATGGTTAGGTTTGGGCTAGGGTTAGGATTAGGGTTAGGGCTAGGGCAAGGCTAGGGCTAGGGTTGGGACTAGGGTTAGGGTTACGGTTAGGGCTAGGGCTAGGGTAAGGATTAGTATTATGGTTAGTGTGAGGGCTAGGATTAGGGTTAGGGTTTGTGTAAAGGCTAGGGTTAGGTTTAGGGAGAGGGTTAGGGTTAGCGTTAGGGCTAGGGTTAGCTTTAGGTCTTATCTGTTAACAGCTAGGACTATGACTAAGTCTAAATTTATGCTTAAGGTTAGGTGAAGGATTAGGGTTTTGGTTAGGTTTAGAGTTAGTTTTCGGGCTCGGGTTCGGGTTGGGGTTAGGTTTAGGGTTCGGGTTCGGATTTGGGATAGGGTTAGGTTTCAGGTACGGGTTGGGGTTAGGTTTAGGTTTCGGGTTTTGGTTAGGGTTACTGTTAAGGTTGGAGTTTGGGTTGTTTTTGGGATGGGGTTGGGGTTGGAGTTAGAGTTAGTGTTGAGGTTGGGTTTGGGGTTGGGTTTAGGGTTGGGGTTAGGGTTAGGGTTAGGGCTAGGGCTAGGTTTAGATTTAGTGTTAGGGTTAGGGCTAGGGCTGGGGCTAGGGATAGAGTTAGGTTTAGGGTTAGGATTAGGGATAGGGTTAGGGTTAGGTTTAGACTTATGGCTAGCGCAAGACTAGGGCTAGTGCTAGGGCTAGGGTTAGGGTTACGGTTAGGGCTAGGATAGTGTTAGGGTTAGTGTTAGGGTTAGGGTTAGGGCTAGGGTTAGGGTTAGTATTAGGGTAAGGGCTAGGGCCAGGGCCAGGGCTAGGGTTACGCTTAGGATTAGGGTTAGTGCTAGGGCTAGGGGTAGGTCTAGAATTGGGGTTAGTGTTAGGGCTAGGGCTAGGGTTAGGGTTAGGGTTACTGTTAGGGTTAGGTTTAGGGCTCGGGCCAGGGTCAGGGCTATGGTTAGGGTTAGGGTTAGGGCTAGGACTAGGCTTAGGCTTAGGTTTAGGTTTAGGATTACGGTTAGGGCTAGGGCTAGGGCTAGGGCTATGGTTAGGATTAGGGTTAGGGCTAGGGTTAGGGTTAGGGATAGGGTTAAGTTTAGGGCCTTGGCTAGGGATAGAGTTAGGGTTAGTCCTATGGCTAGGGCTATGGCTAGGGCTAAGGTTAGTTTTTGGGTTAGGGTTAAGGATAGGTTTGGTTTAGGTTTAGGATCAGGATTATTGTTAGGGCTAGGGTTAGGTTTAGGGTTAGGGCTAGGGTTAGGTTAGGGTTAGGGTTAGGGTTAGGATTAGGGCTAGGGTTATGGTTAGGGTTAGGGTTAGGTCTAGGGCCAAGGTCAGGGCTAGTGTTAGGTTTAGGGTTTGGGTTAGGGCTAGAGCTAGGGCTAGGGCTATGGTTAGGGTTAGCGTTTGGTCTCGTTCCTTTGCTAGGGCTAGGGCTAGGGTTAGGGTTAGGGTTAGGTTTAGGGTTAGGGCTAGAGTAAGGTTTAGGGTTAGGGTTAAGTTTAGGGTTAGTGTTAGGGATATGGTTAGGGTTAGGGTTAGGGCTAAGGCTAGGGTTAGGGTTAGGGTTAGTGTTAGGTTTAGGGCTAAGACTCGGGCTAGGGCTAGGGTTGCAGTTAGGGTTAGGTCTAGGGTAAGGGTTAGGTTTAGTTTAGGGCTAGGGTTCGTATTAGGGTTAGGGCTAGGGCAAGGCTAGGGCTAGGGTTGGGGCTAGAATAGGATTATGGTTAGGGCTAGGGTTAGGGTAAGGATTAGTATTAGGGTTAGGGTTAGTGCTAGGGTCTGGGTTAGGGTTAGGGCTAGGGTTAGTGCTTAGCGTTAGGGCTAGGGCTAGGGCTAGGTCTAGTTCTAGAGTTGGGGTTAGGGTTAGGGCTAGGGCTAGTGTTAGGGTTAGGTTTAGGGTAAGGGCTCGGGCCAGGGTCAGGGCTAGGGTTAGGGTTAGGTTAGGGCTAGGGTTAGGGCTAGTGTTAGGGTTAGGATTAAGTTTAGGGCTAGTGCTAGGGCTAGGGCAAGGGCTAGGGCTAGGGCTAGGGTTAGGGTTATGGTTAGGGTTAGAGTTAGGGCTAGGGTTAGTGTTAGGGTTAGGGTTAAGGTTAGAGACTTGGCTAGGGAAAGGGTTAGGGTTATTGCTAGGTCTAGGGCTATGGCTAGGGCTAGGGTTAAGTTTAGGGTTAGGTTTAGGGCCTGGGCTAGGTCTAGTTCTAGTATTGGGGTTAGGGTTAGGGCTAGGGCCAGGGTTAGGGTTAGGGTTAGGTTTAGGCCTCGGGCCAGGGTCAGGGCTAGGGATAGGGTTAGGTTAGGGCTAGGTTTAGGGCTAGTGTTAGGGTTAGGATTAGGATTAGGATCAGGTTATTGCTAGGTCAGGGCTAGGACTAGGGTTAGTGTTAGGGTTAGGGTTAGTGTTAGGGCTAGGGTTAGGGTTAGGGCTAGGGTTAGGTTTAGGGCTAGGGTTAGGGTTAGGGTTAGGGCTAGGGTTAGTTTTAGGTATAGTGTTGTGTTAACAGGACTATGACTAAGTCTAAGGCTATGGTAAATGTTAGGTGTAGGATTAGGTTTAGGGTTAGGGTTAGGGTTAGGTTTCAGGTTCGGGTTCAAGTTAGGGTTAGTGTTAGGGTTCGGGTTCGGTTTCGGGTTCCGTTTGGGTTCAGGTCAGGGTTAGGGTTACGGTTTGGGTTTGGGTGCAGGTTAGGTTTATGGTTAGGGTTAGGGTTAGGTTAAGGTCTAGGGCCAGGGCCAGGGCTAGAGTTACAGTTCGCGTTAGGGTTAGGTCTTGGGCTAGTGCCAGGGCTAAGGTTACTGTTACGGCTAGGGTTAAGGCTTGGCCTAGGGCTAGGGCTAGGGCTAGGGCTAGGGTTAGGGTTAGGGTTAGTGTTAGGGTTAGGGTTAGGGTTAGGTTTAGCGTTAGGGCTAGGGCTAGTGTTAGGGTTAGGGTTAGGGTTAGTGCTAGGGTTATGGTTAGGGTTAGGGTTAGGTCTAGGGCCATGGTCAGGTCTAGGGTTAGGGAAAGGGTTTGGGTTAGGGCTAGGGCAAGTGTTAGGGTTAGGATTAGGGTTAGGGCTAGTGATAGGGCTAGGGTTAGTGTTAGGGTTAGGGTTAGGGTTAAGGCTACGGTTAGGGTTAGGGTTAGAGTGAGGGTTAGGGCCTGGTTTAGGGTTACAGTTAGGGTTAGGGATAGGGATAGGGCTAGGGCTACTGTTAGGGTTAGGGTTATTGCAAGGGCTAGAGTTATGTTTAGGAATAAGCTTAGTGTTAGGGTTAGGGTTAGTGTTAGGGTTAGGGTTAGTGTTATGGTCAGGGTTAGGGCTAGGGTTAGCTTTTGGGCTAGTGTTGTGTTAACAGTTATTACTATGACTAATCTAAGGCTATGTTTAAAGTTAGGTGTAGGATTAGGGTTAGGGTTAGGGTTAGGTTTCGGGTTCAGGTTCGGGTTCGGATTTGGGTTCGGTTTAGGTTTAGGGTTCGGGTTCTAGTTCGGATTCAGTTTAGGATTCGTGTTCAGGGTCGGGTTGGGGTAGGGTTAGCTTTGGGTTTAGGGTTAGGTTTATGACTAGAGTTAGGGCTAGGTTTAGGGTTAGCGTTATATCTCTGGCCTGGGATAGGGCTAGGGTTAGGGTTAGGTTTAGGGCTAGGGTTAGGTTTAGGGTTAGGGTTAGGGCTTGGGCCAGGATCAGGGCTAGGGTTAGGGTTAGGTTAGGGCTAGGTTAGTGATAGGGTTAGGGCTAGGGTAAGGTTTAGGATTAGGGTTAAGTTTAGGGTTAGTGTTAGGGCTAGGGTTAGGGTTAGAGTTAGGGTTAGGGCTTCGGCTAGGGTTAGGCTTAGGGTTAGGGTTAGGGTTAGGGTTAGGGCTAAGACTCGGGCTAGGGCTAGGATTGCAGTTAGGGTTAGGTCTAGGGTAAGGGTTAGGGTTAGGTTAGGGCTAGGGTTCGGATTAGGGTTAGGGCTAGGGCAAGGCTAGGGCTAGGGTTGGGGCTAGGGTTTGGGTTATGGTTAGGGCTAGGGCTAGGGTAAGGTTTAGTATTAGGGTTATGACTAGGTTTAGGGCTAGGGTTAGGGTTAGCGTTATGTCTCGGGCCTGGGATAGGGCTAGGGTTAGGTTTAGGTTTAGGGCTAGGGTTAGAGTTAGGGTTAGGGCTCGGGCCAGGATCAGGGCTAGGGTTAGGGTTAGGTTAGGGCTAGGTTAGTGATAGGGTTAGGGCTAGGGTAAGGTTTAGGATTAGGGTTAAGTTTAGGGTTAGTGTTAGGGCTAGGGTTAGGGTTAGAGTTAGGGTTAGGGCTTCAGCTAGGGCTAGGGTTTGGGTTAGGGTTAGGGTTAGGGTTAGGGCTAAGACTCGGGCTAGGGCTAGGATTGTAGTTAGGGTTAGGTCTAGGGTAAGTGTTAGGGTTAGGTTAGGGCTAGGGTTAGGATTAGGGTTAGGGCTATGGCAAGGCTAGGGCTAGGGCTAGGGCTAGGTTTAGGGTTAGGTTTAGGGTTAGGGTTAGGGTTAGGGTTAGTGCAAGGGCTAGGGTTATGTTTAGGAATAAGCTTAGTGTTAGGGCTAGGGTTAGGGTTAGGGTTAGGGCTAGGGTAGCTTTAGGGCTAGTTTTGTGTTAACAGTTAGGACTATGACTAATTCTAAGGCTTTGGTTAATGTTAGGTGTAGGATTAGGGTTAGGGTTAGGTTTTGGGTTCGGGTTCGGGATCGGCTTCTAGTCTTGTTCAGGTTAGGGTTCATGTTCGGGGTTTGGTTAGGGTAGGGTTAGGTTTGGGTTTAGGGTTAGGGTTATGACTAGGGTTAGGCCTAGGGTTAGGGTTATCGTTAGGTCTCGGGCCTGGGCTAGGGCTACTGTTAGGGTTAGGTTTAGGGCTAGGGTTAGGGTTAGTGTTTGGGCTAGGGTAAGGTTTAGGATTAGGTTTAAGTTTAGGGTTACTGTTAGGGCTAGGGTTAGGGTTAGAGTTAGGGTTAGGGCTATGGCTAGAGATAGGTTTAGGGTTAGTGTTAGGGTTAAGGGTAGGGTTAGGACTAAGACTCGGGCTAGGGCTAGGGTTGGAGTTAGGGTTAGGTCTAGGGTAAGGGTTAGGATTAGGTTAGGGCTAGTGTTATGATTAGGTTTAGGGCTAGGATAAGGCTAGGGCTAAGGTTTGGGCTAGGGTTAGGGTTACAGTTAGGGCTAGGGCTAGGGTAAGGTTTAGTATTAGTGTTAGGGTTAGGGGTAGGACTAGGGTTAGGGCTAGGGCAATTGTTAGGGTAAGGAATAGGGATAGGGCGAGTGCTAGGGCTAGGGATAGTGTTATTGTTAGAGTTAGGGATACGGTTAGGGTTAGGGTGAGGGTTAGGTCCTTGTTTAGGGTTACGGTTTGGGTTATGGCTGGGCTAGGGCTACGGCTAGGGCTAGGGCTAGGGCTAGTGTTAGGGTTAGGGTTAGGGCTAGGGCTAGGGTGAGGTTTAGGATTAGGGTTAGTGTTAGGGCTAGGGTTAGGATTAGGGTGAGGGCTAGGGTTAGCTTTTGGGTTAGTGTTGTGTTAACAGTTATTACTATTACTAAGTCTAAGGCTATGGTTAAAGTTAGGTGTAGCATTAGGGTTAGGGTTTGGGTTATGTTTCGGTTTCGGGTTTGGGTTAGGTTTCAGGTTCGGGTTCGGGTTATGGTTAGGATTCGTGTTCGGGTTCGGGTTCGGGTTAGGGTTATGGTCAGGTTTGGGTTTATGGTTAGGGTTATGGCTAGGGTTAGGGCTACGGTTAGCTTTAGGGCTAGTGTTGTGTTAACAGTTAGGACTATGACTAAGTCTAAGGCTATGGTTAAGGTTAGGTCTAGGATTTGGTTTAGGGTTTGGGTTAGTTTTCGGTTTCGGGTTCGAGTTAGGGTTAGGATTCGGGTTCGGGTTTGGGTTCTAGTGGGTTATGGTTAGTGTTAGGTTTCGGGTTCGTATTAGGGTTAGGTTTAGGGTTCGTTTTCGGGTTAGGGTTAGGGCTAGGGTTAGCTTTAGGGCTAGTGTTGTGTTAACAGTTAGGACTATGACTAAATCTAAGCCTATGGTTAAGGTTAGGTGTAGGATTAAGGTTATGGTTAGGGTTAGGGTTTGGTTTCAGGGTCGGATTAGGGTTAGGTTTAGGGTTCGGTTTCGGGTTCTTGTTCGGGTTAGGGTTAGGGTTAGGGTTAGGATTAGGGTTAGGGTTTGGTTCAGGTTTGGGTTTGGGTTATGGTTAGTGTTAGGGTTCGGGTTCAGGTCAGGTTTAGTGTTAGGGTTCGTGTCTGGGTTAGGGTTAGGGCTAGGGTTAGCTTTAGGGCTAGTGTTGTGTTAACAGTTAGGACTATGACTAAGTCTAAGATAATGGTTAAGTTTAGGTGTAGGATTAGGGTTTTGGTTAGAGTTAGGGTTCGGTTTCGGGGTCGGGTTAAGGTCAGGGTTTGGGTTCGGGTTAGGTTTAGGATTCGGGTTCGGGTTAGGGTTAGGGTTCATGATAGGGTTAATGTTAAGATTGGTGTTTGGGTTGGGGTTCTGGTGGGGTTGGGATTGGAGGTAGAATAGGTGTTGCGGTTGCGGTTGGGGTTGGGTTTGGTGTTAGGGTTATGGTTAGGCTTAGGGTTAGGGCTAGGGTTATGGTTAGGGTTAGGGCTAGGGCTAGAGCTAGGGCTAGGTTTAGGTTTAGCTTAAGGGTTATGGCTAGGGCTAGGGCTAGGGTTAGTGCTAGGTTTCAGGTTCTGGTTAGCTTTAGGGTTCGGTTTTGGGTTAGAGGTAGGGTTAGGGTTAGGGTTTGCTTCGGGTTTGGGTTTGGGTTAGGTTTAGTGTTAGGATTCGGGTTCGGGTTCGGGTTCGGGTTCGGGTTAGGGTTCATGTTCGGGTTAGGGTTAGGGTTAGGGCTAGGGTTAGCTTAAGGCCTAGTGTTGTGTTAACAGTTAGGATATTGACTAAGTCTAAGGTTATGGTTAAGGTTAGGTGTAGGATTAGGGTTATGGTTAGTGTTAGGTTTAGGGTTCGGGTTAGGGTTCGGTTAGGGTTAGGGTTCAGATTCTGGATCGGGTTAGGGATCGTGTTCGGGTTCGGGATAGGGTTAGGGTTAGGTTTCGGGTTCGGGTTAGGGTTAGGGCTAGGCCTAGGTTCAGAGTTAGTGTTATGGTTAGGGCTAGGGCTAGGGCTAGTGTTAGAGTTAGGGTTAGGGTTAGGATTAGGGCTAGGGTTAGTGTTAGGTTTAGGCTTAGGGCTAGCGCAGGGTAGGGCTAGTGCTAGGGCTAGGGTTAGGTTTACGGTTAGGGATAGGGCTGGGGTTATGTTAGGGTTAGTGTTAGGGTAAGGGATAGGGCTAGGTTTAGCGTTAGGGTTAGGGTTAGGGTTAGGGTTAGGGTTAGGGTTAGGGTTAGGGTTAGGGTTAGGGTAACGGCTAGGGCCAGTGCCAGGGCTAGGGTGATGCTTAGGGTTAGGGTTAGGGCTACAGCTAGGGTTAGGGCTAGAGCTAGGGCTAGGGTTAGGGTTAGTGTTAGGGCTTGGGCCAGGGTCAGGGCTAGGGTTAGAGTTAGGGTAAGGGCTAGGGCTAGGGCTAGGGCTAGGGTTAGGTTTAGGGTTAGGCCTAGGGCTAGGGTTAGGGTTAGGGTTAAGGTTTGGGCCTTGGCTAGGGCTAAGGTTAGGATTAGTGCTAGGGCTAGTGCTATGGCTAGGGTTAGGGTTAGGGTTAGGGATAGGGCTAGGTTTATGTTTAGGATCAGGGTTAGTGTTAGGGCTAGGGTTAGGGTTAGGGTTATGTCTGGGGCTAGGGCTAGGAATAGGCTATGGCTAGGGTTATAGTTAGGGCTAGGGCTAGGGCTAGGGCTAGTGCTAGGTTTAGGGTTAGGGTTAGGGCTAGGACTAGGGTTCGGCTTAGGGATAGGTCAAGGGCTAGGGTTAGGGTTAGGGTTAGGGCTAGGGCTAGGGCTAGGACTAGGCTAGGGCTAGGGCTAGGGTAAGGTTTAGGGTTAAGGTTAGTGTTATGGCTAGGACTAGGGTTAGGTTTAGTATTAGGATTAGTGTTAGGTCTAGGTTATGGTTAGGGCTAGGGTTAGGGTTAGGGTTAGGGCTAGGGTTAGCTTTAGGGCTAGTGTTGTGTTAACAGTTAGGACTATGTCTAAGTTTAAGGCTATGGTTAAGGTTAGGTGTAGGATTAGGATTAGGGTTAGGGTTAGGTTTTGGGTTTTGGTAAGGGTTAGCTTTAGGGTTAGGTTTAGGGTTCTGGTTCGTGTTAGGGTTAGTGTTAGGGTTGGGGTTAAGGGTAGGGTTAGGGCTAAGGTAGCATTAGGTTTAGGGCTAGGCCTAGGGCTAGGGTTAGGGTTGGGTTTGGGGTTAGGGTTGGGGTTGGAGTTGGCGTTAGGTTTAGGGTTATGCTTAGGTTAGGGCTAGGGCTAGGGCTAGGGTTAGGGTAGGGTTGGGTCTGAGGCTAGGGCTAGGTTTAGGGTTAGTGTTACGGTTAGGGCTAGGGCTGGGGATAGGTTTAGAGTTAGCGTTAGGTTTAGGGCTTGTGTTAGGGTTAGATTTAGGCTTAGGGCTAGGGCAGGAATAGGATTAGAGCTAGGGCCAGGGTTAGGGTTATGGTTAGGGCTAGGTCTAGGTTTTATACTTAGAGTTTGGGTTAGGCTTAGGGCTAGAGTTAGGGTTTGGGTTAGGTTAAGGGCTAGGGCCCGGGCCAGGGCTAGGGTTATGGTTAGTTTAGGGTTAGGGATAGTGCTAGGGCTAGGGCTAGGGTTAGGGTTATTGTTAGGGCTAGGGCTAGGGCTAGGGCTAGGGCTAGGGTAAGGGTTAGCGTTAGGGCTAGGGCTTGGGTTAGGTTAGGGTTAGAGTTAGGGTTAGGGTTATGGCTAGGGCTAGGGTTAGGGTTAGGGTTAGGGCTAAGGCTAATGTTAGGGTTAGGGCTAGGACTATGGTTAGGGTTAGGGTTATGGTTAGGGTTAAGGCAAGGCTTAAGGTTAGGTTTAGGGTTAGGGTTAGTTCTTGGGCTAGGGCTAATTCCAGGGTTAGGGTTAGGTTTAGGGTAAGGGTTCGGGTTATTGCTAGGGCTTGGGTTAGGCCTAGTGTTAGTTTTAGGGTTAGATCTCGGGATAGGGCTAGTGCCAGGGTTAGGGTTAGGGTTAGGGTAAGGGTTCGGGTTAGTGCTAGGGCTAGGGTTAGGGCTAGGGTTAGGGTTAGGGTTAGGGCTATGGCTAGGGTTAGGGTTAGGGTTAGGGTTAGGGTTAGGGTTAGGATTAGGATTAGGGCTAGGGCTAGGGCCCCGGTTTCGGCTAGGGTTAGGTTTAGGGTTCGGGTTAGGGTTAGGGCTATGTCTACAGCTAGTGTTAGGGTTAGGATTAGGTTTAGGGCTAGGGCTAGGGCTACGGCTAGGGTTAGGGTTAGGGCTAGGGTTAGGGTTAGGTTTCGGGTTAGTGTTAGGGCTAGGGCTAGGGCTAGTGTTAGGGTTAGGGTAAGGGCTAGTGCTATGGCTAGGATTAAGTTTAGGTTTAGGTCTAGGATTGGGTTGAGTGTTAGGGTTAGGGTAAGGGTTAGGACTAGGTTTAGGGCTAGGGTTAGTGCTAGTGTTAGTGTTGAATTAGTGCTATATCTAGGGTTAGGGCTAGGGTTAGAATTAATGCTAGGGCTATGTTAGGGTTAGGGTAATTGCTAGGGCTAGGGCTAGGGTTAGGTTTAGGATTAGGCTTAGTGTTATGGCTAGAGCTAGGGTTAGGTTTAGGGTTAGGGCTAGGGCTAGGGCTAGGGTTAGGCTTAGGGTTAGGGCTAGGGCTAGGGTTTGGGTTGGGGTTGGGGTTAGGGTTGGGGTTGAAGTTGGCATTAGGTTTAGGGTTATGCTTAGGTTAGGGCTAGGGCTAGGGCTAGGGTTAGGGTTAGGGTTGGGTTTAGGGCTAGGGCTAGGTTTAGGGTTAGTGTTCCGGTTAGGGCTAGGGCTGGGGATAGGTTTAGAGTTAGCGTTACGTTTAGGGCTTGTGTTAGGGTTAGGTTTATGCTTAGGGCTAGGGCAGGAATAGGATTAGGGCTAGGGCTAGGGTTAGGGTTATGGTTAGGGCTAGGTAGCTTTTATACTTAGTGTTAGGGTTAGGCTTAGGGCTAGAGTTAGGGTTAGGCTAGGTTAAGGGCTAGGGCCCGGGCCAGGGCTAGGGTTACTGTTAGGTGGGGTTAGGGATAGTGCTAGGGCTAGGGCTAGTGTTAGGGTTAGTGTTAGGGTTAGGGCTAGGGCTAGGGTTAGGGTTAGGGTTAGGGTTACGGTTAGGGTTAAGGCAAGGTTTAAGTTTAGATTTATGGTTTGGGTTAGTTCTTGGGCTAGGGCTAATGCCAGGGTTAGGGTTAGGGATAGGGTAAGGGTTCAGGTTAGTGCTAGGGCCAGGGTCAGGTCTAGGGTTAGTGTTAGGTTTAGGGTTAGGGTTAGGGTTAGGGTTACGGCTAGTGTTAGGGTGAGGGATAGGGTTAGGTCCTGGACTAGGGTAGGGTTCATGTTAGGACTATGGCTAGGGTTAGGGCAAGGGCTAGTTTTAGGTTTAGGATTCGGGTTAGTGTTATGGCTAGGGTTAGGGCTAGGGTTATTGTTAGAGTTAGGGCTAGGGCTAGGGTTAGGGATAGGGTTAGAGTTAGTGCTAGGGCTAGGTTTAGTGTTAGCATTAGTATTAGGGCTAGGGCTAGGGCTAGGTTTAGTGTTAGGGTTATGGTTAGGGTTAGGTTTATGATTAGGGTTTACGTTAGGGTTAGGGCTAGGGTTAGGGTTAGGATTAGGGTTAGGACTAGGTCTTAGTCCAGGTTTAGGTTTGGTGTTAGGGCTAGCGCTAAAGTTAGGCTTAGGGTTAGGGTTATGGCCTGTGCTAGGGTTAGGGTTAGGGTTAGGGCTAGGACTAGGGCTAGGGCAAGGTTAGACTAGGGTTAGGGTTAGGGTTAGGGTTATGTTTACGGCTAGGGCTAGGGTTAGTTTTAGGAATAGGGTTAGTGTTATCGCTAGGGATAGGGTTAGGGCTATGGTAGCTTTAGGTCTTGTGTTGTGTTAAAACATAGGACTATGACTAAGTCTAAGGCAATGCTTATGGTTAGGTGTAGGATTAGGGTTAGGGTTAGGGTTAGGTTTCAGGTTCGGGTTAGGGTTCGTGTTCGGTTTCGTATTCAGTTTAGGGTTAGGGTTCTGGTTCGGGTTCATGTTAGGGGTAGAGTTAGGTTCGGGTTCGGGTTCATGTTAGGGGTAGAGTTAGGTTCGGGTTCGGGTTAGGGTTAGGTTTAGGGTTCGGGTCGGGTTCGGGTGTGGGTTAGGGTTATGGTTAGTGTAGCGTTTGGGTTCAGGTTGGGTTAGGGTTAGGGTTACGGTTAGGGTTAGGGTTTTGGTTAGGGCTACGGTTGGGTTAGTGTTAGGGTTAGGGTTAGGCCTAGGGATAGGGCTAGGGTTAGGGTTAGGGTTAGGGTTAGGGTTAGGGTTAGGGTTACAGTTAGGCCTAGGGCTAGGATTAGGGTTAGTGTTAGCGTTAGGGTTAGGGATAGGTTTAGGGTTAGGGTTAGGGTTAGGGCTAGGGCTAGGGCTAGGGCAAGGGCTAGGGCTAGGGTTAGGGTTAGGTTTAGGTTTAGGGCTAGGGTTAGGGTTAGGGTTATTGCTAGGGCTAGGGTTAGGTTCAGGATTAGTGTTAGTGTTAGGGCTAGGGTTATGTTTATGGCTAGGTTTAGGGTTAGGGTTAGGGCTAGAGTTAGCTTTAGGCTTGGTGTTGTTTTAACAGGTAATACTAAGACTAAGGCTAATGTTATGGTTAAGGTTAATGTAGGATTAGGGCTACAGTTAGGCTTAAGTTTAGGGTTCGGGTTCTGGTGTGCATTAGGATTAGGGTTAGCGTTTGGGTTCGTGATCGGGTTAGGGTTATGGTTAGTGTTAGGTTTCGGGTTCAATTTAGGGTTAGGATTAGGGTTAGGTTTCGGGTTTGGGTTTGGGTTAGGGCTTGGGTTGGGGTTAGGGTTAGTTTTAGGGTTAGGGTTAGGGTTAGGTCTAGGGCTAGGGTTAGTGTTAGCATTAGGGTTAGTGTTAGGGTTAGTGCTAGGGCAAGGGTTAGGGTTAGTGTTAGGGCTAGGGCTATGGCTATGATTAGGTTTTGGATTAGGTCTAGGGCTAGGGTTAGGGTTAGGGCTAGGATTAGGGTTAGGGTTAGTGCTAGAGCTAGGGTTAGGGCTAGAATTAGAGTTAGGGCTAGTGTATGTTTAGGATTAGGGTTATTGTTAGGGCTAGGGCTAGGGTTAGGGTTAGGGCTAGGGTTAGATTTAGGGTTAGGGTTAGGGCAGGGGCTAGGGTTATGGTTCACTTTAGGACTATAGCTAGGGGTAGGCTAGGGCTAGGGTTCGGGTTAGGGTCAGGGTTAGGGCCTGGACTAGGTTTAGGGTTTGGGTTAGGGCTATGGCTAGGGTTAGGGCAAGGGCTAGGGTTAGGTTTAGGATTCGGGTTAGTGTTAGGGCTAGGGTTAGTGTTACAGTTAGGGCTAGGGCTAGGGTTAGGGATAGGGTTAGAGTTAGTGCTAGGGGTAGCATTAGTATTAGTGTTAGCAGTGTACTAGTGTTAGTACTAGTGTTAGCATTAGTATTAGGGCTAGAGCTAGGGCTAGAGTTAGGGTTAGGATTAGGGCTAGGGTTAGGTTTAGGATTAGGGTTTATGTTAGGGCTGGGTCTAGGGTTAGGGTTACAATTAGGGTTAGGATTAGGGCTTGGGCTAGGTTTAGGGTTGGTGTTAGGGCTAGGGCTAGGGTTAGGCTTAGGGTTAGGGTTAGGGCCTGGGCTAGCTTTAGGTTTAGGGTTAGAGTTAGGGCTAGTGCTACGGCTAGGCCTAGGGCTAGGGCTAGGGTTAGGGTTAGGGTTAGGGTTAGGGTTACGTCTAGGTCTAGGGTTAGTTTTAGGAATAAGGTTAGCGTTATCGCTATGGATAGGGTTAGGGCTAGGGTTAAGTTTAGGGTTAGGGCTATGGTTAGCTTTAGGGCTAGTGTTGTGTTAAAACATAGGACTATGACTAAGTCTAAGTCAATGGTTAAGGTTAGGTGTAGGGTTAGGGTTAGCATTAGGGTGAGGGTTAGGTTTAGGGTTCAGGTTAGGTTTAGGGTTCGGGTTCGGGTTCGTTTTCAGGTTAGGGTAATGGTTAGTGTTAGGGTTCGGGTTCGTGTTAGGGGTAGGATTAGGTTTCGGGGTCGGGTTAGGGTTAGGGTTAGCGTTATGGTTCGGGTTCAGGTTCCGGTGTGGGTTAGGGTTATGGTTAGTGTTAGGGCTCGGGTTCGGGTTCGGCTTGGGTTAGGGTCAGGGTTACGGTTAGGGTTAGGGTTTTGTTTAGGGTTAGGGTTAGGGTTATTGTTAGGTTTAGGGTTAGGGCTAGGGATAGGGCTAGGGTTAGGGTTAGGGTTAGGGTTAGGGTTAGTGTTATTGTTAGGTTAGGGCTAGGGTTAGGGTTAGGGTTAGGTATAGGTTTAGGGTTAGGGTTAGGGTTAGGGTTAGGGTTAGGGTTAGGTCTAGGGCTAGGGCTATGGTTAGGGTTAGGGCCAGGCTTAGGGTTAGGTTCAGGATTAATGTTAGTGTTAGTGCTAGGTTTAGGCTTAGGGCTAGGTTTAGGGTTTGGGTTAGGGCTAGAGTTAGCTTTAGGGCTAGTGTTGTTTTACCAGGTAAGACTATGACTAAGGCTAATGTTATGGTTAAGGTTAATGTAGCATTAGGGCTACGGTTAGGTTTTAGTTTAGGGTTCGGGTTCCGGTGTGTGTTACGGTTAGTGTTAGGGTTTGAGTTCGTGATCGGGTTAGGGTTATGGTTTGTGTTAGGATTCGCGTTCAGGTTAGGGTAAGGAATAGGGGTAGGTTTCACGTTCGGGTTTGGGTTAGTGCTAGGGTTAGGGTTAGGGTTAGGTTTAGTGTTAGTGTTAGGGTTACGGCTAGTGCTAGGGCTAGGATTAGTGTTAGGGTTAGTGCTAGGGCAAGGGTTAGGGTTAGGGTTAGGGCTAGGGCTAGGGCTATGGTTAGGTTTAGGGTTAGGGCTAGGGCTAGGGCTAGGTCTAGGGTTAGGGTTAGGGTTAGGGCTAGGGATAGGGCTAGGTCTAGGGTTAGGGTTAGGGTTAGTGCTAGAGCTAGGTTTAGGGCTAGGGTTAGAGATAGGGCTATGGCTATGGTTAGGATTAGGTTTATTGCTAGGGCTAGGGCTAGGGTTAGGGTTAGTTTTAGGCTTAGGGTTAGTGCATGGGCTAGGGTTAGGGTTCAAGTTAGGGCTATTTCTAGGGGTAGGCTAGGGCTAGGTTCGGGTTAAAGTTAGGGTTAGGGCCTGGACTAGCATTAGGGTTCTGGTTAGGGCTATGGCTAGGGTTAGGGCAAGGGCTAGGGTTAGGTTTAGGATTCGGGTTAGTGTTAGGGCTAGGGTTAGGGCTAGGGTTAGTGTTACAGTTAGGGCTAAATCTAGGGTTAGAGATAGGTTTAGAGTTAGTGCTAGGGCTAGGTTTTGTGTTATCGTTAGTATTATGGCTAGGGCTAGGGCTAGGTTTAGGGTTAGGGTAAGGGTTAGGGTTAGGGCTAGGGGTAGGCTTAGTTTTAGGAATTGGGTTAGTGTTAGGGCTAGGGTTAGGGTTAGGGCTAGGGTTAAGTTTAGGGTTAGGGCTATGGTTAGCTTTAGGCCTAGTGTTGTGTTACAAGTTGGGACTATGACTAAGTCTAAGGCAATGGTTAAGGTTAGGTGTAGGATTAGGATTAGGGTTAGGGTTAGGTTTAGGGTTTGTGTTCGGGTTCGTTTTCATGTTAGGGTTATGGTTAGGGTTAGGGTTCGGGTTCAAGTTCAGTTTCGGGTTAAGATTATGATTAGTGTTAGAGTTTGGGTTCGGGTTGTGTTAGGGTTAGTGTTATGGTTAGGGTAGGTTTTGGGCTAGGGTTAGGGTTAGGTTTAGGCTTAGGGCTAGGGCTAGGGCTAGGGCTAGGGCTAGGGCTAGGGCTAGGGCTAGGGCTATGGTTAGGGTTAGGGCCAGGCTTAGGGTTAGGTTCAGGATTAGTGTTAGTGTTAGTGCTAGGGTTAGGGTTAGGGCTAGGTATTGGTTTGGGTTAGGGCTGAGTTAGCTTTAGGGCTACTGTTGTTTTAACAGGTAAGACTATGACTAAGGCTAATGTTATGGCTAAAGTTAATGTAGGATTAGGGCTATGGTTAGGCTTAAGGTTAGGTTTCGGGTTCTGGTGTGCAATAGGGTTAGGGTTAGGGTTTGGGTTCGTGATCGGGTTAGGGTTATGGTCAGTGTTAGGTTTCGGGTTCAGATTAGGGTTAGGATTAGGGTTAGGTTTTGCGTTCGGGTTTGGGTTAGGGCTAGGGTTGGGGTTAGGGTTATGTTTAGGGTTAGGGTTAGGGTTAGGGCTAGGACTAGGGCTAGTGTTAGCATTAGGGTTAGTGTTAGGATTAGTGCTAGGGCAAGGGTTAGGGTTAGGGTTAGGGCTAGGGCTAGGGCTATGGCTATGGTTAGGTTTAGGATTAGGGCTAGGGCTAGGGCTAGGTCTAGGATTAGGGTTAGAGCTAGGGATAGGGCTAGGGCTAGGGTTAGAGATAGGGCTAGGGCTATGGTTAGGATTAGGGTTTTCCTAGGGCTAGGGCTAGGGTTAGGGTTAGTTTTAGGCTTAGGGTTAGTGCATGGGCTAGGGTTAGGGTTCGAGTTAGGGCTATTGCTAGGGGTAGGCTAGGGCTAGGGTTCGGGTTAGGGTTAGGGTTAGGGCCTGGACTAGGGTTAGGGTTCGGGTTAGGGCTATGCCTAGGGTTAGGGCAAGGGCTAGGGTTAGGTTTAGGATTCGGGTTAGTGTTAAGGCTAGGGTTAGGGCTAGGGTTAGTGTTACAGTTAGGGCTAGGGCTAGGGTTAGGGATAGGTTTAGAGTTAGTGCTAGGGCTAGGTTTTGTGTTAGCATTAGTATTAGGGCTAGGGCTAGGGCTAGGGGTAGGTCTAGGGTTAGGTTTAGGGTTAGGGCTAAGGATAGGCTTAGTTTTAGGAATTGGGTTAGTGTTAGGGCTAGGGTTAGGGTTAGGGCTAGGGTTAAGGTTAGGGTTAGAGCTATGGTTAGCTTTAGGCCAAGTGTTGTGTTACAAGTTGGGACTATGACTAAGTCTAAGGCAATGGTTAGGGTTAGGTGTAGGATTAGGATTAGGGTTAGGGTTAGGTTTAGGGTTTGCGTTTGGGTTCGTTTTCGTGTTAGGGTTATGGTTAGGGTTAGGGTTCGGGTTCAAGTTCGGTTTCGGGTTAGGGTTATGGTTAGTGTTAGGGTTCGGGTTCGGGTTGTGTTAGGGTTAGGGTTACGGTTAGGGTTAGGGTTTGGCCTAGGGTTAGGGTTCGGTTTAGGCTTAGGGCTAGGGTAGGGCTAGAGCTAGGGTTAGGGTTACAGTTAGGCCTAGGCCTAGGGCTAGGGCTAGGGCTAGGGCTAGGGTTAGGGTTAGGGTTCGGATTAGGGGTAGTTCTAGGGCTAGGGCTAGCTTTAGGGTTAGGGCTAGGGCTAGGGTTATGTTTAGGATTAGTGTTAGGATTAGGGTTAGGTTTATGGTTAGGGTTAGGGTTAGGGCTAGGAACAGGGTCAGGTCTAGGGTTAGAGTTAGGGTTAGGGTTAGGGCTAGGGCTGGGGTAGGGCTAGTGTTATGGCTAAGATTAGGGTTAGGGCTAGGGCTAGGTTTGGGGTCAGGGTTAGCGTTAGGGCTAGGGTTAGTGTTAGGGTTAGGGTTAGGGTTATGGCATGGGCTAGGGTTAGGGTTAGGGCTAGGGCCAGGGTTAGGGTTAGGGTTACGGTTAGTGCTAGGGCTAGGGTTAGGTTTAGGATTAGGTTTAGTATTAGACTAGGATTAGGGTTAGGGCTATGGCTAGGGCTAGGGTTAGGGCTAGGGTTAGGGTTAGGGCTAGGGCCAGGGTTAGGTTTAGGGTTATGGTTAGTGCTAGGGCTAGGGTTAGGTTTAGGATTAGGTTTAGTATTAGACTAGGGTTAGTGTTAGGGTTATGGCTAGGGCTAGGGTTAGGGCTAGGTTTAGAGTTAGGGCTAGGGCTAGGGTTAGGGTTAGTGTTAGTGTTAGCGTTAGGGCTAGGGCTAGGGCTAGGTTAGGTTTAGGGTTAGGGTTAGGGCTAGGGTTAGGTTTAGGATAGGGTCAGTATTAGGGCTAGGGCTACTGTTAGGGTTAGTGTATGTCTAGGGCTAGTGTAGGGCTACGGCTAGGGTTAGGGTTAAGGTTAGGGTTAGGGTTAGGGTCAGCTTTAGATCTAGTGTTGTGTTATCAGTTAGGACTATGACTAAGTCTAAGGCTATGGTTAAGGTTAGGTGTAAGATTAGGGTTAGGGTTAGGGGTAGGTTTAGTTTTCTAGTTTAGCACTAGGGCTAGGGTTAGTGTTAGGTTTAGGTCTAGGGCTCGAATTCAGGTTAGGGCTAGTTCTAGGGCTAGGGCTAGGTTTAAGTGTAGGGCTAGGACTAGGGTTAGTGTTAGCGTTAGGGCTAGTGCTCGGGTTCTGGTTAGTGTTAGGGTTCGAGTTCGGGTTTGATTTCGTGTTAGGGTTATCGTTAGCATTTGGGTTCGGTTTCGGGTTAGGGTTAGTATTAGGTTTAGGGTTCAGGTTCGGGTTAGGGTTCGGGCTAGGGTTGGGGTTGTGGTTAGTGTTAGGTCTAGGGTTTGGGCTAGGGCTGGGGTTAAGGTTAGGGGTAGGGCTAGGGCTAGGGCTAGGTCTAGGGTTAGGGTTAGTCTAGGGCTAGGGCTAGGGCTAGGGCTAGGGTTAGGGTTTGGGTTACAGTTAGGGTTAGGGTAATGGTTAGGGTTAGGGTTAGGGTTAGGGTTAGGGCTAGGGTTTGGTCTAGGGGAAGGGTTAGGGCTAGGGTTAAGGTTAGGGTTAATTCTAGGGCTAGGGCTAGGGTTAGGGTTAGGGTTAGGGCTAGGTTTAGTGCCAGGGTTAGGTTTAGGGTTAGGGATCGGACTAGGGCTAGGGCTAGTGTTAGGGTTAGGAGTAGGGCTACGGTTAGGGTTAGGGTTAGGGCTAGGATTAGGGTTAGGGTTAGGGCTAGGGTTATGGTTAGGGTTAGGGCTCGGGCTAGGACTATGGCTAGGGCTAGGTTTAGGGATAGGGTTAGGATTAGCGCTAGATCTAGGGCTAGGGTTAGGATTAGGTTTAGGGCTAGGGTTACGGTTAGGTTTAGGGCTAGGGCTAGGGCTAGGGTTAGGTCTAGCGCTAGGGTTAGGGTTAGGGCTAGGGCTAGGTTTAGCATTAGGGTTAGGACTAGGGCTCGTATTAATGTTAGGGTTACAGCTAGGGCTACGGTTAGGGTTAGGTTTAGGGCTAGGACTAGGTTTAAGGTTATCGCTAGGGCTAGGTTTAGCGTTAGGGTTAGGGCTACGGCTCGGATTAGGGTTAGGGTTAGGGCTCGGGCCAGGGCTAATGTTAGGATTAGGACTAGGGCTAGCGTTAGGGCTAGGGCTAGGGTTAGTGTTAGGGCTAGGGTTAGGACTATGGCCAGGGCTAGGGCTCGGGTTAGGGTTAGGGTTAGGGTTAGGGTTAGGGTTAGGGTTAGGGTTAGGGTTAGTGTTTGGTCTAGGGCAAGGGTTAGGGCTAGTGTTAGGGTTAGGGTTAGGGCTAGTGCTAGGGTTACTTTTAGGGTTAAGGCTAGGGCAAGGGCTAGGGCTAGGATTAGGGTTAGTGTTTGGGATAGAGCTAGGGTTACTTTTAGGGTTAGGGCTAGGGTTAGGATTAGGGTTAGGGTAAGAGCTAGTGCTAGGTTTATGTTTAGGATTAGGTTTAGTGTTAGGGCTAGGATTAGGTTTAGGGTTAGGTCTATGGCTAGGACTAGGGTTAGGGTTAGGTTTAGGGTTAGAATTAGGGCTAGGGCTAGGGATGGTTTTAGGGTTAGGGCTAACGTTAGGGTTAGGGTTAGGGTTAGGGTTAGGGTTAGGGTTGAGGTTAGGGTTACGTCTAGGGCAAGTGCTTGAGCTAGGGCTAAGGTTTGGGTTAGGGTTAGGGCTAGGTCTAGGGCTAGGGCTAGGTTTGCAGTTAGGGGTACGTTTAGGCACAGGTTTAGGACTTGGGCTAGGGCTAGGGTTAGGGTTAGGTTCAGTTCTAGGGCAAGGGCTAGGGCTAGGGTTTGGTTTAGGGTTAGGGTTCGGGTTAGGTTTAGGGCTACGGCTAGGGTTATGTCTAAGGCTAGGTTTAAGTTTAGCACTAGGGCTAGGTTTAGCGTTAGGTTTAGGGCTAGGGCTCAGATTCGGGTTAGGGCTAGGGCTAGGGCTAGGGCTAGGTTTAAGGGTAGGGCTAGGACTAGGGTTAGTGTTAGCGTTATGGCTAGGGCTCAGATTAGGGTTAGGGTTAGGGCAAGGGCTAGGGTTAGGGTTAGGTTTAGGGCTAGGGCTAGGGTTAGGGCTAGGACTAGGGTTAGGTTTAGGGCTAGGGTTTGGTCTAGGGGAAGGGTTAGGGCTAGGGTTAAGGTTAGGGTTAAGTCTAGGGCTAGGGCTAGGGTTAGGGTTAGGGTTAGGGCTAGGGCTAGGGCTAGGGTTAGGGCTAGGGTTAGGTTTAGGGCTTGGGTTTGGTCTAGGGCAAGGGTTATGGCTAGGGCTAGGGCTAGGGTTAGTGTTTGTGTTAGGTCTAGGGTAAGGGCTATGATTAGGGTTAGGGTTAGGGATACGCCTAGGGCTAGCTCTAGGGTTAGGGTTATGGTTAGTGCTAGGGTTAGGGTTAGGGCTAGTGTTAGGGTTAGGGCTATGGTTACGGTTAGGGCTAGAGTTAGGGTTAGGGTTAGGATTAGGTCTAGGGCTAGGCCTAGGTTTAGGGTTAGGGTTAGGTCTAGGGCTAGGCCTAGGGTTAGGGTTAGGCCTAGGGTTATAATTAGTGCTAGGGCTATGGTTAGGGTTACGGTTAGGGCTAGGGCTAGACCTATTGCTAAGGCTAGGTGTAAGGTGAGCTCTAGCGCTATGGTTAACATTAGGGTTAGGGCTAGGGCTCAGATTAGGGTTAGGGTTAGTGCAAGGGCTAGGGCTAGGGTTAGGTTTAGGGCTATGGCTAGGTTTACGGCTAAGGCTAGGGTTAGGGTTAGTGTTAGGGTTAGGGTTAGGGTTAGGTCTAGGGCTAGGTTTAGGGTTAACGTTAGGCTTAGGGCTAGGGCTAGGTTTACGGTTAGGGTTAGGTTTAGGTTCAGGACTAGTGTTAGGGTTAGACTAGGGCTAGTACTTGGTTTAGGGTTAGCGTTAGGCTTAGGGCTAGGGCTAGGATTCGGGTGAGGTTTAGGGGTTCGGCCAGGGTTAGGGCTAGGACTAGGTTTAAAGTTAGCGCTAGGACTAGGGTTAGAGTTAGGGTTAGGGCTAGGGCTAGTGTTAGGTTAGGGTTAGGTTTAGGGTTACAGTTAGGGTTTGATTAGGGTTAGAGTTAGGGATAGGCTTAGGGCTAGGTCTAGGGTTAGGTTTAGGGTTAGTGCTTGGGTTAGGGTTAGGGCTAGTGTAGTGTTATGGCTATTGTTAGGGATAGGGCTAGGGTTAGTGTTAGGGCTTGGGTTAGGGTTTCTTTAGGGCTAGGGCTAGGGCTAGGCCTAGCGTTAGGGTTAGGTTTAGACCTAGGGCTAGGCCTAGGGTTATTATTAGGGCTAGGGCTATGGTTAGGGTTAGGGTTAGGGTTGGGTCTTGGGCTAGGCCTAGGGTTAGGTTAGTGTTATAATTAGGGCCAGGTTTAGGGTTAGGGTTAGTGTTAGGGTTAGGGCTAGGGCTTGAGCTAGGTTTAGGGTAGGATAGGGTTAGGACTAGGGCTAGGGTTTGGGTTAGGCCTAAGGCTAGGGTAGGACTAGGACTAGGGTTAGGGTTAGGGTAAGGGTTGAGGTTAGGGTTACGTCTAGGGCTAGGGCTTGAGCTAGTGCTATGGTTTGGTTTAGGGTTAGGGCTAGGGCTAGGGCTAGTTGTGCGGTTAGGGGTAGGTTTAGGCACAGGTTTAGGGCTAGGGCTAGTGCTAAGGTTAGGGTTATGTTTATGTCTAGGGCAAGGGCTATTGCTAGGATTTGGTTTAGGGTTATTGCTAGGGCTAGGGCTAGGGTTGCAGTTAGGGAAAGGTTTAGGTTTAGGGTTAGGGCTAGGTCTAGTGCTAGGCCTAAGGCTAGGGTTAGGGTTAGGATTAGGGTAAGGGCTAGGGTTACAGTTAGTGTTAGGTTTTGGGCTAGGGCTAGAGTTAGGTTTAGGTTTCGGTTTAGGATTAGGGCTAGAGTTAGGGTTATGGTTAGGTTTAGGGCTAGGGTTAGGGTTAGGTTTAGGTTTAGGCCTAGGGTTAGGGTTAATTTAGGTTTAGGGTTAGGGCTAGGGTTAGGGTTAGGATTAGGGCTTGGTCTAGGGCTAGGGTTAGGTTTAGGTTTAGGGCTAGGGTTATGTCTAAGGTTAGGTTTAAGGTTAGCGCTAGGGCTAGGGTTAGCGTTAGGGTTAGGGCTAGGGCTCAGATTCGGGTTAGGGCTAGGGCTAGGGCTAAGTTTAAGGATAGGGCTAGGACTAGGGTTAGTGTTAGCGTTAGGGCTAGGGCTCGGATTAGGGTTAGGGTTAGGGCAAGGGCTAGGGTTAGGGTTAGGTCTAGGGCTAGGGCTAGGGCTAGGGTTAGGGTTAGGTTTAGGGCTAGGGCTAGGGTTAGGTTTAGGGCTAGGGTTAGGTTTAGGGCTAGGGTTTGGTCTACGGCAAGGGTTACAGCTAGGGCTAGGGCTAGGGTTAGCGTTAGTGTTAGGTCTAGGGTAAGGGCTATGTCTAGGGTTGGGGTTAGGGTTATGATTAGGGTTAGGGTTAGGGATAGGCCTAGGGCTAGGTCTAGGGTTAGGGTTATGGTTAGTGCTAGGGTTAGGGTTAGGACTAGTGTTAGGGTTAGATTTAGGATTAGGATTAGGTCTAGGGCTAGGCCTAGGTTTAGGGTTAGGGTTAGGTCTAGGGCTAGGCCTATGGTTAGGGTTAGGCCTAGGGTTATAATTAGGGCTAGGGCTATGGTTAGGGTTACGGTTAGGGCTAGGGCTAGACCTATTGCTAAGGCTAGGTGTAAGGTGAGCTCTAGTGCTATGGTTAGCATTAGGGTTAGGGCTAGGGCTCGGACTAGGGTTAGGGTTTGGGCAAGGGCTAGGGCTAGGGTTAGGTTTAGGGCTAGGGCTAGGATTAGGGTTAGGGTTAAAGTTAGGTCTAGGGCTAGGTTTAGGTTAGCGTTAGGCTTAGGGCTAGGGCTACGGTTAGGGTTAGGTTTAGGGCTAGGGCTAGGGTTAGGGCTAGGACTAGGTTTAAAGTTTGCGCTAGGACTAGGGTTAGGGCTAGGGGAGGGTTAGGATTAGGGTTAGGGTTAGGGTTACGATTAGGGTTTGATTAGGGTTAGGGTTAGGATAGGCCTAGGGCTAGGTCTAGGGTTAGGGTTAGGTTTAGGGCTAGTGTTAGGGTTAGGGCTATGGTTAGGGTTAGGGCTAGGGTTAGGGTTAGGGCTATGGTAAGGTTTAGGGTTAGGGTTTGTGTTAGGGCTAGGGCAAGGGCTAGGTTTGCGGTTGGGGTAGGTTTAGGCACAGGTTTAGGGCTAGGGCTAGGGCTAGGGTTAGGGTTAGGTTCAGGTCTAGGGCAAGGTCTAGGGCTAGGGTTTGGTTTAGGGTTAGGGCCAGGGATAGGGCTAGGGTTGCGGTTAGGGAAAGTTTTAGGTTTAGGGTTAGGGCTAGGGCTAGAGTTAGGCCTAGGGCTAGGGTTAGGGTTAGGATTAGGGTAAGGGCTTGGGTTACAATTAGTGTTACGCTTTGGGTTAGGGCTAGAGTTAGGTTTAGGTTTCGGTTAGGATTAAGGCTAGGGTTAGGGTTAGGGTTAGTGTTAGGGCTAGGGTTTGGGTTAGGTTTAGGTTTAGGTTTAGGGCTAGGGTTAGGGTTAGGTTTAGGTTTAGGGTTAGGGCTAGGGTTAGGTTAGGGCTTGGTCTGGGGCTAGGGTTATGGTTAGGTTTAGGGCTAGGGCTCGGGTTATGTCTAAAGTTAGGTTTAAGGTTAGCGCTAGGTCTAGGGTTAGCGTTAGGGTTAGGGCTAGGGCTCAGATTCCGGTTAGGGCTAGGGCTAGGGCTAGGGCTAGGGCTAGGTTTTAGGGTAGGGCTAGGACTAGGGTTAGCATTAGCGTTAGGGCTAGGGCTCGGATTAGGGTTAGGGTTAGGGCAAGGGCTAGGGTTAGGGTTAGGTTTAGGGCTAGGGCTAGTGTTAGGGCTAGGACTAGGGTTAGGTTTAGGGCTAGGGTTTGGTCTAGGGGAAGGGTTAGGGCTAGGGTTAAGGTTAGGGTTAAGTCTAGGGCTAGGGCTAGGGCTAGGGTTAGGGTTAGGGTTAGGTTTAGGGCTAGGGCTAGGGTTAGGGCTAGGGCTAGGGTTAGGTTTAGGGCTAGGGTTTGGTCTAGGGCAAGGGTTACGGCTAGGGCTAGGGCTAGGTTTAGGGTTTGTGTTAGGTCTAGGGTAAGGGCTATGTCTAGGGTTAGGGTTAGGGCTATGATTAGGATTAGGTTTAGGGATAGGCCTAGGGCTATGGCTAGGGTTAGGGTTAGGGTTAGTGCTAGGGTTAGGGTTAGGGCTAGTGTTAGGATTAGGTCTATGGTTAGGGTTAGGGCTAGGGTTAGGTTTAGGGTTAGGGTTAGGATTAGGTCTAGTGCTTGGCCAAGGTTTAGGGTTATTGTTAGGTCTAGGGCTAGGCCTATGGTTAGGGTTAGGCCTAGGGTTATAATTAGGGCTAGGGCTATGGTTAGGGTTACGGTTAGGGCTAGGGCTAGACCTATTGCTAAGGCTAGGTGTAAGGTGAGCTCTAGCGCTATGGTTAGCATTAGGGTTAGGGCTAGGTCTCGGATTAGGGTTAAGGTTAGGGCAAGGGCTAGGGCTAGGGCTAGGTTTACGGCTAGGGCTAGGATTAGGGTTAGGGTTAGGGTTAGGTCTAGGACTAGGTTTATGGTTAGCGTTAGACTTAGGGCTAGGGCTAGGGTTAGGGTTAGGTTTAGGGCTAGGGCTAGGGTTAGGGCTAGGACTAGGTTTAAAGTTAGCGCTAGGACTAGTGTTAGAGTTAGGGTTAGGGCTAGGGGAGGATTAGGATTAGGGTTAGGGTTAGGGTTACGATTAGGGTTTGATTAGGCTTAGGGTTAGGGATAGGCCTAGGGCTAGGTCTAGGTTAGGGTTTTGGTTAGGGATAGGCCTAGGGCTAGGTTTAAAGTTAGTGCTAGGCCTAGGGTTAGATTTAGGGTTAGGGCTAGGGGAGGGTTAGGATTAGGGTTAGAGTTAGGGTTACGATTAGGGTTTGATTAGGGTTAGGGTTAGTGATAGGCCTAGGGCTAGGTCTAGGTTAGGGTTAGGGTTAGTGCTAGGGTTAAGTTTAGGGCTAGTGTTAGGGTTAGGGTTATGGTTATGGTTAGGGCTAGGGCTAGGGCTAGGGCTAGGCCTAGGGTTATAATTAGGGCTAGGGCTATGGTTAGGGTTAGGGTTAGGGTTGGGTCTTTGGCTAGGCCTAGGGTTAGTGTTAGGATTAGGGTTAGAATTAGGGTCAGGGTTAGGGTTAGGGTTAGGGTTAGGTTTAGGGTTAGGGCTATGGTAAGGTTTAGGGTTAGAGTTAGGGTTAGGACCAGGGCTAGGGTTTGGGTTAGGCCTAAGGTTAGGGTTAGGGCTAGGACTATGGTTAGGGTTAGGTTTAGGGTTGAGGTTAGGGTTAGGTCTAGGGCAAGGGCTTGAGATAAGGTTATGGTTTGGTTTAGGGTTAGGGCTAGGGCTAGGGCTAGGTTTGCGGTTAGGTGTAGGTTTAGGCACAGGTTTAGGGCTAGGGCTAGGGCTAGGGTTAGGGTTAGGTTCAGGTCTAGGGCAAGGGCTAGGGCTAGGTTTTGGGTAGGGTTATTCCTAGGGCTAGGGCTAGGGTTGTGGTTAGGGAAAGGTTTAGCTTTATGGTTAGGGCTTGGGCTAGGACTAGAGCTAGGCCTAGCGCTAGGGTAGGGTTAGGATTAGGGTAAGACCTAGGGTTACAGTTAGTGTTAGGTTTTGGGCTAGGGCAAGTGTTAGGTTTAGGTTTATGTTTATGATTAGGGCTACGGTTAGGGTTAGGGTTAGGGTTCGGTTAGGGCTAGGTTTAGGTTTAGGGCTAGGGTTATGGTTAGTTTTAGGTTTAGCGTTAGGGCTAGTGTTAGGGTTAGGGCTTGGTCTGGGGCTAGGTTTAGGGTTAGGTTTAGGTCTAGGGCTAGGGTTATGTCTAAGGCTAGGTTTAGGGTTAGCACTAGGGCTAGGGTTAGCGTTAGTGTTTGGGCTAGGGCTTGGATTAGGGTTAGGGCTAGGGCTAGGGCTAGGGCTAGGGCTAGGGCTAAGTTTAAGGGTAGGGCTAGGACTAGGGTTAGCATTAGCGTTAGGGCTAGGGCTGGGATTAGGGTTAGGGTTAGGGCAAGGGCTAGGTTAGGGTTAGGTTTAGGGCTAGGGCTAGTGTTAGGGCTAAGACTAGGGTTAGGTTTAGGGCTAGGGTTTGGTCTAGGGGAAGGGTTAGGGCTAGGGTTAAGGTTAGGGTTAAGTCTAGGACTAGGGCTAGGGTTAGGGTTAGGGTTAGGGCTAGGGCTAGGGTTAGGGCTAGGGCTAGGGTTAGGTTTAGGGCTAGGGTTTGGTCTAGGGCAAGGGTTCTGCCTAGGGCTTGGGCTAGGGTTAGGGTTAGTGTTAGGTCTAGGGTAAGGGCTATGTCTAGGGTTAGGTTTAGGGCTATGATTAGGGTTAGGGTTAGGGATAGGCCTAGGGCTAGGTCTAGGATTAGGGTTATGGTTAGTGCTAGGGTTAGGGTTAGGGCTATGGTTAGGGTTAGGGCTAGGGTTAGGGTTCGGGTTAGGATTAGGTCTAGGGCTAGGCCTAGGTTTAGGGTTAGGGTTAGGTCTAGGGCTAGGCCTATGGTTAGGGTTAGGCCTAGGGTTATAATTAGGGCTAGGGCTATGGTTAGGGTTAGGGTTAGGGCTAAGTTTACGGCTAAGGCTAGGATTAGGGTTAGGGTTAGTGTTAGGTCTAGGGCTAGGTTTAGGGTTAGCGTTATGCTTAGGGCTAGGGCTAAGTTTAGGGTTAGGTTTAGGGCTACGCCTAGGGTTAGGGCTAGGACTAGGTTTAAAGTTAGCGCTAAGACTAGGGTTAGAGTTAGATTTAGGGCTAGGTGAGGGTTAGGATTAGGGTTAGGGTTACGGTTATGATTAGGGTTTGATTAGGGTTAGGGTTAGGGATAGGCCTAGGGCTAGGTCTAGGGTTAGGGTTACGGATAGGCCTAGGGCTAGGGCTAGGGTTAGGGTTAGGTTTAGGCCTAGGGCTAGGGCTAGGGTTAGGGTTAGGGCTTGGGTTAGGGTTAGGGTTAGGGCTAGGGCTAGGGCTAGGGCTAGGGTTAGGGTTAGGTCTAGGCCTAGGGCTAGGCCTTGGGTTAGGGTTAGGCCTAGGTTTATAATTAGGGTTAGGGCAAGGTTAGGGCTAGGTCTAGGTTTAGGTTTAGGGCTAGGTCTAGGTTTACGGCTAGGGCTAGGGTTAGGGATAGGGATTGGGCTAGGGCTAGGGCTAGGTTTAGGGTTAGCGTTAGGCTTAGGGCTAACGCTTGGTCTAGGGTTAGGGTTAGGTTTAGAGTTAGGGCTAGGTTTAGGGTTTGTGTTAGGGCTAGGGCTAGGTTTATGGTTAGTGTTAGGCTTAGTGCTAGGGCTAGGGCTAGGGTTAGGTTTACGTTTAAAGTTAGGGTTAGGGTTAGGGCTAGTGCTAGGGCTAGGACTAGCGTTAGTGTTAGGGTTAGGGTTAGGGCGAGGTTTAGGGTTAGGGTTCGGGCTAGGCCTAGGTTAAGGCTAGGGTTAGGTTTAAGGTTAGCCGTAGGGCTAGT
>CM027390.1:124848085-124876289 GCA_015711505.1 Sylvilagus bachmani | reverse complement strand
GCTAGGGTTAGGGCTCTGACTAGGGTTAGGGTTAGGGTTAGGTTTGAGGGTAGGGTTACGTCTAGGGCAAGGGCTTGAGCTAGGGCTAAGGTTTGGGTTAGGGTTACGGCTAGGACTAGGGCTAGGGTTAGGGTTAGTGTTAGGTCTAGGGTAAGGGCTATGTCTAGGGTTAGGGTTAGGGCTATGATTAGGGTTAGGGATAGGCCTAGGGCTAGGTCTAGGGTTAGGGTTATGGTTAGTGCTAGGGTTAGGTTTAGGGCTAGTGTTAGGGTTAGGGCTATGGTTAGGGTTAGTGCTAGGGTTATGGTTAGGGCTAGTGTTAGGGTTAGGGCTATGGTTAGGGTTAGGGCTAGGGTTAGGGTTAGGGTTAGGATTAGGTTTAGGTCTAGGGCTAGGCCTAGGTTTAGGGTTAGGGTTAGGGTTAGGTCTAGGGCTAGGGCTAGGGCTAGGGTTAGGCCTAGGGCTATAATTAGGGCTAGGGTTATGGTTAGGGTTACGGTTAGGGCTAGGGCTAGACCTATTGCTAAGGCTAGGTGTAAGGTGAGCTCTAGTGCTATGGTTAGCATTAAGGTTAGGGCTAGGGCTCGGATTAGGGTTAGGGTTTGGGCAAGGGCTAGGGCTAGGATTATGTTTAGGGCTAGGGCTAGGTTTACGGCTAGGGCTAGGATTAGGGTTAGGTTTAGGGTTAGGTCTAGGGCTAGGTTTAGGGTTAGCGTTAGGCTTAGGGCTAGGTCTAGGGTTAGGGTTAGGTTTAGGGCTAGGGCTAGGGTTAGGGCTAGGACTAGGTTTAAAGTTAGCGCTAGGACTAGGGTTAGAGTTAGGGTTAGGGCTAGGGGAGGGTTAGGATTAGGGTTAGGGTTAGGGTTACGATTAGGGTTTGATTAGGGTTAGGGTTAGGGATAGGCCTAGTGCTAGGTCTAGGGTTAGGGTTAGGTTTAGGGCTAGTTTTAGGGTTAGGGCTATGGTTAGGGTTAGGGCTAGGGTTATGGTTAAGGCTATGGTAAGGTTTAGGTTTAGGGTTAGGGTTAGGGCTAGTGTTATGGTTACGTTAGATTTGTGGTTGTGGTTGTGCTTACGGTTTGGGTTAGGTTTTGGGATAGCACTAGTGCTAGGGCTAGGGTAAGATTTAGGGTTAGGGCTAAGGCTAGGGCTAGGGTTGGGTTTTAGGGCTAGGGTAGTGTTAGGGTTAGGGTCAGGGCTAGGGCTCAGGTTAGGTTTAGGTTTATGGTTATGCCTAGTGTTAGGGTTAGGGCTTGGTCTAGGGCTATGGTTAGGATTAGGGTTAGGACTAGGGTACGGTGAGGTCTAGAGCTACGTTTAAGGTTAGCGCTTGGCTAGTGTTAGCGTTATGGTTAGGCTAAGGGCTCAGAGTAGGATTAGGGCTAGGGCTAGGGCTAGGGCTAGGGCTAGGTTTTAGGGTAAGGTTAGGACTAGGGTTAGCGTTAGGGTTAGGGCTAGGGCTCGGATCAGGGTTAGGCTCAGGGCAAGGGCTAGGGTTAGGGTTAGGTTTAGGGCTAGGGCTAGGGTTAGAGTTAGGGTTAGGGTTAGGTCTAGGGCTAGGTTTAGGGTTAGTGTTAGGCTTAGGACTAGGGCTAGGTCTAGGGTTAGGGTTAGGTTTAGGGTAGGGCTAGGGTTAGGGTTTGGGTTAGGGCTAGGGCTAGGTTTAGGGTTAGCGTTAGGCTTAGGGCTAGGGCTCGGGTTAGGGTTAGGGTTAGGGCTAGGGCTAGGGATAGGGCTAGGGCTAGGGTTACATTTAGGGCTAGGTTTTGGTCTAGGGCAAGGGTTAGGCCTACGTTAAGGTTAGGGTTACGGCTAGGGATAGGGCTAGGTTTAGATTAGTGTTAGGTCTAGGGTAGGGCTAGAGCTAGGGTTAGGGTTAGGCCTACGGCTAGGGTTAGGTTTAGGTCTACGGTTAGTATTAGTGCTAGGGCTAGGGTTAGGATTAGGTTTACGTGTTGGGCTAGGGTTAGGGCTAGGACTAGGTTTAAGGTTAGCGCTATTACTAGTGTTAGAGTTAGGGTTAGGGCTAGGGCTAGGATTAGGGCTAGGTTTAGGATTAGTGCTAGGGCTAGGGCTAGGGCTAGGGTTAGGGTTAGGTTTAGGGGTTGGGCTAGGGTTAGGGCTAGGACTAGGTTTAAGGTTAGCACTAGGACTAGGGTTAGAGTTAGGGTTAGGGCTAGGGTTAGGGTTAGGATTAGGTTTAGGGTTAGGGTTATGTTTAGGGTTAGGGTTAGGGATAGGCCTAGGGCTAGGGCTAGGGTTAGGGTTAGGGTTAGTGCTAGGGTTAGGGTTAGGGCTAGTGTTAGGGTTAGGGTTATGATTAGGGTTAGGGTTAGGGATAGGCCTAGGGCTAGGGCTAGTGTTAGGGTTGGGGTTAGTGCTAGGGTTAGGGTTAGGGCTAGTGTTAGGGTTAGGGCTATGTTTAGGGTTTGGGCTAGGGTTAGGGTTAGGATTAGGTCTAGAGCTAGGCCTAGGTTTAGGGTTAGCGTTAGGGTTATAATTAGGGCTAGGGCTATGGTTAGGTTTAGGGTTAGGATAACTGTTAGGGCAAGGGTAGGGTTAGCGTTAGGGTTAGCACTAGGGCTCGTATTAGGGTTAGGGTTACGGCTAGGTCTAGGGTAAGTGTTCGGATTAGGGCTAGGGCCACGTTTAAGTTTAGCGCTAGGGCTAGGGTTAGTGTTAGGGTTAGGGCAGGGCTCGGATTAGGGTTAGGGTTAGGGCTAGGGCTAGGGTTAGGTTTAGGGCTACAGCTAGGGCTAGGGCTATGGCTAGGGTTAGGGCTAGGGTTAGGATTAGAGTTAGGGCTACGGCTAGGGCTAGGGCTAAGGCTAGAGTTAGGTTTATGGTTAGGGTTAGGGTTAGGTCTAGGGCTATGGTTATGGCTAGGGTTAGATTTAGGGTTAGGGCTAGGCCTACGGCTAGTGTTATGGTTAGGGTTAGGGTTAGGTTTAGGTCTAGGGCAAGGGCTAGGGCTTTGTTTAGGGTTAGTGTTTGGGCTAGTGCTAGGGTTACTTTTAGGGTTAGGGTTAGGGCAATGGCTAGGGCTAGGATTAGTGTTAGCGTAACATCTAGGGCTAGGTTTTGGTTTAGGATTAGGTGTGGTGTTAGGGCTATGGTTAGATTTAGGGTTAGGTCTAGGGCTAGGACTAGGGTTAGGGTTAGGGTTAGGGTTAGAATTAGGGTTAGGGCAAGCGTTAGTTTTAGGGTTAGGGCTAGCGCTAGGGTTAGGCTTAGGTTTAGGGTTAAGGCTAGGAATAGGTTTAGAGTTAGCATTAGGCTTAGGGCTAGGGCTAGGGCTAGGGTTAGGGTTCATTTTAGGGCTAGGGCTCTGATTATGTTTAGGGTTAGGGCTAGTTCTAGAGCTAGGGCTAGGGCTAGGTTTAAGGTTAGCTCTAGCGCTAGGGTTAGCATTAGGGTTAGGGCTAGTGCTCGGATAGTGTTATGGTTAGGGTTAGGGCTAGGGTTAGGGTTAGGGTTAGGGTTAGGGTTAGGGTTCGGGCTAGGGCTAGGGCTAGGCCTAGGTTTAGGGTTAGGGTTAGGTCTAGGGCTAGGGCCAGGATTAGGTTTATGCCTAGGGTTATAATTAGGGCTTGGGCTATGGTTAGGGTTAGGGTTAGGGCTAGGGCTAGAGCTAGGGCTAGGGCTAGGTTTAGAGTTAGCTCTAGCGCTAGGGTTAGCGTTAGGTTTAGGGCTAGGGCTTGGATTAGGGTTATGTTTAGGGCAAGGGCTAGGATTAGGATTAGGGTTAGGGCTAGATCTAGTGTAGGGCTAGGGTTAGGTTTAGGGCTAGGGTTTGGTCTAGGGCAAGGGTTACATATAGGGTTATGATTAGGGTTACAGCTAGGGCTAGGGCTAGGGTTACGTCTAGGGTTATGGTTAGGGTTACAGCTAGGGCTAGGGCTAGGGTTAGGGTTAATGTTAGGTCTACGGTAAGGGCTAAGTCTAGGGTTAGGGTTAGGGCTAGGGCTAGGGCTAGATCTAGGGCTAAGGTGAGGTTTAGGGCTAGGGTAGGATTAGTGCTGGGGCTAGGGTTAGGGTTAGGTTTAGGGCTAGGGCTAGGGTTAGGGCTAGGACTAGGTTTAAGGTTAGCGCTAGGACTAGGTATAGAGTTAGGATTAGGTCTAGTCCTAGGGTTAGGATTACGGTTAGGATTAGGGTTGCGGTTAGGGCTATGATTAGGGTTAGGGTTAGGGATAGGCCTAGGGCTATGTCTAGGGTTAGGGTTAGGGTTAGTGCTAGGGTTATGGTTAGGGCTAGTGTTCAGGTTAGGGCTATGCTTAGGGTTAGGTCTAGGGTTAGTGTTAGGGTTAGGGCTCGGGCTAGTCCTAGGTTTAGGGTTAGGATTAAGTCTAGGTCTAGGCCTAGGGTTAGGGTTAGGCCTAGGGTTATAATTACAGCTAGGGCTATGGTTAGGATTAGGGTTATAACTAGGGCTAGAGCTAGGGCTAAGGCTAGGTGTAAGGTTAGCTCTAGCGCTATGGTTAGCATTTGGGTTAGGGCTAGGGCTCGGATTAGGTTTAGGGTTAGGGTAAGGGCCAGGGCTAGGTTTTGCTTTAGGGCTAGGTCTAGGTTTAGGTCTAGGGATAGGGTTAGGTTTAGGGTTAGGGCTATGAATAGGGTTAGGGTTAGGGAAATGCCTAGGGCTAGTTTTAGGGTTAGTGTTAGGCTTAGGGCTAGGGCTAGGGCTAGTGTTAGGTTTAGGTTTAGGTTTAGGTTAGGGTTAGTGTTAGGGTTAGGGTTAGGGCTAGGGCTAGGGCTAGGGCTAGTGCTAGGGTTAGGGTTAGGGCTAGGCCTAGGTTAAGGCTAGGGGTAGGTTTAAGGTTAGCGGTAGGGCTATGGCAGCGTTAGTGTTATGGCTAGTGTTCGGATTAGGGTTAGGATTATGGCTAGTTCTAGGTCTATGGTTAGGGTTAGTGTTAGGGTTAGGGCTATGGTTAGGGATAGGTCTAGGGCTCGGGCTAGGGTTAGGGTTAGGGCTAGTGTTAGGGTTAGGGTTAGGGTTAGGGCTAGTGTTAGAGTTAGGGCTATGTTTAGGGTTAGGGCTAGTGTTTGAGTTAGGGCTAGGGTTAGGGTTAGGGTTAGGGCTAGGGCTACACCTAGGGTTAAGGGTAGGGCTAGTGTTAGGGTTAGAGCTATGGTTAGGGATAGGCCTAGGGTTATAATTAGGGCTAGGGCTATTGTTAGGCTTAGTGTTAGGGCTAGGGCTAGAGCTAGGGCTAGGGCTAGGTTTAAGTTTAGCTACACCGCTATGGTTAGCATTATGGTTAGGGCTAGGGTTAGTGTTAGGTTTAGTGCTAGGGCTAGGTTTACAGCTAGGCCTAGGGTTAGGGTTAGGGTTAGGGTTAGGTCTTGGGCTAGGTTTCAGGTTAGCGTTAGGCTTAGGGCTAGGGCTAGTTATAGGGTTAGGGTTAGATTTAGGGTAAGGCTAGGATTAGGGTTTGGGCTAGGGCTAGGGCTAGGGCTAGGTTTAGGGTTAGCGTTAGGCTTAGGGCTAGGGCTAGGTATAGGGTTAGTATTAGGTTTAGGTTTAGGGTTAGGGCAATGGTTAGAGTTAGGGCTAGGGCTAGGGCTAGGGTTAATGTTAGGGTTAGGGCTAGGGCTAGGGCTTCCTAGGGTTAGGCTTAGGGTTAGGGCTAGGGCTAGGTTTAGTTTTAGGGGTAGGTTTAAGGTTAGCGGTAGGGCTAGGGTTACCGTTAGGGTTAGGGCTAGTGCTCGCATTATTTTTAGGGATTATGGCAAGTTCTAGGGTTATTGTGAGGGTTAGGGTTATGGTTAGGGTTACGGCTATGGTTAGGTATAGGTCTAGGGCTAGGGCTAGGGTTAGGGTAAAGGTTAGTGCTAGGGTTAGGGTTAGGGCTAGGTTTATTGTTAGGGTTTGGGTTAGGGTTAGGTCTAGGGCTAGTCCTAGGGTTTGTGTTCGGCCTAGGGTTATAATTAGGGCTAGGGCTATGGTTAGGGTTAGGGTTAGGGTTTGGGCTAGGGCTAGAGCTAGGGTTAGGGTATTGTTAGGATTAGGGTTAGGACTAGGGGTAGAGTTAGGGTTAGGGTTAGGGCTAGGTCTAGGGTTATGGCTTGGGCTAAGGTTAGGGTTAGTGCTAGTGCTAGAGTTAGGGATAGGGTTAGGGTTAGGTCTAGTGCAGGGGCTAAGTCTAGGGCTAGGGTTAGGGTTAGGGTTAGGTCTAGGGCTAGGGTGAGGTCTAGGGCTAGGTTTAAGGTTAGCGCTAGGGTAAGGTTTAGTGTTAGGGTTGGGGCTAGGGCTTGGATTAGGGTTAGGGCTAGGATTAGAGCTAGGGTTATTGTTAGGTTTAGGGCTAGGGCTATGGTTAGCGCTAGGGCTAGGGCTAGGGTTAGGTTTAGGGCTAGGGTTAGGGTTAGGATTAGGGCTAGGGCTAGGGTTAGGGTTAGGGTTAGATTTAGAGGTTGGGCTCTTGTTTGGGCTAGGACTAGGGTTAAGGTCAGTGCTAGGACTAGGGTTAGAGTTATGGTTATGGCTAGGCCTAGGTTTAGGATTAGGGTTAGGGTTAGTGTTAGGGTCAAGGCTATGATTAGAGTTAGGGTTAGGGATAGGCCTAGGGCTAGGTCTAGCGTTGGGGTTAGTGCTAGGATTAGGGTGAGGGCTAGCGTTAGCGTTAGGTCTTGGCCTCGTATTAGGTTTAGGGCTAGGGCTAGTGCTAGGGCTAGGGCAAGGTTGAACGTTAGGGCTAGGACTAGGGTTAGTGTTAGGGTTAGGGCTAGGGCTCGGATTAGGGTTAGGGTTAGGGGTCGGCCTAGGACTAGGGTTAATGTTAGGGCTAGGGTTAGGATTGGGGTTAGGGCTACGGCTAGGTCTAGGGCTAGTGTTAGCTTTATGGTTAGGGTTATGCTTAGGGTTAGTTCTACGGCAAGGGCTAGGACTAGGGTTCTGGTTAAGGTTATGGCTGGTTCTAGGGCTATGGTTAGGGTTAGGGTTAGGTTTAGGGTTAGGCTAGGGTTAGGGTTACTGTTAGTTCTTGGGCAAGGGCTAGGACTAGGGTTCTGGTTAGGGTTATGTCTAGTTCTAGGGCTATGATTAGGGTTAGGGTTAGTTTTAGGTTTAGAGTTAGGGATAGGGATAGGTCTTGGGTTAGGGCTAAGTTTAGGGTTTGGGTTAGTGCTAGGCTTAGGATTAGGGCTAAGGTTAGGTTTAGGGCTAGGTGAGGGTTAGGGTTAGGTCTAGGGCTAGGCCTAGGGTTAGGGTTAGGCTTAGGGTTATAATTAGGGCTAGGGCTATGGTTAGGGTTAGGGTTAGGGTTAGGGTTAGGGCTAGTGTTAGAGCTAGGGTTAGGGTAGGGTTAGGGTTAGGGCTATGGGTAGAGTTAGGGTTAAGGCTGGGGCTAGGGTTAGTGCTAGGGATAGGGTTATGATTAGGGCTAGTGTTAGATTTAGGGATAGGGTTAGGGTTTGGTCTAGAGGAAGGGCTAGGGCTAGGGCTAGGTTTAGGGTTAGGGTTAGGGTTAGGCCTAGGGCTAGGGTTAGTTCTAGGGCTAGGTTTAAGGTTAGCTCTAGGGCTAGGGTTAGCATTATGATTAGTGTAGGGCTCGGATTAGGGTTATTGCTAGGGTTAGAGCTAGGGTTAGGGTTAGGCTTAGGCTAGGGCTATGGCTAGGGCAAGGGTTAGGACTAGGGCTAGGGTTAGGATTTGGTCTAGGGTTAGGGTTCGGGTTAGGGCTAGGGCTAGGGTTAGGGTTAGGTTTAGAGGTTGGGCTATGGTTAGGGCTAGGACTAGGTTTAATGTTAGCACTAGGACTAGGGTTAGAGTTAGTGTTATGTCTAGGGCTAGGGTTAGCATTAGGGTTAGGGTTAGGGTTAGGGTTAGGGTTAGGGTTAGGGCTATGATTAGAGTTAGTGTTAGGGATAGGCCTAGGGCTAGGTCTAGTGTTAGAGTTAGGGTTAGTGCAAGGGTTAGGGTTAGAGCTAGTGTTAGGGTTAGGGCTGGGGTTAGGGTTAGGCCTAGGGTTAGGTTTAGAGTTAGGTCGAGGGCTAGGCCTAGGGTTAGGGTTATAATTAGGGCTAGGGCTAGGGTTAGCGTTAGAGTTAGGGTTAGGGCTAAGGCTAGGGTTAGGGCTAGGGCTAGGGCTAGGGTTAGATTTAGCGTTAAGGCTAGGGCTCGTATTAGGGTTTTGGTTACGTCTAGTGCAAGGGTTAGTGTTAGGTTTGGGCTAGGGCTAGGGTAAGGGTTAGGGCTAGGGTTAGGTTTAGGGCTAGGATTAGGATTAGGGTTAGGGCTACGGCTAGGGCTAGGGTTAGGGGTAGGTTGATGGTTGGTGTTAGGGTTAGGGTTAGGGTTAGGGCTAGGGTTAGGGCTAGGGCTAGGGTTAGGGTTAGGGTTAGGGTTAGGTTTAGGGCTAGGGTTAGGTCGAGGGCTAGGCCTAGGGTTAGGGTTAGGGTTAGGGTTATAATTAGGGGTAGGGCTAGGGTTAGCGTTAGAGTTAGGGTTAGGGTTAGGTCTAACCTAGGGTTAGGGCTAGGGCTAGGGCTAGGGTTAGGGTGAGTGCTAGGGCTAGGGTTAGCGTTAGGGTTAAGGCTGGGGCTCGTGTTAGGGTTAGGGTTACGTCTAGGGCTAGGGTTATGGTTAGGGTTAAGGCTAGGGCTATTTTTACTTTTAGGTTTAGGGCTAGGGTAAGGGCTAGGGCTAGGATTAGGTTTAGGGTAAGGGCTAAGGCTAGGTTTAGGTTTAGGATTAGGTTGATAGTCCTAGGGTTAGGTTAGGGTTAGGTCTAGGGCTAGGACTAGGGTTAGGGTTAGGGTTAAGGTTAGGGCTAGGGCTCGTATTAGGGTTAGTGTCATGGCTAGGGCTTGGGTTAGGGTCAGGTTTAGGGCTAGGGCTAGGTTTATTTTAGCGCTAGGTCTAGGGATAGAGTTAGGGTTAGGGCTTGGGCTACGGTTAGGATTAGTTTTAGGGTTAGGGTTAGGATAGGGCTATGATTAGATTTAGTGTTAGGAATAGGCCTAGGGCTAGGTCTAGGTTTAGGGTCAGGGTGAGTTCTAGGGTAGGGTTAGGGCTAGTGTTAGGGTTAGGGCTAGGGTTAGGGTTAGGGCTAGTGTGAGGGTTAGGGCTAGGGTTAGGGTTAGGGCTAGGGTTAGGGTTAGAGGTTGGGCTATGGTTAGCGATAGGAATAAGTTTAAGTTTAGCACTAGGACTAGGGTTAGAGTTAGGGTTAGGGCTAGGGCTAGGGTTAGGATTAGGGTTATTGTTAGGGTTAGGGCTAGGGCTAAGGCTAGGGTTACTGTTAGGGCTAGGTTTAGGTTTGGGTTAGGGCTAGTGCTAGGGTTAGTGTTAGGTTTAGGGTTAGTTCTAGGGCAAGGTCTAGGGCAAGGGCTAGGGTTAGGGTTAGGGCTAGGGCTAGGGTTAGTGCTAGGGTTAGGGTTAGGGCTAGTGTTAGTGTTATGGCTAGGGTTAGGGTTAGGGTTAGGTCGAGTGCTAGGCCTAGGATTAGGGTTAGGGTTAGGGCTAGGGCTAGGGTTAGTGTTAGGGCTTGGGTTAGGGTTAGCATTAGGTTTAGGGCTAGGGCTCGTATTAGGATTAGGCTTATGGCTAGGGCTAGGGCGAGGGTTAGGTTTAGGGTTAGGGCTAGTGTAATGGCTAGGGCTAGGGTTAGGGTTAGGGCTAGGGTTAGGATTAGGGTTAGGGCTATGGCTAGGGCTAGGGCTAGGGCTAGGGCTAGGGTTAGGGTTACAGTTAGGTCTATGTAAAGAGCTAGGGCTAGGGTTAGGGTTAGAGTTAGGGCTAGGGCTAGGGCTAGTGTTAGCGTTAGGGATAGGTCCAGGGCAAGGGTTAGTGTTAGTGTTTGGGCTAGGGCTAGGGTTACTTTTAGGGTTAGGGCTAGGGCAAGTGCTAGGGCTAGCATTAGGGTTAGGGTAAGGGCTAGGTCTAGGTTTACGTTTAGGATTAAGTTTAGTGATAGGGCTAATGTTAGGTTCGGGTTAGGTCTAGGGCTAGGAGTAGGGTTAGGGTTAGGGTTATGATTAGGTCTTACGGCTAGTTGTACGGTTATTGTTAGGATTAGGATTATGGCTAGGACTAGGGTTAGGGTTAGGGTTAGGGCTAGGGCTAGGTTTAGGGTTAGCGTTAGGCTTAGGTCTAGTGCTAGGGCTAGGGTTAGAGGTAGCATTAAGTTAGGGTTTAGGCTAGGGGTAGGGCTAGGGCTAGGGTTAGGGTTAGATAGGGTTAGGGTTAGTGTTAGGGCTAGATTTAGGTCTAGGGCTAGGTTTAACGTTAGCTGTAGCGCTAGGGTTAGCGTTACGGTTAGGGCTCGGGTTCGGATTAGGGTTTGGGTTAGGGCTAAGGCTAGGGCTAGTTTTAGGGCTAGGGCTAGGGTTAGGGTTAGAGCTAAGGTTAGGTTAGGGTTGGGGCTAGGGGTAGGGATATTGCTAGGGCTAGGTTTATGGTCAGAGTTAGGGTTAGGGTTAGGGTTATGGCTAGAGTTAGGTCTATGTCTAGGTTTAAGGTTAGCTCTAGCTCTAGCCTTAGCATTAGGGTTAGGGTTAGGGCTAGTGTTCGGATTAGGGTAGGGTTAGGGCTAAGTCTAGGGCTAGGTTTTGTGCTAGGGCTAGGGTTAGGGTTAGAGCTAGGGTTAGGTTAGGGTTAGGGCTAGGGCTAGGGTTAGCTTTAGGGTTAGAGTTAGGGTTAGCATTAGCGTTAGGGTTAGGTCTAGGGCAATGTCTAGGGCTAGGGTTAGGTTTATGGTTAGGGGTAGGGCTAGGGCTAGGGTTAGGGTTACGGTTAGGTTTAGGGCAAGGGCTAGGGCTAGGGTTAGGTTTAGGGTTAGGGCTAGGGCTAAGGCTAGGGTTACTGTTAGGGCTAGTTTTAGGGTTAGGGTTAGGGCTAGGGCTAGGGTTAGTGTTAGGGTTAGGGTTAGGTCTAGGGTAAGGTCTAGGGCAAGGGCTAGGGTTAGGGTTAGGGTTAGGGCTAGGGCTAGGGCTAGGGTTGGGTTTAGGGGTAGGGTTAGGTTTAGGGCTAGGGTAGCGCTAGTGCTAGGGCTAGGGTTAGCATTAGGGTTAGTGTTAGGGTTACGGTTATGGTCAGGTTTTGGTCTAGGGCTAGCATTAGCTTCAGTTTTAGGATTAGGTTTAGGGCAATGTTAGGGTTAGGGTTAGGGCTAGGGCTATGGTTAGGTTTAGGGTGTGGGTTAAAGTTTGGGCTAGGGTTATGGTTAGGTTAGTGTTGGGGTTGGGGTTGGGCTTACGGTTGGGGTTAGGTTTAGGGTTAGTGCTAGGGCTAGGGATTGGGTTAGGTGTTTGGTTAGGACTAGGGCTACAGTTAGGGTTAGGGTTAGGGCTAGGGCTAGGGTTAAGTTTAGGGTTAAGGCTAGGGCTAGAGCTAGGGTTAGGGTTAGGTTTAGGTCTAGGGAAAGTGCTAGGGTTTGGGTAAGGACTAGGGTTAGTTTTAGGGCTACGGTTAGTTTGAAGGTTAGGGCTAGGGCTAGGGCTAGTGCTAGTGTTTGGTTTAGTGTTAGGGTTAGGACTAAGGCTAGGGCAAGGTCTAGGGTTAGGATTAGGGTTTGTGTTTGTGTTAGGGTTAGGGCTAGGGCTAGGGCTAGGGTTAGGGTTAGGGTTAGGTTTAGGGCTAGGGCTAGGTTTAGGGTTAGGGTTAGGTTTAGGATTAGGGCTAGGGCTAGTGCTAGGGTTAGGGTTACGTTAGGGCTAGCGCTAGGGCTAGGGTTAGCGTCAGGGTTACGGCTAGGGCTAGGGTTAGCATTAGGTTTAGGGCTAGGGCTAGTGTTAGGGTTAAGTTTTGGGTTAGATTTAGGGTTAGGGTTAGGGCCTGGGCTAGGGTTACGGTTAGGGTCAGGGCTAGGGCTAGGGTTAGGTTTAGGATTAGTTTTAGTGTTAGGGCTAGGGTTAGGGTTAGGGCTACGGTTAGCTTTAGGGCTGGTATTGGTTTTACAGGTTAGACTATTACAAAGGCTAAAGTTATGGTAACGGTTACGTGTAGGATGAGGGCTAAGTTTTTGGTTAGGTTTAGGATACCGGTTCGGGTTTGGGTTCTGGTTAGGGTTAGTGTTAGGGTTTGGGTTCAGGTTCGGGTTAGGGTTATGGTTAGTGTTTGGTTTCGGGTTCGGGTTAGGGTTAGGATTAGGGTTAGGTTTCGGATTCGGGTTCGGGTTAGGGCTAGGGCTAGGGCTAGTGTTAGGATTAGGGTTAGTGTTAGGGTTAGCGCTAGGGCAAGAGTTAGGGTTAGGATTAGGGCTAGGGCTAGGGTTACGGTTAGGGTTAGGTTTAGGGCTAGGTCTAGGGCTAGGGCTATGGCTAGGGCAAGGGCTAAGGCTAGGGCTAGGGCTAGGGTTAGGTTTAGGGCTAGGGTTAGGGTTCGGATTAGGGCTAGGGCTACGGTTAGTGTTAGGGTTAGAGGTTGGGCCATGGTTAGGGCTAGGACTAGGTTTAAGGTTAGCGCTAGGACTAGGGTTAGAGTTAGGGTTAGGGCTAGGGCTAGGACTAGGGTTAGCATTAGGGTTAGGGTTAGGGTTAGGGTTTGGGCTATGATAAGAGTTAGTGTTAGGGATAGGATAGGGCTAGGTCTAGGGTTAGGGTTTGGGTTAGGGTTAGGTTTAGGGCTAGGGTTAGAGCTAGGTTTAGGGTAGGGTTAGGTTTAGGACTAGGGCTGGGGTTTGGGTTAGGCCTAGGGCTAGGTTTAGGGCGATGGCTAGGGTTAGGGTTAGGGTTAGGGTTGAGGTTAGGGTTAGGTCTAGGGCAAGGACTTGGGCTAGGGCTATGGTTTGGGTTATGGTTAGGACTAGGGCTAGGGCTAGGTTTGCGGTTAGGTGTAGGTTTAGCCATATGTTTAGGTCTAGGGCTAGGGCTAGGTTTAGGGTTAGGTTCAGGTCTAGGGCAAGGGCTAGAGCTAGGGCTAGGGCCAGGGTTTGGGTTAGGGTTAGGGCTAGGGCTAGGGCTAGGTTTGCGGTTTGGGGAAGGTTTAGGGTTAGGTTTAGGGCTAGGGCTAGGGCTAGGTCTAGGGCTAGGGTTAGTGTTAGGATTAGGGTAAGGGCTAGGGATACAGTTAGTGTTAGGTTTTGGGCTAGGGCTAGAGTTAGGTTAAGTTTAGGTTTAGGATTAGGGTTAGGTTTAGGTTTAGGGTTAGGGTTAGGGCTAGTGTTAGGGTTAGGGTTAGGTAAGGGTTGGGGTTGTGGTTGGGCTTACGGTTGGGTTAGGGTTTGGGATAGAGCTAGTGCTAGGGCTAGGGTAAATTTAGGGTTAGGGCTACGTCTAGGCTTGGTTTGCGGTTAGGGCTACGGCTAGTGTTAGGGTTAGGGTCAGGGCTAGTGCTAGGGTTAGGTTTAGGTTTAGGGTTAGGGCTAGGGCTAGGGCTAGGGTTAGTGTTAGGGTTAGGGTTAGGTCTAGGGCAAGGTCTAGGGCAAGGGCTAGGGTTAGGGTTAGGTTTAGGGCAAGGCTAGGGTAAGGGTTAGTTTTAGGTCTAGGGTAAGGGCTATGTCTAGGGTTAGGATTAGGGCTAGGTCTAGGGTTAGGGTTAGGGTTAGTGCTAGGGTTAGGGTAGGGCTATTGTTAGGGTTAGGGCTATGATTAGGTTGAGGGCTAGGATTAGGATTAGGGTTAGGGTTATAATTAGGGCTAGGGCTAGGGTTAGGGTTAGGGTTAGGGTTAGGATTACTGTTAGGGCTCCGATTAGGGTTAGGGCTAGGGCTAGTGTTAGGGTTAGGGCTAGGGCTAGGTTTAGCACTAGGGTTAGGACTAGGACCTGTATTGGGGTTAGGGTTATAGCTAGGGATATTGTTCACATTAGGTTTAGTGCTAGGGCTAGTGTTAAGGTTAGCACTAGAGCTAGAGTTAGCGTTAGGGTTAGGGCTAGGGCTCGGATTAGGGTTAGGGTTAGGGCTAGTGATAGGGCTAGGTTTAGGGTTAGGGCTAGGGCTAAGTTGAGGGCTAGGGATAGGGTTAGGGTTAAGGCTAGTGTTTAGATTACTGTTAGGGCTACGGCTAGGGCTAGGGCTAGGGCTAGAGTTAGGTTTAAGGTTAGGGTTAGGGTTAGGGTTAGGTCCAGGGCAAGGGCTAGGGCTAGGGTTAGGGTTAGAGTTAGGGCTAGGGCTATGGCTAATGTTAGGTTTAGGGTTAGGTCTAGGGCAAGGGCTAGGACTTTGGTTAAGGTTAGTGTTTGGGCTAGGGCTAGGGTTACTTTTAGGGTTAGGGCTAGGGCAAGGGCTGGGGCTAGGATTAGGGTTAGGGTAAGGGCTAGGGTTAGGGTTAGGTTTAGTTTTAGGGCTAGGGCACGGATTAGGGTTAGGGTTAGGGCTAGGGCTAGAGCTAGGGCTAGGGCTAGGTTTAAGGTTTGCTCTAGCGCTAGGGTTAGCCTTAGGGTTAGGCCTAGGCCTCGGATTAGGGTTAGGGTTAGGGCAAGGGCTATGGCTAGGGTTAGGTTTAGGGATAGGTCTAGGTAAAGGGCTAGGGCTAGGGTTAGGTTTAGGGTTATGTTTCGGGTTATGCTTAGGGTTAGGTCTAGGGCTAGGGTTAGGGTTAGCATTAGGCTTAGGGCTAGGGTTGGGGCTAGGGTTAGGGTTCGGGCTAGGGCTAGTGTTAGATCTAGGGCTAGGTTTAAGGTTAGCTCTAGGGCTAGGGTTAGCGTTAGGTTTAGGGCCAGGGCTTGGATTAGGGTTAGGGTTAGGGCAAGGGCTAGGGTTAGGGTTAGGTTTAGGGCTAGGGTTTGGTCTAGGGCAAGGGTTAGGGCTAGGGTAAAGGTTTGGGTTACGGCTAGGGCTAGGGCTAGGGTTAGGGTTAGTGTTAGGTCTAGGGTAAGGGCTATGTCTAGGGTTAGGGTTAGGGCTAGCGCTAGGCCTATGGCTAGGGCTAGGGTTAGGTTTAGGGCTAGGATTAGGATTAGTGCTATGGCTAGGGTTAGGATTAGGTTTAGGTGTTGGGCTAGGGTTAGGGCTAGGACTAGGTTTAAAGTTAGCGCTAGGACTAGGGTTAGAGTTAGGGTTAGGACTAGGGCTAGGGTTAGGATTAGGGTTAGGGTTATGGTTATGATTAGGGTTTGATTAGGGTTAGGTTTAGGGTTAGGCCTAGGGCTAGGTCTAGGTTTAGGGTTAGGGTTAGGTCTAGGGCTATGCCCAGGATTAGGTTTATGACTAGGGTTATAATTAGGGCTTGGGCTATGGTTAGGGTTAGGGTTAGGGCTAGGGCTAGAGCTAGGGCTAAGGCTAGGTGTAAGGTTAGCTCTAGCGCTATGGTTAGCATTAGGGTTAGGGCTAGGGCTCGGATTAGGGTTAGGGTTAGGGCAAGGGCTAGGGCTAGGTTTAGGTTTAGGGCTAGGGCTCGGTTTATGGCTAGGGCTAGGGTTTTGTTTAGGTTTAGGGTTAGGTTTAGGGCTAGGTTTAGGGTTAGCGTTTGGCTTAGGGTAGGACTAGGTCTAGGGTAAGTATTAGGTTTAGGGTTAGGACTAGGGTTAGTGTTAGGGTTAGGTCTAGGTTTGGGGTTAGGCCTAGGGCTAGTGTTAGGGTTTATGGTTAGGCTTAGGGCTAGGGCTAGGTCTAGGTTTTGGGTTAGGGCTAGGGCTAGTGTTAGGGTTAGTTTCAGGGCTAGTGCTAGGGCTAGGGTTAGGGTTAGGGTTAGGGCTAGGGCTAGGTTAAGGCCAGGGGTAGGTTTAAGGTTAAGTCCAGGACTAGGGTTTTCATTAAGTTTAGGGCTAGGGCTCCGATTAGGGTTAGGGCTAGGGCTAGGGCTTGGGCTAGGTTTAAGAGTAGGGCTAGGACTAGGGTTAGGTTTAGGGTTAGGGCTAGGGCTAGGTTAAGGCTAGGGGTAGGCTTAAGGTTAGCCGTAGGTCTAGGGTTAGCATTAAGGTTATGGCTAGTGCTTGGATTAGGGTTAGGGTTAGGGCAAGGGCTAGGGCTAAGTTTAGGGTTAGGGCTAGGGCTAGGTTTATGGCTAGGGCTAGGGTTAGGTTTAGGGTTAGGGTTAGGTCTAGGGCTAGGTTTAGGGTTAGCGTTTGGCTTAGGGTAGGACTAGGTCTAGGGTTAGGGTTAGGTTTAGGGTTAGGACTTGGGTTAGTGTTAGGGTTAGGTCTAGGTTTAGGGTTAGGGCTAGGGCTAGGTTAAGGCTAGGGGTAGGTTTAAGGTTAGCCATAAGGCTAGGGTTAGCGTTAAGGTTATGGCTAGTGCTCGGATTAGGGTTAGGGTTATGGCTAGTTCTAGGGCTATGGTTAGGGTTATTTTTACTGTTAAGGCTAGGGTTATGATTAGTGCTAGGGCTAGGGTTAGGGTTAGGTTTGGGTTTGGGCTAGGGTGAGGTCTAGGACAAGGTTTAAGATTAGCGCTAGGACTAGGGTTAGAGTTAGGGTTAGGGCTAGGCCTAGGGTTAGGATTAGAGTTAGGGTTAGGGTTAGGGTTAGGGCTATGTTTAGGGTTAAGTTTAGGGATAGGCCTAGGGCTAGGTCTAGGGTTAGGGTTAGGGATAGTGCTAGGGTTAGGGTTAGGGTTAGGGCTAGTGATAGGGTTAGGGCTATGCTTACTGTTAGGACTAGGGTTGGGGTTAGAGCTAGGTTTAGCGTTAAGGTTAGGGCTAAAGCTAGGGCAAGGGTTAGGATTAGGACTAAGGCTAGGGTTAGGGCTAGGGCAAGGGTTAGTGTTAGGGCCACGGTTATAATTAGGGTTAGGGCTACGACTAGGGCTAGGGCTAGGGCTAGGCCTAGGGTTAGGGTTACGGTTAGGGTTAGTGTTAGGGTTACGGTTAGGGTTAGGGTTAGGTTTAGGTTTAGGTCTAGGGCAAGGGTTAGGGCTAGGGTTAGGGTTAGGGTTAGGGCTAGGACTAGGGTTACTTTTAGGGTTAGGGCTTGGGCAAGGGCTAGGTTAGGGTTAGGGTTAGTGTTTGGGCTAGGGCTAGGGTTACTTTTAGGGTTGGGGCTAGGGCTCGGAATAAGGTTCGGGCTAGCGCTAGGGTTAGGGTTAGGGTTAGGGTTAGGGCTAGGGCTAGAGCTAGGGCTAGGGCTAGGTTTAAGGTTAGCTCTAGCACTAGGGTTAGTATTAGGGTTAGGGCTAGGGCTCGGATTAGGGTTAAGGTTAGGGCAAGGTCTAGGGCTAGGGTTAGGTTTAGGGCTAGGGCTAGGTTTAGGGTTAGCGTTATGCTTAGTGCTAGGGCTAGGTCTAGGGTTAGGGTTTGGTTTAGTGTTAGGACTAGGGTTAGGGTTAGGGTTAGGTCTAGGGCTAGGGCTAGGTTTAGGGTTAGCGTTAGGCTTAGGTCTAGGGCTAGTTCTAGGTTTAGGGTAGGGTTAGGGCTAGGGCTAGGGCTAGGCCTAGGGTTAGGGTTAGGCCTAGGGTTATAATTAGGGCTAGGGCTGTGGTTAGGGTTATTTTTAGGGCTAGGGCTAGAGCTAGGGCTATTGCTAGGTTTAAGGTTAACTCTAGCGCTATGGTTAGCATTAGCGTTAGTGCTAGGGCTCGGATTAGGGTTAAGTTTATGGCAAAGTCTAGGGCTAGGGTTAGGTTTAGGGCTAGGGCTATGTTTACGGCTAGGGCCAGGGTTAGGGTAGGGTTTGGGCTAGGGCTAGGGCTAGGTTTAAGGTTAGCGTTAGGCTTAGGGCTAGGGCTTGGTCTAGCATTAGGGTTAGGCTTAGGGTTAGGGCTAGGGTTAGGGTTTGGCGTAGGCCTAGGGCTAGGTTTAGGGCTAGCGTTGTGCTTAGGGCTAGGGCTAGGGCTAGGCTTAGGTTTTGGGTTAGAGTTAGGGCTAGGGTTAGGGCTAGGGCTAGGACTAGGGCTAGGGCCTGGGCTAGGGCTAGGGTTAGGGTTAGGGTTAGAGCTAGGGCTAGGTTAAGGCTAGGGGTAGGTTTAAGGTTAGCCGTAGGGCTATGGTTAGCGTTAGTGTTAGGGCTAGTGCTCTGATTAGGAAAAGGGTTATGGCTAGTTCTGGGGCTTTGGTTAGGGTTATGGTTAGGGCTAGGGCTAGGGATAGTATTATGGTTATGGTTAGGTCTAGATCAAGGGCTAGGCTAGGGTTAGGGTTAGGGCTAGGGCTAGGGCTAGGGTTACTTTTAGGGTTAGTGCTAGGACAAAGGCTAGGGCTAGGATTAGGTTTAGGGTGGGGGTTAGTGCCATGTTTAGGATTAGGATTGGGTTTAGTGATAGGTCTAGGGTTAGGTTCAGGTTAGGTGTAGGGCTAGGGTTAGGGTTAGGGTTAGGAAAGCTAGGGTTAGGGTAGCGTTAGGATTAGGGCTTTGGGTACAGTTAGCGTTAGGGATAGAGCTAGAGTTAGGTCTAGGGCTAGGGTTAGGGTTAGAGTTAGGGTTAGGTTTAGGGCTAGTGTTAGGGTTAGGGTTAGATCTAGGGATAGGGTTAGGGTTACGGTTAGGGTTTGGGTTACGGCTAGGGCTAGGGTTAGGGTTAGGACTAGGGTTAGAGTTAGGGTTAGGGCTAGGGCTAGGGTTAGGGTTAGGGTTAGGTTTAGGGCAAGGTTTAGGGCTAAGGTTAGGATTAGGGTTAAGGCTAGGGTTAAGGTTACTTTTAGGGTTGAGGCTAGGGCAAGGGCTAGGGCTAGGTTTAGGTTTAGTGTTAGGGCTAGGGTTAGGTTAAGGTTTAAGTCTAGGGCTAGGACTAGGGTTGGGGTTAGGGTTAGGGTTAGGTCTAGGGATAGGTTTACCTTTAGCATTAGGCTTAGGGATAGGGCTAGTGCTAGGCTTAGGGTTAGTTTTAGGGCTAGTGCTCAGATTAGGTTTAGGATTAGGGTTAGGTCTAGGGCTAGAGCTAGGGCTAGGGCTATGTTTAACTTTGGCTCTAGCGCTAGGGTTAGCGTTAGGGTTAGGGCTAGGGATCGGATTAGGGTTAGGGTTATTGCTAGTTCTAGGGCTATGCTTAGGGTTAGGTTTAGGGTTAGGGATAGGGATAGGTCTAGGGCTCGGGCTAAGGTTTGGGTTAAGGTTAGGGTTAGGGTTAGGGTTAGGGCTAGGTTTAGGGTTAGGGCTAGGGTTAGGGTTAGGGTTAGGTCTAGGGCTAGGCCTAGAATTAGGGTTAGGGTTAGGGTTATAATTAGGGCTAGGGCTATGGTTAGGGTTAGGGTTAGGGTTAGGGCTAGGGCTTGAACTAGGGTTAGGGTAGCGTTAGGGTTACGGCTAGGGGTACAGTTAGCGTTAGGGGAGGCCTAGGGTTAGGGTTAGGGTTAGGGTTAGCGTTAGGGTTAGGGTTAGGGTTAGGCTAGTGTTAGGGTTAGGGTTAGATCTAGGGATAAGGATAGGGTTACGGTAAGCATTTGGGATATGGCTAGGGTTATGTTTAGGTTTGGACTAGGGTTAGAGTTAGGGTTAGTGCTAGGGCTAGAACTAGGGTTAGGTTAGCGGTAGGGTTAGGGCTTGGGGTACAGTTAGCGTTATGGCTAGGTCTAGGGTTAGGGTTAGGGTTAGCGTTAGGGTTAGATTTAGGGTTAGGCTAGTGTTAGGGTTAGGGTTAGATCTAGGGATAAGGTTAGGGTTACGGTTAGCTTTTGGGTTACGGCTAGGGTTAGGGTTAGGTTTAGGACCATGGTTAGAGTTAGGGTTAGGGCTAGGCCTAGTGTTAGGGTTAGGGTTAATGTTAGGGTTAGGGTCAGGGCTATGAGTAGGTTTAGGATTAGGGATAGGCCTAGGGCTAGGCCTAGGGTTAGGGCTAGGGCTAGGGTTAGGGTCAGGTTTGTGCTATTGTTAGGGTTAGGGCTAGGGTTAGTTTTAGGGCTAGGGTTAGGGTTATGGCTAGGGTTAGGGTTAGGGCTAGGGTTGGGTCTTGGGCTAGGCCTAGGGTTAGGGTTAGGCTTAGGGTTATAATTAGGGCCAGGGTTACTGTTAGGGTTAGGGTTTGGGTATGGTTAGTGTTAGGGCTACGGCTAGAGCTAGGTTTAGGGTAGGGTTTGGGTTAGGGCTAGGGCTAGGTTTAGGGTTAAGATTAGGGTTAAGGTTTGGGTTAGGTCAAGGGCAAGGGCTTGGGCTAGGGCTATGGTTTGGTTTAGGATAAGGGCTAGGGCTTGTGCTAGTTTTGCGGTTAGGGGTATGTTTAGGCATAGGTTAAGGGCTAGGACTAGGGCTAGGGTTAGTTTCAGGTCTAGGGCAAGGGCTAGGGCTAGGGCTAGGGTTTGGGTTATGTTTAGGGCTAGGGCTAGGGCTAGGGTTGCAATTAGGGAAAGGTTTATGGTTAGGGTTAGGGCTAGGGGTAGGGCTATGCCTAGGGATAGGTTTAGGGTTAGGGTTAGGATTAGGGTAAGGGCTAGGTTTACAGTTAGTGTTAGGTTTTGGGCTAGGGCTAGAGTTAGGTTTAGGTTTAGGTTTAGCATTAGGGCTAGGGTTAGGGTTGGGGTTAGGGTTAGGGCTAGGGCTAGGGTTAAGTTTAGGTTTAGGTTTAGGGTTAGGGCTAGGGTTAGGGTTAGGTTAGGGTTGGGTTTGTGGTTGGGCTTACAGTTAAGGTTAGGGTTTGGGATAATGCTAGTGCTAGGGCAAGGGTAAGATTTAGGTTTAGGGCAAGGGCTAGGGCTAGGGCTAGGGCTAGGGTTGGGGTTAGGGCTAGGGCTAGTGTTAGGGTTAGGGTTAGGTCTAGGTCTAGAGCTAAGATTAGGGTCGCGTTAGGGTTAGGGCTAGGGGTACAGTTACCATTAGGGCTAGGGCTAGGGTTAGGTCTAGGGCTAGGGTTAGGGTTAGGTTTAGGGTTGAGGTTAGGGTTAGGTCTAGGGCTAGTGCTTGAGCTAGGGCTATGGTTTGGGTTAGGGTTAGGGCTAGGGCTAGGGCTAGGTTTGCTGTTAGGGGTAGGTTTAGGCACTCGTTTAGGTCTAGGGCTAGGGCCAGGGTTAGGGTTTGGTTCAGGTCTAGGGCAAGGGCTAGGGCTAGGGCTAGGGTTGGGGTTAGGGCTAGGGCTAGTGTTAGTGTTAGGGTTAGGGTTAGGTCTAGGTCTAGAGCTAAGATTAGGGTCACGTTAGGGTTAGGGCTAGGGGTACAGTTACCATTAGGGCTAGGGCTAGGGTTAGGTCTAGGGCTAGGGTTAGGGTTAGGTTTAGGGTTGAGGTTAGGGTTAGGTCTAGGGCTAGTGCTTGAGCTAGGGCTATGGTTTGGGTTAGGGTTAGGGCTAGGGCTAAGTCTAGGTTTGCTGTTAGGGGTAGGTTTAGGCACTCGTTTAGGTCTAGGGCTAGGGCCAGGGTTAGGGTTAGGTTCAGGTCTAGGGCAAGGGCTAGGGCTAGGGCTAGGGCTAGGGTTTGGGTTAGGGTTAGGGCTAGGGCTAGGTCTAGTGTTGCGGTTGGGGGAAGGTTTTGGGTTAGGGTTAGGGCTAGGGCTAAGTCTAGGCCTAGGGCTAGGGTTAGGGTTAGGATTAGGGTAAGGGCTAGGTTTGCAGTTAGTGTTAGGTTTTGGGCTAGGGCTAGAGTTAGGTTTAGGTTTAGGTTAGGATTAGGGCTAGGGTTAGGGTTAGGGTTAGGGTTAGGGCAAGGGTTAGGGTTAGGGTTAGGTTAGGGTTGGGGTTGTGGTTGGTCTTACGGTTGGGGTTAGGGTTTGGGATAGAGCTAGTGCTAGGGCTAGGGTAAATTTAGGGTTAGGTCTAGGGCTAGGCTAGGTTTGGGGTTAGGGCTAGGGCTAGTGTTAGGGTTAGGGTTAGGGTTAGGGCTTGGTCTAGGGCTAGCGTTAGGGTCAGGGTTAGGGCTAGGGCTAGGTTAAGGCTAGGGGTAGGTTTAAGGTTAGCGCTAGGGCTATGGTTAGCGTTTTTGTTAGGGCTAGGGCTCGGATTAGGGTTTGGGCTAGGGCTAGGGTTAGGGTGAGGGTTAGGTTTAAGGGTAGGGCTAGGACTAGGGTTAGGGCTAGGAATAGCGTTAGGTTTAGAGCTAGGGTTTGGTCTATGGGAAGGGTTAGGGCTAGGGTTAAGGTTAGGGTTATGTCCTGGGCTATGTCTAGGGTTAGGGTTAGTGTTAGGTCTAGGGTAAGAGCTAGGGCTAGGGTTAGGGATAGTGCTAGGGTTAGGTTTAGGTCTAGGGTTTGGTCAAGGCTTAGGTTTACGGCTAGGGCTAGGGCTAGGGTTAGGGTTAGTGTTAGGTCTAGGGTAAGGGCTATGTCTAGGTTTAGGGTTTGGGCTATGATTAGGGTTAGGGTTAGGGATAGGCCTAGGGCTAGGTCTAGGGTTATGGTTAGGATTAGTGCTACGGTTAGGGCTAGGGCTAGTGTTAGGGTTAGGGCTATGTTTAGGGTTAGGGCTAGGGCTAGGGTTAGGGTTAGGATTCGGTCTAGGGCTAGGGCTAGGGTTAGGGTTAGGGTTAGTGTTAGGGTTATAATTAGGGCTAGTGCTAGGGTTAGGGTTAGGGTTAGGATTACTCTTAGGGCTAGTGCTAGGGTTAGGGCTAGGGCTAGTGTGAGGGTTAGGGCTAGGGCTAGGTTTAGCGTTAGGGAAAGGACTAGGGCTCCAATTGGGGTTAGGGTTACGGCTAGGGATATTGTTAGGGTTACGTTTAGGGCTAGGGCTAGGTTTAAGGTTAGCGCTAGAGCTAGAGTTAGCGTTAGGGTTAGTGCTAGGGCTCGGATTAGGGTTAGGTTTAGGGCTAGGGCAAAGTTGAGGGCTAGGGCTAGGGTTAGGGTTAGGGCTAGTGTGAGGATTAGTGTTAGGGCTACGGCTAGGGCTAGGGTTAGGGTTAGGGTTAGTGATAGGGTTAGGGTTAGGGTTAGGTCCAGGGCAAGGGCTAGGGCTAGGGTTAGGGTTAGGGTTAGGCCTAGGGCTACGGCTAGTGTTAGGGTTAGGGTTGGTCTAGGGCAAAGGCTGGGGCTTTGGTTAGGGGTAGTGTTTGGGCTAGGGCTAGGGTTACTTTTAGGGTTAGCGCTAGGGCAAGGGCCAGGGCTAGGATTAGGGTTAGGGTAAGGGCTAGGGCTAGGGTTAGGTTAGTTTTAGGGCTAGGGCTCGGATTAGGGTTAGGGTTAGGACTAGGCCTAGAGGTATGGCTAGGGCTAGGTTTAAGGTTAGCTCTCACGCTAGGATTAGCATTAAGGTTAGGGCTAGGGCTCGGATTAGGTTTAGGCTTAGGGCAAGGGCTAGGTCTAGGGTTAGGTTTAGGGCTACGGCTAGGGCTACGGCTAGTGTTAGGGTTAGGGTTGGTCTAGGGCACGGGCTGGGGCTTTGGTTATTGTTAGTGTTTTGGGCTAGGGCTAGGGTTACTTTTAGGGTTAGGGCTAGGGCAAGGGCTAGGGCTAGGATTAGGGTTAGGGTAAGGGCTAGGGCTTGGTTTAGGTTTAGTTTTAGGCCTAGGGCTCGGATTAGGTTTAGGGTTAGGGCTAGGGCTAGAGGTAGGGCTAGGGCTAGTTTTAAGTTTAGCTCTCGCGCTAGGGTTAGCATTAGGGTTAGGGCTAGGGCTCGGATTAGGGATTGGGTTAGGGCAAGGCCTAGGGCTAGGGTTAGGTTTTGGGCTAGGTCTAGGTTTAGGGCTAGGGCTACGGTTAGGGTTAGGGTTATGGTTAGGGTTAGGTGTAGGGCTAGGTTTAGGGTTAGCATTAGGCTTAGGGCTAGGGTTGGGGCTAGGGTTAGGGTTAGGGCTAGGGCTAGGGTTAGGTCTAGGGCTAGGTTTAAGGTTAGTGCTAGGGCTAGGGTTATGGTTAGAGTTAGGGCTAGACTCGGATTAGGTTTAGGGCTAGGGCTAGGGCTAGGGCTAGTTTTAAGCGTAGGGCTAGGACTACGGTTACCGTTAGCGTTAGTGCTAGGGCTCAGATTAGGGGTAGGGTTAGGGCAAGATCTAGGGTTAGTGTTAGGTTTAGGGCTAGGGTTAGGGATAGGGCTAGGGCTAGGGTTAGGTTTAGGTCTAGGGTTTGGTCTAGGGCAAGGGTTAGGGCTAGGGTTAAGGTTTGAGTTACGGCTAGGGCTAGGGCTAGGGTTAGGGTTAGCATTAGGCTTAGGGCTAGGGCTAGGGTTTGGTTTAGGTTTAGGGTTACTGCTAGGGTTAGGGTTAGGGCTAGGGCTAGGGCTAGCGTTAGGTTTAGGGTTAGTGCTAGGGCTAGGGCTAGGTTCAGGTTAGGGGTAGGTTTAAGGTTAGTGGTAGCGCTAGGGTTAGTGTTAGTGTTAGCGCTAGGGCTCGGATTAGGGTTAGGGCTAGGGCTAGGGCTAGGTTTAAGGGTAGCGCTAGGACTAGGGTTAGTGTTAGCATTAGGGCTAGGGCTTGGATTAGGGCTAGGGTTAGGGCAAGGGCTAGGGTTAGGTTTAGGTTTACGGCTAGGGCTAGGGTTAGGGCTAGGACTGGGGTTAGGTTAAGGGCTAAGGTTTGGTCTAGGGTTAGGGTTAGGGCTAGGGTTATGTTTAGAGTTACATCTAGGGCTAGGGCTAGGATTTGGATTAGGGTTAGGGCTAGGGCTAGGGCCAGGGTTAGGGTTAGTGTTAGGTCTAGGGTAAGGGCTATGTCTAGGGATAGGGTTAGGGCTAGGATTAGGGTTAGGGTTAGGGATAGGCCTAGGGCTAGGTCTAGGGTTAGGGTTAGGGTTAGTGCTAGGGTTAGGGTTAGTGCTAGTGTTAGGGTTATGGCTATGATTAGAGTTAGGGCTAGGGCTAGGGTTAGGGTTAGGGTTATAATTAGGGCTAGGGCTAGGGTTAGGATTAGGGTTAGGATTACTGTTAGGGCTAGTGCTAGGGTTAGGACTAGGGCTAGTGTTAGGTTTAGGGCTCGGGCTAGGGTTAGCGTTTTTGTTAGGACTAGGGCTCGTATTGGAGTTAGGGTTACGGCTAGGTATTTTGTTAGGGTTAGGTTTATGGCTAGGGCTAGGTTTAAGCTTAGCGCTAGGGCTAGAGTTAGCGTTAGGGTTAGGACTAGGGCTCGGATTAGGGTTAGGGTTAGGGCTAGGGCTAGGGTTATGGTTAGCGCTAGGGCTTAGTTGTGGGCTAGGGCTAGGGTTAAGGTTAGGGTTAGGGTTAGGATTAGTGTTAGGGCTATGGCTATGGCTAGGGCTAGGGCTAGAGTTAGGTTCAGGGTTAGGGTTAGGGTTAGGGTTAGGGTTAGGGTTAGGGTTAGGGCTAGAGTTAGAGTTAGGTCTAGGGCACGGTCTAGGGCTAGGGTTAGGATTAGTGTTAGGGCTAGGGCTACGGCTAGTGTTAGGGTTAGGGTTAGGTCTAGGGCAAGGGCTAGGGCTTTGGTTAGAGTTAGTGTTTGGACTAGGGCTAGGGTTACTTTTAGGGTTAGGGCTAGGGCAAGGGTTAGGGCTAGGATTAGGGTTAGGGTAAGTGCTAGGGCTAGGGCTAGGTTTATGTTTAGGATTAGGTGTAGTGTTAGGGCTAGGGTTAGCTTTAGGGTTAGGTCTAGGGCTAGGGTTAGGGTTAGGGTTAGGGTTGAGGCTAGGGTTCGGTCTAGGGCTAGGGTTAGTTTTAGGGTTAGGGCTAGCGCTAGGGATAGGGTTAGGGTTAGCGTTAGACTAGGGCTAGGGCTAGGTTTAGGGTTAGCGTTAGGCTTAGAACTAGAGCTAGGGCTAGGGTTAGCATTAGGTTTAGGGCTAGGGCTCGGATTAGGGTTAGGTTTAGGGCAAGGGCTAGAGCTAGGTTTAGGTTTAGGGCTAGAGCTAGGTTTACGGCTAGGGCTAGGGTTATGGTTAATGTTAGGGTTAGGTCTAGGGCTAGGTTTAGTGTTAGCATTAGGCTTAGGGCTAGGGCTAGGTCTAGGGTTAGGGTTAGGTTTAGGTTTAGGTTTAGGACTAGGGTTAGTGCTAGGGCTTGTTCTAGGGTTTGGGTTAGGGTTATGGTTAGGGCTAGGCCTACGTTAAGGCTAAGGTTAGGTTTAAGTTTAGCCGTAGGGCTAGGGTTAGCATTAGGGTGAGGGCTAGTGCTCGGATTAGGGTTAGGGTTGTGGCTAGTTCTAGGGCTATGGTTAGGGTTATTGTTAGGGTTAAGGCTAGGGTTAGGATTAGTGCTAGGGCTAGGGTTAGGTTTAGGTTTAGGGGTTTTGCTAGGATTAGGGCTAGGACAAGGTTTAAGGTTAGTGCTAGGACTAGGGTTAGAGTTAGGGTTAGGGCTAGGCCTAGGGTTAGGATTGGAGTTAGGGTTAGGGTTAGGGTTAGGGCTATGATTAGGCTTAGGGTTAGGGATAGGTCTAGGGCTAGGTCTAGGGTTAGGGTTAGGGATAGTGCTAGGGTTAGGGTTAGGTCTAGTATTAGGGTTAGGTCTATGGTTAGGAATAGGACAATGGTTGGGTTTAGGGCTAGGTTTAGCGTTAGGGTTAGGGCTAAAGCTAGGGCAAGGGTTAGAATTAGGACTAAGGCTAGGGTTAGGGCTAGGGCTAGGGTTAGTGTTAGGGCTAGGGTTAGGATTAGGGTTAGGACTACAGCTAGGGCTAGGGCTAGGGCTAGTGTTAGGTTTAAGGTTAGAGTTAGGGTTAGGGTTACAATTAGGGTTATGGTTATGGATAGGGTTAGGTCTAGGGGAAGGTTTAGGGCTAGGGTTAGGGTTAGGGTTAGGGCTATTGCTAGGGTTACTTTTAGGGTTAGGGCTAGGGCAAGGGCTAGGCTAGGGTTAGGGTTAGTGTTTGGGCTAGGACTAGGGTTACTTTTAGGGTTGGGGCTAGGGCTAGGTTTTGGGTTAGGGTAATGGCTAGTGCTAGGTTTAGGTTTAGGATTAGGTTTAGTGTTACGGCTAGGGTTTTGTTTAGGGTTAGATCTAAGGCTAGGACTAGGATTAGGCTTAGGGTTAGGGTTAGAATTAGGGCTAGGGCTAGGATTAGTTATAAGGTTAGGGCTAGCGCTAGGGTTTGGTTAGGGTTAGGGTTAGGTCTAGGGCTAGGGTTAGGTTTAGTGTTAGCTTTAGGCTTAGGGCTAGGGCTAGTGCTAGGGTTAGGGTAGGGTTAGTGCTAGGGCTAGGGCTAGGCCTAGGGTTAGGGTTAGGTTTAGGCCTAGGGCTAGGCCTAGGGTTAGAGTTAGGCCTAGGGTTATAATTAGGGCTAGGGCTATGGTTAGGGTTAGGGTTAGGGCTAGGGCTAGAGCTAGGGCTAGGGCTAGGTTTAAGGTTAGCTCTAGCGCTAGGGTTAGCATTAGGGTTAGGGCTAGGGCTTGGATTAGGGTTAGGGTTAGGGCAAGTTCTAGGGCTAGGGCTAGGGCTAGAGTTAGGTTTAGGGTTAGGGTTAGGGTTAGGGATAGGGTCAGGGTTAGGGTTAGGCCTAGGGCAAGGGCTAGGGCTAGGTTTAGGGTTAGCGTTAGGCTTAGGGCTATGGCTAGGGCTAGGGTTAGCATTAGGGTTAGGGCTAGGGCTCAGATTAGGTTTAGGGTTAGGGCTAGGGCTAGAGCTAGGGCTAGGTTTAAGTTTAGCTCTAGCACTAGGGTTAGCATTAGGGTTAGGGCTAGGGCTCGGATTAGGGTTAGGGTTAGGGCAAGTGCTAGGGCTAGGTTTAGGTTTAAGGCTAGGTCTAGGTTTAGGGCTAGGGATAGGGTTACGGTTAGGGTTATGGTTAGGGTTAGGTCTAGGGCTAGGTCGAGGGTTAGGGTTAGGGCTAGTGCTAGGATAAGGGCTCGGGCTAGGGTTAGGGTTAGGGCTAGGGCTAGGGTTAGGTCTAGAGCTAGGTTTAAGTTTAGCACTAGGGCTAGAGTTAGCGTTAGTTTTAGGGCTAGGGTTCAGATTAGGGCTAGGGCTAGGTCTAGGTTTAAGGGTAGGGCAAGGACAAGGATTAGCGTTAGGTTTAGGGTTAGGGTTCGGATTAGGGTACGGTTAGGGCAAGGGCTAGGTTTAGGGTTAGGTTTAGGGCTAGGGCTAGGGTTAGGGCTAGGGCTAGGGTTAGGATTAGTGTTTGGGCTAGGTCTAGGGCAAGGTTTAGGGCTAGGGTTAAGGTTAGGCTTACTTCTAGGGTTATGGCTAGGGTTAGGGTTAGTGTTAGGTCTAGGGTAAGGGCTATGTCTAGGGTTATGTTTAGGGCTAGGGCTAGGCCAAGGGCTAGGGCCAGGGTTAGGTTTAGGGCTAGGTTTAGGATTAGTGCTAGCGCTAGGGTTAGGGTTAGATTTAGGGGTTGGGCTAGGGTTAGGGTTAGGACTAGGTTCAAAGTTAGCGCTCGGACTAGGGTTAGAGTTAGGGTTAGGGCTAGGGCTAGGGCTAGGGTTAGGGTTAGGGTTAGGGTTAGGGTTACGGTTAGGGTTTGATTAGGGTTAGGGTTAGGGATAGGCCTAGGGCTAGGTCTAGGGTTAGGGTTAGGCTTAGTGCTAGGGTTAGGTTTAGGGCTAGTGTTAGGTTTAGGGCTATGGTTAAGGTTAGGGCTAGGGTTAAGGTTAGGGCTAGGTTTAGGGTTAGGTCTAGGGGTAGTCCTAGGGTTAATGTTATGC
>CM027390.1:124843714-124847585 GCA_015711505.1 Sylvilagus bachmani | reverse complement strand
GGGTTAGGGTTAGGGTTAGGGTTAGAATTAGGGCTAGGGCTAGGGTTAGGGTTAGGGTATGGGTTAGTGCTAGGTTTAGGATTAGGATTGGGTTTAATGATAGGGCTAGGGTTAGGTTCGGGTTAGGTCTAAGGCTAGGACTAGGGTTAGGTTTAGGGTAGGGTTAGAATTAGGACTAGGGCTAGGGTTAGGGTTAGGGCTAGAACTAGGGTTAGGGTAGGGTTAGGGTTAGGGCTATGGGTACAGTTAGAGTTAGGGCTAGAGCTAGGGTTAGGGCTAGGGCTAGGGTTAGGGTTAGAGTTAGGGTTAGGTTTAGGGCGAGTGTTAGGGTTAGGGTTAGATCTAGGGATAGGGTTAGGGTTACGGTTATGGTTTGGGTTACGGCTAGGGCTAGGGTTAGGGTTAGGACTAGGTTTAGAGTTAGGTTAAGGGCTAGTGATAGGTTTATGTTTAGGATTAGGTTTAGTGTTAGGGCTAGGGTTAGGTTTAGGTTTAAGTCTAGGGCTAGGACTAGGGTTGGGGTTAGGGTTAGGTTTAGGGCTAGGGCTAGGTTTATGTTTAGCCTTAGGCTTAGGGCTAGGGCTAGTGGTAGGCTTAGGGTTAGTTTTAGGGCTAGTGCTCGGATTAGGGTTAGGATTAGGGTTAGGGCTAGGGCTAGAGCTAGGGCTAGGGCTAGGTTTAACGTTAGCTCTAGCACTAGGGTTAGCGTTAGGGTTAGGGTTAGGGATCGGATTAGGGTTAGGGTTATTGCTAGTTCTAGGGCTATGCTTAGGGTTAGGTTTAGCGTTAGGGATAGGGATAGGTCTAGGGCTCGGGCTAAGGTTAGGGTTAGGGTTAGTGCTAGGGTTAGGGTTAGGACTAGGATTAGGGTTAGGGCTAAGGTTCGGGTTAGGGTTAGGTCTAGGGCTAGGCCTAGAATTAGGGTTAGGGTTAGGGTTATAATTAGGGCTAGGGCTATGGTTAGGGTTAGGGTTAGGGTTAGGGCTAGGGCTAGAGCTAGGGTTAGGGTAGCGTTAGGTTTAGGCCTAGGGGTACAGTTAGCGTTAGGGCTAGGGCTAGGGTTAGGGCTAGGGCTAGGGTTAGGGTTAGGGTTAGGGTTAGGGTTAGGGCTAGGCCTAGGGCTAGGTTTAGGGTTAGCGTTAGGTTTAGGGCTAGGGCTATTCCTAGGGTTAGCAATAGGGTTAGGGCTAGGGCTCAGATTAGGTTTAGGGTTAGGGCTAGGGCTAGAGCTAGGCCTAGGGCTTGTGCTAGGTTTAAGGTTAGCTCTAGCGCTAGGGTTAGCATTAGGTTTAGGGCTAGGGTTCTGATTAGGGTTAGGGTTAGGGCAAGTGCTAGGGCTAGGTTTAGGTTTAAGGCTAGGTCTAGGTTTAGGGCTAGGGCTAGGGTTAGGGTTAGGGTTATGGTTAGGCTTAGGGCTAGGGCTAGGTCGAGGGTTAGGGTTAGGGCTAGGGCTAGGGTAAGGGCTAGGGCTAGGTTTAAGGTTAGAGCTAGGGCTAGGGTTAGCGTTAGGGTTAGGCCTAGGGCTCGGATTAGGGCTAGGGCTAGGGGTAGGTTTAAGGGTAGGGCTAGGACTAGGGCTAGAGTTAGGTTTAGGGCTAGGGCTTGGATTAGGGTTAGGGTTAGGGCAAGGGCTAGGGTTAAGTTTAGGTTTAGGGCTAGGGCTAGGTGTAGGGCTAGGGCTAGCGTTAGGTTTAGTTCTAGGGTTTGGTCTAGGGCAAGGTTTAGGGCTAGGTTTAAGGTTAGGGTTACAGCTAGGGCTAGTGCTAGGGTTAGGGTTAGTGTTAGGTCTAGGTTAAGGGCTATGTCTAGGGTTAGTGTTAGGGCTAGGTTTATGCCTAGGGCTAGGACTAGGGTTAGGTTTAGGATTAGGGCTAGGTTTACGGCTAGGGCTAGTGTTAAGGTTAGGGTTTGGGCTAGGGCTAGGGCTAGGGTTAGGAGTAGGTTCAAAGTTAGTGCTCAGACTACGGTTAGAGTTAGGGTTAGGACTAGGGCTTGGGTTAGGATTAGGTTAGGGTTAGGGTTACGGTTAGGGTTTGATTAGGGTTAGGGTTAGCTTTAGGTTAGGGGTAGGGCTAGTGCTAGGGTTTGGTAGGGTTAGGGCTAGGGTTAGGGCTAGGGCTAGGGTTAGTGTTAGGCTTAGGGCTAGGGCTAGGGCCAGGGTTAGTTTTAGGTTTAGGTTTAGGACTAGGGTTAAGGCTAGGGCTTGGTCTAGGGGTAGGGTTAGGGTTAGGGTTAGGGTTAGGGCTAGGTTAAGGCTAGGGGTAGGTTTAAGGTTAGCCTTAAGGCTAGGGTTAGCGTTAGGGTTAGGGCTAGTGCTCGGATTTGGGTTAGGGTTATGGCTAGTTCTAGGGCTATGCTTAGGGTTATTGTTAGGGTTAAGGCTAGGGTTAGGATTAGTGCTAGGGCTAGGGTTAGGGTTAGTGTTTGGGCTAGGGCTAGGGTTACATTTATGTTTGGGTCTAGGGCTAGGATTAGGTTTAGGGTAATGGCTAGTGCTAGGTTTAGGTTTAGGATTAAGTTTAGTGTTAGGGCTAGGGTTAGGTTTAGGGTTAGGTCTAAGGCTAGGACTAGGATTAGGTTAGGGTTAGGGTTAGAATTAGGGCTAGGGTTAGGGTTCGTTTTAGGGTTAGGGCTAATGCTAGGGTTAGGGTTAGGGTTAGGGTTAGGGTTAGGGTTAGGGTTAGCTCTAGGGCTAGGGCTAGGTTTAGGGTTAGCGTTAGGCTTAGGGCTACGGCTAGTTCTAGGATTAGGGTAGGGTTAGGGCTAGGGCTAGTGTTAGGGCTAGGGTTAGGGTTAGATTTAGGCCAAGTGCTAGGCCTAGGGTTAGGGTTAGTCCTAGGGTTATAATTAGGGCTAGGGCTATGGTTAGGGTTACGGTTAGGGCTAGGGCTAGAGCTAGGTTTAAGGTTAGCTCTAGCGCTAGGGTTAGCATTAGGGTGAGTGCTAGGGCTCGGATTAGGGTTAGGGTTAGGGCAAGGTGTAGGGCTAGGGTTAGGTTTAGGGCTAGGTCTAGGTCTAGGGTTAGGTTTAGGGCTAGGGCTAGGTTTACGGCTACGGCTAGGGTTAGGGTTAGGGTTTGGGCTAGGGCTAGGGCTAGGTTTAGGGTTAGCGTTTGTTTATGGCTAGGGCTTGGTCTAGGGTAGGATTAGGTTTAGGGTTAGGGTTTGGGCTAGGGCTAGGGCTAGGTTTAAGGCTAGCATTAGGCTTAGGGCTAGGGTTAGGGCTATCTTACGTTTAGGTTTAGAGTTAGGGCTAGGGTTAGGGCTATGGCTAGGGCTATGGTTAGTATTAGGGTTAAGGCTAGGGCTAGGACTAGCTTAGGGTTAGGGTTAGGGCTAGGGCTAGGTTAAGGCTAGGGGTAGGTTTAAGGTTTGCCGTAGGACTATGGTTGGCATTAGTGTTAGGGCTAGTGCTCTGATTAGGAAAATGGTTATGGCTAGTTTACAGGGCTATGGTTTGGGTTATGGTTAGGTCTAGGGCAAGGGCTAGGGCTAGGGTTAGGGTTAGGGTTAGGGCTAGGGCTAGGGTTACTTTAGGGTTAGGGCTAGGACAATGGCTAGGGCTAGGGTTAGGGTTAGGGTATGGGTTAGTGCTAGGTTTAGGATTAGGATTGGGTTTAATGATAGGGCTAGGGTTAGGTTCGGGTTAGGTCTAAGGCTAGGACTAGGGTTAGGGTTAGGTTTAGGGTTAGAATTAGGGCTAGGGCTAGGTTTAGGGTTAGGGTTAGGGCTAGCGCTAGGGTTAGGGTAGGGTTAGGGTTAGGGCTATGGGTACAGTTAGCGTTAGGGCTAGAGCTAGAGTTAGGGCTAGGGCTAGGGTTAGGGTTAGAGTTAGGGTTAGGTTTAGGGCTAGTGTTAGGGTTATGGTTCGA
>CM027390.1:124831214-124836214 GCA_015711505.1 Sylvilagus bachmani | reverse complement strand
GAAGGTTTAGGATTAGGGTTTCGGGCTAGGACTAGTGCTAGGCCTAGGGCTAGGGTTAGGGTTAGTGTTAGGGTTAGGGTTAGGGTAAGGGCTACATTTACAGTTAGTGCTAGTGCTAGAGTTAGGTTTAGGTTTAGGTTTAGGGTTAGCGCTAGGGTTAGTGTTAGGGTTAGGGTTAGGGTTAGGTCTAGGGCTAGGTTTAGGTTTAGGGTTAGGGTTAGGGTTAGCGCTAGGGTTAGGGTTAGGGTTAGGTTAGTTTTGGGGTTGTGGTTGGGCTTATGGTTGGGGTTCGGGTTTGGGATAGCGCTAGTGCTAGGGCTAGGGTAAGATTTAGGTTTAGGGTAGGTCTAGGGGTATGGTTGGGGTTTGGGCTAGGGCTAGTGTTAGGGTTAGGGTCAGGGCTAGGTCTAGGGTTAGGGTTAGGGTTAGGGTTAAGGCTAGTGTTATGGTTAGGGCTAGGGTTAGGGTTAGTTATAGGTTTACACCTATGGCTCTGAATAGGATTAGGTCTAAGGCTAGGGCTTGGGCTAGAGCTAGGTTTAAGGGTAGGGCTAGGACTAGGGTTATCGTTAGGGTTAGGGCTAGGACTCGGATTAGGGTTAGGGTTAGGTCAAGGGCTCGGGCTAGGGTTAGGTTTAGGGCTAATGCTAGGTTTACGGCTAGGGCTAGGGTTAGTGTTAGGGATAGGTCTAGGGCTAGGTTTAGGGTTAGCGTTAGGCTTAGGGCTAGAGCTAGGTCTAGGGTTGGGGTTAGGTTTAGGGTTAGGGCTAGGGTTAGGATTTGGGCTAGGGCTAGGGCTAGGTTAAGGTTTAGCGTTAGGCTTAGGGCTAGGGCTTGGGTTAGGGTTAGGGCTAGGGCTAGAGCTAGGGTTACGGTAGGGTTAGTGTTGGAGTTAGGGCTAGGGGAAGAGTTAGGTTTAGGCTTAGGGTAGGGCTAGGGTTAGGGCTAGGGCTAAGGTTAGGGTTAGCGCTAGTGCTAGAGGTAGGGATATGGGTAGGTTTAGGTCTAGAGCCGGGGCTAAGACTAGGGCTAGGGTTAGGGTTAGGGTTAGGTCTAGGGCTAGTGTGAGGTCTAGGGCTAGGTTTAAGGTTAGCGCTAGGGCTAGGGTTAGCGTTATGGTTGTGGCTAGGTCTTGGATTAGGGTTAGTCCTAGGGTTAGGGCTAGGGTTAGTGTTAGGTTTAGGGCTAGGACTATGTTTAGGGCTAGGGCTAGGGCTAGGGTTAGGGCTAGGTTTAAGGTTAGTGCTAGCGTTAGGGTTCGGTCTAGTGTTAGGGTTAGCGCTAGGGCTAGGGCTAGTTCTAGGGTTAGGGTTAGGCTTAGGGTTTTAATTAGCGTTAGGGCTATGGTTAGGGTTAGGTTTAGGATTAGGGCTAGGGCTAGAGCTAGGGTTAGGGTAGGGTTAGGTTTAGGGCTAGGTTTAGATTTAGGGTTAAGACTAGGTCTATGGTTAGCGCTACTGCTAGGGTTAGGGTTAGGGCTAGTGCTAGAGTTAGGGATAGTGTTAGGGTTAGGTCTAGAGCAAGGGCTAGGGCTAGGGCTAGGGTTAGGTTTAGGGTTAAAGCTAGGGCTAGGTTTAGGTCTAGGGCTAGGTTTATGGTTAGCTCTTGGGCTAGGCTTAGCTTTAGCGTTAGGGTAGGGCTCGGATTAGGGTTAGGGCTAGGGCTATGGCTAGAGTTAGGCTTAGGTTTAGGGCTAGGGCTAGGGCTAGGGTTAGGGCTAGGGTTAGGGATAGGGCTAGGGTTAGGGTTATGATTATGGCTAGGGCTAGGGTTAGTGTTAGGTTTAGAGGTTGGGCTATGGTTAGGGCTAGGACTAGGTGTAAGGTTAGTGCTAGGACTAGGGTTAGAGTTAGGGTTAGGGCTAGCGCTAGGGTTAGCATTAGGGTTAGGATTAGGGTTTGGGTTAGGGCTATGATTAGAGTTAGTGTTAGGGATAGGCCTAGGGCTAGGTCTAGGGTTAGAGTTAGGGTGAGTGCTAGGGTTATGGTTAGGGCTAGTGTTAGGGTTAGGGCTAGGGTTAGGGTTAGGGCTTGTGTTAGGGTTAGGCCTAGGTTTAGGGTTAGGGTTAGGTCGAGGGCTAGGCCTAGGGTTAGGGTTAGGGTTAGGGTTAGGGTTAGGGCTATAATTAGGGCTAGGGCTAGGGTTAGCTTTAGAGTTAGTGTTAGGGTTAGGGCTAGGTCTAAGGTTAGGGCTAGGGCTAGGTCTAGGGTTCGGATTAGGACTAGGTCTAGGGTTAGCGTTAGGGTTAAATCTAGGGCTCGTATTAGGGTTAGGGTTACGTCTAGGGCTATGGTTAGGGTTAGGTTTATAGTTAGGGCTAGTTTTAAGGTTAGCGCTAGGACTAGGGTTAGCGTTAGGGTTAGGGTTAGGGTTAGGGCTCGTATTAGGGTTAGGACTATGGCTAGGGCTAGGGCGAGGGTTAGGGTTAGGGCTATGGCTCGTATTAGGGTTAGGATTATGCCTAGTGCTAGGGCGAGGGTTAGGGTTAGGGCTAGGGCTAAGGTTAGGGCTAAGTCTAGGTTTAGGGTTAGAGTTAGTGTTGGGGTTAGGTCTAGGTCAAGGGCTAGTGCTAGGGCTAGGACTAGGGTTAGGGCTAGGGCTAGGGTTAGGGTTAGGATTAGGGCTAGGGCTAGGGTTAGGGTTAGGGTTAGGGTTAGGTTTAGAAGTTGGGCTATGTTTAGGGCTAGGACTAGGTTTAAGGTTAGCGCTAGGACTAGGGTCAGAGTTAGGGTTAGAGCTAGGGCTAGGGTTAGCATTAGGGATAGGGTTAGGGTTAGGGTTAGGGCTATGATTAGAGTTATGGTTAGTAATAGGCCTAGGGCTAGGTCTAGCGTTAGGGTTAGGGTTAGTGCTAGGGTTAGCGTTAGAGTTAGGGTTAGGTTTATGGCTAGGGCTAGGGTTAGTGTTAGGTTAAGGCTAGGGCTCGTATTAGGGTTAGGGTTACGTCTTGGGCTAGGGTTGGGGTTAGGTTTAGGGCTAGGTCTAGCTTTAAGGTTAGTGCTAGGGCTAGGGTTAGCGTTAGGGTTAGTGCTAGGGCTCGGATTAGGGTTAGGCTTATGGCTAGGGCTAGGGCGAGTGTTAGGGTTAGGGCTAGGGCTAGGGTTAGGTTTAGGGCTAGGATTAGGATTAGGGTTAGGGCTACGGCTAGGGCTAGGGCTACGGCTAGGGCTAGGGCTAGGACTACGGTTAGGTTTTGGTTAGGGTTAGGTCTAGGGCAAGGGCTAGGGCTAGGGTTAGGGTTATGGTTAGGGCTTGGGGTAGGGCTAGTGTTAGGGTTAGGGTTAGGTCTAGGGCAATGGTTCGGGCTAGGGTTAGGGTTAGGGTTAGGGCTAGGGCTAGGGTTACTTTTAGGGTTAGGGCTAGGGCAAGGGCTAGGTCTAGGTATAGGGTTATGGTTAGGGTAAGGGCTAGGGCCCAGGCCAGGGCTAGGGTTAGGTTAGGGTTACTGTTAGGGCTAGGGCTAGGGCTACAGCTAGGGCTAGGTTTAGGTTTAGGGTTAGTGCTAGCAATAGGAGTAGGGTTAGGGTTAGGGTTAGGGCTATGGCTAGTGCTAGTGTTAGGTTTAGGTTTATGGTTATGGTTAAGGCTAGGGCTAGTGCTATGTCTAGGGTTAGGGTTAGGTTTAGGATTAGGGTTAGAGCTAGGGCTGTGATTAGGGTTAGGGTTAGGTTTATGGCTTGGGCTAGGTCTAGGGCTAGGGTTAGGGTTAGTGTTAGGGCTTGTGCTAGGTTTAGGTAGGGTTAGATTTACATAGGGCTTAGGCTAGGGTTAGGGTTAGTGTTAGGGTTAGTGCAGGGCTAGGGCTAGGCTTAGGGTTAGGGTTAGGGCTATGGCTACGTCTAGGATTAGCTTTAGGATTAGGGTTAGTGTTAGGGCTAGGGTTAGTGTTAGGGTTAGGGTTAGGGTTAGGGTTAGGGCTTGTGTTAGTGTTAGGTTTAGTGTTAGGGCTAGGGCAGGGCTAGGGCTAGAGTTAGGGTTACGGTTAGGGTTAGGCCTAGGGTTAGGTTTAGGTTTAGGGTTTGGTTTAGTGTTATGATTAGGGCTAGGGTTAGGGTTAGGGTTAGGGTAAGGGCTAGGGTCAAGGCCAGGGCTACCGTTACGGTTAGTGTTAGGGTTAAGGCTAGGGCTAGGGCCTGGGCTAGGGCTATGTTTAGGTTAGGTTTAGGGCTAGGGCAAGGGTTAGGCTTAGGGTTAGGATTATGGACTAGGTCTACTGCTAGGGTTAGGTTTAGGATTAGGGTTATGGCCTGGGCTAGGGTTAGGGTTAGGGATGGTGTTAGTGTTAGGGCTAGGGATAGGACTAGGGTTAGGGTTAGGGTTAGGGTGAGGGCTAGGGCTAGGGTTAGGTTTAGGAATAGAGTTAGTGTTAGGGCTAAGGTTAGGGTTAGGACTAGGGTTAAGGTTAGGTTTAGGCCTAGGGTTAGCTTTAGGGCTAGTGTTGTGTTAACAGTTAGGAGTATGACTAAGTCTAAGGCTATGGTTAAGGTTAGGTGTACCATTAGGGTTAGGTTTCAGTTTCGGTTTAGGGCTAGGGTTCGTGTTCGTGTTCGTGTTCGGGTTCGGGTTACAGTTATGGTTATGGTTAGGTTTGTGTTCGGGTTCGGGTTCGGGTTTGGGTTATGGTTAGGTTTAGGGTTCGGGTTCGTGTTCAGGTTAGGGTTAGGGTGGTTTCAGTTTTGGCTTTGTGTTAGGGTTATGGTTAGGGTTAGGGTTCAGGTTCGGGTTGGGTTAGGATTATGGTTAGGGTTCAGGTTCGGGTTATGGTTAGGGCTACGGTTGGGATTAGTGTTACTGTTAGGGCTAGGGTTAGGGCTAGCTTTAGGGTTAGGTTTAGGGCTAGGGCTAGGGCTAGGGCTAGGGTTAGGGTTAGGGTTAGGGCTAGGGCTAGGGCTAGAGCTAGGGTTGGGCTTCGTTAGGGCTAGGGCTAGGGCTAGGGCTAGGGTAGGGTTAGGGTTACAGTTAGGTTTAGGGCTAGGGTTAGGGTTAGGTTAGGGCTAGGG
>CM027390.1:124801214-124826214 GCA_015711505.1 Sylvilagus bachmani | reverse complement strand
TTAGGGTTAGGGCTAGGGAAGGGTTAGGGTTAGTGCTAGGGCTAGGTCTTGGGTTAGGGCTAGGGCTAGGGTTAGTGTTAGGGTTTTGTCTAGACTTGGGCTAAGGCTACGGTTAGGGTTAGGGCTTGGGCTAAGGCTAGTGTTAGGGTAGGTGCTAGGGCTAGGGTTAGGATTAGGGTTACAGTTAGGGTTAGTGCTAGGAATAGGGTTAGGGTTAGGTTTAGGGTTAGGGTTAGAATTGGGCTAGGGTTATGGTTAGGGGTAGGGCTAGGGCTAGGGGTAGGGCTAGCGTTGGGGTTAGGGTTAGGGTTAGGGTTAGGTTTAGGGTTTGGATTCAGGTTTGGTTTGGTGTTATGGTTAGTGTTAGTGTTCGGGTTCGGGTTAGGGTTAGGTCAAGGTCAAGGTTTAGGGTTAGGTTTAGAGCTAGGGCTATGGCTATGGTTAGGTTTAGGTTTAGGGCTAGGGCTAGATCTAGGGCTAGATCAATGATTAGGGCTAGGGCTAGGGCTAGGTCTAGTGCAAGGTTTAGGGTTGGTTTGGGGGTTAAGGCTAGGGCTAGGGTTAGGGTTAGGTGTAGGCCTAGTGCTAGTGTTAGGGCTAGGGTTAGGGTTAGGGCTAGTGTTAGTGTTAGGGTTAGGGCTAGGGTTAGTGTTGGGGTTAGGGTTAGGGTTAAGTTTAGGGCTAGGGCTAGGGTTAGGTCTAGGAATAGAGTTAGTGTTAGGGTTAAGGTTCGGGTTAGGACTTGTGGTAAGATTAGGTTTAGGGCTAGGGTTAACTTTAGGGCTAGTGTTGTGTTAAAAGTTAAGAATATAACTACGTCTAAGGCTTTGGTTAAGGTTATTTGTAGGATTAGGTTTAGGGTTAGGGTTAGGTTTAGGTTTCGGGTGCGGTTTAAGGTTAGTGTTCAGGGTCGGGTTCGGGGTCGAGTTAGTGTTATGGTTAGGTTTAGAGTTCGGGTTCAGGTTCATGTTGGGGTTACCGTTAGGTTTCGTGTTCAGGTTAGGTTCAGGTTTAGGTTTTGGGTTCGGGTTCGTATTAGGGTTAGGGTTAGGGTTCGGGTTAGGGTTAAGGTTAGTGTTAGTGTTCGGGTTTGGGTTGGTTTAGAGTTATGGTTAGGGTTAGGGTTAGGGCTAGGGATAGAGCTAGGGTTAAGTTCAGGGTTAAGGCAAGGGCAGAGCTAGGGCTAGGGCTAGGGCTAGGGTTAGGGTTACGGTTAGGGATAGGGCTAGGGTTAGCGCTAGTGTTAGGGTTAGGGTTAGGACTTGGGTTAGGGTTAGGGTTAGGCCTAGGGCTAGGGCTAGGGTTGGGGTTGGGGTTGTGGTTGGGGTTGGGGTTAGGTTTAGGGTTAGGGTTAGGGTAAGGGTTCGGTTTCGGATTAGGGTTAGGGCTAGGTTTGGGTTTAGGGTTAGTGTTATGGCTAGGGTTAGGGCTAGGGTTAGGGTTAGTGTTAGGGCTTGGTTTAGGGCTAGGATTTAGGTTTAGGATTAGGGTTATTTTAGGGCTAGGGCTAGGGTTAGGGTTGGGGTTAGGGCTAGGGCTAGGGTTAGGTTTAGGATTAGGGTTAGTGTGTTGCTAGTATTAGGGCTAGGGCTAGGGTTAGGTTTAGTGTTAGGGTTAGGGCTAGGGTTAGCTTTAGGGCTAGTGTTGTGTTAACAGTTAGGATTATGACTAAGACTAAGCTATGATTAAGGTTAAGTGTAGGATTAGGGTGAGGGTTAGGGTTTGGGATAGATTTCGTGTTCATGCTCTTGTTAGGGTTAGGGTTAGGTTTAGGGTTCGGGTTCAGTTTAGGGTTAGGGCTATGGTTGTGGTTATTGTTAGGGTTAGGGCTAGGGTTAGGGTTAGGGTTAGGGTTAAGCCTAAGGCTAGGTTTAGGGTTTGGGCTGGGGTTGGGGTTGGGGTCAGGGTTAGGGTTAGGGTTACGGTTAGGGTTAGGGTTAGGGCTAGGGCTAGGGTTAGGGCAGGTTTAGTGTTATGGCTAGGGTTAGGGTTTGGGTTAGGGCTAGGGCTAGGGCTAGGGCTAGGGCTAGTGTCATGTTTAGGGTTAGGGTTAGTGCTAAGGCTAGGGTTACGGCTAGGGTTAGGTTTAGGGTTAGTGCTACTGCTAGGGTTAGGGTTAGGGTTAGGGTTGGGGTTTGGGTTGGGATTGGGGTTAGGTAAGGGTTAGGGTTAGGGCTAGGACTAGGGTTAGGGTTAGTTTTAGGTTTAGAATTAGGGTTAGGGCTCGGGCTAGGTCTAAAGCTAGGGTTAGGTTTGGGGTTAAGACTAGGGTTAGGGATAGGTCTAGGGTTAACGTTAAGGTTAAGGCTAGAGCTAGGGTTAGGGCTGGGGTTAGGGCTAGGGCTAGGGCTAGGGCTAGTGTCAGGGTTAGGGCTAGGGTTAGGTTTAGGGTTAGGGTTAAAGTTAGGGTTAGGGGTAGGGTTAGGGTTAGGGTTAGGGCTAGCACTAGGGTAGGGCTCTGGTTAGGGTTAGGGTTAGGGATAGGGCTAGGGCTAGGTTTAGTGTTAGGGTTAGGGTTAGGGCTAGGGCCAGGGTCAGGGCTACAATTAGGGTTAGGGTTACCGTTAGGGCTAGGGCTAGGGTTAGCGTTAGGGTTAGGTTTAGGACTAGGGCTAGGGTTAGGTTTAGGATTAGGGTTAGTGTTATGGCTAGGGTTAGGGTTAGGGGTAGGGTTAGTTTTAGGGCTAGTGTTGTATTAACAGTTAGGACTTTCAGGTTTGTGTTCGGGTTAGGATTAGGGTTTGTGTTCCGGTTCATGATAGGGTATGTTTAGTGTTATGGTTCGGGTGTTGGTTAGGGTTAGGGTTAGGGTTAGTGTTCAGGTTCGGTTTTGTGTTAGGGTTAGGGCTAGGGTTAGCTTTAGGTCTAGTGTTAACAGTTAGGACTATGACTAAATTAAGGTTATGGTTAAGGTTAGGTGTAGGATTAGGGTTATGGTTTGGGTTAGGGTTAGGGTTCAGGTTAGGGTTAGGGTTAGGGTTCGGGTTCGGGTTCGGGTTCGGGTTAGGGTTTGGATTCGGATTCAGGTTCGGGTTAGTGTTAGTTTTAAGTTTGGGGTTTAGGTTGAGGTTGGGGTTGGATTGGGGTTGGAGGTAGAGTTAGTGTTGGGGTTGGGTTTTGGTTGGGGTTGGGGTTAGGGTCAGGGTTAGGGTTAGGGCTAGGGCTGGGTTTAGGGTTAGCGTTAGGACTAGGTTTTGGGTTAGGGCTAGGGTTAGGGTTAGGGCTACGGTTAGTGTTAGGGTTACGGTTAGGGCTAGGGCTAGGTTTAGGTTTAGGGATAGGACTAGGCTAGGGTGAGGTTTAGGATTAGTGTTAGTGTTAGGGATAGGGTTAGGGTTAGGGCTAGGGCTAGGGTTAGGGCTAGGGTTAGCTTTAGGGCTAGTGTTGTGTTAACAGTTAGGACTATGACTAAGTCTAAGTATATGTTTAAGTGTAGGTGTAGGACTAGTGTTAGGGTTAGGGTTAGGGTTATGATTAGCGCTAGGGTTATGTTTAGGGTTCGTGTTAGGGCTAGGACTAGGGCTAGGGCTATTGTTAAAGTTAGTATTAGGGTTAGGTTTAGGGTTAGGGCTAGGGTTAGGTTTAAGGTTAGGTTTAGGTTTAGGGCTAGGGTTAGGGTTAGGGTTAGGATTAGGGTTAGGGCTAGGGCTAGGGCTAGGGTTAGGTTTAGGGTTAGGTTTAGGGTTAGGGCTAGGCTTAGGTTTAGGGTTAGGTATAGTGCCTGTGCTAGGGTTAGGTTTAGGGTTAGGGCTAGGGCTAGGGTTAGGGTTAGGGTTAGGCTAGGGTTAGCTTTAGGGCTAGTGTTGTGTTAATTTTTAGGACTATGACTATGTCTAAGGCTAAGGTTAAGGTTTTGTGTAGGATTAGCTTTAGGGTTAGGGTTAGGGTTAGGTTTCGGGTTCGGGTTAGGGTTAGGGTTAGGTTTCAGGTTAGGCTTATCAATAGAGTTAGGGTTCGGGTTCAGATGGGATAGGGTTATGGTTAGGGATCGGGTTCGGTTTCGGGTTAGGGCTAGGTTTGGGTTTAGGGTTAGTGTTAGGGCTATGGTTAGGTTTAGCGTTAGTGTTAGGGCTAGGGCTAGGCTTAGGTTTGAGGTTGGGGTTGGGGTTGAGGTTAGGTTTAGGGTTGGGGTTAGGGTTAGGGCTAGGGCTAGTTGTAGGTTTAGGGTTAAGGTTAGGGTTATGGCTAGGATTAGTGTTAGGTTAGGGTTATGTCTAGGGCTAAGGATAGGGCTAGGGTTAGGGTTAGGGTTAGGGTTAGGGCTAGGGTTAGGGTTAGGGCTAGGGTTAGGGTTAGGGTTAGGGATAGGGCTAGTGTCAGTGTTAGGGTTAGCGTTAAGGCTAGGACTAGGGTTAGTGTTAGGGTTACACTTAGGGTTAGGGTTAGAGTTAGGGTTAGGGTTAGGCTTAGGGCTAAGGCTAGGGCTAGGGTTAGGGTTAGGTTTAGGGTAAGTGCTAGGGCTAGGGATAGGGCTAGGGTTATGGTTAGGGTTAGGGCTCGGGCTAGGACTAGGTCAAGGGTTAGGGTTAGGGTTAGGTTTAGGGCTAGGGTTAGGGTTAGGGTTAGGGTAAGGGCTAGGGTTAGGGTTAGGGTTCAGATTTGGGTTCGGGTTCGAGTTTGGGTTAGGGTTAGGGTTAGTGTTCGGTTTCAGGTTAGTGTTAGTGTTAATTTCTGTGTTTGGGTTGAGGTTGGCGTGGTGTTTGGTTTGGAGGTTGAGTTAGCGTTGGGTTTGGGGTTGGGTTGGGGTTGGGGTTAGGGTCATGGTTAGTGTTAGGGCTATGGCTGGGTTTAGGGTTAGTGTTAGGACTAGGTTTTGGGTTAGGGCTAGGGTTAGGGTTTGGGCTAGTGTTAGTGTTAGGGTTTCAGTTAGGGCTAGAGCTAGGCTTAGGGTTAGGGATAGGACTAGGGCTAGGGTGAGGTTTAGGATTAGGGTTAGTGTTAGGGCTAGGGTTATGGTTAGGGCTAGGGTTAGCTTTAGGGCTAGTGTTGTGTTAACAGTTAGGACTATGACTAAGTCTAAGGATATGATTAAGCGTAGGTGTAGGGCTAGCGTTAGCGTTAGGGTTAGGGTTAGGTTTCGGGTTCGTGATAGGGTTAGGGTTTGGGTTCGGCTTCGGGTTCGGGTGAGGGTTAGGGCTATGCCTAGAGCTAGTGTTAGGGTTGGGTTTGGGGGTGTCGTTGGGGTTGGGTTTAGGTTTATGGTTGGGTTAGGTTTAGGGCTAGGTTTAGGGTTAGTCTTAGGGTTAGGTTTAGGGCTAGTGCTAGGGCTAGTGTTAGGGTTAGGGTTAGTGTTAGGGCTAGGGCTAGGGTTAAGTTTAGTGTTAGGGCTAGGGCTAGGGTTAGAGTTAGGGTTAGGGTTAGGACTTCACTAGGGTTAGGTTTAGGGTTCGCGTTAGGGCTAGGGCTATTGTCAAAGTTAGGATTAGTGTTAGGGCTAGGGCTAGGGCTAGGGTTAGGTTTAGGGTTAGTGTTAGGGCTAGGGTTAGGGTTAGGGTTAGGTCCTGGGCTAGGGTTAGGTTTAGGATTAAGGTTAGTGTTTGGGCTAGGGTAGGGTTAAGTTTAGGTTTAGGTTTAGGGTTAGGGCTAGGGTTAGCTTTAGGGCTAGTGTTGTGTTAACAGTTAGGACTATGACTAAGTAAAAGGCTATGGTTAAGGTTAGGTTTAGGATTAGGGTTAGGATTCGGTTTCGGGTTCGGGTTCAGGTTGGGGTTAGGATTATGGTTAGGGTTAGGATTAGGGCTAGGGTTAGTTTTAGGGTTCAGGTTAGGGCTAGTTCTAAGGCTAGGGATATTGTTAATGTTAGGATTAGTGTTATCGCTAGGGCTAGGTTTAGGGTTAGGGTTAGTGTTAGGGCTAGTGTTAGGGTTAGGGTTCGGGTTAGGCTTATGGTTAGCTCCTGGGCTAGGGTTAGGTTTAGGATTAGGGTTAGTGTGGGGCTAGGGTTAGCCTAGGGCTAGGGTTAGGTTTAGTGTTAGGTTTAGGGCTAGGGTTAGCTTTAGGGCTAGTGTTGTGTTAACAGTTAGGACTATGACTAAGTCTAAGCTATGGTTAAGGTTAAGTGTTGGATTAGGGTGAGGGTTAGTATTTGGGATAGATTTCATGTTTGGGTTCGTGTTAGGGTTAGGGTTAGGTTTAGGGTTCAGGTTCGGATTTGGGTTAGAGCTAGGGTTGTGGTTATTGTTAGGGTTAGGGCTAGGGTTAGGGTTAGGTTTAGGCCTCGGGCTAGTGTTAGGGTTTGGGTTGGGGTTGGTGTTAGGGTTGAGGTTGGGGTTAGGTTTAGGGTTAGGGTTAGTGTTATGTCAAGGGCTAGGGCTACGTTTAGGGTTAGTGTTCGGGTTAGAGCTAGGGCTGGGTCTAGGGTTAATTTTAGGTTTAGGGTTAGGGTCAGTGCTAGAGCTAGGGCAAGGGCTAGTGTTAGGGTTAGGGTTAGGGCTAGGGCCAGTGTCAGGGCTAGGGTTAGGGTTAGGGTTCGGGTTAGGGCTAGGGTTAGGGTTAGGGTTAGGGCTAGGGCCAGTGTCAGGGCTAGGGCTAGGGTTAGGTTTAGGATTAGGATTAGTGTTAGGGCTAGCATTTGGGCTAGGGTTAGTGTTAGGGTTAGGGCTAGGGCTAGGGTTAGGGCTAGGGTTAGAGTTAGGGCTAGGGTTAGAGTTAGGGTTAGGGTTAGAGTTAGGTCTAGGTTTAGGGCTGGTTAGGGTTAGGGTTAGTGCTAAATGTAGGTTTAGAATTAGGGTTAGTGTTAGGGCTAGAGCTAGGGTTAGGGTTAAGGTTATTGCTAGTGCTAGGGCTAGGGCTAGGGCTATTGTTAGGTTTAGGGTTAGTGCTAGGGCTAGGTTTAGGTTTAGGTTTAGGGTTAGTGTGTGGCTAGGGTTAAGGCTAGGGTTAGGGTTAGGGTTAGTGTTAGGGTTAGGGCTAAGGTTAGCTTTAGAGCTAGTGTTGTGTTAACAGTTAAGACTATGACTAAGTCTAAGGCTATGGTTAAGGTTAAGTGTAGGATTAGGGTGAGGTTTAGAGTTTGGGATAAATTTCGTGTTCGGGTTCATGTTAGGGTTAGGGTTAGTTTTAGGGTTCCGGTTCGGGTTTGGGTTAGGGCTAGGGTTATCATTAGGGTTAGGGTTAGGACTTGTGCTAAGGTTAGGGTTGTGGTTGGGGTTGGGGTTAGGTTTAGGGTTATCGTTAGGGTTAGGTCAAGGGCTAGGGCTTGGTTTAGTGTTAGTATTAGAGTTAGAGCTAGGGCTGGGTCGAGGGTTAGGGTTTGGGTTAGGGTTAGGGTTAGGGTTAGTGTTAGGGCTAGGGCTAGGTTTTAGGTTTAGCTTTACGGTTAGGGCTAGGGCTAGGGCTAGGGTTAGTGTTAGTGTTTTAGTTAGGGTTAATTTTAGGGTTAGGGTTAGGTTTACGGTTAGGATAAGGCTAGGGCAAGGGCCAGGCTAGGGTTACGGTTAGGGTTTGTGTTAGGGCTAGCACTAGGGCTTGGGCTAGGGTTAGGGTTAGTGTTAGTGTTAGGTCCAGGGCTAGGTCTAGGGCTATTTTTAGGGTTAGGGTTAGGGTAGGGCTAGGGTTAGGGTTAGGGTTAGTGTTAGGATTAGGTCTAGGGTTATTGTTAGGGTTAGGGTTAGGGTTAGATCTAGGGCCTGCATCAGGGTTAGGGTTAGGGTTAGGGTTTGGGTTAGGGCTAGGGCTAGGGCTAGGGTTAGGGTTAGATTTAGGGTTAGAGCTAGGTTTAGATTTAGGGTTAGGGATAGGGCCTGGGCTAGGGTTAGATTGAGGGTTAGGGTTAGGGCTAGGCCCATTTAGGTTTAGGAATAGGGTTTGTGTTAGGGCTAGGGTTAGGGTTAGGGCAAGGGTTAAGTTTAGGGTCAGTCTAGGGTTTGCTTTAGGACTATGACTATGTCTAAGGCTATGGTTAAGGTTTGGTGGAGGATTAGGATTAGAGTTAGGGTTAGGTTTCAGGTTCGGGTTAGGGTTAAGGTTCGGGTTCGTGTTAGGGTTATGATTAAAGTTAGGGCTCTTGTTCAGGTTGGGTCAGGGCTAGGGTTAGGGTTAGGGTTATGGTTAGGGTTAGGGCTAGGGTTGGGGTTAGCGTTAGTATTAGGGCTAGGGTTAGGGCTAGGGTTAGGGTTAGTGTTAGGGTTAGGGTTAGGGTTAGGGCTAGGGCTAGGTCTAGGCTTAGTGTTGTGGCTGGAGTTGGATTTGAGGTTAGGTTTAGGGTTGGGGATATTGTTAGGTCTACGGCTAGTTGTACGGTTAGTGTTAGGGTTTGGATTATGGCTAGGACTAGGGTTAGGGTTAGGACTAGGGATAGGGCTAGGGTTAGGGTTAGGGCTAGGGTAAGGGTTAGCATTAGGGCTAGGGCTAGGGTTAGTGTTAGGGTTACAGTTAGGGTTAGGGCTAGGGTTAGGGTTAGGTTTAAGCTTAGGACTAAGGCTAGGGCTAGGGCTAGGGTTAGTGTTAGGTTTAGGGTTAGGGCTAGGGCTAGGGTTAGCGCTAGGGTTATGGTTAGGGTTAGGGCTCGGGCTAGAGCTCGGGCTAGGGTTAGGGTTAGGGTTACGACTAGGGTTAGGGTTAGTGTTAGGGTTAGGTTCAGGGTTAGGGCTACATTTAGGGTTAGGGTTAGGGCTAGGGCTAGGGCTAGGGCTAGTGTTATGTTTACGTTTAGGGCTAGGGCTAGGGCTTGTGTTATGTTTAGGGTTAGGGTTAGGGTTACGTTTAGGGTTAGGGTTCGGGTTTGGGTTCCGTTTAGGTTTAGTGTTCAGGTTCAGGTTCAGGTTCATGTTCGGGTTAGGGTTAGGGTTCAAAATGGGTTCAGGTTTTGGTCAGGGTTATGGTTAGGGTAAAGTTTTGGGTTCGGGTAGGTTTAGGGTTTGAGTAGGGTTCGGGTTCGGGTTCGGGTTAGGGTTAGGGCTAGGGTTGGGGTTAGGGTTAGTGTTAGGGCTAGGGTTAGGGCTAGGTTTAGTGTTAGGGTTAGGGTTAGGCCTAGGACTAGGGCTAGGGTTAGGGTTGGGGTTGGGGTTGGGGTTGGGGTTAGGGTTATGTTTAGGGTTAGTTTTAGGGCTAGGAGTAGGGCTAGGGTTAGGTCTATGTTTAGGGGTAGAATTGGGCTTACGGCTACGGCGATTGTTAGGGTTAGGGTTAGGGTTAGGCCTAGTGCTGGTTTAGAGCCAGAGTTAGTGTTAGGGTTAGGGTTAGTGTTAGGGCTAGGGCTAGTGTTAGGTTTAGGGTTCGGGTTAGGGCTAGGGCTAGGGCTAGGGTTAGGACTAGTATTGTGATTACAGCCTGGTTAGCATTAGGGTTAGTGTTAATGTTAGTGTTATGGTTAGTTCTAGTGTTAGGATTAGGGTTAGTGTTAGTGTTAGGGCTGGGTTTAGTGTTAGGCTTAGGGTTAGGTTAGGGTTAGGGTTTGGGCTATGTTTAGGGTTAGTGTTAGTGCTAGCACTAGTGTTAGTGATAAGCTTAGGTCTAGTGTTATGCTAGGGCTAAGTTTAGGGTTTGGTTAGGGTTAGGATTAGGATAAGCGTTAGGTCTCCTGTTAGGTTTAAGGATAGGGTTAAGATTAGGGTTTGTGTTAGGATTAGGGCTAGTGTTAGGTTTCCGTTTATGGCTGGCCTAGTTCTAAGGGTGTCGTTAGGTTTTGGGCTAGGCCTAGGGCTTGGGCTAGGACTAGGTCTAGAGTTATATTTAGAGTAGGGTTATGGTTAGCTTTAGGGCTAGTGTTGTTTTTATGGTTAGGGCTAGGGCTATGCCTAAAGCTATGGTTATGGTTAGGTGTAGGACTAGGACTAGGGCTAGGGTTATGGTTAGGGCTTGGGTTTGGTTTTTTTTAGGCCAAGGTCTAGTGCTAGGGCTAGGTCTATTGCTAGGATTAGGTCTAGGGTTAAGGTTAGGCTTAGGGCTAGTTTCAGAGTTAGGGTTAGGGTTAGAGCTAGGGCTAGTTCTAGGTTTATGGTATGGGTTAGGGTAAGGACTAGAGCTAGGTCTTATATCAGGTTTAGGGTTAGGTTTAGGGTTAGGGTTAGGGTTAGGGTAAGGGCTAGTGTTAGGGTTTGTTAGCACTAGGGCTAATTCTAAGGCTAGGGTTAGGTTTAGGGCCAAGACTAGGACTGCGGCTAGGGCTAGTATTACTGTTACTTTTAGTGCTACGGTTAATGTTAGTGCTAGGACTAGGGTTAGGGTTAGCATTAGGTCTAGTTTTAAAGTTAGGGTTAGAGCTTGGACTAAGTTTAGGGTTAGGACTAGGGCAAGGTCTAGGGTCAGGTTTAAGGTTAAGGCTTGGGTTTGGGTTGGTCTAGGGCTCATGCTAAGTCTAGGGATAGGACAGGGTTAGGGCTAGGGTTAAGGTTTGGGCTAGGGCTAAGACTATTGTTATAGTTAAGACTTGGCCTAGGAGTAGGACTAGGACTAGGGTTAGGACTAGTGCTAGGTCTCAGGCCAGGGTTAGGTTTAGGGCCAAGCCTAGGATATGGGCTTTGACTAGGTTTAGGGTTAGGGTTAAGGCTAGGTCTAGTGTTATAATTACGGCTAGGGTTAGGGATAGGGTTAGTGTTAGGTTTTGGGTTAGGACTAGGGTTAGATTTAGACTACTGTTATGATTACCTCTAGTGCAAGTGTATGGTTAGGGTTAAGGTTAGTGTTAGGGTTTGGTCTAGTTTTAAGATTAGGGCTGGGGTTAGGGTTATGGCTACATTTGTGGCGTACTAATGTACACGGTATCTCACTCAGATACAGAACTCATGTATGCTGTAATCACTACATTCAGGTTACAGAACTCCTGTACGCTCTGTCTCCTGCACTCAGGCTACAGACATTATGCACATTGTGTTAGCCTATCCCCAGGCTACAGAACTCTGAAACAGCTTTGCACTCTACTAGCATACAGAAATCCCGTGAACTGAATCTCTCTACAGCCAGGTCGCAGAACGCCCATAAATTTGTTTCCTACAATCAAGCTACACAAATCCCGCATATTGCGAATGCCTTGTCCCAGGCTACAGAACTCTTCCAAAATGCTTCGTTCCACACCTCAGATACAGAACTCATGTATGCTGTAAATCTCTACACTCAGGTTACAAAATTCTGTAAGCTCTGTCTCCTACACTCATGTGACAGACATTGTGTACATTGTGGATGCCTATTCCCAGGCTACACAATGCTGAAACAGCTTTGCACTCCACTAGCATACAGAACTCCTGTGAAGTGCATCTCTCTACAGCCAGGAAGCAGACCTAGTCCTAAGCATAAACCTAGCCCTAACCCAAGCCCCAGCCCTACCCCTAACCCTAACCCTAGCCCTAGCCCTAGCCATAACGCTAAACCTAACCCCAACCCAAAGCCCAATCCCAACCCCAACCCCAACCCTAATGCTAACCCTAAACCTAGCCCTAAACTTAACCCACGCCCTAACCCTAACACTAGCCCTAGCCCTAATCGTAACCCTAACCCTAAACCTAGCCCTAGCCTTAGCCCTAGCCCTAGCCATAAACTGAACCCTAGCCCTAGCCCTAGCCCTAGCCCTAGCCCTAGCACTCACCCTGATCCTAACCCTAACCCTAGACCTAACCTTAGCCCTAGGCCTAAAGCTAACCCTAATCCTAACCCTAACTCTAGCCCTAGCCCTAACCCTAACGCTAACCATAACCTTAACCCTAGCCTTATCCCTAGCCCTAACCTAAACCCCAACCCCAACCACAACCACAACCCCAACCCAAACCATAACCCTAACCCTAACAGTAGCCCTATTCCTAGCCCTAGCCCTAGCCGTAACCCTAGCCCTAGCCCTAACTCTAGTTCTAGCCCTAGCCCTAGCCCTAGCCCTAGACCTAGCCCTAAACTTAGCACTACCCAAGCCATAGCCCTAGCCCTAACCCTAACACTAACTCTAACCCTAACCCTAGCCATTGACCAAACCCTAAACCTAGCCCTAGCCCTAGCTCTAGCAATAACCCTAACCCTAACCCTACCTCTAGCCCTAGCCATAGACCTAGCCCTAACCCTAACTCTAACCCTAACCCCAAAATTAAACCTAACCCTATCCCTAGCCCTAACCCTACCCCTAACAATAAGCCTAGCCCTAGACCTAGCCCTAGCCCTAGGCATAACCCTAGCCCTAACGCTAACCCTAACCATAACCCTAGCCCTAGCCCTAACTCTAGCCCTAGCCCTAGCCCTAGCCCTAGCCATAAACCTAGCCATACCCTAGCCCTAGCCTTAGCCCTAACCCTAACACTAACTCTAACGCTAACCCTAGGCATAGCCCTAACCCTAAAGCTTGGCCTAGCCCTAGCTCTAGCCCTAACCCTAACCCTAACCCTAACACTAGCAGTAGCCCTAGCCCTAGCCCTAGGGTTAGGTTTAGGGTTAGGGTTATGCCTAGGTCTAGGGCTAGAGCTAGGGCTAGGGTTAGGTAGGGTTAGCGTTAAGTGTAGTTCAAGGTTTAGGATTCGGGCTATTCCTAGGGTTAGGGTAGGGCTAGGGCTAGGGTTAGGGTTAGGGTTAAGGTTAGGGTTAGGGTTAGGGTTAGGGTTATTGCTAGGGCTAGGGCTAGGGCTAGGATTAGGGTTAGGGTTAGGATTAGGGCTAGTGCTAGGGATAAGAATAAGTTGTGGGTTAGGGCGGGATTTTTGTAGCCTGTGTATAGGAAACGCAGCTTATGGTCGTTCTGCGTACTTGCTGTAGGGAGATGCAGTTCACAGGACTTCTGTATGCTAGTGGAGTGCAAAGCTGTTTCAGAGTTCTGTAGCCTGGGAATACACTTACACAATGTGCGCAATGTCTGTAGCCTGCGTGTAGGAGAGAGAGCGTACAGGAGTTCTGTAACCTGAGTGTGGTGAGATCCAGGGTACATGAGTTCTGTATCGGAGGTGTGGAACGAAGCAGTTTGGAAGAGTTCTGTAGCCTGTGAGTAGGCATTCACAATATGCAGAATTTATGTCGCTGGACTCTAAGAAAAGCAGCTTATCGGTCTTCTGCATAGCTGCTGCAGAGACACGCTGTTCACGGAAGTTCTCTATGCTAGAGGAGTATATAGCTGTTGCAGCGTTCTGTAGCCTGGGAATACGCTTACACAATGTGCAGAAACTTGGTAGCCTGAGTGTTTGAGACAGAGCATACAGTTCTTTAACTTGAGTGTAGTGAGGTGCAGCGTACATGATTCTGTATCGGACGTGTGGAACGAAGCAGTTTGGAAGTGTTCTGTAGCCTGGGAGTAGGCATTCGCAATATGCGGGATTTATGTAGCCTGTCTATAGGAAACGCAACTTATGGGCGTTCTGCGACCTGGCTGTAGGGAGATGCAGTACATGGGAGCTATGTATGCTAGTGAAGTGCAAACCTGTTTCAGCGGTCTGTAGCCTGGGAATAGGCTGACACAATGTGCGCAAAGTCGGTAGCCTGAGTGGAGGAGAAAGAGCTTACAGGAGCTCTGTAACCTGAGTATAGTGAGATGCAGCTTCCATGAGTTCTGTATCGGAAGTGTGGAACGAAGCAGTTTGGAAGAGTTCTGTAGCCTGGGAATAGGCATTGGCCATATGCGGGATTTTTGTAGCCTGTGTATAGGAAACGCAGCTTATGGGCGTTATGGATCCTGGCTTTAGAGAGATGCAGTTCACAGGACTTCTGTATGCTAGTGGAGTGCAAAGCTGCTTCAGAGTTCTGTAGCCTGGGAATAGGCTTACCAAATGTGCGTAATGTCTGTATCCTGAGTGTAGGAGAAAGAGCGTACAGGAGATCTGTAACCTGAGTGTAGAGATTTACAGCATACATGAGTTCTGTATCGGACATGTGGAACGAAGCTGTTTGGAAGTGTTCTGTAGCCTGGGAGTAGGCATTCGCAATATGCGGGATTTGTGTATCCTGATTGTAGGAAATGCAGCTTATGGATGGTGTGCCTCCTGGCTTTAGAGAGATGCAGTTCACCACTTTCTTTATGCTAGTGGAGTACAAAGCTGTTTCAGTGGTCTGAACCCTGGGAATAGGCTGACACAATGTGCGCAAAGTCGGTAGCCTGAGTGGAGGAGAAAGAGCTTACAGGAGCTCTGTAACCTGAGTATAGTGAGATGCAGCATGCATGAGTTCTGTATTGAAGTTGTGGAACGAAGCAGTTAGGAAGTGTTCAGTAGCCTGGGAGTAGGTATTCGCAATATGGGGGATTTGTGTGTCCTGACTGTAGGAAACGCAGCTTATGGGCGGTCTGCATCCTGGCAGTAGAGAGATGCAGTTCACGGGACTTCTGTATGCTAGTGGAGTGCAAAGCTGTTTCAGAGTTCTATAGCCTGGGAATAGGCTTACCAAATGTGCGTAATGTCTGTATCCTGAGTGTAGGAGAAAGAGCATACAGGAGTTCTGTAACCTGAGTGTAGAGATTTACAACATTCATGAGTTCTGTATCGGACGTGTGGATGTAAGCCTGGGAATGGGCTTACATAGTGTGCGCAATGTCTATAGCCTGAGTGTAGGAGAGAGAGCTTACAGGACATCTGTAAACTGAGTGTAGTGAGATGCAGCGTACATGTGTTCTGTATTGGAGGTGTGGAACAAAGCCGTTTGGAAGAGTTCTGTAGCCTGGGAGTAGGCATTCGCAATATGCTGGATTTATGTAGCCTGTCTATAGGAAACACACCTTATGGGTGTTCTGCGACCAGGCTCTAGAGAGATGCAGTTCACCAGTTTCTTTATGCTAGTGGAGTACAAAGCTGTTACAGCGGTCGGTAGCCTAGGAATAAGCTGACACAATGTGCGGAAAGTCGGTAGCCTGAGTGGAGGAGAAAGAGCTTACAGGAGCTCTGTAACCTGAGTATAGTGAGATGCAGCATGGATGAGTTCTGTATTGGAGTTGTGGAACGAAGCAGTTAGGAAGTGTTCATTAACCTGGGAGTAGGTATTCGCAATATGGGGGATTTGTGTGTCATGATTGTAGGGTTAGGGTTAGAGTTAAGGCTAGGTCTAGGTCTAGGTTTATGTTTAGGTTTAGGTTTAAGTTTAGGTTTAGTGTTAGGGCTAGGGTTAGAGTTAGGTATAGGTTAAGGTTAGGGTTCGGGCTATTGTTAGGGTTAGGGTTAGGGCTAGCGTTAGGGCTAGGGCTAGGTTTATGGCTAGGGTTAGGTTAGTGCTAGGGCTAGAGTTAGGGTTAGGTTTATGGCTAGGGCTAGGGTTAGTGTTAGGGTTAGGTCTAGATCTAGGTTAGATCTAGGGTTTGGGTTTGGGCTAGGATTAGGGTTAGGTCTAGGGCTAGGGCTAGTGTTAGAGTTAGGTTTAGTGTTAGTGTTAGGGTTAGGGCTACGGTTAGGGTTAGGGTTAGGGTAGGTTAGGCATAGGGCTAGGGTTAGTTAGGGTTAGGGCTAGGTCTAGTGCTAGGGTTAGGGTTAGGGTTAGGGCTAGGGTTATGGTTATGTTTAGGATTAGGGTTATAGTTAGTGTTAGTGTTAGTGTTAGTGCTAGGGCAGGGTCAGAGCTAGGGTTAGGGTTAGGGTTCGGGTTATGTTTAGGATTACGGTTAGGGCTAGGGCTAGGGCTATGGCTAGTGTTAGGGTTAGGATTATAGCTAAGGCTAGGAAAAGGGCTAGGGTTAGTGTTAGGGTTAGGTCTAGGGTTAGAGTTAGGGCTATGGCTAGGGCTATGGTTAGGGTTAGCATTAGAGTTATGGTTAGGGCTAGGGTTAGGGCTAGAATTAGGGTTAGGGTTAGGGCTAGGTCTAGGGTTAGGGTTAGGGTTAGGGCTAGGGCTATGGCTATGGCTAGGGCTAGGGCTAGGGCTAGGGTTAGGGTTAGTGTTAGCATTAGAGTTATGGTTAGGGCTAGGGCTAGGGTTAAGGCTAGGGCTAGGGCTGGACTAGGGCTAGAGTTAGGGTTATGGTTAGGGCTAGGGCTGGGGTTAGGGTGAGGGTTAAGGCTAGGGCTAGGGTTAGTGCTGGGGTTAGGGTTAGTTCTATGGTAAGGGTTAGGTCTAGGGTTAGTGTTAAGTTTAGGTTTAGGGTTAGTGTTAGGGCTAGGGCTAGGGCTAGTGTTAGGGTTAGGCTGAGGTTTAGAGTTATGATTAGGGCAAGGGTTAGGTCTAGGGTTTGGGTTATGGTTAGGGCCAAGTCTAGGGTTAGGTTTAGGGTTAGGGCTAGGGCTATGTCTAGGGCTAGATTTAGGTTCAGTGTTAGGGATAGGGCTAATGTTAGGGCTAGGGTTAGGCTTAGGGTTAGGTCTAGGGCTCGGGCTAGGGTTACTGTTAGGGTTAGGACTAGGGCTAGGTTAGATCTAGGGTTTGGGTTTGGGCTGGGGTTAGGGTTAGGTCGAGGGCTAGGGCTAAGTTTAGGATTAGGTTTAGTGTTAGGTTTAGGGCCAGGGCTAGGGTTAGGGATAGGGTTGGGGTTAGGGTTAGGGCTAGGGTAGAGTTAGGGCTAGGGCTAGTGTTATGGCTAGGACTAGGGCTGGGCTAGGGCTACAGTTAGGGTTAGGGATAGGGTTAGGGCTAGGGTTGGGGTTAGGGTTAGGGTTAGGGTTAGGGTTAAGGCTGGGCTAGGGCTACAGTTAGGGTTAGGGTTAGGGTAGGGTTAGGGCTAGGGCTAGGGTTAGGGCTATGGCTAGGTTTATGGCTAGGGCTAGGACTAAGCCTAGGGTTAGGGTTAGGGTTAGGATTAGCGCAAGGTTTAGGTTTAGGGTTAGGGTTAGGGTTAGGGTTAGGGTAAGGGTTAGGGTTAGGGCTAGGCCTAGGGCTATGTTTAGGGTTATGGCTAGGGCTTGGGTCAAGGCTATGGCTAGGGCTTGGCTAGGGCTAGGGTTAGGGTTAGGGTTAGGTCTAGGGCTGGGGTTAGGGTTGGGTGAGGGCTAGGGCTAGAGTTTGGGCTGGGGTTAGGGTTAGGGCTAGGGTTAGGTTTAGGGTTTTTAACTGTAGGTCTAGGGCTAAGTTAGTGCTGGGGTTAGGGTTAAGGCTAGGGCTGGTGTTAGGGTTAGGGTTAGGGCTAGGGCTAGGGTTAGGGCTGGTGTTAGTGTTAGGGCTAGTGTTAGGGTTAGGGTTAGGGTTAGGGATAGGGTTAGGTCTAGAGCCTGGGCTAGGTTTAGGGTTAGGGTTAGGGTTAGGGTTAGGGTTAGGGTTAGGGTTAGGGCTAGGGTTACGGCTAGCGTTAGGGTTAGGGTTCGGGTTAGAGTTTGGGCTAAGCCTAGGGCTAGGGTTATGGTTAGGGTTAGGTCTAGAATTATGGTTATGGTTAGGGTTAGGGTTATGGTAAGTGTTAGGGTTAGTGCTAGGGCCAGGGTCATGGTTAGGGTTAGGGTTAGGGTTAGGGTTCGGGTTTGGGCCAGGGCTAGGGCTAGGGCTAGGGCTAGGGCTAGTGTTATGGTTAGGATTACGGTAAGGGCTAGGGCTAGGGCTAGAATTAGGGTTAGGGTTAGTGTTAGGGCTAGAGCTAGGGCTAGGGTTAGTGTAAGTGTTTGGGTTAGGGTTAGGACTAGTGCTAGTGCTATGGCTAGGTTTAGGTTTAGGGTTAGGGCTAGGGCTAGGGATAGGTTTAGGGTTATGGTTAGGGTTAGAGTTTTTACTATGGTTAGGTTTAGAGCTAGGACTAGGGTTAGGGATAGTGTTTGGTTTAGGGCTAGTTCTGTTGCCAGGGTTAGGGTTAGGATTAGGGCTTGGGCTAGGGCTAGGGCTAGGGTTATTGTTAGGGTTTGGGTTAGGGTTAGGGCTAGGGCTAGGGCTAGGGCTAGGGCTAGCGCTAGGTTAGGTTTAGGGCTAGGGGTAGGGTTAGGGTTAGGGTTAGGGCTAGGGCTAGGGTTAGGGTTAGGGCTAGTGCTAGGGTTATGTTTAGGGCTAGGGATAGTGTTAGGGTTAGTGCCAGGGGTTGGATTTAGGATTAGGGTTAGGGCCAGGGCTAGGGTTAGGTTTAGGGCTAGGGCTAGGGTTAGAGTTAGGGCTAGGGTTAGGGTTAGGGTTAAGGCTAGGGCTAGGGTTAGGGTTAGGGTTAGGGTTAGATTTAGGGCTAGGGCTAGGGTTAGGGTTAGGGCTAGGGTTAGTGTTAAGGTTATGTTTAAGGTTAGGGTTAGGGCTGGGGCTAGGGCTAAGGCTAGGGCTAGTTTTAGTATAAGTGGTAGGACTATGGCTAGGGTTAGTGTTTGGGTTACGACTAGTACTAGGGCTATGTTTAGGGTTAGGTTTAGGGCTAGGTCTAGGGCTACGGTTAGGTCTAGGGTTAGGGTTAGGTTTAGGGCTAGGGTTAGGGTTAGGTTTAGAGGTTGGGCTAGGGTTAGCGCTACGGTTAGATGTAGGGTTTTGAGCTAGGGCTAGTGTTAGAGCTAGGGTTAGGGTTAGGGCTAGGGTTAGGGCTAGGGTTAGGGTAGGATTAGGGTTAGGGCTAGGGCTTGTGTTAGGGTTAGGTTTAGGGCTATGGCTAGGGCTAGGATTAGATTTAGGATTAGGGTTAGGGTTAGGACTTGTGCTATTGCTAGGTCTAGGGCTAGGATTAGTGTTAGGGTTTGAGTTATGGCTCGGGCTATGATTAGGGTTAGGGCTAGGGTTACAGTTAGGGTTAGTGTAGGCCTGGGCTAGGTTTAGGGCTACGGCTCGGGCTAGGGTTAGGGTTCGGGTTTGATTTAGGGCTAGGGCTAAGGCTAGGGTTAGGGTTAGCGTTAGAGTTAAGGCTAGGAGTAGGTTTAGGTTTAGGATAAGGTTATTTTGATAGTGCTAGGGTTAGAGTTCGGGCTAAGGTTAGTGTTAGGTTTCCGGCTATGATTAGGTTTATGGTTAGGGTTAGAGCTAGGGTTATGGCTAGGGCTATTGTTATGGCTAATGCTAGGGCTAGATCTAGTGCTAGAGTTAGGGTTAGGTTTAGGGCTAGGGCTAGTGTTAGTGTCACTGTTAGGGCTCGGTCTAGGGTTACGTCTAGGTTTAGGGTTTGGGCTAGGGTTAGGGTTAGGTCGAGGGCTAGGGCTAGTGTTAGGGTTATGTTTAGTGTTTGGTTTGGGGCTAGGGCTAGGGTTTGGGTTAGGGTTAGGGTTAGGTTTAGGGTTAGTGTTCGGTTTTGGGCTAGGGTTAGGTTTAGGGCTAGGACTAGGGTTATGGCTAGGGCTAGGGCTGGGCTAGGGCTAGAGTTAGGGTTAAGGTTAGGGCTAGGGCTAGGGTTAGGGTAAGGGTAAGGTTTAGGGCTAGGGCTAGGTTTAGGGCTGGGGTTAGGGGTAGAGCTAGGGTTAGGGTTTGGTCTAGGGCTAGGGTTAGTTTTAAGGTTAGGTTTAGGGTTAGAGTTAGGGCTAGCGCTAGGGCTAGTGTTAGGTTTAGGGTGAGGGTTAGGGTTATGGTTAGGGCTAGGGCTAGGGCTAGGTTTAGGGTTAGTGTTAGGACTAGGTCTAGGGTTAGGTTTAGTGTTAGGGCTAGGGCTAGGTCTAGGGCTAGGGCTAGGGTTAAGATTAGGTTTAGGGTTAGGGCTAGGGCTAGTGTTAGGTCTATGGTTAGTGTTAGGGTTAGGGCTAGGGCTAGGTTTAGCGTTAGGTTTAGGGTTCGTGTTAGAGCTAGGGATAGGGTTAGGGTTAGGGTTAGGGTTAGGGTTAGGGCTAGGGCTAGGGCTAGGGTTTGTGTTATGTTTTGAATTAGGGCTAGGGCTTTGGATAGCGCTAGTGTTAGGGTTAATTTTAGGGCTAGGGGTAGGCTAAGGGTTAGGGTTGGGTTTAGGGTTTGGGTTTTGGCTAGGGTTAGGTTTAGGGCTAGGGCTAGGGTTACGGTTAGCGTTACGTTTAGGGCTTGGTCTATGGCTAGGGTTATGGTTAGGGTGACGGTTAGGGCTTGGGCTAGGGCTAGGGCTAGGGTTGGTGTTAGGTTTTGGGTTAGGTCTAGGGCTACGACTAGGGCTAGGTTTAGGTTTAGGGATAGGGCTAGGGTTAGGGTGAGGACTAGGCCTAGGGCTAGGTGTAGTGTTATGGTTTGGGCTAGGGTTAGGACTAGGGTTAGGGTTAGCATTAGGTTTAGGCCTGGTCTATATCTAGGGTTATTGTTAGGGTTAGGTTTGGGCAAGGGCTAGGGCTAGGGTTAGTGTTAGGGTTAGTGTTAGGGCAAGGGCTAGGGCTATGGATGGGGCTAGGTCTAGGTCTAGGGTTAGGGTTAGGGTTAGGTCTAGGGCTAGGTCTAGAGTTAGGGTTAGGCTTAGGGCTAGGGCTAGTGTTAGGGTTATGGTCAGGGCTAGGGCTAGGGTTACAGCTAGGGTTATGGTTAGGGCTAGGGTTACAGCTAGGTTTATGGTTAGGGCTAGGGTTAGGGTCAGGTTTAAAGTTAGGTTTATGGCTAGGTCTAGGGTTGGGGTTAGGATTAGGGCTAGGACTAGGGCTAGGGTTAGGTTTTGGTTTAGGCCTCGGGCTAGGGCTAGTGCTAGGTTTAGGGTTAGGGCTAGGACTAGGGTTAGGGCTAGGGTCAAGTTTAGGTTTAGGGCAGGGTTCGGCCTGGGGAAGGGTTTGGGCTAGGGCTAGGGTGTATGGCTAGTGCAAGGATTAGGGCTAGGGCTAGAGTTAGGGGTAGGTGTAGGGCTAGTTTTCGGTTTAGGGTTAGGGTAAGGGTTAGGGTTAGGGCTAGGTTTAGGTATAGGTTTAGGGCTAAGTCTAGGGCTAGGGCTAGTTCTAGTGTCAGGGTTAGGCTAGAGCTAGGTTAGGGTTAAATTTATGGTTAGGGTTAGGGCTAAGGTTAGGGTTAGGGTTAGGTTTATGTATAGGGCTAGGGGTAGGGCTAGGGCTAGGGCTAGGGCTAGGGCAAGGATTAGTGCTAGGGCTAGGTCTAGGGTTAGGGTTTGGTTTTGGGCTAGGGCTAGGGTTAGGGTTAGGGTTAGGGTAGGCCTAGGGCTAGGGCTAGGGCTAGGGTTAGGGTTAGGGTTAGGGCTAGGGGTAGGGTTATGGTTAGGTTTTGTGCTAGGGCTAGTGTTAGGTTTGGGGTTAGGGCTAGGGCTAGGGTTAGGGTTAGGGTTAGCGTTAGGACTAGGGCTAGTTTTAGGTTTAGGATTAGGTTTAGTGTTAGGGCTAGGGTTAGAGTTTGGGCTAGGGTTATGTCTAGGGCTATGGTTAGGATTCGGGCTAGGGTTAGGGTTAGGATTAGGGCTAGGGCTGAGGTTAGGGTTAGGTTTAGGGCTAGGGTTAGTGTTAGGGCTGGAGTTAGGGTTAGGGCTAGGGTTACGGTTAGGTCTAGTGCTAGGGTTAGTGTGAAGTAGGGTTAGGCTTAGGTTTAGGGCTAGGTCTAGGGTTAGGGTTAGGGTTAGGTTAGGGTTATGCTTAGGGCTAGGGTTAGGTCTAGGGTTAGGGTTAGGGTTCAGGCTATTGTTAGGTTTAGGGTTAGGGTTAGGTTTAGGTCTAGGGCTAGGCTTATGGTTAGGGTTAGGATTAGGGCTAGGGCTAGAGTTAGGGTTAGGGTTAGGTCTACCGCTAGGGCAATTCTTAGTGTTAGCGTTAGGTTTAGGGTTAGAGTTTGGGCTATGTCTAGGGCTAGGGTGAGTGTTAGGTTTTGGGTTAGGGCTAGGGTAGTGTTCGGTCTAGGGCTAGGGTTAGGGATAGGGCTGGGGCTAGGGTTAGGGTTAGGTTAGGGTGTTGTCTAGGGATAGGGTTATGGCTAGGCCTAGGGCTAGGGTTAGGGTTAGCATTATAGTTAGGGCTAGGGCTAGGTTTAGGTTTAGGATTAGGTTCAGTGTTAGGGCTAGGGTTAGAGGTAGGGCTAGGTTTAGGGCTAGTGCTATGGTTAGGGTTAGTGCTTGTGTTAGAATTAGGGTTAGGGCTAGTGCTAGGGTTAGGGTTAGTGTTAGGGCTTGGTTTAGGGTTAGGCCTGGGGATAGGGTTAGGGTTAGGTCTAGGGCTAGGGTTAGTGTTAAGGTTAGGTTAGAGGGTAGTGTTAGGACTAGGGCTATGGCTAGTGTTATGGTTATGTTTAGCATTAAGGTTAGGGTTATGGTTAGGGCTATGGTTAGGGCTAGGGTTAGGGTTGGGCTTGGGCTAGGTCTAGGGTTAGGATTAGGGTTAGGGCTAGGGCTAGGGCTAGGGCTAGATTTAGGGTTAGGGTTAGGGCTAGGACTGTGGTTAGAGTTAGGGCAGGGCTACGGCTAGGGCTATGGTTTTGGTTAGTGTTAGGTTTAGGGCTACGTCTATGGCTAGGGTTAGGGGTAGATTTAGGGCTAGGGCTAGGCCTATGGTTAGTGTTAGGGTTTGGGTTAGGGTAGGGCTAGGGATAGGGCTAGGGCAAGGATTAGGTTTAGAGTTAGGGATAGGGCTATGGTTACAGCTAGGGTTAGGGTTAGGTCTAGGTCTAGGACTAGGTCTAGGGTTAGGGTTAACGTTAGGACTAGGGCTAGGGCTAGGGTAGGTGTTAGGGTTTGGTTTCGGGCTAGGGCTACGGTTAGGGCTAGGCTTAGGTTTAGGGTTAGGGCTAGTGTTAGGGTTAGGGCTAGGGCTAGTGCTAGGGCTAGGTCTAGGATTAGGGTTAAGGTTAGGGATAGGACTAGGGTTACGGGTAGGGTTATGGTTAGGGCTAGGTGTAGGGCTAGAGCTAGGATTAGGGTTAAGGTTAGTGCTACGGCTTGGGTTAGGGTGAGTGTTAGGGTTAGGCTTATGTCTAGGTTTGGGGTTAGGGCTAGGGCAAGCGTTAGGGTTTGGGCTAGGGCTAGGGTTAGGGTTAGGGTTAAGGTTAGGGCTAGGGGTAGGTTTAGGGTTAGGGTTAGTGCTAGGGCTAGGGTTAGCTTTGGGGTTAGGGCCAGGGCTAGTGTTAGGGTTAGGGTTAGCATTAAGACTAGGGCTAGTTTTAGGTTTAGGATTAGGTTTAGTGTTAGGGCTAGGGTTAGAGTTAGGGCTAGGGTTGTGTCTAGAACTATGGTTAGGATTTGGGCTAGGGTTACGGTAGGGCAAGGGCTAGGGTTAGTGTTAGGGTTTGGGTTAGGGTAGGGGTTGGGCTAGGGCTAGGGTTAGGGTTAAGGATAGGGCTAGGGCTAGAGAAGGGTTAGGATTGTTGTTAGGGTTAGGGTTATGGCTAGGGTTAGGGTTGTGCTAGGGCTTGTGTTAGGGTTAGCGTTTGGTTTACTGCTAGGTCTGGCCTGGGTTATGTTTAGTGTTAGGGTTAGGGCTTGGGCTTGCCTAGGGCTAGAGTTGGTGTTACGTTTTGGGTTAGGGCTAGGGCTAGGATTAGGGTTAGTGTTAGGCCTAGGGCTAGGTTTATGGCTGGGGTGTGTTAGGGCTAGGGTTAGGTTTAGGGCTACTGCTAGGGCTAGTGCTAGGGTTAGGGTCAGGTTTAGGGAAGGGTTAGGGCTAGGGCTAGGTTTATGGCTAGGGCTAGGGCTAGAGTTAGGGTTATGGTTAGGGCAAGATCTAGGGTTAGGGTTAAGTTTAGGGTCAGGGCTAGTGTTAGGTCTAGGTTTAGGGTTTGGATTACGGTTTGGGTTAGGGCTAGGATTATGGTTAGTGTTAGGTTTAGGGATAGGTCTAGGGCTAGGGCTCGGGTTAGGGTTAGGGTTAGGTCTAAAGCTAGGGTTAGGTTAGGGTTAGGGTTAGGTCTAAAGCTAGGGTTAGGTTAGGGTTAGGTTTAGGTCTAGGGCTAGGGCTAGGGCTAAGGCTTGGGCTAGGGCTAAGGCTAGGGCTAGGGCTAGGATTAGTGCTAGGACTATGGCTAGGGTTAGGGTTTGGTTAGGACTAGGGCTAGGGCTAGTGTTAGCGTTAGGGTTAGGGCTAGGTTTAGGGTTAGCTCTAGGGTTAGGTTTAGGGTTAGGTCTAGGGCTAGGTTTAGGGTTCGTGTTAAGGCTAGGGCTAGTGTTAGGGCTAGGGTCAGTGTTAGGCTAAGGGCTAGGTCTAGGGTTAGGGCTAGGTTTAGGGTTAGGGCTAGGGCTAGGGTTAGGGTAGGGTTAGGTTGAGGGCTAGGGTTAGGGTTAGGTTTAGGGCTATGGCTAGGACTAGGATTATTATTAGAGTTAGGGTTAGGACTTGGGCTAAGGCTAGGGCTAGGGCTAGGGTTAGTGTTAGGGTTTGGGTTATGGCTAGGGCTACGGGTAGGGTTAGTGCCAGGGTTAGGACTAGGTTTAGGGTTAGGGCTAGGTTTAGGCTTAGGGTTAGGGCTAGGGCTAGGGATATGATTAGGGTTAGAATTAGGGCTAAGGCTAGTGTTAGGGTTAGGGTTAGCATTAGGATTATGTCTAGTTTTAGGATTAGGATTAGGTTTAGTGTTAGCGCTAGGGTTAGAGTTAGAGCTAGGGTTAGGTCTAGGGCTATAGTTAGGGATAGGGCTAGTGTTAGGATTAGGGTTATTGCTAGGGCTGGGGTTATGGTTAGCATTAGTTCTAGGGCTAGGGTTAGGGCTGGGGTTAGGGTTAGGTCTAGGGTTATGGTTAGGTCTAGGGCTAGGATTAGTGTTAAGTAGGGTTAGGGTTAGGTTTAGGGCTAGGATTAGGGCTAGTGTTAGGTTTAGAGTTAGGGTTAGGGTTATGCTTAGGGCTAGGGTTTGGGCTAGGGTTATGGTTAGGGTTAGGGCTAGTTCTAGGGTTAGAGTTAGGTTTAGGGCTAGGGCTAGGTCTAGGGCTAAGGCTAGGGTTAGTTTTAGGGTTATGGCTAGGGCTGGAGATAAGGCTAGGGTTAGGGCTAGGCCTAGGGCTATGGTTAGGGTTAGCGTTAGGTTTAGGGCTAGGTCTATGGCTAGGGTTAGGGTTATGGTTAGGGTTAGGGCTAGTGCTAGGGCTATGGTTAGGGTTAGCGTTAGGTTTAGGGCTAGTGTTAGGGTTAGCGTTAGAGTTAGGACTAGGGCTAGGTTTAGGATTTGGTTTAGTGTTAGGACTAGGGTTAGAGGTAGGGCTAGGGCGGCCGTTCGGGCTAGGGCTAGTATTAGGGAAGGGCTAGGGCTATCCTTACGGTTAGGGCTAGGGTTAGAGTTAGGGTTAGGGCTAGTTCTAGGGTTAGCGTTATTGCTAGGGCTAGGGCTAGAGTTAGGGCTGGGGTTAGGGTTAGGTCTAGGGTTACGATTAGGTCTAGGGCTAGGGTAAGTGTTAAGGTTAGGTTTAGTAGGGTTAGGACTAGGGCTAGGGCTAGTGTTAGTGTTAGGTTTA
>CM027390.1:124746708-124800714 GCA_015711505.1 Sylvilagus bachmani | reverse complement strand
GTCTAGGGTTAGGGTTAGGGTTAGGGCTAGGGCTAGGGCTAGGCTTAGGGTTAGGGCTAGGGCTAGGGCTAGGGTTAGGGTTAGGGATAGGGCTTGGGCTGGACATAGGGTTAGTGTGTGGGTTACGGTTAGGGCTAGGGCTATAGTTAGGCTTAGTGTTAGTTTTAGGGCTAGGTCTATGTCTAGGGTTAGGGTTAGTGTTAGGGCTAGGGCTAGGGCTAGGGCTAGGGTTCGGGTTCGGGTTAGGGTTAGGGTTATGGCTAGGTTTAGGTTTAGGGCTACGGCAAGGATTAGGATTAGGCTAGTGTTAGGGTTAGGGTTAGCATTATGTTTAGGGATAGGTCTCTGGCTAGGGTTAGTGTCAGGGTTAGCATTAGGGCTACGGTTAGTTTAGGGTTAGGGTTATGTTTAGAGTTATGGCTAGGGTTAGGGTTAGGGTTATGGCTAGGGCTAGGGTTAGCGTTAGGGCTAGGGCTAGGGTTAGTGTTAGGACTGGTGCTACTGTTAGGGTTAAGGTTAGGTCTAGGGATAGGGTTAGTGGTAAGTAGGGTTAGCGTTAGAGTTAGGGCTAGGTCTAGGTTTAGGTTTAGGATTAGGTTTAGTGTTAGGGCTAGGGTTAGAGTTAGGGCTAGGTTTAGGGTTAGGGTTAGGGCTAGGTCTAATGTTAGGGTTAGGGTGAGTACTAAGGCTAAGGTTAGTGCTGCGGTTAGGGTTAGGGCTAGGGTTAGGTTTAGGTCTAGGGCTACGGTTAGTGTTAAGGTGGTTTAGAGGTATTGTTATAACTAGGGCTAGGGCTAGTGTTAGGGTTTGCGTTAGCATTATGGTTAGGGTTTTGGTTAGGGCTAGGGTTAGTGCTAGTGTTAGGGTTAGGGCTAGGGCTAGGCCTAGGGCTATGGTTAGGGTTAGGGTTAGGGCTAGGGCTAGGCCTAGGGCTAGGGCTAGGGTTAGGGCTAGGGCTGGGGTTAGTGTTAGGGTTAGGGCTAGGGCTAGGGCTATAGTTAGGGTTAGTATTAGGTTTAGGGCTAGGTCTATGGCTAGGGTTAGGGTAGGGTTAGGGCTAGGGCTAGGGCTAGGGTTATGGTTAGGGTTAGGATTTGGATTATGGCTATGTTTAGGGTTAGGGCTACCTCTAGGGTTAGGTTTAGGGCTAGGGCTAGGGTTAGGGTTAGCATTAGGTTTAGGGCTAGGTCTATGGCTAGGGTTAGTGTTAGGGTTAGCATTAGGGCTAAGGTTAGGTTTAGGGTTAGGGTTACGTTTAGAGTTATGGCTAGGGTTAGGGTTAGGTTTATGGCTAGGGCTAGGGTTATGTTAGGGCTAGGGCTAGGGTTAGTGTTAGGGCTGGGGCAAGTTTAGGGTTAGGGTTAGGGTTAGGTCTCGGGATAGGATTAGTGCTATGTAGGGTTAGCGTTAGAGTTAGGGCTAGGTCTACGTTTAGGTTTAGGATTAGGTTTAGTGTTAGGGTTAGGGTTAGAGTTACGGTTAGGGTTAGGGTTAGCGTTAGGTTTACGGCTAGGTCTATTGCTAGGGTTAGGGTTAGGGTTAGGTCTTGGGCTAGGGCTAGGGCTAGGGTTAGTGTTAGGGTTTGGGTTAGGGCTAGGGCTTGGGCTAGGGCTAGTGCTAGGGCTAGGATTAGGGTTAGGGTTAGGGTTAGGGTTAGGTCTAGGGCTAGGGCTAGACCTAAGTTTATGGTTAAGCCTAGGGCTAGGGTTAGGGTTATGGTCTTGGCTAGGGCTAGGTATAGGGCTAGGGTTATGATTAGGGCTAGGGTTATTGTTAGGTCTAGGGCTAGGGCTAGTGTTATTGTTAGGTTTATTGTTAGGTTTAGGGCTAGGAATAGAGTTAGCGCTATTGTTAGGGCTAGGACTAGGGCTAGGGTTAGGTTTAGGTTTAGGGCTCGGGCTAGGGCTAGGGCTAGGGCTAGGGTTAGGACTAGGGCTAAGGCTAGGGCTAGAGTTAGGGTTAGGGTTAGGTTTATGGTAGGGTTAGAGCTAGGGCTAGGTTTGGGCTAGGGCTAGGGTTATGGCTAGGGCTAGGACTAGGCTTAAGGCTAGAATTAGGGTTAGGGTTAGGGCTAGGTTTAGGGGTAGGGTTAGGGTAAGGGTTAGGGTTAGGGCTAGGTTTAGGTTTAGGTTTAGGGCTAGGGCTAGGGCTAGGGCTAAGGTCAGGGTTAGGAGTAGAGCTAGGGTTCGGGTTAAGTTTAGGGTTAGGGTTAGGGTTAGGTTTATGTCTAGGGCTATGGTTAGGGCTAGGTCTAGGTTTACGGCTAGGATTAGTGCTAGGAGTAGGGCTAGGTTTTGGGTTTGGTTTTGGGCTAGGCCTAGGGATAGGTTTAGAGTTAGGGTTAGGGCTAGGCCTAGGGTTAGGGTTAGGGCTAGGGTTAGGGTTAGGCGTAGGGCTAAGGCTCTGGTTAGGTTTAGGTTTAGGGCTTGTGCTAGGGCTAGGGCTAGGGTTAGGTTTAGGGCTAGGGCTAGGCTTAGGGTTAGGGCTAGGGTTAGTGTTAGGGTTAGCGTTAGGACTACAGCTAGTTTTTGGTTTAGGATTAGGTTTAGTGTTAGGGCCTTGGTTAGAGTTATGGCTAGGGTTAGGTCTAGGGCTGTGGTTAGGGTTAGGGCTAGGGTTAGGTTTAGGGTTAGTGCTAGGGCTAGGGTTAGCATTAGGGGTAGGGCTAGGGATAGTGTTAGGGCTGTGGCTAGGTTTAGGGTTAGGTTTAGGGTCAGGTCTAGGGATAGGGTTAGTGCTAATTACGGTTAGCGTTAGAGTTAGGGCTAGGGCTAGGTTTAGGTTTAGGATTAGGTTTAGTGTTAGGGCTAGGTTTAGAGTTAGGGCTAGGGTTAGGGCTAGGGCTAGGGCTAGGGCTATGGTTAGGGTTAGGGCTGGGTTTACGGTTAGGGTTAGGGTAGGGCTAGGACTAGTTTTAGGGTTAGTGTTAGGTTTAGGGCTAGGTCTATTGCTATGGTTAGGGTTAGGGTTAGGTCTTGGGCTAGGGCTAGGGTTAGTGTTAGGGTTAGGGTTAAGCCTAGGTCTAGGGTTTGGGTTACGGTCATGGCTAGGGCTAGGGTTAGGGCTAGGTTTATATTTAGGGCTAGGGTTAGTGTTAGGGCTAGGGTTAGAGTTTGGGCTAGGGTTAGGTCTAGCGCTATGGTTAGGTCTAGGGCTAGGGTTAGTGTTAGGGTTAGGGTTAGGGCTAGGGCTAGGGCTAGTGTTAGGGTTGGGGTTAAGGTTAGGGCTAGCGTTAGGGTTAGGTCTAGAGGTAGGGTTAGTGTTAAGTAGAGTTATTGTTAGGTTTAGGGCTACGACTAGGGCTAGTGTTAATGTTAGGGTTAGGGTTATTCTTAGGGCTAGGGTTAGGTCTAGGGTTAGGGTTAGGGCTAGTTCTAGGATTAGGGTTAGGGTTAGGGCTAGGGCTAGGGCTAGGGCTACGGCTAGGTTTAGGGTTAGGGTTAGGGCTTGGCATAGGATTAGGTTTAGGGCTAGGGCTAGGTCTATGGTTAGTTTTAGCGTTAGTTTTATGGCAAGGTATGTCTAGGGTTAGGGTTAGGGCTAGGGCTAGGGCTAGGGCTAGGGTTAAGGTTAGGGTTAGGGTTAGGTTTAGGGTTATGGCTAGGTTTCAGGTTAGGGCTATGGCTAGTGTTAGGGTTAGCAATAGGTTTAGGGCTAGGTCTATGTCTAGGGTTTTTGTTAGGGTTAGCATTAGGGCTAAGTTTAGTTTTGGGTTAGGTTTACGTTTAGAGTTATGGCTAGGGTTAGTGGTAGGGTTATGGCTAGGGCTAGGGGTAGCGTTAGGGTTAGCGTTAGGGTTACGGTTAGGACTGGTGCTAGGGTTAGGGTTAGTGTTAAGTAGTGTTAGCGTAGGTGTTAGGGCTAGGACTAGGTTTAGGTTTAGGATTAGGTTTAGTGTTAGGGCTAGTGTTAGAGGTAGGGCTAGGGTTAGGGCTAGGGCTATGGTTAGGGTTAGGGCTAGGTTTAGGGTTAGGGTTAGGTTTATGTCTAGGGCTATGGCCCTGGCTAGGGCTAGGGCTACGGCTATGATTAGTGCTAGGACTAGGGCTAGGGTTAGGGTTTGGTTTTGGGTTGGGCTAGGGCTAGGGTTAGGTTTAGGGTTAGGGCTAGGCCTAGGGTTAGGGTTAGGGCTAGGGTTAGGGTTATGGTTAGGGCTAGGCCTAGGGTTAGGGTTAGGGCTAGGGTTAGGGTTAGGGCTAGGATTAAGTTTAGGGTTAGGGTTAGGTCTAGGGCTAGGGCTAGTGTTTGGCCTGGATTTAGGTTTAGGTCTAGGGTTAGGGTTAGGTCTATGGGTAGGATAAGTGTTAAGTAGGGTTAGTGTTAGGTTTATGGCTAGGGCTAGGGCTAGTGTTTCGGTTAGGGTTAGGGTTAGGATTATGCTTAGGGCAAGGGTTTCGCCTAGGGTTAGGGTTAGTGTTAGGGCTAGGGCTAGGGCTAGGGCTAGGGCAAGGGCTATTGTTAGGGTTAGTGTTAGAGCTTGGGTGGCATAGGGTTAGGCTTAGGGCTTGGGCTAGGACTAGGTTAGGGTTGCTGTTAGTTTTAGGGTAGGTCTATGGCTAGTGTTAGGGTTAGTGTTAGGGTTAGGGTTAGGGCTAGGGCTAGGGTTAGGTTTAGGGTTATATTTAGGGTTAGGGTTAGGATTTTGCTTATGCTTAGGTTTAGGGTTAGGTCTACGGCTAGGGTTAGCATTAGGGCTAGGGCTAGTTTTAGGTTTAGGATTAGGTTAAGTGTTAGGGCCTGGGTTAGAGTTAGGGCTTGTGTTAGGTCTAGGGCTGTGGTTAGGGTTAGCGTTAGGGTTAGTGTTAGGGTTAGGGCTATGGCTGGGGTTAGTGCTAGGGCTGGGTTTAGGGTTAGGGCTAGGTTTAGGGTTAGGTCTAGGGGTAGGTTTAGTGTTAAGTAGGGTTAGGGTTAGGTTTAGGGCTAGGGCTAGGTCTACTGTTTGGGTTAGGTTAGGGTTAGGGTTATGCTTAGGGCTCTGGTTTGGGCTAGGGTTAGGGTTAGGTTTAAGACTAGTTCTAGGGTTAGGGTTAGTGTTAGGGCTAGGGTTAGGTTTTCTGGCTAAGGCTAGGGTTAGGGTTAGGGTTAGGGCTTGGGCTGGGCAAAGGGTTAGGGTTAGGGCTATGGTTCGGTCTATTGTTAGGGTTAGCGTTAGTTTTAGGGCTCGGTCTATGTCTGGGTTTAGGGTTACTCTTAGGGCTAGGGCTAGTGTTAGGGCCAGGGTTAGGGTTAGGGTTAGGGTTAGGGTTATGGCTAGGTTTAGGTTTAGGGCTAAGTCTAGGGTTCGGGTTAGGGCTAGGGCTAGGTTTAGGGCTAAGGCTAGGGTTGGGCTTAGCATTAGTTTTAGGGCTAGGTCTCTGGCTAGGGTTAGTGTCAGGGTTAGCGTTAGGGCTAAGGTTAGGTTTAGGGTTAGGGTTACGTTTAGAGTTATGGCTAGGGTTAGGGTTAGGGTTATGGCTAGGGCTAGGGTTAGCGTTAGGACTGGTGCTAGTGTTAGGTTTACTGTTAGGGTTAAGTCTAGGGATAGGGTTAGTGTTAATTAGGGTTAGCGTTAGAGTTAGGGCTTGGGCTAGGTTTAGGTTTAGGATTATGTTAATGTTAGGGCTAGTGTTAGTGTTAGGGCTAGGGTTATGGCTAGGGCTATGGTTAGGGTTAGGTCTAGGATTAGGGTTAGGGTTAGGGCTAGGGTATGGTTAGGGTTAGGGTTAGGTTTAGGGCTAGGGCTAGGGTTAGGACTGGGGTTAGGGTTACGGCTAGGGTTAGGGTCAGGTCTAGGGCTAGGGTTAGTGTTAAGGTGGTTTAGGTGTATTGTTAGGACTAGGGCTCGGGCTAGTGTTAGGGTTAGGGTTAGGGTTAGCGTTAGGGTTAGGGTTATGGTTATGGTTAGGGCTATGTTTAGTGCTAGTGTTAGGGTTAGTGTTAGGGCTTGGTCTAGGGTTAGGTTTATGGTTAAGGCTATGGCTAGGCCTAACGCTAGGGTTAGAGTAAGGGTTAGGGTTAGGGCTAGGGCTGTGGTTTGGTTAGGGTTAGGGCTAGGGCTAGGGCTATGGTTATTGTTAGCTTTAGGTTTAGGGCTAGGACTATGGCTAGGGTTAGGGTTAGGGTTAGGGTTAGGGTTAGGGCCAGGGCTAGGGCTAGGGCTAGGGTTAGAGTTAGGGTTAGGGTTAGGGTTATGGCTAAGTTTAGGGTTAGGGCTACGTCTAGGGTTAGGTTTAGGGCTAGGGCTAGGGTTAGGGTTAGCATTAGGTTTAGGGCTATGTCTATGGCTAGGGTTAGTTTTAGGTTTAGCGTTAGGGCTAAGGTTAGGTTTAGTGCTAGTGTTATGTTTAGAGTTATGGCTAGGGTTAGGGTTAGGGTTATGTCTAGGGCTTGGGTTAGCGTTAGGGCTAGGGCTAGGGTTTTTGTTAGGGCTGTGTCTAGGTTTAGGGTTATGGTTAGGATTAGGTCTAGGGATAGGGTTAATGTTAATTAGGGTTAGCATTAGAGTTAGGCCTAGGGCTAGGTTTAGGTTTAGGATTAGGTTTCGTGTTAGGGCTAGGGTTAGAGTTAGGGCTAGGGGTATGGCTCGGGCTATGGTTAGGGTTAGGACTAGTTTTAGGGTTAGGCTTTGGGCTAGGGCTAGGACTAGGGTAAAGGTTAGCGTTTGGTTTAGGTCTAGGTCTATTGCTAGGGTTAGGGTTAGGGTTAGGTCTTGGGCTAGGGCTAGGGCTAGAGTTAGTGTTAGGGTTTGGGTTAGGGTTGGGGCTAGGGCTAGGGCTAGGGTTAGTGTTAGGGGTAGGGTTAAGCCTAGTGTTAGGGTTAGGGTTATGGTCATGGCTAGGGCCTGGGTTAGGGCTAGGGTTAGTGTTAGGGTTATGGCTGGGGCTAGTGTTAGGGTTAGGTTTAGGGCTAGGAATATGTTTAGGGATAGGGTTAGGGCTAGGACTAGGGCTAGGGTTGGGTTTAGGTTTAGGGCTCGGGTAGAGCTAGGTGTATGGTTAGGGTTAGGTCTAAGACTATGGCTAGGGCTAGGGTTAGGGTTAGGTTTAGGTTAGGGTTAGGGCTAGGGCTAGGGTTATGGCTAGGGCAAGGACTAGGGCTAAGGCTAGAGTTAGGGTTAGGTTAGGGCTAGGTTTAGGGTTAAGGTAAGGTAAGGGTTAGGGTTAGGGCTAGGTTTAGGTTTAGGTTTAGGGCTAGGGCTAAGGCTAGGGTTAGGGTTAAGTTTAGGGTTAGGGTTAGGGCTAAGTTTAGGGTTAGGGTTATGTTTATGTCTAGGGCTAGGGCTAGGGCTAGGGTTAGGGTTAGGTTTAGGGCTAAGCCTAGGGTTAGGGTTAGGGCTAGTATTAGGGTTAGGATTAGGTTTAGTGGTAGGACTAGGGTTAGAGTTAGGGCTAGGGTTAGGGCTAGGGCTATGGTTAGGGTTAGGGCTACGTTTAGGGTTAGGGTTAGATCTAGGGCTAGGACTAGGTTTAGGGTTAGTGTTAAGTTTAGGGCTAGGTCTATTGCTAGGATTAGGGTTAGGGTTAGGTCTTGGGGAAGGGCTAGGGCTAGGGTTAGTGTTAGGGTTTGTGTTAGGGCTAGGCCTAGGGCTAGGGCTAGGGCTAGGGTTAGGGTTAGGGTTAGGTCTAGGGCTAGGGCCAGAGTTAGGGTTAGGGTTAAGCCTAGGGCTAGGGCTAGGGTTATGGTCATGCCTAGGTCTATGTTTAGGGCTAGGTTTATTGTTAGGGCTTGGGTTTGTGTTAGGTCTAGGGCTAGGGCTAGTATTAGGGTTAATTTATGGTTAGGTTTAGGGCTAGGAATAGGGTCTGCGTTAGGGTTAGGGCTAGGACTAGGGCTAGGGTTAGGTTTAGGTTTAGGGCTCGGGCTAGGGCTAGGGCTAGGGCTAGGTTTAGGGTTAGGGCTAGGGCTAGGGCTAGGCCTTGGCTAGGTTTTGGGTTAGATTTAGGGCGGGGTTAGGGCTAGGGATAGGGTTAGGTCTAGGGCTAGGGTAATGGATAGGGCTAGGACTAGGGCTAAGGCTAGAGTTAGGGTTAGGGTTAGGGTTAGGTTTAAGGTTAGGGTAAGGTAAGTGTTAGGGTTAGGGCTAGCTTTAGGTTTAGGTTTATGGCTATGGCTAGGGCTAGGGTTAGGGTTAGGGCTAGAGCTAGGGTTATGGTTAAGTTTAGGGTTAGGTTTAGTGCTAAGTTCAGTGTTATGGTTAGGTTTATGTCTAGGGCTAGGGCTAGGGCTATGGCTAGGATTAGTGCTAGGACTAGGGCTAGGGTTAGGGTTTGGTTTTGGGCTAGGTCTAGGGCTAGGTTTAGGGTTAGGTTTAGGGCTAATCCTGGGTTAGGTTTAGGGCTAGGTTTAGGGTTAGTGTTAGGGCTAGGGCTAGGGCTAGGGTTGGTTTAGGTTTAGGGCTCATGCTAGGGCTAGGGCTAGGGTTAGGTTTAGGGCTAGGGCAAGCGTTAGGGCTAGTCTATGGTTAGTGTTAGGGTTAGCGTTAGGACTAGGGCTAGTTTTAGGTTTAGGATTGAGTTTAGTGTTAGGGCTAGGGTTAGAGTTAGGGCTAGGGTTAGCTCTAGGGTTATGGTTAGGGTTAGCGCTAGGGTTAGGTCTAGGGCTATGGTTTGGGTTAGTGCTAGGGTTAGGTTTAGTGTTAGGGCTAGGGCTTGGGTTAGTGTTAGAGTTAGGGTAGGGCTAGGGCTAGTGTTAGGGCTGGGGTTAGGGTTAGGTCTGGGGTATGGTTATGTCTAGGGGTATGGTTAGTTTTTTTAGGGTTAATGTTAGATTTAGGGCTAGGGCTAGAGCTAGTTTTAGTGTTAGGGTTAGGGTTAGTGTTATGCTTAGGGGTAGTGTTTGGGCTAGGGTTAAGGTTAGGTTTAGAGCTAGTTCTAGGTTTAGGGTTAGGTTTATGTCTAGGGCTAGGGCTAGGGCTACGGCTAGGTTTAGGGTTACGGTTAGGGCTTGGGCTGGGCATAGGGTTAATGTTAGGGCTAGGGCTAGGACTATGGTTAGGCTTAGCAATAGTTTTAGGTATGGTCTATGGCTAGGGTCAGAGTTAGGGTTAGGGTTAGGGCTAGGGCTAGGGCTAGGGTTAAGGTAGGTTTAGGGTTAGGGTTAGGGTTATGGCTAGGTTTAGGGTTAGAGCTATGGCTAGGGTTATGTTTAGCGCTAGGTCTCTGGCTACGGTTAGAGTTAGGGTTAGGGTTAGGACTAGGGCTAGGGCTAGGCTTAGGGTTAGGTTTAGGGTTAGGGTTAGGGGTATGGCTAGGTTTAGGTTTAGATCTAATGCTAGGGTTAGGTTTAGGGCTAGGTCTAGGTTTAGGGTTAGCAATAGGTTTAGGTCTAGGTATAGGGCTAGGGTTTTTGTTAGGGTTAGCGTTAGGGCTAAGGTTATGTTTAGGGTTAGGGTTACATTTAGAGTTTGGCTAGGGTTAGGGTTAGGGTTAGGGCTAGGTTTAGGTTTAGGTTTAGGTTTAGGGCTAGGGCTAACGCTAGGTTTAGGGCTAGAGTAGGGTTAGGGTTAAGTTTAGGGTTAGGGTTAGGGCTAAGGTTAGGGTTAGTTTTAGGTTTATTTCTAGGGCTAGGGCTAGGTCTAGGGCTATGGCTAGGGCTATGGCTATGATTAATGCTAGGACTAGGGCTAGGGTTAGGGTTTGGTTTTGGCCTAGGGCTAGGGCTAGATTTTGGGTTAGGTTTAGGGCTAGGCCTAGGGTTAGGGCTTGGGTTAGGGTTAGGGTTTGGGCTAGGGCTAGGGCTAGGGTTGGGATTAGGGTCTGGGTAGGGGTAGGGTTAGTGTTAAGTAGGGTTAGAGTTAGGTTTAGGGCTAGGGCTAGGGCTAGTGTTTGGGTTAGGGTTAGGGTTACGGTTATGCTTAGGGCTAGCGTTTGTGCTAGGGTTAGGTTTGTGGTTAGGGCTAGTTCTATGGTTAGTGTTAGGGTTAGGGCTAGGGCTAGGGCTAGGGCTAGGGTCAGGGTTAGGGTCAGGGCTTGGGCTGGTCATAGGGTTAGGGTTAGGGCTAGGGCTAGGGCTACGATTAGAGTTAACGTTAGTTTTAGGGCTAGGTCTATGGCTAGGGTTAGGGTTAGGGTTAGGGCTAGGGCTAGGGCTAGGGTTAGGATTCGGGTTAGGGTTAGGGTTCTGGCTAGATTTAGCATTAGGGCTATGTCTAGGGTTAAGGTTAGGGCTAAGGCTAGTGTTAGTGTTAACATTATTTTAGGGCTATGTCTCTGGCTAGGGTTAGTGTCAGGTTTAGCGTTAGGGCTAAGGTTAGGTTAGGGTTAGGGTTACGTTTAGAGTTATGGTTAGGGTTAGGGTTAGGGTTATGGCTAGGGCTAGGGTTAGCATTAGGGCTAGGGCTTGGGTTAGTGTCAGGGCTGGCGCTATGGTTAGGGTTAGGGTTAGGGTTAGGTCTAGGGATAGGTTTAGTGTTAAGTAGGTTTAGTGTTAGAGTTAGGGCTAGGGCTAGGTTTTGGTTTAGGATTATGTTTAGTGTTAGGGCTAGGGTTAGAGTTAGGGCTAGAGTTAGGGCTATGGCTATGATTAGGGTTAGAATTAGGGTTAGGGTTAGTGCTAGGGCTATGGTTAGGGTTAGGGTTACGGCTAGGGCTAGGCTTAGGGCTAGGGTGAGGGTTAGGTTTAGGGTAGGGTTAGGGCTAGGGCTAGGGTTAGGTTTAGGCCTAGGTCTACGTCTAGGGTTAGGCCTAGGGTTAGGATTACATTTAGGGTAGGGTTAGGGTTAGGGTTAGGGTAAGGGTTAGTGTTAAGGCTAGGACTAGGGTTAGGATTAGGGTTAGTGCTAGGGCTTGTGCTAGGGTTATGGTTAGTGCTAGGGCTAGGGTTAGGGTTAAGTTTAGGGTCAGGGCTAGGGCTGGATTAGGTTTAGGGTTAGGGTTAGGGTTAGGGTTAGGGTTAGGGTTAGGGTTAGTGCTAGGGCTAGGGCAAGATTTAGCGTTAGGGTTTGGGTTACGGTTAAGGCAAGGGCTAGGGCTAAGTCTAGGATTAGGGTTAGGGTTCGGGATTGGGCTAGGCCGAGAGCTATGTCTAGGGTTAGTGTTACGGTTTGGGTTAGGGCTAGGAATAATATTAGGGTTAGGTTTAGGGATAGGGCTAGGCCTGGGGCTTTGGTTAGTGTTAGGGTTAGGTCTAGGGCTAGGGTTAGTTTAGGGTTAGGGTTAGGGCTAAGGTTAGGTTTAGGGTTAGGGCTAAGGTTAGGGTTAGGGTTAGGGTTATCTTTATGTCTAGGGCTAGTACTAGGGCCTTGGTTAGGGTTAGGGTTAGGGCTAGGGCTAGGGCTATGTTTAGTGCTAGGACTAGGACTAGGGTTAGAGTTTGGGTTAGGGCTAGGACTAGGGTTAGGTTTAGGGCTAGTGCTAGGGTTAGATATAGGGTTAGTGCTTGTGCTAGGGATTAGTTTAGGGCTAGAGTTAATGTTAGGTCTAGGGCTAGGGCTAGTGTTAAGTTTAGGTTTAGGGTTAGGGTGAGGCCTTTGCTAGGTTTAGTGTTAGGGTTAGGGCTAGGAGTAGGGCTAGTGTTAGGTTTAGGGTTAGGGCTAGCGTTAGGTTTAAGTTTAGGGCTCGGGCTAGGGCTAGATCTAGGGTTAGGGTTAGGGCCTTTGGTTGCGATAGGGCTAGGGTTAGGGTTAGGTTTAGGGTAGGGTTAGGGCTAGGGCTACGGTTATGGCTAGGGCTCAGACTAGGGCTAGGGCTAGAGTTAGGATTAGGTTAACTTTAGGGTCACGGTTAAGGCTAGGGCTAGGTTTAGGGTTAGGGTTAGGAATAGGGCTAGTGCTAGCGTTAGGGTTAGGGTTACGGTTAGGGCAAGGGCTAGGGCTAGTGCTAGGTCTAGGTTTAGTGTTACGGTTTGGGTTAGGGCTAGGATTATGGTTAGGGTTAGGTTTAGGGATAGGCCTAGTGCTAAGGCTAGAGTTAGGATTAGGGTTAGGTCTAGGGCTAGGGTTATGTTAGGGTTAGGGTTAGGGTTAGGGCTAAGGTTAGGATTAGGGTTAGGTTTATGTCTAGGGTTAGGGCTAGGGTTACGGTTATGGCTAGGGCTAGGGTTAGGGTTAAGTAGAGGTCAGGGCTAGGGCTAGGGCTAGGTTTAGGGTTAGGGTTAGGGCTAGGGCTAGGGCTAGGGTTAGGGTTAGTGTTAGGGTTACGGTTAGGGCAAGGCCTAGGTGTAGGTTTAGGGTTATGGTTAGGGTTCGGGATTGTGCTAGGGCTAGAGCTAGGTCTAGGGTTAGTGTTACGGTTTGGGTTAGGGCTAGGATTATGGTTACGGTTAGGTTTATGTCTAGGGCTAGAGTTAGGGCTAGGGTTAGGGTTAGGATTAGTGTTAGGGTTAGGGCTATGGCTAGGGTTAGGGTTAGGTTTAGGGCTAGGGCTAGGGTTAGCGTTAGGGCTAGGGCTAGGTCAATGGATAGGTTTAGCGTTAGGTTTAGGGCTAGGTCTATGGCTAGGTTAAGGGTTAGGGTTAGGGCTAAGGCTAGGGCTAGTGTTAGGGTTAGTGTTAGGGTTTGGGTTAGGGCTAGTGCTAGGGCTAGGGCTAAGGTTAGGGTTAGGTTTAGGGCTAGGGTAGGATTAGGGTTAGGATTAGGGTTAGTGTTATGGCTACTGTTAGGTTTAGGATTAGGGCAAGGGTTAGGGTTAGCGTTAGGTTTAGGGCTAGGTCTATGGCTAGGGTTAGGTTTAGGGTTAGGGCTTGGGCTAGGTGTAGGGCTTGGGTAATTGTTAGTGTTTGGGTTAGGGCTAGGGCTAGGGCTAGGGCTAGGGCTAGGGCTAGGGTTCGGGATTGGGCTAGGGCTAGAGCTAGATCTAGGGTTAGTGTTATGGTTTGGATTAGGGCTAGGATTATGCTCAGGGTTAGGTTTAGGGTTATGACTAGGGCTAGGGCTAGGGCTTGGGCTAGGGCTAGGATTAGTGCTATGGCTAGGGTTAGGGCTAGGGTTACAGTTAGGGCAAGAGCTAGGGCTAGGGTTATGTTTAGCATTAGGGCTTGGGCAAGTGTTATGGTAGGGTGAGGGTTAGGGTTAGGGCTAGACCTAGGGTTAGGGTGAGGGTTATGGTTACGTCTAGGGCTAAAGCTTGGGTTAGGGTTTGGATTAGGGCTAGGGCTAGGGCTAGGGTTAGGGTTAGGGTTTGGCTTAGGACTTGGGTTAGTGCTAGGGCTAGGTCTAGTGTTAGTGTTAGGGTTTGGGTTAGGGCTAGGGCTAGGTTTAGGGTTAGGGTTAGGGTTAGGGCTAGGACTAGGGATAAGTTTAGGGCTTGGGCTAGGGTTAGGGTTAGGGTAGGTCTAGGTTTAGCGTTAGGGCTAGGGCTAGGGTTAGGCTTAGGGCTAGGGCTAGGGTTAGGGCTAGGGCTAGGGTTATTGCTAGGGCTTGGTTTAGGGCTAGAGTTAGGGTTACAGTTAGGGCTAGGGCTTTGGTTAGTGTTATGGTTAGGGCTAGGGCTTGGTTCAAGGCTAGAGTTAGGGTTAGGGCTAGGGTTAGTGTTAGGTCTAGGGCTAGGGCAGTGTTAGGTTTAGGTTTATGGTTAGGTTTAGGGTTAGGGATAGGGCTAGGGTTAGGGTTAGGGCCAGGGCCAGGTTTAGGGCTAGGTCTAGTGTTATGGCTTGGGCTAGGGCTAGGTTTAGGGCTAGAGTTACGTTTGCGGTTAGGGCTAGGGCTTTGGTTAGGTTTATGTTTAGGGCTAGGGCTAGGTTTAGGGCTAGGGTTAGTGTTATGGCTAGGGTTAGTGTTAGGTCTAGGGCTAGGGCTAATGTTAGGGTTAAGTTTTGGGTTAGGGTTAGGGCTACGGCTAGGGTTAGGTTTAGGGTTAGGGCTAGTACTAGGGCTATGGTTAGGTTTAGGTTTAGGCCTCGGGCTAGGGCTAGGGATAGGGTTAGGGTTAGGGCTAGGGCTTGGGTTAGTGCTAGGGTTAGGGTTACGTTTAGGGTAAGGTTAGTGCTAGGGCTAGGTTTAGGGCTAGTGCTAGGGTTATGGCTAGGGCTAGGACTACATCTAGGGTAGAGTTAGGGCTATGGTTAAGTGTACGGTCAGGGTTAATTCTCTCTAGGGCTAGGGGTAGGGATATTGTTAGGGTTAGGGTTAGGATTATGGCTAGGATTAGGTTTACGGCTAGGGCTAATGTTAGGGATAGCGTTAGGTTTAGGGCTATCTCTATGGCTAGGGTTAGGGTTAGGGTTAGGGCTTGGGCTAGGTCTAGGGCTAGGGTTATTTTTTGGGTTTTGGTTAGGTCTAGTGCTAGGGGTAAGCCTCGGGTTAGGGTTAGGTCTAGGGCTAGGTTTAGGGTTAGGGCTAGGGCTAGGGTTAGGTGTAGGGTTAGGGCATGGGTTAGGGTTAGGGTTAGGGCTAGGTCTAGGGTTAGGGTTAGGGCTAGGACTAGGGTTAGGTTTAGGGCTAGGGCTAGGGTTATGTCTAGGGCTAGGGCTATGGCTAGGGGTAGAGTTAGGGTTAGGATTAGGGCTAGGACTAGTCCTAGGGTTAGGTTTAGGGTTAGGGGTAGGGTTAGGTTTAGGTTTAGGGCTCGGGCTAGGGCTAGAGCTAAAGTTAGGGTTAGGGCTATGCCTAGGGTTAGGGTTACTGTTAGGGTAGGGTTAGTGCTAGGGCTAGGGTTCGGGCTAGGGCTACGGTTATGATTAGGGCTAGGACTAGGGCTAGGGCTAGAATTAGGGTTAGGGATCGGGCTAGAGTTAGGGCTAGGGTTAGGGTGAGGGTTAGGTTTAGGGTAGGGTTAGTGCTAGGGCTAGTGTTCGGGCTAGGGCTATGGTTATGGCTAGCGCTAGGACTAGGACTAGGGCTAGGGTTAGGGCTAGGGCTAGAGCTTGAGCTAGGGTTAGGGCTAGGGTGAGGGTTAGGTTTCGGGTAGGGTTAGGGCTAGGGCTAGGGTTAGAGTTAGGGTTAGGTCTAGAGCTAGGGCTTGGGTTAGGGCTAGGGTTAGGGTTACATTGAGGTTAGGGTTAGGGCTAGGGCTAGGGTGATGACTAGGTCTAGGGCTTGAGTTAGGGTTAGGTCTAGGGCTATGGCTAGAAGTAAGGTAAGGGTTAGGGCTACGGTTATGTTTAGGGTTAGTGTAAGGGTTTGGGTTAGGGCTAGGACTAGAATTAGGTTATGGTTAGGGCCAGGGCTTGTGCTAGGGTACGGTTAGGGCTAGGGCTAGGTTTAGGGTTAAGTTTAGGGTCAGGGCTAGGGCTAGGGTTAGGTTTAGGGTTAGGGTTAGGGTTAGGGTTAGGGTTAAGGTTAGGGTTAGAGCTAGGGCTAGGGCTAGGTTTGGATTAGGGTTACGGTTAGGGGAAGGGCTAGGGCTCGGGCTAGGTGTAGAGTTAGCGTTCGGGATTGGGCCAGGTCTAGTGGTAGGTCTAGGGTTAGTGTTACGGTTTTGGTTAGGGCTAGGATTATGGTTAGGGTTAGGTTTAGGGATAGGGGTAGGGCTAGGCCTTGGGTTAGGGATAGGATTATGTCTAGGGCTAGGGTTAGGTTATGGTTAGGGATAGGGTTAAGGTTAGGTGTAGTGTAGCTTTATGTCTAGGCCTAGTACTAGGGCCTGGGTTAGGGTTAGGGTTAGGGATAGGGATAGGGCTATGGCTAAGTTTAGTGCTATGGCTAGTACTAGGGTTAGGGTTTGTGTTAGGGCTAGGACTAGGGTTAGGATTAGGGCTAGGGCTAGGGTTAGGTGTAGGGTAGGGATTGGGCTAGGGTTTGCATTATGGTTGTAGTTAGTGTTAGGTCTAGGGCTAGGGCCAATGTTAAGGTTAGGTTTAGGGTTAGGGTAGGGGTTGGACTAGAGTTAGGGTTAGGGTTACGGCTAGGAATAGGGCTAGGGCTAGAGTTGGGGTTAGGTTTAGGTTTAGGGCTAGGTTTAGGTTTAGGTTTAGGGCTCGGGCTAGGGCTAGAGCTAGGGTTAGTGTTAGAGCTATGGCTTGGGTTAGGGCTAGGGTTAGGGTTATGTTTAGGGTAGGGTTAGTGCTAGGGCTAGTGTTTTAGCTAGGGCTAGGACTAGGGCTAGGGCTAGAGTTAGGGTTAGGGTTAATTTTATGGTCACGGTTAATTCTAGGGCTAGGTTTAGGGTTAGGTTAGGACTAGGGCTAGGGCTAGGGCTAGGGTTAGGGTTAGGGTTCGGGATTGGGCTAGGGATAGAGCTAGATATAGGGTTAGTATTGCGGTTTCTGTTAGGTCTAGGATTATTTTTATGGTTCAGTTTAGGGATAGGCCTAGGGCTAGGGTCGGCTTAGGGCTAGGGTTAGTTCTAGGGCTAGGGTTAGTTTTGGGTTAGGGTTAGGGTTAGAGCTAAGGTTAGGTTTAGGGTTAGGTTTATGACTAGGGCTAGAGCTAGGGTTAGTGTTAGGGTTTGGGTTAGGGCTATGGCAAAGGCTAGGGCTAGGGTTAGGTTTAGGTTTAGGGCTAGGGCTATGGCTAGGGTTATGGATAGCGTCAGGTTTAGGGCTAGGTCTATGGATAGGGTTAGGGTTAGGGTGAGGGCTAGGGGTAGGGTTAGGGCTAGGGCTAAGGTTATGGCTAGGGCTAGCGCTAGTGCTAGGTCTCGGGTTAAGGTTAGGTTTAGGACTTGGGCTATTTTTAGGGTTAGTGTTAGGGCTAAGGCTAGGGTTTTGTCTAGGGCTATGGCTAGAGTTAGGGCTAGGGCTAGGGAAAGAGCTAGCGCTACTGTTAGGGTTAGGGTTAGGGTTAGGGCTAGGGCTAGTGTTTTTTTAGGGTTAGGGTTAGGGTTCGGGTTAGGGCTAGGGCTAGGGTTATGTCTAGGTCTAATTCCAGAGTTAGGGCTAGGGCTAGGGTTAGGGTTAGTGTTCTGGCTAGGGCTAGGTTTAGGGCTAGGGTTAGGGTTACGTTTAGGATAGGGTTAGGGCTAGGGCTAGGGTTATGGCTACCGCTAGGGCTAGAGTTAGGTTTAGGGTTAGGACCAGGGTTTGGGTTAGGGTTAGGGTTAGGGCTAGGGCTAGGTTTATGGCTAGGGCTAGGGTTAGGTTTAGGTTTATGGCTCAGGTTAGGGCTAGGGTTAGGGCTAGGGATACTGTTATGGCTAGGGCTAGGACTAGAGCTAGGGCTAGGACTAGGGCTAGGGCTAGATTTAGGGTAAGAATTAGGGCTATGGTTATGGTTAGGGTTAGGTTTAGGGTAAAGGTTAGGGCTAGTCCTAGGACTAGGGTTAGGGTTAGGGTTAGTGCTAGGGCTTGTGCTAGTGTTACGGTTGGGGCTAGGGCTAGGGTTAGTGTTAAGTTTAGGGTTCTGGGCTAAGGCTAGGTCCAGGTTTAGGGTTAGGGATAGTGTTAGGGCTAGGGCTAGGGATAGGGTTAGGATTAGGGTTAGGGTTATGATTAGGGCAATGGCTAGGTGTAAGGCTAGGGTTAGGTTTATGGTTCGGGATTGGGCTATGGCTAGAGCTAGTTCTAGGGTTGGTGTTACGGTTTGGGTTAGGGCTAAGGTTAGGGTTAGGGTTAGGTTTATGTCTAGGGCTAGGGCTAGGGCCTGGGTTAGGGTTAGGGTTAGGGTTAGGGCTAGGGTTAGGCTTAGGGCTAGAGTTAGGGTTAGGGTTAGGGCTAGGGCTAGGGTTAGGGTTAGGGTAAGGTCTAGGGCTAGGTTTAGGGTTAGTGTTAGGGTTAGGACTTGGCCTAGGCCTTGGGCTAGGGCTAGGGTTAGTGTTAGGTTTTGCTTAGGGCTAGGGCTATGGTTTAGGTTAGGGCTAGTGTTAGGGTTAGGGTTAAGGTTTGGGTTAGTGTTAGGGTTAGGGCTAGGGCTCGGTTTAGGGCTAGGGCTTGGGCTAGGGTTAAGGTTAGGTCTAGGTCTAGGGTTAGTGTTAAGTTTAGGTTCAGGGTTAAGGTTAGGACTAGGTCTAGGGTTATGTTTCGGGTTAGGGCTAGGGCTAGGGCAAGTGCTAGGGCTAGGGTTAGGGTTAGCGTTAGAGCTAGGGTTAGCCTTAGGGTTAGGGCTAGGGCAATGGATAGTGTTAGCATTAGTTTTAGGACTGGGTCTATGGCTAGGGTTAGGGTTAGGGTTAGGTCTAGGACTAGTGCTAGCGTTAGTGTTAGGATTTGGGTTAGGGCTAGGGCTTGGCTATGGCTAGGGCTAGGGTTAGGGTTAGGGCTAGGGCTAGGGTTATTGTTCGGATTTGGGTTAGGGTTATGGCTATGTTAGGTTTAGGGCTAGGGCTAGGGTTAGGGAAAGCGTTAGGTTTAGGGCTAGGTCTATGGCCAGGGTTACGTTTAGGGTAAGGGTTATGGCTTGGGCTAGGTCTGGGGCTTGGGTAATTGTTAGTGTTTGGGTTAGGTCTAGGGCTAGTGCTAGGGCTAGGGTTAGGGTTATGGTTCGGGATTGGGCTAGGTCTAGAGCTAGATCTAGGGACATGGTTAGGGTTAGGGTTAGAATCAGGGTTAGGGCTAGGGCCCGGGCTCGGGCTAGGGTTAAGCTTAGCATTGGGTTTAGGGCTAGGTCTAGGTCTAGTGTTAGATATATGGTTAGGGTTAGGTGTAGGGCTAGGTTCAGGGTTAGCGTTAAGTTAAGGTCTATTCCTATGCATAAGGCTAGGGTTAGGGTGAGGGTGAGGGCTAGGGCTAGGGCTATGGTTAGGGTTAGGGTTAGGGATAGGGTTTGGGCTAGGGCTAGGGTTAGGGCTAGTGCTAGGGTTTTGGTTAGGGCTAGGGCTAGGGCTAGCACTAGGGCTAGGGCTATGTTTAGGATTGAGATAGGTTTTGGGCTAGGGCTAGGGTTAGGGCTAGGGTTCATGTTAGGGCTAGGGTTAGGTTTAGGTCTACGGTAGGGCTAGTGTTAGGGTTAGGGTTTAGGTTAGGGTTAGGGTTAGGGCTAGGGTTTGGGTTAGGTTTAGGGCTAGTGCTAGGGCTAGGGTTATGTTTAAATTTAGGGCTAGGTTTAGGGGTAGGGCTAGGGTTAGTGTCATGGCTAGGGCTAGGGCTAGGGCTAGGGTTCGGTTTAGGTTTAGGCTTATGGCCACAGCTAGGGATAGGGTTAAGGTTAGGGCTAGGGTTAGGGTAGAGTTAGCGCTAGTGTTAGGGTTAGGCTTAGGGCTCGTGTTAGTGTAAGTGTTAGGGCTAGTGCTAAGGTTAGTTTTAGGGTTATGGTTCGGGCTAGGACTAGGGCTAGGGTTAGTGTTAGTGTTAGGACTAGGCCTAGGGCTAGGGTTAGTGCTAGCATTAGGGTTAGGATTATGTCTATGGCTAGGGTTAGGGTTAGGGTTAGGGTAGGTTAGGGCTAGGGTGAAGTTTAGGGTAGGGCTAGGCTTAGATCTTGATTTAGGGTTAGGGTTACGCCTATGACAAGGGTTAGGGTTAGGGTTAGGGCTAGGGCTAGGGTTAGGGCTAGGGTTAGCTTCAAGGCTAGGGTTAGGTTATTTATAGGGCTAGCGCTTGTGTTATGGTTAGGGTTAGGGTTAGGGCTTAGGCTAGGGCTAGGGTTAGGGTTAGGGTTAGGGCTATGGCTAGGGCTAGGGCTAGGTTTAGGTTTATGATTAGGTTTAGTGTTAGGGCTAGGGTTAGAGTTAGGGCTAAGTTTAGGTTTAGGTTTAGGTTTAGGGTTAGTGCTAGGGCTAGGGCTAGGGGTAGGTTTAGGGATAGGGCTAGTGCTAGGGTTAGGTTTAGGGTTCAGGTTAGGGTTATGGCTAGGGGTAGGGTTATGGCTTGGCCTGGGGCTGGTTAGAGCTAGAATTATTGTACGGTTAGGGCTAGGGCCAGGGTTAGGGCTGGAGTTAGGGTTAGGGCTGGGGTTTGGGTTATGTCTAGGGCTTTGGTTAATGTTAAGGTTAGGTTTAGTGTTAGGGTTAGGGCTAGGGCTAGGTCTAGCTTTAGGGTTAGGGTGAGGGTTAGGGTTATGGTTAGGGCTAGGGTTAAGTTAGGGTTAGGGTTAGGGTTAGGGCTACAGCTAGGGTTAGGTCTAGCATTAGTGTTAGGTTTAGGGCTAGGGCTATTGCTAGGGCAGGATTTGGGTTAGGGTTAGGGCTAGGGCTAGGGTTAGTTTTAGGGTTCTGGTTAGGGTTAGGACTAGGGTTATGGTTACGGCTACGGCTAGGATTAGGTCTAGGGCTATGGCTAGGGTTACAGTTAGGGTTAGGCCTAGAGTTAGTGTTCGGTCTAGGGCCATGGTTAGGGTTGGGTTTAGGGATAGGACTAGGGCTAGGGTTAGGGTTAGGTTTATGGCTAGGGCTAAGGCTAAGGCTAGGTCTCTGGCTAGGGTTAGGGTTACGACTAGGGTCAGGGCTAGGGTTAGGGTTAGGATTAGGGTAGGTTTAGGGCTTGTGTCAGGGTTAGGTTTAGGGCTAGGGTTAGGTTTAGAGTTAGGGATAGGGATAGGACTTGGGCTAGGGCTAGGGCTAGGGCTTGCGCTAAGTTTAGGGTTAGGGTTAGGGTTAGGGCTAGGGCTATGGCTAGGCTAGGATTAGGCTTAGTGTTAGGTTTAGGGCTAGGTCTATGGCAAGAGTTACGTTTAGGGTTATGGTTAGGGCTAGGTCTAGGGTTTGGTCTAGGCCTGGGTTATGGCTAGTGCTAGGGCTAGTGCTGGGGCTATATTTAGGGTTAGGGTTAGGGCTAGGGCTAGGGCTAGGGCTAGAGTTAGGGTTAGTGTAGGGGCTAGGGCAAGTGTTAGTGGTAGGTTAGAGCTAGGGCTAGGGTTAGGTCTAAGGTTAGGGTTAGGTCTAGGTTTCGGGTTAGGTCTAGGGCTAGGGCTAGTGTTAGTGTTAGGTTTAGGGTTAGTGTTACGGCTTCGGCTAGGGTTAGGGCTAGGGCTATGGCAAGGGTTAGAGTAAGGGTTAGGACTAGAATTAGTGTTAGGTCTAGGGCTAGGGTTAGGGTTAGGGTTAGGGCTACGGTTAGGGTTAGGTTTAGGGCTAAGGCTAAGGCTAAGGCTAGGGCTAGGGCTAGGGTTAGGGTTAGGGTTAGGGTTAGGGTTAGGGTAGGGTTAGGGCTTGTGTTAGGGTTAGGTTTAGGGTTAGGGCTAGAGTTAGGGTTAGGGATAGGGATAGGACTTGGGCTAGGGCTAGGGCTAGGTTTGGGCTAAGGTTAGGGTTGGGTTAGGGTTAGGGCTAGGGCTAGGCTAGGATTAGGCTTAGCATTAGGTTTAGGGCTAGGTCTATGGCAAGGGTTACTTTTAGGGTTATGGTTAGGGGTAGGTCTAGGGTTTGGTCTAGGCCTGTGTTATGGCTAGTGCTAGGGCTAGGGTTAGGTTTAGAGTTAGGGTTAGGTTTAGGGTTAGGGTTAGGGCTAGGGTTAGGTCTAGGGTTAGGTTTAGGGCTAGGTTTATGGTTAGGGCTAGGGCTAGGGCTATGGGTAGGGTTAGGGTTATGGCTAGGGCTAGGGTCACGGTTAGGTTTAGGTTTAGGGCTAGGTCTAGGGATAGGGCTAGCGTTAGGGTTAGAGTTAGGGTTAGGGTTAGGGCTAGGGCTAGATTTAGGGTTAGGTTTAGGGCTAAGGCTAAGGCTAGGGCTAGGGCTAGGGTTAGGGTTACGGCTAGGGTCAGGGCTAGGGTTAGGGTTAGGGTTAGGGTAGGGTTAGGGCTTGTGATAGGGTTAGGTTTAGGGCTAGGGCTAGAGTTCGGGATAGGGATAGGACTTGGGCTAGGGCTAGAGTTAGGGTTAGGGTTAGGGTATGGTTAGGGTTAGTCCTAGTGCTAGGTTTAGGGCTAAGGTTGGGGTTAGGGTTAGGGCTAGGGCTAGGTTTAGGGCTAGGGTTAGGGCTAGGGTTAGGGTTAGTGCTAGGGTTAGGGCTAGGGCTAAGGTTAAGTTTAGGGTTATTGCTAGGGCTAGGGCTAGTGCTAGGTTTAGGTGTAGGCCTAAGTCTATGGCTAGGGTTAGCATTAGGGAAAATGTTAGGTTTAGGGTTAGGGTTACATTTAGAGTTATGGCTAGGGATATGGTTAGGGTTATGGCTAGGGCTAGGGCTTGGTTTAGGTTTATGTTAGTTTTAGGGCTAGGGCTATGGTTAGGGTTAGGGTTAGGGCTAGGTCTAGGTTTAGGGCTAGGGTTAGGGCTAGGGTTAGGGTTATGGCTAGGGCTAGGGCTAGGGTGAGGCTTAGGGTTATGGTTAGGTATATGGCTAGGGTTTGGGTTAGGGTAAGGACTAGGGCTTGGGCTAGGGCTAGGTTTAGGGTTAGGTCTAGGGTTAAGGCTATGGTTAGGTTCAGGTCAAGGGCTAGGGTTATGGTTAGGGTTAGGGCTTGCGCTAGGGCTAGGGCTAGGGTTAGGGGTAGGTTTATGGCTTGGGCTACGGCTAGGGCTAGGTCTAGGGTGAGTGTTAGTGTTAGGGTTAGTGCTAGGGCTAGGGCTAGGGCTACGGTTAGGTTTAGGTTTATTGCTAGGGCTAGGGCTAGTGCTAGGTTTAGGTGTAGGGCTAAGTCTATGGCTAGGGTTAGCATTAGGGAAAATGTTAGATTTAGGGTTAGGGTTACATTTAGAGTTATGGCTAGGGATATGGTTAGGGTTATGGCTAGGGCTAGGGCTAGGGCTTGGTTTTAGTTTATGTTAGTTTTAGGGCTAGGGCTATGGTTAGGGTTAGGGTTAGGGCTTGGGCTAGGGCTAGGGTTAGGGTTAGGGCTTGAGCTAGGGCTAGGGCTAGGGCTAGGGTTAGTGTTAGGGTTTGGGTTAGTGCTAGGGCTAGGCTAGGGCTAAGGTTATGGTTAGGTTTAGGACTAGGGCTTGTGTTATGGTCAGTGTTAGGGCTAGGACTAGGGCTATGGTTAGGCTTAACGTTAGGATTATCGAATAGCTATGGCTAGGGTTAGGGTTAGGTTTATTGTTAGGGTTATGGCTAGGGCTAAGGTTATGGCTAGAGCTAGGTCTAGGGCTAGGGCTATATTTAGAGTTATTGTTAGGGTTAGGGGTAGGGTTAGGGTTAGGGTAAGGGTTAGGGTAAGGGCTAGGGTTAGGGCTAGGGCTAGGGTTAGGGCTAGGGCTAGGTTTAAGTTTAGGGTCTGGGCTAGGAATAGGGCTAGGTTTAGGGTTAGGGTTGCTGCTAGGGCTAGGGCTAGGTTTAGGCTTTGGGTTACAGTTAGGGCAAGGGCTAGGGCTAGGGCTAGTGTTAGGGTTAGGGTTCGGGATTTGTCTAGTGCTAGATCTAGGGCTAGGTTTAGTGTTACTGTTTGGGTTAGGGCTAGGATTATGGTTAGGTTTAGGTTTAGGGCTAGGGCTAGGGCTAGGGCTCGGGTTAGTGTAATGTTAGGTGTAGGGCTGGGTTTAGGTTAGGGTTAGGGTTAGGGCTAAGATTAGCATTAGGGTTAGCTTTATGCCTAGGGCTAGTGCTAGGACTAGTGTTAGGGTTAGGGTTAGGACTAGGGCTAGGGCTAGCTTTAGGTTAGGGTTAGGGTTAGCGTTAGGGCTCGGGTAGGGTTACGTTTAGGGTTAGGGTTATGTTTAGGTTTAGGCCTAGTGTTAGGGCTAGCGTTAGGGTTAGGGCTAGGGTTAGGCTTAGGTCTAGAGCTAGGGCTAATGTTAGGGTTAGGTTTAGGGTTAGGGTTAGGGCTTGGGCTTGGTTTAGGGTTAGGTTTAGGTTTAGTTTTAGGGCTAGGGCTAGGGCTAGGGTTAGGGTTAGGGTTATGCTAGGGCTAGGGCTAGGGCTAGGGTTCTGATTACATTTAGGGCTCATGTTAGAGTAATGGTTAGGGCTACTGCCAAGGTTAGTGTTAGGATTATGGTTAGGCTAGGGCTAGAGCTAGGGTTAGGGTTAGGTCTAGGGCTAAGGCTAGGGCTAAGTTTAGGGATAGGTTTAGGGTTAGGGTAGGGTTAGGGCTAAGGCTGTGGTTCGGGCTAGGGTAGGGTTATGTCTAGGGCTAGGTCTAGGGCTAGGGCTAGAGTTAGGGTCAGGGTTAGGGTAGGGTAGGGTTACGGCTTGGGTAGGGTTAGCGTTAGGGCTTGGACTAGGGTCAGATTTAGGGTTACGGTTAGTTCTTGGGTTAGGTCTAATATTAGGGTTAGCTATAGGGTTAGGGTTAGGCTTAGGTCTAGGGCTAGAGCTAGTGTTAGGGTTAGGGTTAGGTTAGGGCTAGGGCTAGGGCTAGGGCTAGGTCTTGGTTTAGTGTTAGGGTTAGGTTTATGTTTAGGGCTAGGGCTAGGGCTAGGGTTAGGGTTAGGTTTAGGGTTAGGCTAGGGCTAGGGTTAGGACTAGGGTTAGGTTTAGACTATGGCTAGGATTAGGGTTCGGGTTAGATTTAGGTTTAGGGTTAGGGCTAGGGTTAGTGTTAGTGTTAGGGTTAGGGGTAGGGTTAGGGTAGGCTGGGGCTAGGGGTAGGGCTAGTGCTAGGGCTAGGGTTAGGGTTAGGGTTAGGGCAGGGCTAGTATTAGGGTTATGGTTAGGGTTAGCGTTAGGGCCTAGGTTAGGGTTAGGTCTAGTGCTAGTGCTAGGGCTAGGGCTAGGGCTAGGGCTAGGGCTAGGATTAGTGCTAAGGTTAGTGCTAGTGTTAGGGTTAGTGTTAGGGCTAGGCCTAGGGATAGGGTTAGGGTTAGGGTTAGGGCTAGGGCTAGCGCTAGGGCTAGGGTTAGGGTTAGGGTTAGGGTTAGGGTTAGGTTTAGGACTTGGGCTAGGGCTAGGAATAGGGTTATGGCTAGGGCTAGGCCTAGGGCTAGGGTTAGGGTTATGGAGAGGGTTAGGGCTAGGGCTGGGTTAGGTCTATGGTTTCTGTTAGGGCTAGGGTTAGGTTTAGGTCTAGGGCTAGGTCTAGGGTTAGGGTTAGGGTTAGGGTTAGGGTTACGCCTAGGGCTAGGGTTAGGGTTAGGTTTAGGGCTAGGGCTAGGCCTAGGGCTAGGGTTAGGGTATGGTTAGGGCTAGGGTTAGGGTTCGGTTTAGGGCTCGTGTTAGGGTAAGTGTTAGGGCTAGTGCTAAGGTTAGTGTTAGGGTTATGGTTCGGGCTAGGACTAGGGCTAGTGTTAGGGTTAGGGTTAGACTAGCGCTATGGCTTTGGGTAGGGCTAGTGCTAGGGCTAGGGTTAGGGTTAGGGTTAGGGTTAAGGTTAGTGTTAGTGTATGGTTAGGGCTTGCACTAGGTTTAGGGCTAGAGCTAGTGTTATGGCTAGGTCTAGGGCTACGGCTAGGGCTATACTTAGGGTTAGGGTTAGGGCTAGGTCTAGGGTTTGGGTTAGTGTTAGTGGTAGGGCTTGGCCTAGGCTTAGGGCTATGTTTAGGGCTAGTGATATGGTTAGGGCTAGGGCTAGGGCTAGGGCTCGGTTTAAGGTTAGGTGTAGGACTAGGGCTAGCGTTAAGGTTAGTGTTAGGACTAGACCTAGGGCTAGGGTTTGTGCTAGCATTAGGGTTCAGGATATGTCTACGGCTAGGGTTAGGGTTAGGGTAGGGTTAGGGCTAGGGCAAGGTTTAGGGTAGGGCTAGGCTTATGGCTAGGGCTAGGGCTAGGGCAAGGGCTAGATTTAGGATTATGGTTAGGGCTATGGTAAGGGTTAGGGTTATGGTTAGGGCTAGGGCTAGGGCTAGGGCTAGGTTTAGGATTGAGGTAGGGTTTGGGCTAGGGCTAGGGTTAGGGTTTAGGGTTCATTTTAGGGCTAGGGTTAGGTTTAGGTCTATGGTAGGGCTAGTGTTAGGGTTAGGGTTTAGATTAGGGTTAGAGCTAGGGCTAGGGTTGGGTTAGGTTGAGGGCTAGTGCTAGTGCTAGGGTTATGTTTAAATTTAGGGGTATTTCTAGGGGTAGAGCTATGGTTAGGGTCATGGCTAGGGCTAGGGCTAGGGCTAGTGTTCGGTTTAGGTTTAGGCTTATGGCCAGGGCTAGGGATAGGGTTAAGGTTAGGGCTAGGGTTACGGTAGGGTTAGGGCTAGGGTTAGGGTTAGGTTTAGGGCACGTGTTTGTGTAAGGGTTAGGGCTAGTGCTAAGGTTAGTGTTAGGGTTATGGTTTGGGCTAGGACTAGGGCTTGGGTTAGGGTTAGGGCTAGGGCTAGGGTTATGCTTACGGTTAGGGTTAGGGCTAGATTTAGGTTTAGAGTTTGAGCTACAGCTCGGGTTTGGGTTAGTGATAGTTGTAGGGCTTGGCCTAGGCTTAGGTCTATGGTTAGGGCTAGCGATACGGTTAGGGCTAGGGATGGGGTTATGCCTCGTGCTAGGGCTAAGGTCAGGTCAGGGTTAGGTTTTGTACTAGGGCTAGGGTTAGGGTTAGTGTTAGGGCTAGGCCTAGGGCTAGGGTTAGTGCTAGCATTAGGGTTAGGATTATGTCTATGGCTAGGGTTAGGGTTAGGGTTAGGGTAGGGTTAGGGCTAGGGTAAAGTTTAGGGTAGGGCTAGCCTTAGATCTCGATTTAGGGTTAGGGTTAGGCCTATGACAAGGGTTAGGGTTAGGGTTAGGGCTAGGGCTAGGGTTAGGGCTAGGGTTAGGTTTAAGGCTAGGGTTAGGTTTAGTTAAAGGGCTAGCGCTTGTGTTAGGGTTAGGGTTAGGGTTAGGGCTAGGGCTAGGGCTAGGGTTAGGGTTAGGGCTATGGCTAGGGCTAGGTCTAGGTTTAGGTTTATGATTAGGTTTAGTGTTAGGGCTAGGGTTAGAGTTAGGGCTAGGGTTAGGTTTAGGTTTAGGTTTAGGTTTAGGGTTAGTGCTAGGGCTAGGGGTAGGTTTAGGTTTAGGGCTAGGGCTAGGGTTAGGTTTAGGGTTCGGGTTAGGGTTAGGGTTATGGCTAGGCCTGGGTCTGGTTAGAGCTAGAATTAGGGTAGGGTTAGGGCTAGGGCCAGGGTTAGTGCTGGAGTTAGGGTTAGGGCTGGGGTTTGGGTTATGTCTAGGGCTTTGGTTAATGTTAAGGTTAGGTTTAGTGTTAGGGTTAGGGCTAGGGCTAGGTCTAATTTTAGGGTTAGGGTGAGGGTTAGGGTTATGGTTAGGGCTTGGGTTAAGTTAGGGTTAGGGTTAGGGTTAGGGCTAGGGTTAGGTCTAGCGTTAGTGTTAGGTTTAGGGCTAGGGCTATTGCTAGGGCAGTGTTTGGGTTGGGGTTAGGGTTAGGGCTAGGGCTAGTGTTATGGCGAGGCCTGGGTTTTGGCTAGGGTTAGGGCTAGGGCTAGGGCTAGATTTAGGGTTAGAGTTAGGGCTGTGCTAGCGTCAGAGTTAGGGTTAGGCCTAGGGCTAGGTTTAGGGCTAGGGTTACGGTTAGGGTTAGGGCTAGGGCTAGGTTTAGGGCTAGGGTCAGGGCTAGGGTTAGGGTTATGGCTAGGGCTAGGGCTAGGGTGAGGCTTAGGTTTATGGTTAGGTGTATGGCTAGGGTTTGGGTTAGGGTTAGGGCTAGGGCTTGGGCTAGGGCTAGGTTTAGGGTTAGGTCTAGGGTTAAGGCTATGGTTAGTGTCAGGGCAAGGTCTAGTGTTAGTATTAGGGTTAGGGCTTGCGCTAGGGCTAGGGCTAGGGTTAGGGGTAGGTTTAGGGCTTGGGCTAGGGCTAGGGCTAGGGCTAGGGTTAGGGTTAGGGTTAAGTTTAGTGTTAGTGTAGGGTTAGGGCTTGCACTAGGATTATGTTTAGGGCTAGGGCTGGTGTTAGGTTTAGGGTTAGGGTTAGGGTTAGGGTTAGGGATAGGGATATGGTTAGGGTTAGGGCTATTGCTAGGCTAGGGTCAGGTTAGGGTTATCACTAGGGCTAGGGCTAGGGCTAGGGCTAGGTTTAGGGGTAGGGCTAGGGCTAGGGCTAGTGTTATGGTTAGGGGTAAGATTAGCTTTAGGGTTTTTGTTACGTTTAGAGTTAGGGCTAGGGATAGGGTTACTGTTAGGGCTAAGTCTAGGAATAGGGCTAGGGCTAGGGTTAGGGTTAGGGTTAGGGCTAGGCCTAGGGTTATGGCTAGGGTTAGGTTTATGGTTAGGTCTAGTGTTAGGCTAGGGCTAGGTTTAGGTTTAGGGCTATGTTTAAGGCAAGGGCTAGGGCTAGGGCTAGGGCGAGGGTTAGGGTTAGGGTTAGGTCTAGGGCAAGGGTTAGGGTTAGTGTTAAAGCTAGGTCTAGGGCTAGGGTTAGGTTTAGCATTAGGTTTAAGGCTAGGGCTATGGCTAGGATTAGGGTTACGGTTAGGGTTAGGGTTAGATCTAGGGCTCGGGTTAGGGCTAGGCCTGGGTTATTTCTTGGGCTAGGGATAGGGCTATGGTTAGAGTTAGTGTTAGGGTTAGGGCTAGGACTAGTGTCAGGTTTAGGGTTAGGTTTAGTGCTAGGTCTATGGATAGGGCTAGGGTTAGGGTGAGGCTTAGATTTCGGGTTAGGTCTAGTCCTAGGGTTAGGGTTAGGGTTAGGGTAGGTTTAGGGCTTGTGTTTGGGTTAGGTTTAGGTCTAGTGCTAGGGTTAGGGTTAGGATTAGGGCTAGTACCTGGGCTAGGGCTAGGGCTAGGTCTAGGCCTAAGTTTATGTAAACGTTAGGGTTAGGGCTAGGGATATGGGTATGGCTAAGTTTAGGCTTAGCGTTAGGTTTAGGGCTACCTCTATGGCTAGGGTTACATTTATGGTTATGGTTAGGGCTAGGTCTAGGGTTTGGGCTCAGCCAAGTTTATGGCTAGTGCTAAGGCTATGGCTAGGGCTAGAGTTAGGGTTATGGTTAGGGCTGGGCTAGGGATACGGATAGGTTTAGGGTTAGAGCTAGGGTTAGGTTTTGGGCTAGGGTTAGGGCTATGGCTAGGGTTAGGCTAGGGTTAGTGTTATGTTTAGGGCTCGGGCTAGGTCTAGGGCTAGGATTAGGGTTTAGGGTTAGGGCTAGGGCTAGGGTTAGGACTAGGGCTAGGATTAGCGTTAGTGTTAGGACTAGGGCTAGGGCTATGGTTAGGGCTAGCATTAGGGTTAGGGCTATGTCTATGGCTAGGGTTAGGTTTAGGTTTAGGGTAGGGTTAGGGCTAGGGCTAGGGTTAGGTCTAGACCTGGGTTAAGGCTGGGTCTAGGGCTAGGGCTAGTGCTAGGGTTAGTGTTAGGGCTAGGACTAGCGTCAGGGTTAGGGTTAGGTTTAAGGCTAGGGCTATGGATAGGGCTAGGGTTAGGGTTAACCCTAGAGTTAGGGTTCGGTCTAGGGCTAGGGTTAGGGTTATACTTGTGGATAGGACTGGGGCTCAGGTTAGGGTTAGGTTTAGGTCTAGGTCTAGGGCTAGGTCTAGGGCTAGGGCTAGTGTTAGGGTTAGTGGTAGGGCTAGTGCTAAGTTTAGGGTTAGGGTTAGGGTTAGGGTTAGGGCTAGGGCTATGGCTAGAGCTAGGATTAGGCTTAGTGTTAGCTTTAGGGCTAGGTCTATGGCTAGGGTTACGTTTAAAGTTTTGGTTAGGGCTAGGTCTAGGGTTTGGGCTGGGTCTAGGCCTGGGTTATTGCTAGTGCTAGGGCTAGGGCTAGGGCTAGGGTTAGGGTTAGGGCTGGGCTAGAGTCAGGGTTAGGGTTAGGGTTAGGGTTATGGTTAGGGTTAGGGCTAGTCTAGGCATAGTACTAGGTTTAGGGTAGAGATTGGGTTAGGGTTAGGGCTAGCGCTAGGTTGAAGGTTAGGTTTATGTCTAGGTCTAGGGCTAGGGCTAGAGCTAGGGTTCGGGTTAGGGTTAGGGTTAGGGCTAGGGCAGGGCTTGGGATAGGGTTAGGCTTAGGGCTAGCACTAGGGCTAATGTTAGGGTTATGGCTAGGGCTAGCGCTAGGGCTAGGACTAGGATTAGTGCTAGGTCTAGTGCTAGGGTTAGGGTTAGGGCTAGGGCTTGGGCTAGGGCTAGGGCTAGGGTTAGGGTCAGGGCTAGTGCTAGGGTTAGGGCTAGGGTTAGGGTTAGGGTTAGGGTTAGGGCTTGGGTTAGGGTTAGGGCTAGGGCTTGGGTTAGGGCTAGGGCTTGGGCTAGGGCTAGGGCTAGGGTTAGGGTCAGGGCTAGTGCTAGGGTTAGGGCTAGGGTTAGGGTTAGATTTAGGGCTTGGGTTAGGGTTAGGCTTAGGGCTAGCCCTAGGGCTAGGGTTAGGGTTAGGTTTAGGTTTAGGACTTGGGCTATGGCTAGGGCTAGGGCTATAGTTAGGTTTAGTGTTAGGGTTAGGGTTAGGGCTGGGGCTAGGGCAGGGTTACAGTTACGGTTAGGGTTAGGGCTAGGGCTAGGGCTAGGGTTAGGTCTAGGGTTAGTGTTAGGTTTAGGGCTAGGGCTAGGGCTAGGGCTAGTTTTAGGGTTTAGGGTTATGGTTATGCTTATGGTTATGGTTATGGTTATGGTTAGTGTTAGGGTTAGAATTAGGGTTAGGTTTAAGATTAAGGTTAGGGCTTGGTTAGGGCTATTGTTAGCGTCAGGTTAGGGCTAAAGTTACGCTTAGGTCTAGCGCTATGGTTAGGTTTTGGTTTTGGGCTAGGGCTAGTGCTATGGCTTAGATTATGGTTAGAAGTATAGCTAGTGCTAGGGCTATGACTCTGTCTGGGCTAGTGTTATTATTAGTGTTAGGTTAGGGTTAGGGTTAGGGTTAGGTTTAGGGTTAGTGTTAATGTTACAGTAGGGCTAAGTTTAGGGTTAGTCTTAGGATTAAGTTTAGGGCTTGCTCTAGGGCTAGGTCAATGGCTAGGTCTAGGGTTATATTTAGGGGTAGGGATAGAGCAAGACTAGGGCTAGCTTTAAGTTAGGGTTAGCGTTAGCATTTCCGTTATGGTTAGGGCTAGGGCTAGGTCTAGGGTTAGAATTAGGGTTAGTGTTAGGGCTAGTGTCAGGGTTAGGGTCAGTTGCAGGGTTAGGTTTAGGATTAATGTTAGTGTAATATCTTGCATTTTGGTTAGGGTTAGGGATATGGCTGGGGTTAGCGCTCTTATGATTAGGGCTAGGGTTAGGGTTAGGGTTAAGGTTAGTGTTAGGGTTAGGGTTAGGTTTAATATTAAGTTTAGGGCTAGGCATAGGGTTAGGTTTAGGTCTAAAATGAAGGTTAGAGTTTGCACTAGGGTTAAAATTTGTTTTTGTGTTAGGGCTAGTGTTTGGGTTCGGGTTAGGTTTAGGATTAGTTTTAGGTTTAGGGCGAGGGTAAGAGTTACAGATACCATTTTGTTTAGTGTTAGCGTAAGGGTTAGGGCTATGGCTTGGGTTAGCACTAGTGTCATGAATAGTAGAGCATTAGGGTTACGGAAGGGTAAGGTTATTTTTAGGGTTAGTGTTAGAGTTAATGTTAGGTTTAGTGTTAGGGTTAGGGTTAGCGTTGGCATTAGGGTTAGTTAGGTTTAGGGCTAGGGTTAGTGTTTTGTTTAGGGCGAGGGTTAGGTTTAGGGCTAGAGTTATCTCTATTGTTATGGTTAGAGTTAGGTTGGGGCTTGGGTAGCACTAGTGTTATGTTTAGGGCTAGAGTTAGTGTTAGGGTTAAGGTTAGTGTTATGGTTAGGTTTAGGGTTAGAGTTAGGTCTAGGCTTAGAGTTAGGTTTAGGTCTAGGGTTATGGTTAGGGTTAGTGGTAGGTTCAGTTTTCGGATTAGGGTTAGGTTTAGCTTTAGGGCTACATTAGGGTTAGGTTTAGGGTGAGGTTTATGGTTAGCACTAGTGTTATGATTAGGGCTAGGGTGAGGGATATGGTTAGGGTTAGCTTTATGTGTTAGGGTTATGGTTAGGGTTAGGGTTTGGGTTGGGGTTAGTGATAGTGTTATGAATAGGTCTAGGATGATGGTTATGGTTAGGTTAAGGTCATTTTTAGGGTGAGGGTTAGGGTTAGAGTTAAGGTTAGTGTTGGGTTAGGTTTAGGATTAGGGCTAGGTTTAGGGTCTAGGGTTAGAGTTAGGGTTAGGTTTAGGGTTATGGCTAGGGTTAGGGTTAGGATTAGATTTAGGTTTAGGGTTAGGGCTAGGTCTAGGGATAGGATGATTGTTAGGGTTACCATTAATGTTAGTTTAAGGATTAGGGTTAGGTTTAATGTTTGAGTTAGAGCTAGGGTTAGGTTAAGGGTTAGAGATTGAGTTAGTGTTAGTGTTATGGTGGGCTAGGCTTAGGGTTAGTTTAGGGTTAGGATTAGTATTAGGGTTGTGCCTAGGGTTAGTGTTAGGGTTCAGGTTATGGCTAGGGTTAGGGTTATTGTTAGGTTTAGGATTAAGTTTAGGGTGAAGGTTAGAATTACGTTTAGCGTTATGTCTAGTGTTAGCGTTAGGGTTAGGGGAAGGCCTGGGGTTAGCACTAGTGTTATGATTAGGGCTAGGGTTATGATTAGGGCTAAGGTTATTGTTAGGGTTAGGGTTAGGTTTTAGTTTAGTGTTAGGGTTAGGGTTAGGTTTAGATTTGGTTTAGAGTTAGGTTTAGGGTTAGGGTTATGGTTAGATTTATGTGTTGGGATAGGGTTAGCATTATTGTTAGCATTAGGGTTAGGGCTAGGGCTAGGATTAGGGCTTTGGTTATGGTCTGGGTTTGGGCTGGGGTAGGGATATTTTTATGATTCGGGCTAGGATGAGAATTAGACTTTTGGTTACGGTTAGTTTTAGGTGAGCGTTAGGGTTAGGGTTTAGGTTTGTGTTAGTGTTAGGGTTATGGTAAGATTTGGGTTTGTATTAGGGTTAGGATTATGGTTAGGTTTATGTGTAGGGTGAGCGTTAGCATTATTGTTAGGGTTTGGGTTAGGTTTAGGGCTAGAGCTAGGACTAGGGATAGGGTTAGGTTTAGGATTAGGGCTAGAGCTAGGACAAGGTCCTGGGCTAGGGTTAGGGTTAGAAATAGGTTTAGGGATAAGGATAAGGTTAGAGTTAAGGTTCTGGTTAGTGCAAGGGTTAGGGATATGGTTAGGTTTTGGTTTATGTTTAAGTTTAGGTGCAGTGTTTGGATTAGGGTTAGCGTTATGTCTAGTTTTAGGGTTAGAGGTAGTTTTGGTTTAGGGCTAGGGTTTTGGTTAGGGTTAGTGGTTAGGGTTTGAGTTAGGGTAAGGATTATTGCTAGTTTCAGTGTTAGTGTTCAAGTCACGCCTAGAATCAGGTTTGGGCTTAGTTTTAGTGTTTTGTTTAGGGCGAGGGTTAGGTTTAGGGTTTAGTTATGTCTAGTGTTATGATTATGCTTAGGGCTGGGGCTTGGGTAGTGCTTGGGTTATGATTAGGACTAGGGTTAGGGTTAGGGTTAAGGTTAGTGTTAGGGTTAATGTTAGGTTTAATATTAGGGTTAGAGCTAGGATTAGGGTAAGGGTTAGGGCTAGGTTTAGCATTAGGTTTATTGCTAGGGTTAGGATTAAGTTTAAGCTTAGTGTTAGGGGTAGGGTTAATGTTAGTATTACGGTTAGGTCTAGGTTAGGCTAGGGTTAGGGTTAGGATTAGGGTTAGGGTTTGGTCTAGGGTTAGAGTTAGGGTTCTGGTTAGCGCTAGTGTTATAATAAAGGTTAGGGTTTTGAAGAGATTTAGGGTTAGGTTTAGGGTTAAGGTTAGTGTTAAGCGTTAGGGTGAGGGTTGGGATAGGCTTTGGGTTAGGGTTAAGGTTACGGCTTGGACTAGGGCTGGGTTAGGGTTAGGGTTAGGGTTAGGGCTAGGGTTATGTTTAGGGTTAGTGTTGGGGTTAGGGGCAGAGTTAAGGTTAAGGTTAGGCTTAGGGCTAGGCTTAGGGCTAGGGCTAGGTTTAGGACTAGCATTATTGTTAGCATTAGGGTTAGGTTTAAGGTTAGGGTTAGGAAAAGCGGTAGGGCTAAGGCTAGGGTTAGCGTTAGAGTTAGCATTAGTTTTTTTGTTATGGTTAGGGCTAGGGCTATGGTGTGGGTTAAGGTTAATTTTAGGGTTAGTTTTAGATATAGGATTAGGTTACAGTTAGGGTTATGGTTAGGTTTATATGTAGGGTTAGGATTAGCATTATTGTTAGGGTTAGTGTTAGGGTTAGGGCTAGGCCCAGGGTTTTGTTTAGAGTTAAGGTTAGGTTTGGTTTATGGTTTGGGCTAGGGTTAGGGTTAGGGCTATATCTAGGACTATGGCTAGGGCTAGGTTTAGGATTAGGAATAGGGATAGGGTTAAGGCTAAAGTTAGATTTAGGGCTCTGGTTAGTACAAGGTTTAGGGTTATGTTAGGGTTAGGTTTTGGATTAGGTTTTGGGCGAATGTTAAGGTTAGTGTTAGCATTATGTCTAGTGTTATGGTTAGGCTTAGGGTTTTGACTGGGGTCAATGCTAGTGTTATGATAAGGGTTACTGTGATGGTTATGGGTAGAGTTAAGTTTAGTGTTAGGTTTTGTGTAGGGTTAGGGTTAAATTTAGTGTTAGTGTTAGGGTTAGGGTTGGTTTAGGGTTAGGGTTAGGGTTAGTGTTATGCTTAAGTCTAGGGTTAGGGTTTGGGTGAGTGTTAGATTTGGGGTTAGGGATATTGTTAGGATTAGGGCTAGGGTTAAGGATAGCGTTAGGTTCATGTTTAGTGTTAGTGCTAGGTCTAATTTTAAGTTTGGGTTAGGCTAGGGCTAGGGCTAGGGCTATTGCTAGGTTTAGTTTGAGGGTTAGTGTTAGGGTTAGGTTTTAGGCTTAAGGTTAGGTTTAGGGTTCGCATTAGGGCTAGGGTTGCAGTTAAAGTTATGTTTAGGGTTAGGGCTATTTTTGTTTATGTTTAGGATTAGGGTTAGCACTGGTGTTATAATTAGTGCTAGGGTGAGTGTTAGCCTTAGGGTTAATGTTAGTGTTAGGGTTAGAGTTAGGTGTAATGTTTCAGTTAGAGCTAGGGTTAGGGCAAGGTTTAGCAATAGGGTCAGGGTTAGATTTATAGTTAGGGTTAGAGTTAGGGCTATGGTTTGGGTTAGGGTTAGGGTTAGGGTCAGGGCTAGGGCTAGGGCTATGGTTAGGGTTAGGGTTTGGTTTAGGTTTAGGTTTAGGGCTAGGGCTAGGGCTAGGGTTAGGGTTAGTGTCAGGGTTATGGTTAGTGTTTGGGTTAGCCTTACGATCAGGGTTATTTTAGCACTAGTGTTATGATTAGGTCTAGGGTGAGGGGTATGTTTAGAATTAATATTAGTGTAGGGTTAGGGTTAAGTTTAATGTTAGGGTTAGAGCTAGGTTTAAGGTTAGGGTTTTGGATAGGTTTAGGGTTAGGTTTAGAGCTAGTGTTAGGCCTTGGTTAGGGTTAGGGTTAGGCCTAGGGTTAGTGTTAGGGTTAGGACTAGGTTTAGTGTTAGGGTTTGGGTGTGGATTAGGGCTAGTGTTAGGGCTAGTGTTTGAGTTAGATTTTGGTTATGGTTAGGATTAGGGTTAGGTTTAGATTTAGGATTAGGTTTAGTGCAAGGTTTAGAGTTACCTTTAGTGTTATGTCTAGTGTTAGCATTACAGTAGGGCTAAAGCTGGGGTTAGTGTTACTGTTATGATTAGGGCTACGGTAAGGGTTAGTGTTTGGCTTAGGGCTAGGGCTAGGGTTAGGGCTAGGGTTAGGGTTAGGGTTAGGTCTAGGGTTAGGGATAGATTTAGGGTTAGATTAGGATTAGGGCTAGGTCTAGGGCTAGTGCTAGGGCTAGGTTTAGGGTTAGGGCTAGGGCTATGGCTAGGGTTAGGGTTAGGGTTAAGGCTACGTCTAGGGCTAGGGATAGGGCTAGGGTTAGGGTTACGGTTATTTTTAGGTTTAGGTCTAGTGTTAGGGTTAAGGTTAGTTTTAGTGCTAGTGTTAGGGTTAAGGTTAGGTCTAGGGCTGGGGCTAGGGTTAGGTTTAGGGCTAGGGTTAGGGTTGGGGTTAGTGTTAGAATTAGGGCTAAGGCTAGGGTTAGGTTTAGGGTTAGTGTTAGTACTAGGGTTAGGGTTAGGGCTAGGGTTAGGGTTAGGGTTAGGGTTAGGTTTAGGTTTAGGGTTAGGGCTAGGGTTAGGGTTTGGGTTGGAGTTGGGCTTGGGTTCAGGGTCAGGGTTAGGGTTAGAGTTGTGGTTGGGCTTGTGGTTATGGTTAGATTTAGGGTTATGGCTAGGGCTCGGGCTAGGGTTAGCGTTAGTGTTAGCGTTAGGACTCGGATTAGCGTTAGGGTTAGGGCTAGCGCTAGGTTAGGGCTAGGGTTAGGTTTAGGGCTGAGTTGGGGTTCGGGTTAGGTTTAGGGTTAGGGCCAGGTCTATGGCTAGGGCTAGGGTTAGAGTTAGGGTTAGGGTTAGTGCTAGGTTTAGGGTTAGGTCTAGGGTAAAGGATAGGGTTAGGTTTAGGGCTAGGGCTAAGTTTAGTGTTAGGGGTAGAATTAGGGCTAGGGCTAGTGTTAGGGTTAGGGTTAGGGCTAGGGCTCGGGTTAGGGTTAGTGTTAGAGGTTGAGCTATGGTTAGGGTTAGTGTTATGTTTAGGGCTAGGGCTAGGGCTATGGCTAGGGCTAGGGTTAGGTTTAGGGTTAGTGCTAGGGATAGTGTTAGGACTAGGGTTAGGGTTAGGGCTAGGGTTAAGGTTAGGGTTAGGTCTAGCACTAAAGCTGGGGTTAGGGTTAGGGTTAGAATTAGGGCTAGGGCTAGGGTTAGGTTTAGGGTTAGGGCTAGGTCTATGGTTAGGGTTAGTGTTAGGCCTAGGACTAGGGTTAGGGTTAGCGTTACGCTTAGGGCTAAGGCTAGATTTAGGGTTAGTGTTAGGGTTATGGCTAGGGCTAGGGCTAGGATTAGGGTTAGCATTAGGGTTAGAGATAGGTTTAGGGTTAGGGCTAGGACTAAGACTAGGGCTAGGGACTGGGATAGATTTAGTGTTTGGGTAAGGGCTAGCACTATGGTTAGGGTTAAGGTTAGGTTTAGAACTAGGGCTAGGGTTAGGGTTAGGATTAGGGTTAGGGTTAGGGTTTGGGTGAGGGATAAGATTAGGGTTAACGTTAGGGTTAGGGCTAGTTCCAGGGCTAGGGCTATGTTTAGGTTTAGGGTTAGAGTTAGGGCTAGGGCTAGGGTTAAGGTTAGGTTTAGGGTTAGGTTTAGGGCTAGGGCCAGGGCTAAGGCTAGGGATAGCATTAGGGATAGTTATAGTTCTAGGTCTATGGCTATGGTTAGGTCTAGGGCTAGGACTAGGGTTAGGGTAGGGTTAGATTTAGTGTTAGGGCTAGGGCTAGGTTTAGGGTGAAGTTTAGGGTTAGGGTCGAGCTAGCGTTAGGTTAGGGTAGGGGTTAGAGTTTGGGCTTGGTTTAGGATTAGTTGTTGGGTTAGTGTACGGGCTTGGTGTAGGGTTATTGTTAGGGGTAGGGTTGGGGTTAGTTCTAGGGCTAGGGCTAGGTTTAGAGTTAATGTTCCGTTTAGGGCTAGGGCTAGTGCTAGGGTTATGCTTAGGGTTAAGTCTAGGGTCAGGGTTAGGGTTAAGGTTAGGGTTAGGGCTAGGGCTATGGCTAGGGCTAGGGCTAGAGTTAGGGATAGGGCTAAGCTTGGGTTAGGGTTATGGTTAGGGCTAGGGTTAGGGCTAGGGTTGGGGTTAGGATTAGGTTTGGGGTTAGTGCTAGGGTAAGGTTAGGGCTAGGGTTAGAGTTAGGGCTAGGTTCAGGGTTAGGGTTAGGGCTAGGGCTATGCCTAGGTTTAGGGTTAGGGTTAGAGTTAGGATTAGTGCTAGGGCTAGGGCTAGGGCTAGGGTTAGTGTTTGGTTTAGGGCTAGGGCTCGGATTAGGGTTAGGATTAGGGCTATGACTACGAATAGGGTTAGGTTTGGGGTTGGGGTTGCGTTTGGTGTTAGGATTAGGCCTAGTTTTAGGGTTTGGGTTAGGGCTAGGGTTAGGGTACGTGCTAGGGTTAGGGTTAGGGCTAGTGTTAGGGTTAGTGTTTAGGCTCGGGCTAGGGCTAGGGCTAGGGTTGCGGTTAGGTTTAGGGTTAGGATAAGGGCTAGGGCTAGCCTTAGGGCTAGGGTTAGGGTTAGCGCGAGGGCTAGGGCTAGGGCTAGGGCTAGGGTTAGAGTTAGGGTTAGAGCTAGGGCTAGGGCTACAGTTAGGTTTAGGTCGTGGGTTAAGTTTACTGATAGGGTTAGGGTTAGGGTTAGGGTTGGGTTTGGTGTTGGGCTTGCTGTTGGGGTTAGGGATAGGGTTAGCGATAGGGCTACGGTTACGGTTTGGTTAGGGCTAGGGCTAGGGTTATGGTTAGGGTTAGGGTTAGACTAGGGCTAGGGTTAGGGTTAGGTTATGTCTAGGGGTAGGGCTAGGGTTAGGGTTAGGGCTATGGTTAGGTTTAGTTTTAGGGTTAGGGCTAGGGCTAGGGTTATGGTTAGGGTTAGGATTACGGTCAGGCTAGCGTTAGGCTTGGGGTTAGGGTTAGAGTTTGGGCTAGGTTTAGGTTTAGGGCTAGGGTTAGGGTACGGGCTAGGGGTAGGGTTAGGGCTAGGGTCAGGGTTAGGTGTAGGGTTAGGGCTAGGGCTAGGGTTAGGGTTAGGGTTTATGTTAGGGTTAGGGCTAAGACTAGGGTTAGGGTTACGGTAAGGTCTAGGGCTACGATTAGGGTTAGGGTTAGGGCTAGTGCTAGGGATAGGGCTAGGGTTAGCATTAGGGTTAGGTCTAGGACTAGGGCTAGGGTTAGGTTAGGGTTAGGATTAGGGCTAGGGCTAGGGTTAGGGTTACGGTTAGTGTTAGGGTTCGGGTCAAGGTTAGGGTAGGTCTAGGGTTAGGGTTAGGCTTAGGGCTAGGCCTAGGTCTAGGGCTAGTGTTAGATTTAGGGTTAGGTCTAGTACTAGGGCTAAGGTTACGTTAGAGTTAGGATTAGGTCTAGGGCTAGGTTTAGGTTTAGGGTTAAGGTGAGCGTTAGAGCTAGGGCTAGGGTTGGGCTTAGGGCTTGGCCTAGGGCTAGGACTAGAGTTAGGGTTAGTGTTAGTGTTAGTACTAGGCGTAGGGCTAGGGCTAGGGTTAGGTTTAGGGTTAGGGTTAGTGCTAGGGTTAGGTTTAGGTCTAGGGCTAGGGCTAGGTTTAGGTTTACGGTTCGTGTTACGGTTAAGGCTAGGGCTAGGTTTACTGTTGGGTAAGGTCTAGGAATATGGTTAGGGTTAGGGCTAGGCCTAAGGCAAGGGCTAGGGTTAGCGTTAGGGTTAGGTCTAGGACTAGGGCTAGTGTTATGTTAGGTATAGGATTAGGGTTAGGTCTCGGGTTAGGGTTAGGGTTAAGGTTAAGTTTAGGGTTAGGGCTAGGTTTCGGGTTAGGCTTAGGGCTAGGCCTAGGGCTAGGGCTAGGGTTAGTGTTAGGGTTACGGTTAGGTCTAGGTCTAGGGCTAGGTTTAGGTTAGGGTTAGGATTAGGGCTAGGCTACTGTTAGGGTTAGGTTTAGGGTTAAGGTTAGGGTCAGGTCTCGTGTTAGGGTTAACCTTAGGGCTAGGCCTAGGGCTAGGGCTAGGTTTACGGTTAGGGTAGGTGCAAGGGTTAGGGTTAGGGCTAGGGTTAGGGTTAGTGCTAGGTTTAGTTAGGGTTAGGTCTAGGGCTAGTCCTAGAGTTAGGGTTAGGGTTAGGATTAGCGCTAGGTTAGGGTTAGGTTAGGGTTATGTCTAGGGCTAGGGCTAGGCTTAGGGTTAGGGTTAGGGTTAGGGCTAGGACTAGGGCTAGGGCTAGGGCTAGGGCTAGGATTAGTGTTAGGTCTAGGGTTATGGTTAGGGTTAAGTCTAGTGCTAGGGCTAGTGTTAGTGTTAGGGTTATTGCTAGGGCTAGTTCTAGGGCTCGGTTTAGGGTTAGGGTTAGTTTTTGGTTCAGAGCTAGGTCTATGGTTAGGTTTAGGGTTAGGGTTAGAACTAGGGCTAGGGTTGGAGTTAGGGTTAGGGTTTGGGTTACGACTAGGTTTAGGGTTAGGTTAGGGTTATGTCTAGGGCTAGGGCTAGGGTTAGGGTTAGGGTAGGGTTAGGGCTATGATTAGGGTTAGAGTTAGGGCTAGGCCTAGGGCTAGGTCTAGGATTAGGGTTAGGGTTAGTGCTAGGGTTAGGGTTAGGATTAGTGGTAGGGTTAGGTCTAGGATTAGGGATACGGTTAGGTGTAGGGCTAGGGCTAGGATTAGGTTTAGGGTTAGGACTAGGGTTAAGTTTAGGGTTAGGGCTAGGACTAGGGCTAGGGCCAGGGTTAGGGTTCTGGTTAGTGCTAGGATTAGGGTTCGGGCTAGGGTTAGTGTTAGGGTTAGGATTAGGGCTACGTCTAGGATTAGGGTTAGAGTTAGGGTTAGTGCTAGGGTTAGGGTTAGGGTTAGGCCTAGGGTTATGGTTAGGGTTATGGTTAGGGTTGGTGCTAGGGTTATGGTTAGGTTTAGTGTTAGGGCTATGGCTAGAGTTAGGGTTAGGGATAGAATTAGGGCTAGGGCTAGGGTGTGGGTTAGGGTTAGGGCTAGGGCTAGGGCTAGGGTTATATTTGGGTTATCTTAGGGCTAGGGCTTGGGCTAGGGCTAGGTTTAGGTTTAGGGTTAGGGCTAGACCTAGTGTACGCGTTAGGGTTAGGGCTAGTATTAGGGTTAGGGTTAGGGCTAGGGTTAGGGTTCGGTTTAGGAGTAGGGCTAGGGCTAGGGCTAGAGCAGGGTTAGGGTTAAGTCTAATGCTACTGCTAGGTTTAGGGTTATGATACGAGTTATGGTTAGGGCTAGGTCTAGGGTTAGGTTTAGTGTTAGGGTTAGGGCTATGGTTAGGGTTAGGGTGAGGGTTGGGGCTAGGGCTATGGCCAGGACTAGGTTTAGGGATAGGTCTAGGGCTAGGGCTAGACACAGTTTTAGGGTTAGGGCTATGGCTAGGGTTAGGGTTAGATTTAGGGTTAGGGTTAGGGTTAGGGTTAGGGTTAGGGCTAGTTCCAGGGCTAGGACTAGGGTTAGGTTTAGGGTTAGGGTTAGGGCTAGGGCTAGGGCTAGGGCTAGGGTCATATTTGGGTTATGGTTAGGGCTAGGGCTCAGGCTAGGGCTAGAGTTAGGGTTAGGGTTAGGGTTAGGGCTCGCCCTAGTGTATGCATTAGGGTTAGTGCTAGGATTAGGGTTAGGTTTAGTGTTAGGGCTAGGGTTAGGGTTAGGTTTAGGAGTAGGGCTAGGGATAGGGTTAGGTTTAGGGTTAGGATTAGGGTCGGGCCTGCGTTAGGTTTAGGGTTAGGGTTGGAGTTTGCGCTAGGTTTAGGGTTAGGGTTAGGGTATGGGCTACGGATTGGGTTAGGGCTAGGCTTAGGTTTAGTGTTAGGGTTTGGGCTATGTATATGTTTAGGGTTAGGTTTTGAGTTAGTGTTAGGGCTAGGGCTAGGGTTAGGTTTACATTTAGGGTTAGGGTTATAGCTAGGGCTATGTTTAGAGTTAGGGTTAGAGCTAGTGTTAGGTTTAGGGTTAGGGTTAGGTTTAGGGTTAGGGCAAGTGTTAGGGTTAGGGCTAGTGCTAGGGTTAGGGTTAGGGTTAGTGTTAGTGTTAGGGTTAGGGTTAGGGCTAGGGCTAGCATTAAATTTAGTGTTAGGGTAGAGTTTGGGCTCGGGTTAGGGTTAGGTCTAGGTTTAGGGTATAGGCTAGATTTATGGTTAGGGCTAAGTTTAGGATTAGGGTTAAGTCTAAGGCTAGGCCTAGGGTTAGGGTTATGGTTCGGGTTAGGGTTAGGACTAGGTCTAGGTTTAGGTTTAGGGCTAGGTTTAGCACTAGGGCTAGGGTTGGGGTGAAGGTTAGGGCTAGGGCTATGGCCAGGACTAGGTTTATGGATAGGTCTAGGGCTAGGGCTAGACCTAGTTTTAGGGTTAGGGCCATGGCTAGGGTTAGGGTTAGATTTAGGGTTAGGGTTAGGGCTAGGGTTAGGGCTAGGGTTATGGTTAGGGGGTTAGTTCCAGTGCCTGGGTCAGAGCTAGGGTTAGGGTTAGGGTTCGTGTTGGGGTTAGGGTTAGGGCTAGGGTTAGGGCTAGGGGTAGGGTTATGGCTAGGGTTGGTGATAAGGCTAGTGTTAGGTCTAGGATTAGGGTTATGGCTAGGGTTAGGGTCGGGATAGGGCTAGGGTTAGTTTAGGGTTAGGGTTAGTGCTAGGGCTAGGGCTAGGGTTAGTGTTAGCGTTAGGTTTAGGGCTAGGTCTATGGCAAGGGTTAAGGTTACTTTTAGGGTTACGGTTAGGTTTAGGGCTACGCCTCTGGCTAGGTTTAGTGTTAGGGTTTGGGTTAGGGCTATGGCTAGGGCTAGGGCTAGGGCTAGGCGTAGGGTTTGCGTTAGGACTAGGGTTAGGGTTAGGTTTAGGTCTAGGTTTATGTCTAGGGTTTGGGTTAGCTTTAGGGTTAGGGTTAGGGCTAGGGCCAGAGTTAGGATTAGGGTTAGGCCTAGGGCTAGGGCTAGGGTTGGTGTTAGGTTTAGGGTTCGGGTTAGGCCTAGGGATAGGGCTAGGGTTAGGATTAGGGTTAGGGTTTGTGCTAGGGCTAGTGTTAGGGTTAGGGTTAGGGTTAGGGCTAGGGTTAGGGTTTGGGTTAGGGTTAGGGCTATGGTTAGTTTTAGTGCTAGGTCTAGGGTTAGGTTTAGGGTTAGGGTTAGGGCTAGGGCTAGGTTAGGGTTAGGGTTAGTGTTAGGGTTTGTGTTAGGGCTAGAGCTAGGTCTAGGCCTAAGTTAGGTTTAGGGCTAGGGCTAGGTTTTTTGTTAGGGCTAGGACTAGGTGTAGGGTTTGCGTTAGGGTTAGCTTTAGGGTTAGGGTTTGGTTTAGGGTTAGGTCTAGGGCTATGGCTAGAGTTAGGTTTATGGTTAGGTTTAGGTCTAAGTTTATGTCTAGGGTTAGGGTTAGCTTTAGGGTTAGGGTTAGGGCTAGGGCTAGAGTTAGGTTTAGGGTTAGGCCTAGGGCTAGGGTTAGATTTGGAGTTAGGTTAGGGCTATGGCTAGGGTTAGGCCTAGGGTTAGTGTTAGGGTTAGGGTTAGGTCTAGGGCTAGGGCTAGGATTAGGTTTAAGCCTACGGTTAGGCTTAGGGTTAGGGTTAGTGCCAGGGCTAGGGCAGGGTCAGAGTTAGGGTCAGTGTTAGGGTTCGGGTGTGAGCCAGGGCTAGGCCTAGGGCTAGTGTTAGGGTTAGGATTACGGTTAGGGCTAGTGCTAGGGGTAGGGTTAGGGTGAGTATTTCGGTTAAGGCGAGGGCTAGGGCTAGGGCTAGGGCTAGGGTGGTGTTGGGGTTAGGGTTAGAGCTAGGGATAGGGCTAGGGGTAGGGTTATGGCTAGGGTTGGGGCTAAGGATAGAGTTAGGTCTAGGACTAGGGTTAGGGCTAGCATTAGGGTTAGGGCTAGGGCTAGGGTTAGGTTAGGGTTAGGGCTAGGGCTAGGGTAGGGTTAGTGTTAGCGTTAGGTATAGGGCTAGTTCTATGGCTAGGATTAGGGTTTCGGCTAGGGTTAGGTTTAGAGTTGGGGCTACGCCTCTGGCTAGGTTTATTATTAGGGTTTGGGTTAGGGCTAGGGCTAGGGCTAGGGCTAGGGCTAGGGTAGGGTTAGGTTTAGCTTTAGGGCTAGGGCTAGTGTTAGGGTTAGGGTTAGGCTAGGGCTAGGGCTAGGTTTAGGTTTAGAGCTAGGGCTAGGACTAGGCCTAGGGTTATTGTTAGGCTTTGGGTTAGGGCTAGGGCTTGGATAGGACTAGGCCTAGGGTTATTTTTAGGGTTTGGGTTAGGGCTAGGGCTTGGCTAGGGCTAGGGACAGGGTTAGGGTTAGGGATAGTGCTAGTGTTAGAGTTAGGGCTAGGGCTAAGTTTAGGGTTAGGGTTAGGTCTAGGTATATGGCTAGGGTTAGGGTTAGGTTTAGGGCTAGGGCTAGGGCTAGGGTTAGGGTTAGTGTTATGGTTAGGGTTAGTCCTAGGGATTCGGCTAGGTTTAGGTTTAGGATTAGGGTTAGGGCTAGGGTTAGGTTTAGGGCTAGGGCTAGGATTAGGGCAAGCGTTAGGTTTAGGGCTAGGTCTATGACTAGGGTTAGGGTTAGGGCTAGGGTTATGTTTAGGGGTAGGGTTAGGTCCAGGCCATGGTCAGAGCTAGGGTTAGGGTTAGCGTTCGGTTTAGGGCCAGGGCTATGGCTAGGGTAAGTGTTAGGGTTAAGATTACAGTTAGGGCAAGGGCTAGGGCTAGTGTTAGGGTTAGGATTATGGTTAGGTCTAGGGCTAGGGCTAGGTCTAGGGCTAGTGTTAGGGTTAGGATTACAGTTAGGGCTAGGGCTTTGGGTAGTGTTAGGTTTGGATTACGGTTAGGGCTATGGCTAGGGCTAGGGTTTGGTTTAGGGCTAGGACTAGGGCTAGGCTAGGGCTAGGGTTAGGGTTAGGCTTAGGTCTAGGGTTATGGCTAGGGTTAGGGTTAGCTTTAGGGTTAGGGTTAGGGCTAGGGCTAGAGTTAGGGTTAGTGTTAGGGTTAGGGATAGGTCTAGGGCTAGGGCTAAGGTGAGCCTTAGGGTTAGCACTAGGGCTAGGGCTAGTGTTAGGTTTAGGCCTAAGTTTAGGGCTAGGGCTAGAGTTAGGTTTAGGGTTAGCGCTAGGGCTCGGGTTAGGGTTAGGGCTAGGGCTAGGGTTAGGTTTTGAGTTAGGGCTAGGGCTAGGGCTAGGGTTAGGGTTAGTGTTATGGTTAGGGTTAGGCCTAGGGATAGGGCTAGGTTTAGGTTTAGGGTTAGGGTTAGGTTTAGAGCTAGGGCTAGGGTTAGGGAAAGCGTTAGGTTTAGGGCTAGGTCTATGACTAGGGTTTGGGTTAGGGCTAGGGTTATGGTTAGGGGTAGGGTTAGGTCCTGGGCCAGGGTCAGAGCTAGGGTTAGGGTTAGTGTCGTGTTTGGATTAGGGTTAGGGCTAGGGTTAGGGCTAGGGGTAGGATTTTGTCTAGGGTTGGGGCTAAGGCTAGAGTTAGGTCTAGGATTAGTGTTAGGGATAGGGTTAGGATTAGGGCTAGGGCTAGGGTTAGGTTAGGGTTAGGGCTAGGGCTAGGGCTAGGGCTAGGGTTAGTGTTAGTGTTAGGTTTAGGGCTATGTCTATGGCAAGGGTTAAGGTTACTTTTAGGGTTAGGGTTAGGGCTACGCCTCTGGCTAGGTTTAGTGTTAGGGTTTGGGTTAGGGCTAGGGCTAGGGCTAGGGCTAGGGTTAGGTTTAGGTTTAGGGCTAGGGCTAGGGTTAGCGTTAGGGCTAGGCTTAGGTTTAGGTTTCGGGCTATGGTTAGTTTTAGTGCTAGGGCTAGGGTTAGGGAAAGTGTTAGTGTTAGGGCTATGTCTATGGCTAGGGTTAGGTTTAGGGTTAGGGTTAGGGCTTGGGATAGGGCTAGGTCTAGGGTTATAGTTAGAGTTTGGGTTTGGGCTAGGGCTAGGGCTAGCGCTAGGTCTAGGGTTAGGGTTAGGGCTAGTGCTAGTGTATGGTTAAGGTTAGGGCTAGGTTTAGGGTTAGGGTTAGGGCTAGGGCTAGGGTTGTGGTTAGGGTTACGGCTATGGCTAGGGTTAGTGTTAGGGCTAGGGCTAGGGTTTGTGTTAGTGTTAGGGTTAGGTTTAGTTCTAGGGCTTGGGCTAGGTTTAGGGTTAGGTTTAGGGCTAGGGCTAAGGCTAGGATTAGGATTTAGGTTAGGGTTAGGCCTAGCGATAGGGCTAGGGTTAGAGTTAGGGTTAGGGCTAGGGTTAGGGTTAGGGCTAGTGTCAGGTTTAGGGATAGGGCTAGGGCTAGATTTAAGGCTATGGCTAGGGCTAGGGTTAGTGTTAGCATTAGGTTTAGGGCTAGGTCTATGGCTAGGTTTAGGGTTAGGTTTGGGGCTAGGTCTAGGGTAGGGTTAGGGTTAGTGTTAGGGTTTGGGTTAGGGCTAGACTAGGGCTAGGGCTAGGGCTTGGGCTAGGGCTAGGGCTAGGGTTAAGGTTAGGGCTAGGGCTAGTGTTAGGGTTAGGGTTAGGGCCAGGGCTAGGGTTATGGGTAGGTTTAGAGCTAGGGTTAGTGTTAGGGCTAGGGCTAGGGCTAGGGTTTGTGTTAGTGTTAGGGTTAGGTTTAGGTCTAGGGCTTGGGCTAGGTTTAGGGTTAGGGTTAGGGCTAGGGCCAGGGCTAGGGTTATGGTTAGGTTTAGGGCTAGGGTTAGTGTTAGGGCTAGGCTAGGGTTTGTGTTAGTGTTAGGGTTAGGTTTAGGTTAGGGCTTGGGCTAGGGTTAGGGTTAGGTTTAGGGCTAGGGCTAGGGCTAGGGCTAGGGCTAGAGCTAGGATTAGGGTTCGGGTTAGGCCCAGCGATAGGGCTAGGGTTAGAGTTAGGGTTAGGGTTAGGGCTAGGGTTAGGGTTAGAGCTAGTGTCAGGTTTAGGGATAGGGCTGGGGCTAGAGTTACGGCTATGGCTAGGGCTAGGTTTAGTGTTAGTTCTAGGGCTAGGGCTAGGGTTAGGTTTAGGCCTACGGTTAGGCCTAGTGTTAGGGTTAGTGCTAGGGCTAGGGCAGGGTCAGAGTTAGGGTCAGTGATAGGGTTCGGGTGAGAGCCAGGGCTTGGCCTAGGGCTAGTGTTAGAGTTAGGATTACGGTTAGGGCTAGTGCTAGGGGTAGGGTTAGGGTTAGTATTTCAGTTAAGGCTAGGATTAGGCCTAGGGCAGTGTTAGGGTTAGGGTTTAGGGCTAGGGTTAGGGCTAGGGGTAGGGTTATGGCTAGGGTTGGGGCTAAGGCTAGAGTTAGGTCTAGGACTAGGGTTAGGGCTAGCATTAGGGTTAGGGCTAGGGCTAGGGTTAGGTTAGGGTTAGGGCTAGGGCTAGGGCTAGGGTTAGTGTTAGCGTTAGGTATAGGGCTAGTTCTATGGCTAGGGTTAGGGTTTCGGTTAGGGTTAGGGTTAGGGTTAGGGCTACACCTCTGGCTAGGTTTATTATTAGGGTTTGGGTTAGGGCTAGGGCTAGGGCTAGGGTTAGGTTTATGTTTAGAGCTAGGGCTAGGACTAGGCCTAGGTTTATTTTTAGGGTTTGGGTTAGGGCTACAGCTTGGCTATTACTAGGCCTAGGGTTATTGTTAGGGTTTGGGTTTGGGCTAGGTCTTGGCTAGGGCTAGGGACATGGTTAGGGTTAAGGATAGTGCTAGTGTAAGAGTTAGGGTTATGGCTAGGTCTATGGCTAGGGTTAGGGTTAGGTTTAGGGCTAGGGCTAGGGCTAGGGTTAGGGTTAGGCCTAGGGATTGGGCTAGGTTTAGGGTTAGGGTTAGGGCTAGGGTTAGGTTTAGGGCTAGGGCTAGGATTAGGGCAAGCGTTAGGTTTAGGGCTAGGTCTATGACTAGGGTTAGGGTTAGGGCTAGGGTTATGGTTAGGGGTAGGGTTAGGTCCAGGGCCAGGGTCAGAGCTAGGGTTAGGGTTAGCGTTCGGGTTAGGGCCAGGGCTAGGGCTAGGGCTAGGGTTAGGGTTAGGATTACAGTTAGGGCTAGGGCTTTGGGTAGTGTTAGGATTGGATTACGGTTAGGGCTATGGCTAGGGCTAGGGTTTGGTTTAGGGCTAGGACTAGGGCTAGGGCTAGGGCTAGGGTTAGGGTTAGGCTTAGGTCTAGGGTTATGGCTAGGGTTAGGGTTAGCTTTAGGGTTAGGGTTAGGGCTAGGGCTAGAGTTAGGGTTAGGGTTAGGTCTAGGGCTAGGGCTAGGGTGAGCATTAGGGTTAGCGCTAGGGCTAATGCTATGGTTAGGTTTAGGCCTAGTGTTAGGTCTAGGGTTATGGTTAGGGCTAGGGCTAGAGATAGGTTTAGGGTTAGCGCTAGGGCTCGGGTTAGGGTTAGGGCTAGGGCTAGGGTTAGGGTTTGAGTTAGGGCTAGGGCTAGGGCTAGGGTTAGGGTTAGAGTTATGGTTAGGGTTAGGCCTAGGGATAGGGCTAGGTTTAGGGTTAAGGTTAGGGTTAGGGCTAGGGTTAGGTTTAGGGCTAGGGCTAGGGTTAGGGAAAGCTTTAGTGTTAGGGCTAGGTCTATTACTAGTGTTAGGGTTAGGGTTAGGGCTAGGGTTTTGTTTATGATTAGGGTTAGGTCCAGGGCCAGGGTCAGAGCTATGTTTCGGGTTAGCGTTCTGTTTAGAGCCAGGGCTAGGCCTAGGGCTAGTGTTAACTTTAGGATTACAGTTAGGGCTAGGAGTAGTGTTATGGTTGGATTATGGATAGGGCTAGGGCTAGGGCTATGGTTTGGTTTAGGGCTAGGACTAGGGCTATGGCTAGGGCCAGGGTTAGGCTTAGGCTTGGTCTAGGTTTATGGTAGGGTTAGGGTTAGGTTTAGCGCTAGGGCTAGGGTTAGGGAAAGCGTTAGGCTTAGGGTTATGGCTAGGGCTAGGGCTAGGGCTAGGGCTAGGGTTGGTGTTAGGGTTAGGGCTATGGCTAGGGTTAGGCCTAGGGTTAGTGTTAGGGTTCGGGTTACGTCTAGGGCTAGGGCTAGGGTGAGCCTTAGGGTTAGCGCTAGGGCTAGGGCTAGCGCTAGGGTTAGGTTTAGGCCTAGGATTAGGGTTAGGGTTTGGGTTAGGGTTAGGGCTAGGGCTAGGGCTAGAGTTAGGTTTAGGGTTAGTGCTAGGGTTAGGTTTAGGTTTAGGGGTAGGTCTAGGGCCAGGGTTAGTGTTAGCGTTAGGTTTAGAGCTGGGTCTATGGCTATGGTTAGGGTTAGGTTTAGGTCTTGGGCTAGGGCTATGGTTAGTGTTAGGGTTTGGGTTAGGGTTAAGGCTAGGGCTAGTCTTGGGTCAGTGTTAGGGTTTGAGTTAGGGCTAGGGCTAGGTTTCAGGCTTGGGTTAGTGTTAAGGTAAGGCTAGGGCTAGGTTTAGGGTAGGGTTATGGTTAGGGCTAGGGTTAGTGTTAGGGTTAGGGTTAGGTTTATGGCTAGGTTTAGGGTTATGGCTACGACTAGGGCTAGGTCTAGGGTTAGGGCTAGTGTTAGGTTTAGGTCTAGGTCTATGGCTAGGTTTAGTGTTAGGTTTAGTACAAGAGCTAGGGTTAGGGCTAGGGCTAAGCTTATGGCTAAGTCTAAGGCTATGGCTAGGGCTCGTTATAGGGTTAGGTTTAGAGCTAAGGCTAGGATTAGGGTTAGTGTTAAGGCTTTGGCTAGGTTTAGGCCTATGGTTAGGGTTATGGCTAGGGCTAGGGTTATGGCTAGGTCTAGGGCTAGAGCTAGTGTTAGGGTTAGGGTTAGGGCTAGGGCTATGTCTAGGGTTGGTTAGGATTAGGGTTAGGGTTAGGGCTAGGGCTATGCCTAGGGCTAGGGCTAGGGTTATGCCTAGGGCTAGGGCTAGGGCTAGGGCTAGGGTTAGGGTTAGGGCTAGGGCTATGCCTAGGGCTAGGGCTAGGGTTATGCCTAGGGCTAGGGCTAGGGCTAGGGTTAGGGCTAGGGCTAGAGTTAGGGCTAGGGCTAGGGCTAGGGCTATGGCTAAGGGTAGGGTTAAGTTTAGGGTCAGAGCTAGGCTAGGGCTAGGTTTAGGGTTAGGGTTAGGGCTAGGGCTAGGGCTAAGGTTAGTGTTAGTTATAGGGTTAGGACTAGGTTTAGGGTAAATCTAGGACATGGGTTATGGATAGCGTAGGGCTGGGCTAGGGCTGGAGTTATGGTTAGGGTTAGGGCTATGGCTGGTGTTAGGGTTAGTGTTAGGTCTAGGGCTAGGATTAGTGTTAAGTTTATGTTTGGCGTTAGGCTTAGGGATAGGGCTAGGGCTAATGTTAGGGTTAGGGTTAGGGTTAGGGCTAGGGTTAGTGCTAGGCTTATGGTTATGGTAGGGTTAGGGCCAAGGCTAGAGTTAGGTCTAGGATTAAGTTTAGGGCTAGGGCTAGGGTTAGGTTAGGTTTAGGGCTAGGGCTAGGTCTAGGGTTAGTGTTAGCGTTAGGTTTAGGGCTAGCTCTATGGCTAGGGTTAGGTTTTCTGTTAGGGTGAGTGTTAGGGTTAGGGCTATGGTTCTGGCTAGGTTTAGTGTTAGGGTTTGGATTAGGGCTAGGGCTAGGGCTAGGGCTTGGGCTAGGGCTAGGGTTAGGTTTAGGTTTAGGCCTAGGGCTAGGGTTAGCGTTATGTTTAGGCTTAGGTTTAGGGTTAGGGCTATGGTTAGGTTTAGGGCTAGGGCTAGGTTTAGGGAAAGCGTTAGGGTTAGGGCTAGGTTTTGGCTAGGGTTAGGGTTAGGTTTAGGGTTAGGGCTTGGGCTAGGGCTAGGCCTAGGGTTATTGTTAGGGTTTGGGTTAGGGCTAGGGCTTGGCTAGGGTTAGGGCTAGGGTTAGGTTTAGGGCTAGTGCTAGTGTTTGGGTTAGGGCTACGGCTAAGTTTACGGTTAGGTTTTGGGCTAGGTCTATGGCTAGGATTAGGTTTAGGGTTACTGCTAGGGCTAGGGCTAGGTTTAGGGTAGTGTTATGGTTAGGGTTAGGCCTAGGGATAGGGCTAGGATTAGGTCTAGGGCTTGGGCTAGGTTTAGGGTTAGGTTTAGCGCTAGGGCTAGGGTTAGGGAAAGCGTTAGGTTTAGGGCTAGGTCTATGACTAGGGTTAGGGTTAAGGTTAGGGCTAGGGCTAGGGCTAGGGTTGGTGTTAGGGTTAGGGCTATGGCTAGGGTTAGGCCTAGGGAGAGTGTTAGGGTTAGGTCTAGGTCTAGTCCTAGGGTGAGCGTTATGGTTAGCGCTAGGGCTAGGCTAGGGTTAGGTTTAGGCCTAGGGTTAGGGCTAGGGTTAAGGTTAGGGTAGGGCTAGAGTTAGATTTAGGGTTAGCGCTAGGGCTAGGTTTAGGGCTAGGGCAGGGTCAGAGTTAGGGTCATTGTTAGGGTTCGGGTTAGAGCCAGGGCTAGGGCTAGGCTAGTGCCAGGGGTAGGGTTAGGGTTAGTATTACGGTTAAGGCTAGGGCTAGGGCTAGGGTTCGTGATAGGGTTAGGGTTAGGGCTAGAATTACGGCTATGGCTAGGGCTAGTGTTAGGGTTAGCGTAGGTTTAGGGTTAGGTCTATGGCTAGGGTTAGTGTTAGGGTTTGGGTTAGGGTTAGGGCTAGGGCTAGGTGTAGGGTTTGCGTTAGGGCTAGGGCTAGGGTTAGGGTTAGGGTTATGTTTAGGGTTAGGTATAGGGCTATGGCTAGGGCTAGGTTTAGGGTTAATGTTAGGGCTAGGTCTAGGGCTAGGGTTATGGTTAGGGTTAGGGTTAGGGTTAGGCAAGGGATAGGGCTAGGATTAGGGTTAGGGTTAGGGCTATGGTTTTGGTTAGGATTAGGGTTAGGTCCAGGGCCAGGGTCAGAGCTAGGGTTCGGGTTAGCATTCGGTTTAGAATCAGGGCTAGGCCTAGGGCTAGTGTTAAGTTTAGGATTACAGTTAGGACTAGGGGTAGTGTTAGGGTTGGATTACGGTTACGGCTATGGCTAGGGATAGGGTTTGGTTTAGGGCTAGGACTAGGGCTAGGGCTAGGGCTAGGGTTAGGCTTAGGCTTAGGTCTAGGGTTATGGCTAGGGTTAGGGTTAGCTTTAGGGTTAAGGTTAGGGCTAGGGCTAGAGTTAGGGTTAGGGTTATGGCTAGGGCTAGGGCTAGGGTTGGTGTTAGGGTTTGTGTTAGGGCTAGGGCTAGGTTTAGGGCTAGGGTTAGTGTTAAGGTAAGGCTAGGGCTAGGTTTAGGGTTAGGGTTATGGTTAGGGCTAGGGTTAGGGTTAGGGTTAGTTTATGGCTAGGTTTAGGTTTATGGTTACGACTAGGACTAGGTCTAGGGTTAGGGCTAGCGTTAGGTTTAGGTCTAGGTCTATGGCTAGGTTTAGGGTTAGGTTTAGGGCAAGGGCTAGGGTTAGTGCTAGGGCTAAGCTTATGGCTAAGGCTAAGGCTAGGGCTAGGGCTCATTATAGGTTTAGGTTTAGGGCTAAGGCTAGGATTAGGGTTAGTGTTAGGTCTTTGGCTAGGGTTAGGCCTAGGGCTAGGGTTATGGCTGGGGCTAGGGCTAGAGCTAGTGTTAGGGTTAGTGTTAGGTCTAGGGCTATGTCTAGGGTAGGGTTAGGATTAGGGCTAGGGTTATGGCTAGGGCTAGGGCTAGGGCTAGGGTTAGGGTTAGGGTTAGGGCTAGTGCTATGACTAGGTTTAGGTTTAAGTTTAGAGTTAGGGTTAGGGCTAGGGCTAGGGTTAGTGCTAGGCCTAGGGTTAGGGATAGGGCTATGGTTAGGGCTAGCGTTAGGTTTAGGTCTAGATCTATGGCTAGGTTTAGTGTTAGGTTTAGAACAAGGGCTAGGGTTAGGTCTAGGGCTAAGGTTATGGTAAGGCTAAGGATAGTGCTAGGGCTCATTATAGGGTTAGGTTTAGGGCTAAGTCTAGGATTAGGGTTAGTGTTAGGGCTTTGGCTAGGGTTAGGCCTAGGGCTAGGTTTATGGCTAGGGCTAGGGCTAGAGCTAGTGTTAGGGTTATTGTTAGGGCTAGGGCTATGTCTAGGGTTAAGGTTAGGATTAGGGTTAGGGTTAGGCTAGGGCTATGGTTATGGCTAGGGCTAGGTCTAGGGCTAGGGTTACGGTTAGGTTTAGGGCTAGGGCTAGGGTTAGGACTAGGCCTAGAGTTAGGGCTAGGGCTAGGTTTAGGCTGGGTTTAGGGCTGGGCTAGTGTTATGATTAGGTCTAGGGCTAGGTTTAGTGTTAAGATTAGGGTTAGGGTTAGGGTTATGGTTAGGGCTAGGGTTAGGGCTAGGATTAGGGTTAGGTTTAGGGCTAGATCTAGGTTTAGTGTTAGGGTTAGGGCTAGGGCTAGGCCTAGGATTAGGTTTAGGGTTAGGGCATGGGCTAAGGTTAGGGTTAGAGTTAGGGTTAGGGTTAGGGTTAGGGTTAGGGTTATGGCTAGGGTTAGGGCTAGGATTAAGGTTATGGCTAGGCCTGGGCTAGGGCTAGGGCTAGTTCTAGGGCTAGGGCTAGGGTTAGGGTTAGGGCTAGGGCTAGGTGTAGGTTTATGGTGAGAGCTAGGGCTAGGGGTAGGGCTAAGGTTAGGGTTAGGGATCAGGTTAGTGTTAGTTCTAAGGCTATGGCTAGCGTTAGGGTTATGGTTAGGGCTAGGTTTAGGGTTAGGTTTAGGGTAGGGTGTAGGTCTAGTGCTAGGGCTTAGTTAGGGTTAGGTGTAGGACTAGGTTTAGGGTTAGGTCTAGGGCTAGGATTAGGGTAAGCCTTAGGGTTAGGGCTTGGGTGAGTTTTACGGTTAGGGTTAGGTTTAGGGTTAGCGTTAGGGCTAGGGCTTCGGCTAGGGTTAGGGTTAGGGCTAGGGCTAGGGTTAGGGTTAAGTTTAGTGTCAGGGCTAGGGCTAGGGTTAAGTTTAGCGTTAGGGTTAGGGCTATGGTTCTGGCTAGGGTTAGGGTTAGTTTTAGGGTTAGTGTTAGGGCTAAGCCTAGGGCTAGGGGTAGGGCCTGGGTTATGGCTAGGGCTAGGCATAGGGTTAGTGTTAGCACTTGGGTAGGGCTAGGGTTAGGGTTAGGGTTAGGGCTAGGGTTAGGGTTAAGTTTAGGGTCAGAGCTAGGCTAGGGCTAGGTTTAGGGTTAGGGTTAGGGCTAGGGCTAGGGCTAGGGCTAAGGTTAGTGTTAGTTATAGGGTTAGAACTAGGTTTAGGGTAAATCTAGGACATGGGTTATGGATAGGGCTAGGGCTGGGCTAGTGCTGGAGTTATGGTTAGGGTTAGGGCTATGGCTGGTGTTAGGGTTAGTGTTAGGTCTAGGGCTAGGATTAGTGTTAAGTTTATGTTTGGCGTTAGGCTTAGGGCTAGGGCTATGGCTAGGGTAGGCTTATGGTTATGGTAGGGTTAGGGCTAAGGCTAGAGTTAGGTCTAGGATTAGGTTTGGGCTAGGGCTAGGTCTAGGGTTAGTGTTAGCGTTAGGTTTAGGGCTAGGTCTATGGCTAGGGTTAGGGTTTCGTTTAGGGTTCGGGTTCGGGTTAGGGCTACGGCTCTGTCTAGGTTTAGTGTTAGGGTTTGGATTAGGGCTAGGTATAGGGCTAGGGTTAGGGCTAGCGTTAGGTTTAGGTCTAGGTCTATGGCTAGGTTTAGTGTTAGGTTTAGAACAAGAGCTAGGGTTAGGGCTAGGGCTAAGCTTATGGCTAAGGCTAAGGCTAGGGGTAGGGCTCGGTATAGGGTTAGGTTTAGGGCTAAGGCTAGGATTAGGGTTAGTGTTAGGGCTTTGGCTAGGGTTAGGTCTAAGGCTAGGGTAATGTCTAGGGCTAGGGCTAGAACTAGTGTTAGGCTTAGTGTTAGGGCTAGGGCTATGTCTAGGGTTAGGGGTAGTTTTTTTTTTTTCTTTTTTTTTATTTTTTTTAATTTTTGACAGGCAGAGTGGACAGTGAGAGAGAGAGACAGAGAGAAAGGTCTTCCTTTGCCGTTGGTTAACCCTCCAATGGCCGCCGCGGTCGGCGTGCTGCGGCCGGCACACCGCGCTCATCCGATGGCAGGAGCCAGGAGCCAGGTGCTTTTCCTGGTCTCCCCATGGGGTGCAGGGCCCAAGCACCTGGGCCATCCTCCACTGCACTCCCGGGCCACAGCAGAGGGCTGGCCTGGAAGAGGGGCAACCGGGACAGAATCCGGTGCCCCGACCGGGACTAGAACCCGGTGTGCCG
>CM027390.1:124697263-124746608 GCA_015711505.1 Sylvilagus bachmani | reverse complement strand
TCACGGCGCCGGCTGGGTTAGGGTTAGTTTTAGGGTTAGGGTTAGGGCTAGGGCTATGGTTATGGCTAGGGCTAGGTTTATGGCTAGGGCTAGGGCTAGGGCTAGGGTTAGGGTTAGGGTTAGGGTTAGGGTTAGGGTTAGGGCTAGGGCTAGGGTTAGGACTAGGCCTAGATTTAGGGCTAGGGCTCAGGTTAGGGCTGGGTTTAGGGCTGGGCTAGGGTTACGATTAGGTCTAGGGCTAGGTTTAGTGTTAAGATTAGGGTTAGGGTTAGGGTTATGGTTAGGGCTAGGGTTAGGGCTAGGATTAGGGTTAGGTTTAGGGCTAGGTCTAGGTTTAGCATTAGGGTTAGGGCTAGGGCTAGGCCTAGGATTAGGTTTAGGGTTAGGGCTAGGGCTAGGGTTAGGGTTAGGGTTAGGGTTTGGGTTAGGGTTAGTCTTAGGGTTAGGGTTATGGCTAGGACTAAGGTTATGGCTAGGGCTAGGTCTATGTCTAGGGCTAGGGCTAGGGCTAGGGCTAGGGTTAGGTTTAGGGCTAGGGGTAGGTTTATGTTTAGGGCTAGGGCTAGAGGTAGGGCTAAGGTTAGGGTAGGGATCAGGTTAGTGTTGTTCTAGGGCTCGGGCTAGCGTTAGGGTTAGGGTTAGGGCTAGTGTTAGGACTAGGGTTAGGGTTAGGTTTAGGGTAGGGTGTAGGTCTAGGGCTAGGGTTATTTCTAGGGCTATGTCTAGGGCTAGGGCTAGAGTTAGGGTTAGGTTTAGGACTAGGTTTAGAGTTAGGGCTAGGGCTAGGGTTAGGGTAAGGCTTAGGGTTAGGGCTAGGGCTAGGGTTAGGGTTAAGTTTAGTGTCAGGGCTAGGGCTAGGGCAAGGGTTAAGTTTAGCGTTAGGGCTAGGGCTACGGCTATGGCTAGGGTTAGGTTTAGGTTTAGGGTTAGGGTTAGGGCTAAGCCTAGGGCTAGCAGTAGGGCCTGGGTTATGGCTAGGGCTAGGCATAGGTTTAGTGTTAGGGCTTGGGTTAGGGCTAGGTTTAGTGTTATGGTTAGACTAGGTCTAGGGCTATGGCTAGGGTTAGGGTTAGGGTTAGGGCTAGGCCTAGGGGCATGGGAAGGGCTAGGGTTATGGCTATGGCTTGGGCTAGGTTTAGTGTTAGGGCTTAGGTAGGACTAGGGTTAGGGTTATGGTTAGGGCTAGGGCTAGGGCTAGGGCTATGGCTAGGGTTAGGGTTAGGGTTAGGGGTAGGGCTAGGGTTAGGGTTAAGGTTAGGGTCAGAGCTAGGCTAGGGCTAGGTTTAGGGTTAGGGTTAGGGCTAGGGCTAGGGCTAGGGCTAAGGTTAGTGTTAGTTATAGGGTTAGGACTAGGTTCCGTTAATCTATGACATGGGTTATGGATAGGGCTAGGGCTGGGCAGGGCTGGAGTTATGGTTAGGGTTGGGCTTTGGCTGGTGTTAGGGTTAGGGTTAGTTCTAGGGCTAGGATTAGTGTTACGTTTATGTTTGGCGTTAGGCTTAGGGCTAGGGCTAGGGCTAGTGTTAGGGTTAGGGTTAGGGTTAGGGCTAGGGTTAGTGCTAGGCTTAGGGTTATGGCTAGGGTTAGGGCTAAGGCTAGAGTTAGGTCTAGGATTAGGGTTAGGGCTAGGGCTAGGGTTAGGTTAGGTTTAGGGCTAGGGCTAGGTCTAGGGTTAGTGTTAGCATTAGGTTTAGGGCTAGGTCTATGGCTAGGGTTAGGGTTTCGAGTAGGGTTAGGGTTAGGGTTAGGGTTAGGGCTACGGTTCTGGCTAGGTTTAGTGTTAGGGTTTGGATTAGGGCTAGGGCTAGGGCTAGGGCTAGGTTTAGGGTTCGGTTTAGGGCTAAGGCTAGGGCTAAGTTTAGGGTTAGTGTTAGGGTTATGGCTAGGGTTAGTGTAAGTCTAGGTCTAGGGTTATGGCTAGTGCTAGGGCTGTGCTATGGCTAGAGTTAGGGTTAGTGTTAGGTCTGGGCCTGGGCTTGGGGTTAGGGTTAGGGCTAGGGCTAGGGCTAAAGTTAGGGTTAGGTTTCGGGGTAGAGCAAGGGTTAGGTTTAGTGTTAGGGTTAGGGTTATTTCTAGGGTTAGGTTTAGGCATAGTGTTAGGGTTAGGGAAAGCATCAGGTTTAGGGCTAGGTCTATGGTATGGTTAAGGTTAGGGTTAGGGCTAAGGCTGGGGTTAGGGTTAGGTTTAGGGCTGGGTTTAGGTTTAGGGCTAGGGATAGGGTTAGGTCTATGGTTAGGGTTAGGTCTAGGGCTAGGATTAGTGTTAAATTTAGGTTTAGGGTTAGGGTTAGGGCTAGGGCTAGTGCTAGTGTTAGGGGTATGGTTAGGGTTAGCGCTAGGGTTTTTGTTAGGTCTAGTGCTAAGGCTAGTGTTAGGGTTATGTTAAGGTTAGGGTTAGGGCTAGGGCTAGGGCTAGGGTTAGGTTTAGGGTTAGGGCTAGGGTAGAGCAAGGGTTAGGGTTAGGTTTAGGGTAGGGTTTATTGCTAGGGCTTGGGTTATGGCTAGGGTAGGGCTAGGGTTAGGGTTAGGGTTAGGGTAGAGTTTAGGGCTAGGTTTATGGTTAGGGTTAGGGCTAATATTAGGTTTACGCTTAGGGTTAGGTTAAGGGTTAGGGTTAGGGCTAGGGCTAGGGCTAGCGTTAGGGTTAAGTTTAGGGTCAGGGCTAGAGCTAGGGCTAGGTTTAGGGTTAGGGTTACGGCTAGGGCTAGGGCTAGGGTTAGGATATGGTTAGGGTTAGGGCTAGGTTTATTGTTAGGGCTAGGGCCTGGGTTATGGCTAGGGCTAGGGCTGGGCTAGGGCTAGAATTATGGTTAGGGTTAGGGCTAGGGCTGTGGTTAGGTTTAGGGTTAGGGCTAGGGCTAGTGTTATGGTTAGGTTTAGGGCTAGTTCTATGGCCTGGTTAGGTTAGGGTTTAGCATTAGGCCTACGGCTAGGGCTAATGTCAATGTTAGGGTTTTTGGTTTGGGCTAAGTTTATAGTTAGGGGTAGGGCTAGGGTCAGAGCAATGGTTAGGGTCAGGGTTCGGTTTAGGGCAAGGGCTATGGCTAGGACTAGTGTTATGGTTAGGATTATGGTTAAGGCTAGGGCTAGGTGTAGTGTTAGGATTAGTATTACAGTTAGGGTTAGTGCTAGGGCTAGGTTTATGGTTAGGGTTAGGGCTCAGGCTAGGGTAGGGTTAGGGTTAGTGTTAGATTTAGGGCTATGTCTATGGCGAGGGTTAGGGTTAGGGTTAGGTTTAGGGTTAGGTCTAGGGCTAGGGCTAGGGTGAGGGTTATGATTAGTGCTAGGGCTAAGGCAAGGGTTAGGTTTAGGGCTAGGGCTAGGGTTAGGGTTAGGGCTAGGGCTAAAGTTAGGGTTGGCATTAGCTTTAGGGCTAGGTCTATGGCTAGGTTTAGGGTTAGGATTAGGGATTGAGCTAGGGCTAGGGCTAGGGTTAGTGTTAGGGCTTGGGTTAGGACTAGGACTAGGGCTAGGGCTAGGGTTAGGGTTAGGGTTCAAGCTAGGGCTAGGGTTAGGGTTAGGGTTAGCTTTAGAGCTAGGGCTAGCACTAGGGTTAGTGTTAGGGCTTGGGCTACAGCTAGGATTAGGGTTAGCGTTAGGGCTAGGGCTAGGGCTAGGGCTAGTGTTAGGTTTAGGGCTAGGGCTAGGGGTAGGGCTATGGTTAGGGTTAGCATTAGTTTTAGGGCTAGGTCTATGGCTAGGGTTAGGGTTACGGTTAGCTTTAGGGTAGGTCTAGGGCTAGGGCTAGGGTGAGGGTAATGGTTAGGGCTAGGGCTAAGGCTGGGGTTAGGTTTAGGCTAGGGCTAGAGTTAGGGTTAGGGCTAGGGCTAAAGTTTGGGTTAGGTTTAGGGCTAGGCATAGGGTTAGGTCTAGGGCTAGGGCTAGGGTTATGGTTAGGTTTATGGCTAGGGCTAGTGATAGGGCTAGAGCTAATGTTAGGGTTAGCATTAGCTTTAGGGCTAGGTCTATGGCTAGGTTTAGGGTTAGGGTTAGGGTTAGGGCTTGGGCTAGGGCTTGGGCTAGGGTTAGTGTTAGGGTTTGTGTTAGGGCTAGGGCTAGTGCTAGGGTTAGTTTTCGGGCTAGGGCTAGGTTTAGGGTTAGGGTTAGCTTTAGAGCTAGGGCTAGCGCTAGGTTTAGTGTTAGTGCTTGGGCTATGGCTAGGGTTAGGGTTAGCGTTAAGGGTAGGGCTAAGGCTAGCTAGTGTTAGGGTTAGGGCTAGGGCTAGGGTTAGTGTTAGGTTTAGGGTTAAGTCTAGGGTAGGGCTTGGTTTAGGTTTAGGGTTAGGGTTCGGTCAAGGGCTAGTGCTACGGTGAGGCTTAGGGTTAGGGCTAATACTAGGGCTAGGGCTAATGTTAGGTTTAGGGTTAGAGTGTTGCCTAGGGCTACGGCTAGGGCTTGGGTTAGGTCTAGGTTTAGAGTTAGGTCTATGGTTATGGTTAGGTCTAGGGCTAGGGCTAGTGTTAGGGTTAGGTTTAAAGTTAAGTTTAGGGCTAGGGCTAGGGTTAGGGTTAGGGTTAGGGCTATGGCTAGGGTTAGGGCTAGGGTTAGGGTTAGGGTTAGGGTTCGGTACAGGGCTAGTGCTACGGTGAGTGTTAGGGTTAGGGCTAATGCTAGGGCTAGGGTTAGGTTTAGGGTTAGGGCTAGAGTTAGGTTTAGGACTAGGGCTAGAGTTAGGTTTAGTGTTAGGGCTAGGGCTAGGGTTAGGGTTAGGGTTAGGGCTAGGGCCTGAATTAGGTTTAGGTTTAGGGTTAGGCCTAGGGTTAGTGTTAGGGTTCGGTCTGGGGCTAGGGTTAATTTTAGGGTTAGGGTTAGGTCTAGGGCTAGGGTTAGGGTTAGGGGTAGGGCTAGGGTTAGGGTTAGCATTAGGTTTAGTGCTAGGTCTATGGCTAGGGTTAGCGTAGGGTTAGGGCTATGGCTAGGGTTAGGTCTAGGGCTAAGGTTATGGCTAGGGTTAAGGCTAGTGCTAGGACTCGTATTAGGGTTAGATTTAGGGCTATGGCTAGGGTTAGTGTTAGTTAGGGCTTGGGCTAGTGCTAGGGTTAGGGTTAGCGTTAGGGCTAGTGCTAGGGCTATGGGTAGGGATAGGGTTAGGTTTAGGGTTCGGGATAGGGCTAGGGCTAGGGCTAGGTTTACGGTTAGCGTTAGGTTTAGGGCTAGGGCTAGGGGTAGGTTTATGGTTAGGGCTACGGCTAGGTTTAGGGTTAGGGTTAGGGTTAGGGCTAGGGTTTGTGTTAGGTCTCGGGCTAGGGCTAGTGCTAGGGTTAAGTTTAGGGTTCGGGTTTGGCTAGGGATAGGGTTATGGTTAGGGTTAGGGCTAGGGTTAGGGCTAGGTTTAGGGTTTGGTTTTGGGTAGGGTTTAGGGCTAGGCCTAGGCTTATGGTTCGGGCTAGGACTAGGGCTAGGAATACAGTTATGGTTAGCATTAGGGCTAGGTTTAGGGTTAGGGTTAGGGTTAGTGTTAGGGTATGGGTTAGGGTTATGGCTATGTCTAGGGCTAGCGTTAGGGTTAGGACTAGGGCTAGTGTTAGCGTTAAGTTTAGGGTCAGGTCTAGGGCTAGGGCTAGGGTTACGTTTAGCATTAAGGTTAGGGCTAGGGCTATGGCTAGGGTTAGTGTTAGGTTTAGGGTTAGGGTTAGGGGTAGGGCTAGGGCTAGGTGTAGGGCTAGGGCTAGTGTTTGGCTAAGGCTAGTGCTGGGTTAGTGTTAGGGCTTGGGCTAGTCCTAGGATTAGGGTTAAAATTAGGGCTAGGGATAGGGCTATGGCTTTGTTTAGGTTTAGGTTTAGGGTTAGGGTTAGGGTAGGGTTAGTGTTACGGTTTTGTTTAGGGTTAGGGTTACGGCTAGGGCTAGGGCTAGGGTTAGGGTTATGGTTAGAGGTAGGGCTAGGGTTAGGGTTATGGTTAGGTCTAGGGCTAGGGTTAGGGCTAAGGTTACTGTTAGGTCTAGGGTTAGTGTTAGGTCTAGGGCTAGGGCTAGTGTTAGGGCTAAGTTTAGCGTTAGGGTTAGGGCTAGGGCTAGGGTTAGGGTTAGGGTTAGGGCTAGGGCTAGGTTTAGGGCTAGGGTTAGGTTTAGGTTTAGGCTAGGGTTTAGTGCTAGGGCTAGGGTTAGGGGTAGGGCTAGCTGTAGGGCTAGGGCTAGATTTGGGGTTAGTATTAGGGGTAGGTTTTGGGTTAGGGTTAGGGTTAGGGCTAGGGTCAGGGTAGGGTTAGGGTTAGGGTTAGGGTTCTGTTAAGTGTTAGGTTTTGGGCTAGTGCTAGGGCTAGGTTTAGGGTTAGGGCTATGACTGGGGTTAGGGTTAGGGTTAAGGCTAGGCCTAGGTTTAGGGCCCGCGTTAGGGTTAGGGCTAGGTTTAGGTTTAGGTCTAGTGCTAGGATTAGTGTTAAGGTTAGGTTTGGCATTAGGTTTAGGGCTAGGGCTAGGGCTAGTGTTAGGGTTACCGTTACGGTTACGGTTAGGCTTAGGGTTATGGTTAGGACTAGTGCTAGGGTTATGGCTTAGGTTAGGGCTGTGCTAGGGCTGGAGTTAGAGTTAGGGCTAGGGCTAGGATTTGAGTTAGGGTTAGCGATGGGGCTAGGGTTAGGGTTAGGTCTAGGGCTAGGGTGAGGGTAGTGACTAGGTCTAGGTCTAGGCTTAGGGTTTGCATTAGGTTTAGGGCTGGGACTATGGCTAGGGTTAGGGATAGGGTTTGGGCTACACCTAGGGCTAGGGTTAGGGTTTGGGTTAGGGCTACGGCTAGGGCTAAAGTTAGGGTTAGGTTTCGGGTTAGAGCAAGGGTTAAGTTTAGGGTTAGGGTTAGGGTTATGGCTAGGGTTAGGTTTAGGCATAGTGCTAGGGTTAGGGAAAGCATCAGGTTTAGGGCTAGGTCTATGGTATGGTTAAGGTTGGGTTAGGGCTAGGGCTGGGGTTAGGGTTAGGTTTAGCGCTAGGGTAGGTTTAGGGCTGTTGTTAGGGTTAGTTCTATGGTTAGGGTTAGGTCTAGGGCTAGGATTAGTGTTAAATTTAGATTTAGGTTTAGGGTTTGGGTTAGGGTTAGGGCTAGGGCTAGGGCTAGTGTTAGGGGTAGGGTTAGGGTTATGTTTAGGGCTGGTTTTGGGTTAGTGCTAGGGCTAGGGGTAGGGTTATGCATAGGGCTAGGGCTAGTGTTAGGGCTAAGGTTAGGGTTAGGGCTAGGGTTTTTGTTAGGTCTAGTGCTAAGGCTAGCGTTAGGGTTATGTTTAGGGTTAGGGTTAGGGCAAGGCTAGGACTAGGGCTAGGGTTAGGGTTAGGGTTAGGTTAGGGTAGAGTTTAGGGCTAGGGCTTGGGTTATGGCTAAGTTAGTGCTAGGGCTAGGGCTAGAGTTAGGGTTACGGTTAGGGTTAATGTTAGGTTTACGCTTAGGGTTAGGTTAAGGGTTAGGGTTAGGGCTAGGGCTAGGGCTAGCGTTAGGGTCAAGTTTAGGGTCAGGGCTAGAGCTAGGGCTAGGTTTAGGGTTAGGGTTAGGGCTAGGGCTAGGGCTACGGTTAGGATAGGGTTAGGGTCAGGGCTAGGTTTATTGTTAGGGTAGGGCTAGGGTTTTGGCAAGGGCTAGGGCTGGGCTAGGGCTAGAATTAGGGTTAGAGTTAGGGTTAGGTTTAGGGCTAGGGCTAGTGTTATGGTTAGGTTTAGGGCTAGTTCTATGGCCTGGTCAGGTTAGGGCTACGGCTAGGGCTAGTGTTAGTGTTAGGGTTTTTGGTTTGGGCTTAGGTTTATAGTTAGTGCTAGGGCCAGGGTCAGAGCAAGGGTTAGGGTCAGGGTTCGGTTTAGGGCAAGGGCTATGGCTAGGACCAGTGTTATGGTTAGGATTATGGTTAAGGCTAGGGCTAGGTGTAGTGTTAGAGTTAGTATTACGTTTAGGGATACGGCTAGGGCTAGGGTTAGGGTTAGTGTTAGGGCTAGGTTTATGCATAGGGTTAGGGCTCAGGCTAGTGTAGGGTTAGGATTAGTGTTAGATTTAGGGCTATGTCTATGGCTGGGGTTAGGGTTAGGGTTAGGTTTAGGGTTAGGGCTAGGGCTAGGGCTAGGGTGAGGGTTATGGTTAGGGCTAGGGCTAAGGCTAGGGTTAGGTTTAGGGCTAGGGCTAGGGTTAGGGCTAGGGCTAGGGCTAAAGTTAGGGTTAGGTTTAGGGCTAAGTCTAGGGTGACGGATAGGGCTAGGGCTAGGGTTATGGTTAGGTTTATGGCTAGGGCTACGGCTAGGGCCAGGGCTAATGTTAGGGTTAGCGTTAGCTTTAGGGCTAGTTCTATGTGTAGATTTAGGGTTAGGGTTAGGGCTTGGGCTAGGGCTAGGCTTAGGGTTAGTGTTAGGTTTAGCGTTAGGGCTAGGGCTAGGGCTATGGTTAGGGTTAGAGACGGGCTAGGGCTAGTGTTAGGGTTAGGGTTAGTTTTAGAGCTAGGGCTAGTGCTAGGGTTAGTGTTAGAGCTTGGGCTACAACTAGGGTTAGGGTTTGCGTTAGGGCTAGGGCTAGGGCTAGGGCTAGGGTTAGGGTTAGGGTTAGGGTTAGGGTTAGGGCTAGGGCTAGGGCTATGGTTAGTGTTAGCATTAAGTTTAGGGCTAGGTCTATGTCTAGGGTTAGGGTTAGGGTTAGGGCTTGGGCTAGGGCTAGGGCTAGGGTTAGTGTTAGGGCTTGGTTTAGGGCTAGGGCTAGGGCTAGGGCTAGGGTTAGGGTTAGGGTTCAGGCTAGGGCTAGGGTTAGTGTTAGGTTAGGGTTAGCTTTAGAGCTGGGCTAGCGCTAGGGTTACTTTTAGGGCTTGGGCTACGACTAGGGTTAGGGTTAGCATTAGGGCTAAGGCTAGGGCTAGGGCTAGTATTAGGGTTAGGGCTAGTGCTAGGACTAGGGCTATGGTTGGGGTTAGCATTAGGTTTAGGGCTAGGTCTATTTCTAGGGTTAGGGTTACGGTTAGTTTTAGGGTTAGGTCTAGGGCTAGGGCTAGGGTGAGGGTTATGGTTAGGGCTAGGGCTAGGGTTAGGTCTAGGGCTAAAGTTAGGGTTAGGTTTAGGGGTAGGCATAGGGTTAGGGTAAGGCTAGGGCTAGGGTTATGGTTAGGTTTATGGCTAGGGCTAGGGATAGGGCTAGAGCTAATGTTAGGGTTAGTGTTTTCTTTAGGGCTAGGTCTATGGCTAGGTTTAGGGTTAGGGTTAGGACTTGGGCTAGGGCTTGGGCTAGGGTTAGTGTTAGGGTTTTTGTTAGGGCTAGGGCTAGGGCTAGGGTTAGTATTCGGACTAGGGCTAGGGTTAGGGTTAGCGTTAGCTTTAGAGTTAGGATCAGCACTAGGTTTAGTGTTAGGGCTTGGCTTACGGATAGGGTTAAGGTTAGCGTTAGGGCTAGGGCTAAGGCTAGGGCTAGGGTTAGGGTTAGGGCTAGGTCTATGGCTAGGGTTACGGTCAGGTTTAGGTTTAGGGCTACGGCTAGGGCTAGGGTTAGTGTTAGGATTTGTGTTAGGACTAGGGTTATGGTTACGGCTAGGGCCAGGGTCAGAGCTAGGGTTAGTGTTAGGATTCGGTTTAGGTCCAGGGCTAGGGCTAGGGATACTTTAGGGTTAGGATTATGGTTAGGGCCTGGGCTAGGGGTAGTTTTAGGGTTAGTATTACGGTTAGGGCTAGGTCTATGCCTGGGGTTATGGTTAGGGCTATTGCTAGGGTTAGGGTTATGGTTAGTGTTAGGTCTAGGTCTATGGCTAGGGTTAGGGTTAGGGTTTGGGTAGAGTTTAGGGCTAGGGCTAGGTCTAGGGCTAGGGTTAGGGTTAGGGTTAGGGCTAGCGCTAGGGTTAGTGTTAGGGTTAGTGTTAGGGTTTGGGTTATGACCAGGGTTAGGTTTAGGGCTAGGGCTAGGGTTGGGGCTTGGTCTAGGTTTAGGTTTAGGATTAGGGTTAGTGTTAGGGCTAGGTTTAGGGCTAGGGCTAGGTTTCGGGTTAGGGTTAGGGCTAGGGCTAGGGTTAGGATTTGGGATAGGGCTAGGTTTAGGTTTAGGATTAGGTTTAGTGCTAGTGCTAGGGTTAGAGTTTGGGCTAGGTTTAGGGTTAGGTTTCGGGCTAGTGTTATGGCTAGGCTTATGGTTAGGGCTAGGGCTAGGTTTCGTGTTAGGGTTTGGGCTAGGGCTAGGTTCAGGTATAGGGTTAGGTTTAGGGATAGGGTTTGGTTAGTTCTAGGGCTAGGGCTAGAGTTAGGGTAAGGATTAGGTTAGGGTTTTGGCTAGTGTTAGGGTTAGGGAAAGCATCAGGTTTAGGGTTTGGTCTATGGTATGGTTAAGGTTAGGGTCAGGGTTAGGGCTTGGGCTGGGGAGCGTCTAGGGTTATTGTTAGGATTTTGGGTTAGAGCTAGGGCTAGGGCTAGGGTTAGGGCTAGGGCTAGGGTTAGTGTTAGGTTTAGGGTTAGGTCTAGGGCTAGGGCTAGGTTTAGTATAGGGTTAGGGCTAGGGCTAGGTCTAGGGCTAGGGCTAGATTAGGGTTATGGTTAGGGTTAGGGTTATGCCTAGGCTAGGGCTAGGGCTAGGGTTAGGTTTAGGTTTAGGGTTAGGTCTAATGTTATGGTTAGGTCTGGGGCTAGGGCTAGTGTTAGGGTTAGGTTTAAGGTTAAGTTTAGTGCTAGGAGTAGGGCTAGGGTTAGGGTTAGGGTTAGGGCTATGGCTAGGGTTAGGGCTAGGGTTAGGGTTAGGGTTAGGGTTCGGTATAGGGCTAGTGCTAAGGTGAGGGTTAGGGTTAGGGCTAATGCTAGGGCTAGGGTTAGGTTTAGGGCTAGGGCTAGAGTTAGGGTTAGGGCTAGGGCTAGGGTTAGGGTTAGGGTTAGGTCTAGGGCTAGGGTTAGGTTTAGGTTTAGTGTTAGGGCTAGGATTAGGTTTAGGGTTAGGGCTAGGCCTAGGGTTAGGTTTAGTGCTAGGTCTATGGCTAGGTTAGGGTTAGGGCTAGGGCTAGGGTTAGGGTTAGTGTTAGGGTTTGGGTTAAGGCCTGGGCTATGGCTAGGGCTAGGGTTAGTGTTAGGGTTCGGTCTAGGGCTAGGGTTAGGGTTAGGGTTAGGTTTAGGTCTAGGACTAGGGTTAGGGTTAGTGTTAGGGCTTGGGCTAATGCTAGGTTTAGGGTCAGCGTTAGGGTTAGGGCTAGGGCTATGGCTAGGTTTATTGTTAGGGCTAGGGCTAGTTTTAGGGTGAAGGTTAGTGTTAGGGTTAATTTTAGGGTTAGGTTTAGAGCTAGGGTTAGGGTTAGGGTTAGGGTTAGGGCTAGGGTAGGGCTAGGGTTAGGGTTAGGTTTAGGGTAGGGTTTAGGGCTAGGGCTAGGTTTATGGCTAGGGTAGGACTATGGCTAGGGCTAGAGTTAGGGTTAGGTTTAGCTTTAGATCTAGGGCCAGCGCTAGGTTTAGTGTTAGGGCTTGGGCTACGCCTAGGGTTAGGGTTAGCATAAGGGCTCGCGCTAGGGCTAGGGCTAGGGTTTGAGTTAGGACTAGGTCTATGGCTAGGGTTACGGTTAGGTTTAGGGTTAGGGCTACGGCAAGGGCTAGGGTTAGTGTTAGGGTTTGGGTTAGGACTAGGGTTATGGTTAGGGCTAGGGCCAGGGTCAGATCTAGGGTTAGTGTTAGGATTCGGTTTAGGTCCAGGGCTAGGGCTAGGGATACTTTAGGGTTAGGATTATGGTTAGGGCCTGGGCTAGGGGTAGTTTTAGGGTTAGTATTACGGTTAGGGCTAGGTCTATGCCTGGGGTTATGGTTAGGGCTATTGCTAGGGTTATGGTTAGTGTTAGGTCTAGGTCTATGGCTAGGGGTAGTGTTAGGGTTTGGGTAGAGTTTACGGCTAGGTCTAGGGCTAGGGTTAGGGTTAGGGTTAGGGCTAGTGCTAGGGTTAGTGTTAGGGTTAGCGTTAGGGTTTGGGTTAGGACCAGGGTTAGGTTTAGGGCTAGGGCTAGGGTTGGGGCTTGGTCTAGGTTTAGGTTTAGGATTAGGGTTAGTGTTAGGGCTAGGTTTAGGGCTAGGGCTAGGTTTCGGGTTAGGGTTAGGGCTAGGGCTAGTGTTAGGATTTGGGCTAGGGCTATGTTTAGGTTTAGCATTAGGTTTAGTGCTAGTGCTAGGGTTAGAGTTTGGGCTAGGTTTAGGGTTAGGTTTCGGGCTAGTGTTATGGCTAGGGTTAGGGCTAGGGTTATGGTTAGGGCTAGGGCTAGGTTTCGTGTTAGGGTTTGGGCTAGGGCTAGGGTTAGGTATAGGGTTAGGTTTAGGGATAGGGTTTGGTTAGGTCTAGGGCTAGGGCTTGCGTTAGGGTTAGGATTAGGTTTAGGGTTTGGGCTAGTGTTAGGGTTAGGGATAGCATCAGGTTTAGGGCTAGGTCTATGGTATGGTTAAGGTTATGGTCAGGGTTAGGGCTTGGGCTGGGGAGCGTCTAGGGTTATTGTTAGGTTTTTGGGTTAGAGCTAGGGCTAGGGCTAGGGTAAGGGCTAGGGCTAGGGTTAGGGTTAGGTTTAGGGTTAGGTCTAGGTCTAGGGCTAGATTTAGTATAGGGTTAGGGCTAGGGCTAGGGCTAGGGCTAGGGCTAGGGCTAGGGATAGGGATAGGGTTAGGGTTAGGGTTAGGGTTAGGGTTATGCCTAGGCTAGGGCTAGGGCTAGGGTTAGGTTTAGGTTTAGGGTTAGGTCTATGGTTATGGTTAGGTCTGGGGCTAGGGCTAGTGTTAGGGTTAGGTTTAAGGTTAAGTTTAGTGCTAGGAGTAGGGCTAGGGTTAGGGTTAGGGTTAGGGCTATGGCTAGGGTTAGGGCTAGGGTTAGGGTTAGGGTTAGGGTTCGGTACAGGTCTAGTGCTACGGTGAGGGTTAGCGTTAGGGCTAATGCTAGGACTAGGGTTAGGTTTAGGGCTAGGGCTAGAGTTAGGGTTAGGGCTAGGGCTAGAGTTAGGGTTATGTTTAGGTCTAGGTCTAGGGTTAGGTTTAGGTTTAGGGCTAGGGCTCGGATTAGGTTTAGGTTTAGGGCTAGGCCTAGGGTTAGGTTTTGGCTAAGTCTATGGCTAATTTTAGGGTTAGGGTTAGGGCTTGCTCTAGCCTAGGGCTAGGGCTAGTGTTAGGGTTTGGGTTAGGGCCTGGGCTATGGCTAGGGCTAGGGTTAGTGTTAGGGTTCGGTCTAGGGCTAGGGTTAGGGTTAGAATTAGGTTTAGGTCTAGGACTAGGGTTAGGGTTAGTGTTAGGGCTTGGGCTAGTGCTAGGGTTAGGGTCAGCGTTAGGGTTAGGGCTAGGGCTATGGCTAGGTTTATTGTTAGGGCTAGGGCTAGTTTTAGGGTGAGGTTAGTGTTAGGGTTAATTTTAGGGTTAGGTTTAGAGCTAGGGTTAGGGTTAGGGTTAGGGTTAGGGCTACGGTAGGGCTAGGGTTAGGGTTAGGTTTAGGGTAGGGTTTAGGGCTAGGGCTAGGGTTATGGCTAGGGTAGGACTAGGGCTAGGGCTAGAGTTAGGGTTAGGGTTAGGGCTAGTTTTAGGGAAAGGGTTAGGGCTAGTGTTAGGTTTATGCTTAGTGTTAGGTTCAGGGTTAGAGTTAGGGCTAGTGCTAGGGCTAGTATTAGGTTAAGTTTAGGATCAGGGCTAGGGCTAGGGCTAGGTTCAGTGTTAGGGTTAGGGCTAGGGCTAAGGCCAGGGTTAGGTTAGGGTTAGGGTTAGTTCTAGGTTTATTGTTATGCCTAGGGCTAGGGTCATGGCTAGGGCTAGGGCTGGGCTAGGGCTAGAATTAGGGTTAGGGTTAGGGCTAGGGCTGGTGTTAAGGTTAGTTTTAACACTAGGGCTAGGTTTAGGGCTGGGGTTACTGTTAGGTCTATGGTTAGGGTTAGGTCTAGGGCTAGGATTAGTGTTAAATATAGGTTTAGGTTTAGGGTTAGGGCTTGGGCTAGGGCTAGTGTTAGAGCTAGGGTTAGGGTAACGGTTAGGGCTAGGGTTAGCGTTAGTGCTATGGCTAGGTTTATGGCTAGGGCTAGGGCTGTGCTAGGGCTAGAGTTATGGTTTGGTTAGGGCTAGGGCTGGGTTTAGTGTTAGGTTTAGGGCTAGGGCTAGAGATAGGGTTAGGGCGAGGTCTAGGGTTAGGATTAGGGTTGGGCAGAGGGCTAGGGCTAGGTTTAGGGTTACCGTTAGTTACGGCTAGGTCTATTGCTAGGGTTAGGGTTAGGTTTAGGCTTAGTGCTACAGCTCAGTCTAGGGTTAGTGTTAGGGTTTGGGTTTGGGCTAAGGTTATGGTTAGGGCTAGGGCCAGAGTCAGAGCTAGGGTTAGGGTCAGCGTTCGGTTTATGGACAGGGCTAGGGCTAGAACTACTGTTAGGGTTAGGATTATGGTTAGGGCTATGCTAGGTGTAGTGTTAGGTTTAGTATTATGGTTAGGGATATGGCTAGGGCTAGGGTTAGGTTTAGGCTTTGGTTTAGGGCTAGGGCTAGGTTTATGGTTAGGGTTAGGGCTCAGGCTAGGGCTAGGGTTAGTGTTAGCGTTAGATTTAGGGCTAGGTCTATGGCTAGGTTTAGGGTTAGGGTTAGGTTTAGGGTTACGGCTGGGGCTAGGGTTAGTGTTAGGATTGGGTAGGATTTAGGGCTAGGGCTAGGGCTAGCATTAGGGTTATGGTTAGGGCTAGGGCTAGGGCTATGGTTAGGGTTAGGGCTAGGGTTATGGTTAGGGTTAGGGTTAGGGTTAGGGTTATGGTTAGGGTTACGGCTAGGGCTAGGGCTAGGGCTAGGGCTAGGGCTAGGGCTAGGGTTAGGGTTAGCATTAGGTTTAGGGCTAGGTCTATGGCTAGGTTTAGGATTAGGGTTAGGGCTTGGGCTAGGGCTAGGGCTTGGGTTAGTTTTAGGGTTATTGTTAGGGCTAGGGCTAGGGCTAGGGCTAGGTTTACGGCTAGGGTTAGGGCTAGCCTAGGTTTAGGGTCAGGGTTAGGGTTAGGTTTAGGGCTTTGTCTAGGTTTATGGTTAGTGTTAGGGCTTGGGCTAGGGCTAGGGTTAGGTTTAGCTTTAGGGTTCGGGCTAGAAGTAGGGTTATGGATAGGTTTAGGGCTAGGGGTAGGGTTATGGATAGGTCTAGGGCTAGTGTTAAGGCTAAGGTAATGGTTAGAGCTAGGATTATTGTTAGGTCTAGTGCTAAGGCTAGTGTTAGGGTTATGTTTAGGGTTAGGGTTAGGGCTAGGGCTAGGGCTAGGGTGAGGTTTAGAGTTAGGGCTTGGTTTAGGGTTAGGTTTAGGGTAGGGTTAGCGCTAGGGCTTGGGTTATGCCTAGGGTAGGATTAGGGCTAGTGCTAGTATTACGGTTAGGGTTAGGGCTAGGTTTAGGGTTAGGGTTAGGGCTAGTGTTAGGTTTACGCTTAGGGATAGATTCAGGGTTAGGGTTAGGTCTAGAGCTAGGGCTAACATTAGGGTTAATTTTAGGGTCAGGGCTAGGGCTAGAGCTTGGTTACGGTTAGGGTTAGGGCTAGGGCTAGGGCTAGAATTAGTGTTAAATTTAGGTTTAGTTTTAGGGTTAGGGCTAGGGCTAGGGCTAGTGTTAGGATTAGGGTTAGGGTTACGGTTAGGGCTAGGATTAGGGTTAGGCCTAGGGTTAGGTTTATGGCTAGGGCTAGGGCTGTGCTAGGGCTAGAGTTATGGTTACGGTTAGGGCTAGGGCTAGGGTTATGGTTAGATTTAGGGCTAGGTTTACGGTTAGGGTTACCGTTACGTTTAGGTCTAGTTCTATGGCTAGGTTTAGGTTTAGGTTTAGCGTTAGGGCTACATCTAGGGCTAGTTTTAGTGTTAGGGTTTTTGTTTTGGCCAAGTTTATGGTCAGGGCTAGGGCCAGGGTCAGAGCAATGGTTAGGGTCAGGGTTCAGTTTAGGTCATGGCTATGGCTAGGACTAGTGTTATGGTTAGGATTATGGTTAAGGCTAGGGCTAGGTGTAGTGTTAGGTTTAGTATTACAGTTAGGGATATGGCTAGGGCTAGGGTCAGGTTTAGGGCTAGGGCTAGTTTCATGGTTAGGGTTAGGGCTCAGGCTAGGGCTAGGGTTAGGGTTAGTGTTAGATTTAGGGCTATGTCTACAGCCAGGTTTAGGGTTAGGGTTAAGTTTAGGGCTACGGCTAGGACTAGGGTTAGTGTTAGGGTTGGCTAGGGTTTAGGGCTAGGGTAGGGCTAGGCCTTGGCTAGGGTTAGGGTTAGGGTTAGGGCTAGGGCTGCGCTAGGGTTAGGGTTAGGGTTAGGGCTATGGCTAGGTTTAGGGCTAGGTTTAGGTTAAGGTTTAGGTTTAGGTCTAGGGATAGGGCAAGGATGAGGGTTAGGGTTAGGGCTAGGTTTAGGGTTAGGTTTAGGGATAGGACTAGGGTTAGGATTAGGGCTAGGGCTAGAAAGGGTTAGGGTTAGGGCTAGGGCTAGGGTTAGGTCTAGGCTAGGGCTAGGGTTAGGGTAAGTTTTAGGGCTAGGGCTAGTGCTAGTGCTAGGGTTAGGGTTAGCGTTAAGTTTAAGGCTAGCTCTATGGCTATTGTTAGGGTTAGGTTTAGGGTTAGGTCTAGGGCTAGTGCTAGGGTAAGGGTTATGGTTAGACCTATGCCTAGGGCTAGGGCTAGGGTTAGGTTTAGGGCTAGGGCTAGGGTTAGGGTTAGGGCTCGAGCTAAAGTTAGGGTTAGGGTTAGGGCTAGAGATAGGGTTAGGGTTAGGGCTATGGCTGGGGTTAGGGTTAGGGTTGGGGATAGGCCTAGGGTTAGGGCTGGGGTTAGGGTTAGGGCTAGGGTTAGGATTAGGTCTAGGGCTATGGTTACTGTTAAGGTTATGTTTAGGGTTAGAGTTTGGGCTAGGGCTAGGTCTAGTGTTAGGGTTATGGTGAGGGTTGGTTTATATTTACGTCTAGGTTTTGGGCTAGGTTTAGGGTTATTGTTAGGGCTAGGTCCAGGGTTAGGTTTAGGGTTAGGGCTAGGGCTGGGCTAGGGCTAGGGCTAGGACTAGGGTTAGGGTTAGGGTTCGGGCTAGGGCTAGGGTCAGTGTTAGGGTTAAGGCTAGTGCTAGGGTTAGTGTTAGGGCTTGGGCTATGGATAGGGTTAGGGTTAGCGTTAGGGTTAGAGCTAAGCCTATGGCTACGTTTAGGGTTAGGGCTAGGTCTATGGCTATGGTTACGGTTCGGTTTAGGGTTAGGGCTATGGCTAGGACTAGGGTTAGTGTTAGGGTTTGGGTTAGGACTACGTTTATGGTGATAGCTAGGGCCAGGATCAGAGCTAGCGTATGTGTTATGGTTCATTTTAGGGCCAGGGCTAGGGCTAGGGCTACTTTAGGGTTAGGATTATTTTTAGGGCTAGGGCTAGGGCTAGGGTTAGTGTTAGGGTTAGTATTACGGTTAGGGCTAGGTGTAGGGCTGGGGCTATGGTTAGGGCAGGGCTAGGGTAATGGTTAGGGTTAGGGTTTGGATTAGGGCTAGGCTTAGGGTTAGGGTTAGGGTTAGGGTTAGGGTTAGGTCTAGGTCTATGGCTAGAGTTAGGGTTAGGGTTAGGTTTAGGGCTAGGGCTAGGACTAGGGTTAGTGTTAGGGTTTGGGTAGGGTTTAGGGCTAGGTCTAGGGCCATGGTTAGGGTTAGGGTTAGGGCTAGGGCTAGGGTTAGGGTTAGGGTTAGGGTTAGGGTTAGGGTTAGGGATAGGGTTAGGTTTAGGGCTAGGGCTAGGGTTGGGGCTAGGGCTAGGTTTCGGTTTAGGTTTCGGGCTGGGGCTAGGGTTGTGATTTGGGCTAGGGCTAGGTTTAGGTTTAGGATTAAGCTTAGGGCTAGGGCTAGGGTTATGTTTAGTGTTAGGGTTAAGGTTAGGCCTAGGGCTGGGGCTAGGGTTAGGGTTAGGGTTAGGGCTAGGGTTATGGTTAGGGTTAAGGTAGGACTAGGGCCGGGTCAGATCTAGGGTTAGGGTTAGGGTTCGGTTTAGGGCTAGGGCTAGGTCTAGGGCTAGTGCTAGTGTTAGGGTTAGGATTACGGTTAGGGCTAGGGCTAGGGGTAGTCTTGGGGTTAGGATTATGGTTAGCGCTAGGGCTAGGGCTAGGATTAGGGTTAGGGTTAGTTCTAGGGCTAGGGCTAGTGTTAGGGTTAGGGTTAGGGCTAGGTTCATGGTTAGGGTTACAGTTAGGGCTAGGGCTAGGGGTGTTGTTAGAGTTAGGATTATGGTTAGTGCTAGGGCTAGGGCTAGGATTAGGGTTAGGGTTAGTTCTAGGGCTAGGGCTAGTGTTAGTGTTAGGGTTAGGGCTAGGGTCATGGTTAGGGTTACGGTTAGGGCTAGGGCTAGGACTGGTCTTACGGTTAGGATTACTGTAAGGCCTAGGGCTAGGGCTAGGGCTAGGGTTAGGTTTAGGGTTAGGGTTAGGGCTAGGGCTAGAGTTAGGGCTATGGATAGGGCTAGGGTTAGTGTTAGCATTAGAGTAGGGCTAGGGCTAGGTTTAGGTTAAGGTTTAGGATTAGGTTTAGTGTTAGGGCTAGGGTTAGAGTTAGGGCTAGTTTTAGTGTTAGGGTTCGGGCTAGTGTTATGGCTAGGCTTAGGGCTAGGGTTAGATTTAGGTTTTCGTCTAGGGCTAGGCTTAGGTCTAGGGTTAGGTTTAGGGATAGGGTTTGGTTAGGTTTAGGGGTAGTGCTAGTGTTAGGGTTAGGTATAGGGTTAGGGTTTGTACTAGTGTTAGGGTTAGGGTAGGGCTAGTGTTAGGGTTAGGGCTAGGGCTAGGGTTATGGCTAGGGTTATGGCTGGACTAGGGCTGGAGTTAGGGGTAGGTTTAGGGCTAGGGCTGGGTTTAGGGTGAGGGTTAGGGCTTGGGCTAGGGCTAGGTTTAGGGCTGTGGTTAGGGTTAGGGCTACGGTTGGGTTAGGTCTAGGGCTAGGGTTAGTGTTAACTTTAGGTTTAGAGTTAGGGTTAGGGCTAGGGCTAGGGCTAGTGTTAGGGTTAGGGTGTGGGTTAGAGTTATGCTTAGGGCTAGGGTTAGGGCTAGGTTTAGGGCTAGGTCTAGGGTTAGGTTTAGGGTTAAGGCTCGGGCTAGGGTTAGTGCTGGGGCTAGTGTTAGGGTTAGGTTTAGGGTTAGGGTTATTGTTAGGGCTAGGGTAAGGGCTAGGGTTAGGGTTAGGATTAGGGGCAGGTCTAGGGTTAGGGTTAGGGTTAGGGCTAGGGCTAGGGTTGGGCTAGGTCTAGGTCTAGGGTTAGGGTTAGTCTTAGGGCTAGGCCTGGGGTTAGGGTTAGGGTTAGGGCTAGGGCTGGGGTTAGGGTAGGGTTAGAATTAGGGTTAGGGCTATGGGTAGAGCTAGGGCTATTGTTAGGTTTAGCTTTAAGCCTAGGGATAGGTTTAGGTTTAGGGTTAGGTTTAGGATTATGGCTAGGGTTAGGGTTAGGGCTAGGGCTAGGGTTAGGTTTAGGGCTAGTGTTAGGGTTAGGGTTAGCGTTAGTTTCATTGCTAGGTCTATGCCTAGGCTTAGGGTTAGGTTTAGGGCTTGGTCTATGGCTAGGTCTAGGGTTAGTGTTAGGGTTTGGATTAGGGCTAGGGCTAGGGTTAGGACTATTGTTAGGGTTAGGGCTAGGGCTAGGGTTAGGGTTAGGGCTAGTGTTAAGGCTATGGCTAGGGCTAGGATTATGGTTAGCTTTAGAGTTACGGTTAGGGCTAGGTTTAGGTTTAGGGTTAGGTTTAGTGTTAGGGCTAGGGTTAGAGTTAGGGCTAGAGTTAAGGTTAGGGTTCGGTCTATGGTTATGTTTATGGTTAGGGTTAGGCCTAGGGATAGGGCTAGGGCTATTGTTTTGGCTAGGTTTAGGAATAAGGCTAGGTCTAGAGTTAGGGTTAGGTTAGGGATAGGGCTAGAGTTAGTTTAGGGTTAGGGCTAGGTCTAGGGTTAGGGCTATGGTTAGGGTTAGGGTTAGGGCTAGGGCTAGGGCTAGGGCTAGGGCTAGGGCTAGGGCTAGGGCTAAGGTTAGTGTTAGGTTTAGATTAGGTTTTGGGCTCGGGCTAGGGTTAGGGCTAGGGCTAGGGCTGGGCTAGGGCTATAGTTAGGGTTAGGGTTAGGGCTAGGGCTGGGGATAGGGTTATTTTTAAGGCTACTGCTATGTTTAGGGCTGGGGTTAGGGTTAGGGCTAGGGCTAGTGCTACGCTAGGACTAGGTTTAGGGTAGGGTTAGGGCTAGGGCTAGGTCTAGTGTTAGGGTTAGTGCTGGTTTTTGGGTTAGGGCTAGGGTTACGATTAGGTCTAGGTCTAGGTTTAGTGTTAAGGTTAGGTTTACTGTAGGTTAGGGCTATTGCTATGGCTAGGATTAGGTTTAGAATTAGGGTTAGTACTTGGGCTATTGCTAGGGCTAGGGCTAGGATTAGTGTTAATTTGGGTTAGGGCTAGGGCTATGGTTAGGGTTAGGGTAAGGTTAGGTTTAGAGTTAGTGTTAGGGCTAGGGCTAGGTTTATGTCTAGGGCTAGAGCTAGGGTTAGGGTTAGGGTTTTAGTTAGGGCTAGTGCTAGGTTCAGGTTTAGGATTAGTTTTAGAGTTAGGGCTAGGGTTAGTATTAGGGCTAGAGTTAGGGTTAGGGTTAGGGCTATGGCTGGGGTTAGGGTTGGGGCTAGGCCTAGGGTTAGGGCTGGGGTTAGTGTTAGGGCTAGGGTTAGGATTAGGTCTAGGGCTAGGGTTACTGTTAAGGTTATGCTTAGGGTTAGAGTTAGGGCTAGGGCTAGGTCTAGTGTTAGGGTGATGGTGAGGGTAGGGTTATGTTTAGGTCTAGGGTTAGGGCTAGGTTTAGGGTTAGTGTTAGGGCTAGGTCTATTGTTAGGTTTAGGGTTATGGCTAGGGCTGGGCTAGGGCTAGTGCTAGGGTTAGGGTTAGGTTTAGTGTTAGGCCTAGGGCTAGGTTTAGGTCTAGGGTCAGTGTTAGGTTTAGGGCTAGGGCTAGGGTTAGGGTTAGGGTTAGGGCTAGGGCTAGTGTTAGGATCAGTTTTAGGGTTAGGGCTAGGGTTATGGTTAGGGTCAGCGTTAGGTTTTGGTTTGGGCTATGGTTAGGGTTAGGGTTAGGGTTAGGGTTAGGGTTAGGGCTAGGGCTAGGGTTAGAGTTAGGGTTTGGGTTAGGGCTAGGGCTTGGGCTAGGGCTAGGTTTAGGGTTATGTTTCGGGCTAGGGCTAGGGTAAGGGTTAGGGTTGGGTTTAGGTTTAGGGTTATGGCAAGGGTTAGGGTTAGGGCTAAGGCTAGGTTTAGGGTTAGCGTTTGGTTTAGGGCTATGTCTATGTCTAGGGTTATGGTTATGGTTAGGGTTAGGGCTTAGGCTAGGGCTAGGGCTAGGGTCAGTGTTAGGGTTTCGGTTAGGGCTAGAGCTAGGGCTAGGGCTAGACTAGGGCTGGGATTATGGTGAGGGTTACGTCTAGGACTATGTCTAGTGTTAGTGTTAGGATTAGGGCTAGGGCTAGGGTTAGGATTAGCATTAAGTTTAGGGCTAGGTCTATTCCTAGGTTTAGGGTTAGGTCTTCGGCTAGGGCTAGGGATTGGGTCAGTGTTAGGGTTTCGGTAGGGCTAGGGCTAGGGCTAGGGCTAGGACTAGGGCTAGGAATAGGGTGAGGGTTAGGTCTAGGACTAGGTCTAGTGTTAGTGCTAGTATTAGGGCTAGGGCTAGGGTTAGGGCTAGGATTATGGTTAGGGCTAGAGTTCGTGTTAGGGCTAGGTCTAGAGCTATTGTTAGGGTTAGGTTTAGGGTCAGGGTTAGGGCTAGATCTAGGGTTAAGGCTAGGGTTAGTATTCAGTTTAGTGTAGGGTTAGGGCTAGGGCTAGGGTTAGGGCTAGGGCTAGGTTTAGGGCTAAGGCTAGGGTTATGGCTAGGACTAGGAATAGGGCTAGGGCTAGATTTAGGGTTAGTTTTAGGGCTAGGTTTAGGGTCAGGGTTAGGGTAAGGCTTAGGGTTAGGGCTAGGGGTAGGGTTAGGGTTAGGGTTAGGGTTAGGGCTAGTGCTAGGGCTAGGGCTAGGTTTAGGGTTAGGTTTAGGGCTAGGCCTAGGGTTAGGGCTAGGGTTATGGTTAGGTTTAGGGCTAGGGCTAGGGTTAGGTTTAGGGTTAGGGTTAGGACTTGGACTAAGTCTAGGGCTAGGGCTAGTGTTAGTGTTAGGTTTGGGTTATGGATAGGGCTATGGTTAGGTTTAGAGCTAGGGTTACGTCTAGGGTTAGTGTTAGGTCTAGGGTTATGGGTAGTTCGAAGGCTAGGGCTAGTGTTAGGGTTAGGGTTAGTGTTAGGTTTATGGCTAGGACTAGGGTTAGGGTTAGGGTTAGGGTAGGGTTAGGTTTAGGGCTAGGGGTAGAGTTACGGCTAGGGCTAATGTTATGTCTCGGGCTAGGGCTGGGCTAGGGCTTGAGTTAGGGTTAGGTTTAGGGCTATGGCTGGGGTTAGGGTTAGGGTTGGGGCTAGGCCTAGGGTTAGGGCTGGGTTTAGGGTTAGGGCTAGGTTTAGGATTAGGTCTAGGACTATGGTTACTGTTAAGTTTATGTTTAGGGTTAGAGCTAGGGCTAGGGCTAGGGCTAGGTCTAGTGTTAGTGTTATGGTGAGGGAAGGTTTATATTTAGGTCTAGGTTTAGGGCTAGGTTTAGGGTTATTGTTAGGGCTAGGTCCAGTGTTAGGTTTAGGGTTAGGGCTAGGGCTGGGCTAGGGCTAGGGCTAGGGTTAGGGTTAGGGTTCGGGCTAGGGCTAGGGCTAGGTTTAGGTCTAGGGTCAGTGTTAGGGTTAAGGCTAGGGCTAGGGTTAGGGTTAGGGTTAGGGTTAGTGTTAGGGCTAGGGTTAGGGTTATGGTTAGGGACAGCATTAGGTTTAGGGTTGGGCTATGGCTAGGGTTCGGGTTAGGGTTAGGGTTAGGGCTAGGGCTAGGGCTAGTGTTAGAGTGAGGTTTAGGGTTAGGGCTAGGGCTTGGGCTAGGGCTAGGGTTAGGGTTAAAGTTAGGGCTAGGGCCAGGATAAGGGTTAGGGTTGGCGTTAGGGTTAGGGTTATCGCTAGGTTTAGGGCTAGGTCTATGGCTACGGTTAGGGTTTGGGTTAGAGCTAGGGCTAGTGCTAGGGTTAGTGTTAGGGTTTGGGTTACGGCTAGGGCTAGGGCTAGTGCTAGTGTTACGGCTAGATCTAGGGTTAGAGTTATGGTTCGGGCTATGGTTAGGGTTAGGGTTAGGGTTAGGTCTAGAGTCAGGGCTAGTGCTAGGCTTATGGCTAGGGTTAGCGCTAAGGCTAGTGTTAGAGTTAGGGTAGGGTTAGGGCTAGGGCTAGGGTTAGTGTTAGGGTTAGGGCTAGGTCCTGGATTAGGGTTAGGGTTAGGTCTAGGTCTAGGGCTAGTGTTACGTTTAGGTTTAGGGTTAGTATTAGTGCTAGGGTAGTGTTAAGTTTAGGTTTAGGGTTCGGGTTTGGGTTAGGGCTAGGGTTAGTTTAGGGCTAGAACTCGGTTTATGGCTAGGGCTAGGGTTGGGCTAGGGCAAGAGTTAGGGTAAGGATTAGGGTTATGGTTAGGGTTAAGGCTAGGACTATTGTTAGGGCTGGGGTTAGGTTTAGGGTTAGGTTTAGGACTAGCGCTAAGGCTAGTGTTAGTCTTACTGGTAGTGTTAGGGTTATGGTTTAGGGTTAGGGCTAGGGTTAGGGTTCGGTTTAGAGTAGGGTTAGGGCTAGGGCTATGGTTAGGGCTAGGGCTAGGGTTAAGGCTAGGGTTAGGGTTCAGTTTATGGTAGGGCTAGGGCTAGGGCTAGGGTTAGGGCTAGGGTTAGGATTAGGGCTAGGGCTAGGGTTATGGCTAGGAATAGGACTAGGGCTAGGGCTAGGGCTAGATTTAGGGTTAGGATTAGGGGTAGGTTTAGGGTCTGTGTTAGGGTAAAGGTTAGGTTTAGGTTTAGGGCTAGGGCTTGGGCTAGGTTTAGGTTTAGGGTTAGGGCTAGGCCTAGGGTTAGGGCTAGGGTTAGGGTTAGGTTTAGGGCTAGGGCTAGGGTTAAGTTTAGTGTTAGGTTTAGGACTTGGGCTAAGGCTAGGGCTAGGGCCAGGGTTAGTGTTAGGGTTTGAGTTATGGCTAGGTCTATGGTTAGGGTAGAGCTAGTGTTATGTCTAGGTTAGGGTTAGGTTTAGGTTTAGGCGTAGTTCGATGGCTAGGGCTAGTGTTAGTGTTAGGTTTAGTGTTAGGTTTAGGGCTAGGGCTAGAGTTAGGGTTAGGGTTAGGGTTAGGCTTAGGGATAGGGTTAGGGTTACAGGTAGGGCTAGGGTTATGTCTAGGGCTAGGGCTGGGCTAGGGCCAGAGTAAGATTTAGGGTTAGGGCTACGGCTGGGATTAGGGTTAGGGTTGGGGATAGGCCTAGGGTTAGGGCTGGGGTTAGGGTTAGGGCTAGGTTTAGGATTAGGTCTAGGGCTAAGGTTACTGTCAAGGTTAGGTTTAGGATTAGAGTTAGGGCTAGGGCTAGGTCTAGTGTTAGGGTTAGTGTGAGGGTTAGGGTTATGGTTAGGGCTAGGGTTAGGGCAAGGTTTAGGGTCTGTTTTGGGGCTAGCTCTAGGGATAGTTTAAGGGTTAGGGCTAGGGCTAGGGCTAGGGCTCGGGCTAGGGTTAGGTTTAGGTTTAGGGTTAGGGCTAGGCCTAAGTTTAGGGCCAGGGTTAGTGTTAGGGTTAGCGCTAGGTCTAGGGTTAGGGTAAGGGTTAGGGTTAGGCCTAGGGCTAGGGTTAGGGTTATGGTTAGGGTTAGGGCTAATGCTAGGGCTAGGGCTATTTTTAGGGTCAGCGTTAGGTTTAGTGTTGGCCTATGGCTAGGGTTAGGGTTAGGGTTAGGTTTTGGGCTAGGTCTAGGGTTATTGTTAGGGTTTGGGCTTTGGTAGGGCTAGGGCTAGGGTTGGTGTTATGGTTTCATTAGGGCTAGGGCTACGGCTAGGGCTAGGCTTAGGTTTAGGGCTAGGGCTAGGGTTAGGACTAGGGCTAGGGTTAGGGTTAGGGTTAGGGCTAGAGTTAGGGTTAGGGTTAGGGCTAGGGCTAGTGTTAGGTTAGGGCTAGGGTTAGGGTTACGGTTAGGGCTAGGGCTATTACTAGGGTTAGGATTAGCGTTAGGTTTAGGGCTAGGTCTATGGCTAGGTTTATGGTTAGGTCTTTGGCTAGGGCTAGGGCTAGGGTTAGTGTTAGGGTTTGTGTAAGTGCTAGGGCTAGGTCTGGGGATAGGGCTTGGGTTAGGGCTAGAGTTAGGGTTAGGGTTAGTGTTATGTCTAGGTCTAGGGCTATTGTTAGGGTTAGGTTTAGGGTTAGGGCTAGGGCTAGGTCTAGGGCTCGGGCTAGGGTTAGGTATAGGTTTAGCTCTAGGGCTAGGGCCATCGTTAGGTTTAGAGTTAGGGTCAGGGCTAGGGCTAGGGCCAGGGTTAGGGTTAGGGTTAGGGCTAGGGTTATGGTTAGGGTTAGTGTTAGAGTTAGGGTTAGTGGTAGGTTTAGTGCTAAGGCTAGACTCAGTGCTAGGGTTAGCGTTAGGGTTTGGGTTAGGGCCAGGGCTATTGCTTGATTTAGTTTTAGGTTTAGGATTACGGCTAGGGCTAGGGCTAGGGCTAGGGCTAGGGCTAGGGCTAGGGTTACGGTTAGGTTTAGGGCTAGGGCTAGGGATAGGGTTATGGTTAGTGTTAGGGCTAGGGTTAGGGCTAGGGATAGGGTTAGGGTTTGGGCTAGGGCTAGAGCTAGGGCTAGTGTTAGTGTTAGAATTACGGTTAGGGCTAGGTCTAGGGCTAGGGGCAGGGCTAGGATTAGAGTTAGGGCTATGGATAGAGATAGAGTTAGGTTAAGCGTTAGGTTTAGGGCCAGGTCTATGGCTAGGGTATTGGTTAGGGTTAGGGTTAGGGCTTGGGCTAAGGCTAGGGCTAGGGCTAGGGTTGGTGTTCAAGTTTTGGTTAGGGCTAGGGGTATGGCTAGTGCTAGGCTTAGGTTCACGACTAGGGCTAGGGTTAGGGTCTGGACTAGGGCTAGGGTAAGGGTTAGGGCTAGGACTAGGACTAGGGTTAGGATTAGCGTTAGTATTAGGGCTAGGTCTATGGCTAGGTTTAGGGTTACGTCTTTGGCTCATGCTAGGGCTAGGGTTAGTGTAATGGTTTGGGTTAGGGCTAGGTCTAGGGCTAAGGCTAGGGCTAGGGCTAGGGCTATTGTTAGGGTTAGGTTTAGGGTTAGGGTTAGGGCTAGTGCTAGGGTTTTGGTTAGGGTTAGGGTTAGGATTAGGGCTAGAGTTAGGTTTAGGTTTAGGGCTCGGGCTATGGCTATGGCTAGGGTTAGGGTTAAGGGTAGTGCTATGTGTAGGGCTAGGGTTAGGATTAGGTTTAAGGTATGGTTAGTGCTAGGGCTATGGTTAGGTCTAGGGCTAGGGTTATGGCTAGGACTAGGACTAGTGCTAGGGCTAGAGTTAGGGTTAGGGCTAGGGCTAGGGCTAGGTTTAGTGATATCGTTAGGGTTAGGGCTAGGCTTAGGGCTAGGGCTAGCGTTATGGCTAGGTTTAATTCTAGGGCTAGGGCTAGAGTTAGGGTTAGCGTTAGGGCTAGGGCTAGGGTTAGTGTTAGGGTTAGGGCTAGGAATAGGGCTAGGGTTAGGGTTAGGTTCAGGGTTAGGGCTAGGGTTAGTTTTAGGGTTAGGTTTAGGGCTAAGGCTATGTTTAGGGCTAAGGCTAGGGCTAGTATTAGGGTCAGGTTAGAGTTAGGGCTAGGGCTAGGGCTAGGTTTAGGTTTAGGATTAGGTTTAGTGTTAGGGCTAGGGTTAGAGTTAGGGCTAGGGTTAAGGTTAGGGTTCGGGCTATGGTTAGGGTTAGGGTTAGGGTTAGGTCTAGCCTTAGGGTTATGGCTAGGTTTAGGGATAGGGCTAGGGCTAGAGTTAGGGTTAGGTTTAGGGCTAGGGCTAGGGTTAGTGTTAGGTTTAGGGTTAGGGCTAGGGCTAGGTTTGATCTAGGGTTTGGGTTAGGGCTAGGATTAGGTTTAGGTCTAAGGCTAGGGCTAGTGTTAGGGTTAGGTTTAGGGTTAGGGCTAGGGCTAGGGCTAGGTTTGATCTAGGGTTTGGGTTAGGGCTAGGATTAGGTTTAGGTCTAGGGCTAGGGCTAGTGTTAGGGTTAGGTTTAGGGTTAGGGCTAGGGCTAGGGCTAGGGTTAGTGTTAGCGTTAGCGTTAGGGTTAGGGTTAGGTTAAGGCTAGGGCTAGGGTTAGTTAGGGTTATGGTTAGGGCTAGGTCTATGGTTAGGGATAGGGTTAGGTTTAGGGTTCGAGCTAGGGCTAGGGCTATGGTTAGGGTTAGTGTTAAGGCTAGAGTTATGGTTATGTTTATGGTTAGGGTCATGGTTAGGGTTAGAGTTAGTTCTAAGGCCGGGTCAGAGCTAGGGTTAGGGTTAGGGTTCGGGTTCGGGTTTGGATTACGGTTAGGGCTAGTGCTAGTGCTAGGTCTAGAGCTAGTTTTAGGGTAGGACTAGGGCTAGGGCTAGGGTTAGGGTTAGGTTTAGGGCTAGGATTATGGTTAGGGTTAGGGTTAGATTTATTGTTAGTGGTAACGTTAGTGCTAAGGCCAGGCTTAGAGCTAGGGTTTAGGTTAGGGTCCGGCTTAGGGCCAGGACTAGGTCTCGGTTTAGTGTTAGGATTAGGATTAAGGTTAGGGCTAGGGCTAGGGCTAGGATTAGGGTTAGAATTAGGGCTAGGTTTAGAATTAGGACTAAGGCTAGGGCTAGACTTAGGGTTAGCGTTAGTGTTATGGTTAGGCCTAGGGTTCAGGATAGGGTTAGGTTTAGGGCTAAGGCTATGTTTAGGGCTAAGGCTAGGGCTAAGGTTAGGGTAAGGTTACAGTTAGGGCTAGGGCATAGCTAGGTTAAGGTTTAGGATTAGGTTTAGTGTTAGGGCTAGGGTTAGAGTTAGGGCTAGGGTTAAGGTTAGGGTTCGGGCTATGTTTAGGGTTAAGCTTAGGGTTAGGGCTAGCATTAGGGCAAGGGCTAGATTTATGGCTATGGTTTGGGCTAGAGCTAGGTTAGATCTAGGGTTACAGTTAGGGTTAGGGTGAGAATTAAGTCTAGGGCTAGGATCAGGTTTAGGGTTAGGGCAGGGTTAGGGCTAGGGTTAGGGCTAAGGCTACGGTTAGGGCAACAGTTAGGGTTAGTGTTAGGTTTAGGGTTAGCTCTAGGGCTAGGTCTAGATTTAGGGTTCGTGTTAGGGCAAGGGTTATGGTTATTTTTAGGGTTAGGGTTATGGTTAGGGTTAGGTTTAGTGCTAGGGCCGGGTGAAAGCTAGGGTTAGGGTTAGCGTATGGGTTAGGGTTAGGATTGCGTTTAGGGCTAGGGCTAGGGCTAGGGTTAGGGTTAGGTTTAGGGCTAGGGTTAGAGTTAGGGCTATGGCTGGAGATAGGTTTAGGGCTAGCATTAGAGTTATGGTTAGGGATGTTAGGGCTAGGGTTAGGCTTAGGGTTAGGTCTAGAGCTAGTGTTAGGGTTAGGGTTAGGGCTAGGGTAAGGGTTAGGGCTAGGGCTAGAGTTATGGCTAGGGCTAGGTCTGGACTAGGGCTGGAGTTAGGGTTCGGGTTAGGCCTAGGGCTGGGTTTAGGGTGAGGGTTAGGGCTAGGGCTAGGTTTAGGGCTGGGTTTAGGGTTAGGGCTAGGGTTAGGGTTAGGTTTAGGGCTAGGGTTATTGTTAACTTTATGTTTAGGGTTAGGATTAGTGCTAGGGCTAGGGCTAGTGTTAGGGTTAGGGTGAGGGTTAGGGTTATGCTTAGGGCTAGTGCTAGGGCTAGGTCTAGGGTTAGGTTTAGGGTTATGGCTAGGGCTAGGGTTAGGGCTAGGGTTAGCATTAGGGTGAGTGTTAGGGCTAGGGCTAGGGCTAGGGTTAGTGTTAGATATAGGACTAGGGTAGGGTTAGGATTAGGTCAAGGGCTAGGGCTTAGTTTAGTGTTAGGGTTAAGGCTAGGGCTAGGGCTAGGGTTAGGTTTAGGGTTACGGTCAGGGCTAGGGCTAGGGCCAGGGTTAGTGTTAGGTCTAGGGCTAGGTTTATGGTTAGGGTTAGGGATAGAGTTAGGGTTAGTGGTAGGTTTAGTGCTAAGGCCAGGCACAGTGCTAGGGTTAGGGTTAGGGTTCGGTTTAGGGCCAGGCCTAGGGCTAGGGTTAGTGTTAGGGTTAGGATTATGGTTAGGGCTAGGTCTTGGGCTAGTGTAGGGTTAGTGTACGGTTAGGGCTAGGGCTAGGCCTAGGGTTAGGGTTAGTGTTAGGGCTAGGGTTAGGGCTAGGGTTAGGGTTAGGGTTAGGGCTAGGGCTAGAGCTAGGGATAGTGTTAGGGTTAGAATTATGGTTAGGGCTATGCCTGGGCTAGGTTTAGGGTTAGGGTTAGGGCTAGGGTTAAGGTTAGGGTTAGGGCTAGGGCTAGAGCTAGTGCTAGTGTTAGGGTTAGAATTACGGTTAGGGCTAGGCCTGGGCTAGGTTAGGGCTAGGGTTAGGATCTAGGGTTAGGGTTACGGTTAGGGCTAGGGCTAGAGCTAGGGCTAGTGTTAGGGTTAGAATTACGGTTAGGGCTAGGCCTGGGCTAGGTTTAGGGTTAGGGTTAGAGTTAGGGTTATGGATAGGGTTAGGGTTAGGGTTAGCGTTAGAGTTATGGTTAGGCCTGGGTTAGGGCTAGGGTTAGGGTTAGGGTTAGGGCAGGGTCTAGGTTTAGGGTTAGGGTTAGGGTTAGGATTAGGGTTAGGTTTAGGGTTAGGGTGAGGGCTAGGGTTAGGTCTAGGTCTAGGGCTAGAATCCATGTTAGGATTAGTGTAGGGCTAGGGTTAGGGTTATGGTCAGGGCTAGGGCTAGGGTTAGGGCTAGGGTTATTTTTAGGGCAATGGTAAGTGTTAGGTCTAGGGATAGGGCTAGCATTAGGGTTAGGTTTAGGGTTAGTATTAGGGCTAGTGCTAGGGTTAGCATTAGGGTTAGGGCTATGACTAGGTCTATGCTTAGGTTTAGGTTTAGGGCTCTGGCTAGGGCTTGGGCTAGGGTAAGGGTTAGCTTTAGGTTAGGGTTAGAGCAAGGGCTAGGACTAGGACTCGGGCTAGGGTTATGGCTAGTACTAGGACTAGGTCTCGGGCTAGAGTTAGGGTTAGGGTAAGTGCTAGGTTTAGGTTTAGGGTTAGGGTAAGGGTTAGGGTTACGGCTAGGGTTAGGTTTAGTGTTAGGGTTTGGGCTAGGGCTAGGGTTAGGGTGAAGTTTAGGGTTAGTGTTAGGGTTAAGGTTAGAATTAGGTTTAGGATAATGTCTAGGGCTAGGTCTAGGGCTAGGGCTAGCACTAGGATTAGTGCTAGGACTCGGGCTAGGGTTAGGGTTTGTTTTAGGGCTCAGGCAAGGTCTAGGGTTAGGAATGGGGTTAGGTTTAGGGCTATGGTTAGCATTAGGTCTAGGGCTAGTTTTAGGGTTAGGGTTAGGACTAGGGCTAGGGCTAGTGTTAGGATTAGGGTTAGGATTAGGGTTATGGTTATGGTTAGGGTTAGGGTTAGGTTTAGGGCTTGGTCTAGGTTTAGTGTTAGGGCTAGTGATAGGGGTAGGGCTAGGGTTAGGGTTATGTTTAGGGTTAGAGCTAGGTCTAGGGCTAGGGTTAGGGTTAGGGTTAGGGTTATGGTTAGGGCTATGGCTAGGGCTAGGGTTAGGGTCAGCGTTAGGTTTAGAGCTAGGTCTATGGCTAGGCTTATGGTTAGGGTTATGATTAGGGCTTGGGCTAGGGCTAGGGTTGGTGTTAGGGTTTTGGTTAGGGCTAGGGCTACGGCTAGTGCTAGGCTTAGGCTTAGGACTAGGGCTAGGGTTAGGGTTAGGACTAGGGCTAGGGTTAGGATTAGCATTAGGTTTAGGGCTAGGTCTATGGCTAGTGTTAGGGTTAGAGCTGGGACTAGGGCTAGGGCTAAGGCTAGGGCTAGGACTAGGGTTAGAGTTAGGGTTAGGTCTAGGGCTAGGGCTATTGTTAGGGTTAATTTTAGGGTTTAGGGTTAGGGCTAGTGCTAAGCTTTGGGTTAGGGTTAGGGCTAGGACTAGGGCTAGAGTTAGGTTAGGTTTAGGGCTCGGGCTAGGGCTAGGGTTAGGGTTAAGTCTAGGGCTAAGGTTAGGGCAAGGGTTAGAGTGAGGACTAGGGTAGGGTTAGTGCTATGGTTAGGGTTATGGCTAGGACTAGGACTAGGGCTAGGGCTAGAGTTAGGTTTAGGGTTAGGGCTAGGTTTAGGATTAGGGTTAGGGTAAGGGTTAGGCTTAGGGCTAGGATTAGGTTTAGGGTTAGGGCTAGGGCTAGGGCTAGGGCTAGGGTTAAGGTTAAGGTTAGGGCTAGGGCTAGCGTTAGTCTTAGGGCTAAAGCTATGGTTAGGGTTATGTTTTGGGTTAGGGTTAGGGCTAGGTTTAGGATTAGGGTTAGGGTTATGTCTAGGGCTAGGGCTAGGGTTAGGGCTAGGGCTAGGGTTAGGGTTAGGGTTAGGGTTAGTGTTAGTGTTAGGGCTATGGGTAGGTCTAGGTTTAGGGTTAGGTGTAGCTTTAGGGCTAGGGCTAGGTTTTTGGCTAGGATTAGGGGTAGGGCTAGGGCTAGATTTAGGGTTAGGTTTATGGCTAGGGCTAGGGTTAGTGTTAGGGTTAGGGCTATTGCTAGGTTAGGTCTAGGGTTTGGGTTAGGGCTAGGGTTAGGGTTAGGTCTAGGGCTAGGGCTAGTGTTAGGGTTAGGTTTAGGGTTAGGGTTAGGGCTAGTGCTACTGCTAGGGCTAGGTTTAGTGTTAGCGTTATGGTTAGGACTAGGGTTAGGGCTAGGGTTATCCTTTGGCTAGTTTTAGGGCTTGCTAGGGCAAGGGCTAGAGATAGGGTAGGGTTAGAGCTAGGGCTATGGTTATTATTAGGGTTAGGGCTAGGAATAGGGCTAGGGTTAGGGTTAGGTTCAGGGTTAGGGCTAGGGTTAGTTATAGGGTTAGGTTTAGGGCTAGGGCTATGTTTAGGGCTACAGCTAGGGTTAGTGTTAGAGTAAGGTTAGAGTTAGGGCTAGGGCTAGGTTTAGCTTTAGGATTAGGTTTAGTGTTAGGGCTAGGGTTAGAGTTAGGGCTAGGGTTAATGTTAGGGTTCGGGCTATGGTTAGGGTTAAGGTTAGAATTAGGGCTAGGGCCAGGGTTAGTTTTAGGGTTAGGGCTAGCGCTAGGGTTAGGTTTAGGGTTAGGGTTAGGGCTAGGGCTAGGGCTAGGGTTAGTGTTAGCGTTAGCGTTAGTGTTAGGTTAAGGCTAGGGCTAGGGTTAGTTGTGGTTAGGGTTAGGGATAGGGTAGGGTTAGGGCTAGGGCTAGGGCTAGGGTTAGGGTTAGTGTTAGGGCTAGTGTTATGGTTATGTTTAAGGTTACGGTTATGGTTAGGGTTAGGTTTAGTGCTAGGGCTGGGTCAGAGCTAGGGTTAGGGTTAGGGTTCGGGTTAGGGTCAGGATTACGGTTAGGGCTAGATCTAGGGCTAGGGTTAGGGTTAGGTTTAGTATCAGGGCTAGGTCTAGGGCTAGGGATAGGGCTAGGGTTAGGTCTAGAGTTATGGTTAGGGTTATGGTTAGAGTTAGGGTTAGTGGTAGGTTTAGTGCTAAGGCCAGGCTCAGAGCTACGGTTAGGGTTAGGGTCCGGGGTAGGTCCAGGGCTAGGTCTAGGGTTAGTGTTAGGGTTAGGATTATGGTTAGGGCTAGGGCTAGGGATAGGGTTAGTGTTAGGGTTAGGGCTAGGGTGAGAGATAGGGCAAGGTTAGGGCTAGGGTTAGGGTTAGCGTTAGAGTTATGTTTAGAACTACGTCTAAGGTTAGTGTTAGTGTTATGATTACGGTTAGTGCTAGGGCTAGGGTTAGGTTTAGGGTTAGGTTTAGGGCTAGGGTTAGAGCTAGGGCTACGGTTAGGGCTAGGGTCAGGGTTAGCGTTAGAGTTATGGTTAGTGCTAGGTTTAGGGCTAGGTCTAGGGTTAGGGTTAGGGTTAGGGCTATGGCTCGGGCTAGGTTTACGGCTAGGGTTAGGGTTAGGGTTAGGGCTAGGTCTAGGGTTAGGGTTAGGGCTATGGCTCGGGCTAGGGTTACGGCTAGGGTTAGGGTTAGGGTTAGGGCTAGGGCTAGGGTTAGGTTTAGGTTGAGATCTAGGGCTAGGGCTACTGTTAGGTTTAGGTTTAAGGTTAATATTAGGGCTAGGGCTAGGGTTAAGTTTAGGTTTATGTTTAGGTTTAGGGATAGGGTTAGGGCTGGGGTTAGCTTAGGGCTAGAACTAGGATTGTGGCTATGGCTAGGGCTAGGCTAGGGCTAGATTTAGGGTTAGGTTTAGGGTTAGGTTTAAGGCTAGGGCTAGGGTTAGGGTTAGGGCTAGGACTAGGGTTAGGGTTAGGTTTAGGTTTAGGGCTCGGGCTAGGGCTAGTGCTAAGTTTAGTGTTAGGGCTTGTGCTAGGGATAGGGCTAGGGTTAGGTTTAGGTTTAGGGCTCAGTCTAGGGCTAGTGCTAGGGTTATGGCTAGGACTAGGACTAGGGCTAGGGCTAGAGTTAGGGTTAGGTTTAGGGCTAGGTTTAGGTTTAGGGTTAGTGTAAGTGTTAGGGTTAGGGCTAGGGTTAGGTTTAGGGTTAGGGTTAGGGCTAGGGTTAGGGTTAGGGTTAGAGCTATGTTTAGGGTTAAGTTTAGAGTTAGGTTTAGGGCTAAGTTTAGGGTTAGGGTTAGGTTTATGTCTAGGGCTATGGCTAGGGTTGGGGCTGGGGTTAGGTTTAGGGTAGGGTGAGGATTAGGTCTTGGACTAGGTTTAGTGTTAAGATTAGATTTAGGGATAGGATTAGGACTAGGGCTAGGACTAGTGTTAGGGTTAGGGTTAGGGTTAGTGTTAGGGTTAATGTTAGGGCTAGGGTTAGGTTTAGGTTTAGGGCTAGGACTAGGGCTAGGGCTAGGGTTAGGTTTAGGGCTATGTTTAATGCTAGGGTTAGAGCTAGGGTTAGGGTTAGGGTTAGAGTTAAGGCTGGGCTAAGGCTAGTTTTAGGTTTAGGATTAGGTTTAGTGTTTCGGCTAGGGTTAGAGTTAGGTCTAGGGTTAAGTTTAGGGTTAGGGCTATTGTTAGGGTTAGGGCTAGCATTAGGGCTATGGCTAGGGATAGCCTTAGGGCTAGGGCTAGGTTTATGGCTATGGTTAGGGGTAGGGCTAGGGCTAGAGTTAGGGTTAGGTTTAGGGCTATGGCTAGGGTTAGTGTTAGGTTTAGGGCTAGGTCTAGGTAAAATCTAGGGTTTGGTTTAGGGCTAGGGTTAGGGTAGGTCTAGGGCTATGGCTGGTGTTAGGGTTAGATTTAGGGTTAGGGCTAGGGCTAGGGCTAGAGTTAGTTCTAGGGTTAGGTCTATGGCTAGTGTTAGTGCTAGGGATAGGGTTAGAGTTAGGTTTAGGGTTAGGTTAGGGTTACGGTTAGGGCTATGTCTAGAGGTAGTGTTAAGGTTAGGGCTAGGGTTTGGGCTAGGGCTGGGCTACGGTTATGGTTAGGGTTAGGCCTAGGGCTAGGGTTAGGGTTAGCGTTAGGTTTAGGGCTAGGTCTATGGCTAGGCTTAGCCTTAGGGTTAGTGTTAGGGCTAGGTCTAAGGTTATCGTTAGGGCTAGGGTTAGCGTTAGGTTTAGGGCTAGGGCTAGGGTTATGGTTATGTTTAGGGTTAGGGTTATAGTCAGGGTAAGGGTTAGTGCTAGGGCCGGATCAGAGCTAGGGTTAGGGTTATGGTTTGGGATAGGGTTAGGGTTAGGGCTAGGGTTAGGTCTAGGTTTAGTGTTAGGGTTAGGGCTAGGGCTAGGGCTAGGGCTTGCGTTAGGCTTACGTTTAGGGCTAGGGTTATGGATAGCGTTAGGTTTAGAGTTAGGGTTAGTGGTGAGGTTACTGCTAAGTACAGGCTCAGAGCTAGTGTTAGGGTTAGTGTTCGGGGTTGGGCCAGGTCTAGGGCTAGGGCTTGGGTTAGTGTTATGGCTAGTATTAGAGCTAGGATTAGGGTTATGGTTAGGGCTAGGGCTAGGGCGAGTGTTACGGTTATGATTATGGTTAGTGCTAGGGCTAGGGCTAAGGTGTGGGTTAGGGTTAGGGCTAGGGCTAGAGTTAGGGTTAGGGCTAGGGCTAGAGTTAGGGATAGCGTTAGAATTATGGTTAGGGCTAGGGTTAGGGCTGTGGTTAGGGTTAGCGTTAGGGCTATGTCTAGGGTTAGGGTTAGGGTTAGTTCTAGGGCTAAGGCTAGGGCTATGGCTAGGCCTAGGACTAGGGCTAGTGTTAGGGTTAGGATTAGGTTTAGGGCTAGGTCTATGGCTAGGGTTACCATTAGGGTTAGTGTTAGGGCTAGGGCTAGGGTTAGGGTTAGGGCTAGGGTTAGGGTTAGGGTTAGGGCTAGGGTTAAGTTAGAGTTAGAACTAGGGTTATAGCTAGGGCTAGAGCTAGGGCTAGGGCTAGAGTTAGGGTTAGTTTTAGGGTTAGGGTTAGGGCTAGGGCTAGGGTTATGGTTAGGGTTGGGACTAGGACTAGGGCTAGGGTTAGGTTTAGATTTTTGGGCTCTGGCTAGGGCTAGGGCTAGGGTTATGGCTAGGACTAGGACTAGGCCTTGAGGTAGAGTTAGGTTTAGGGTTAGGGCTAGGAATAGGGTTAGGGTTAGGGTAAGTGTTAGGTTTATGGCTAGGGCTAGGACTAGGGTTAGGGTTAGGGCTAAGGTTAGGGTTAGGGTTAGGGTTAGGGTTAGGTTTATTTCTAGGGCTAGGGATAGGGCTAGGGCAGGATTAGTGCTAGGACTAGGGCTAGGGTTAGGGTTTGGTTTTGGGCTATAGCTAGGGCGAGGGTTAAGGCTGGGGTTAGGTTTAGGGCTAGGGTTATGATGAGGTATAGGGCCAGGTTTAGTGTTAAGTTTAGGTTTAGGGTTAGGGTTATGACTAGGGCTAGGGCTAGTGTTAGGGTTAGCGTTAGGGTTAGGGTTATGGTTAAGGCTAGCGTTAGGGCTAGGGTTAGGGTTCGGTTTAGGGCTAGGTTTAGGTTAAGGCTTAGGGTTAGGGCTAGGGCTATGACAAGGGCTAAGGCTAGGATTAGGTTTAGGGTTAGGACTAGGGCTAGGGTTAGGGTTAGGGCTATGTCTAGGGTTAGGGTTAGGGTTAGGTCTAGGGCTAGGGCTAGGGTTAGTGTTAGGGTTTGGGTTACGGCTAGGGCTAGCGCTTGGCTAGGGTTAGGGTTAAGTTTAGGGCTAGAGCTAGGGCTAGGGTTAGGCTTAGGGTTCGGGCTATGGTTAGGGTTAGGTTTAGGGTTAGGGCTAGGTTTAGGATTAGGGTTAGGGTAAGGGTTAGTGCTAGGGCTAGGGCTAGAGTTAGGGTTAGGGTTAGGTCTAGGGCTAGGGTTAGTGTTAGGGTTAGTGCTAGGGCTAGGGTTAGGTTTAGGGTTAGGGTTAGGTCTAGGTCTAGAGGTATTGTTAGGTTATGTTTTGGGTAGTATTAGGGCTAGGGTTAAGTTTAGGTGTAGGGTTAGGGTTTGGATAAGGGCTAAGTTTAGGTTAGGGGTAGAACTATGGTTATGGCTAGTGCTAGGGCTAGGCTAGGGCTGGAGCTAGGATTAGGGTGAGGCCTAGGGCTGGGGTTAGGGTTAGGGTTAGGGCTAGGGCTAGTATTAGGGCTGGGGTTAGGTTTAGGGCTAGGGTTAGGATTAGGTCTAGGGCTAGGTTTAATGTTAAATTAGGTTTAAAGTTAGTGTTAGGACTAGAGCTAAGGCTAGTGTTAAGGTTAGGTTTAGGGTTATGGTTATGGTTAGGGCTAGGGTTGGGGTTAGGGTTAGGGTTAGATGTAGGGCTAGGTCTAGGTTTAGGTATGGGGTTAGGGCTAGGGCTAGGGCTAATGCTAGGGCTAGGGTTAGGTTTAGGTTTAGGCCTAGGGCTACGGTTAGCGTTAGGTTTAGGGTTAGGGTTAGGGCTATGGTTAGGCCTAGGGTTAGGGTTAGCGTTAGGATTAGGGCTAGGTCTTTGGCTAGATTGAGGGTTAGGGTTAGTGTTAGGGCTAGGGCTAGGATTAGTGTTAGGGTTTCCGTTAAGGCTAGGGCTAGGGCAAGTGCTGGGGCTAGGTTTAGGGTTAGGGTTAGAGCTAGGGCTAGGGCTAGGGTTAGGGTTAGGGTTAGGTTTATTGCTAGGATTAGGTTTAGGGCTAGTTCTAGAATATGGAAAGTGTTTGGTTTTGGGCTAGGTCTATGGTTAGGGCTAGGTTTAGGGTTACGGTTAGGGTTAGGGCTAGGTTTATTGCTAGGATTAGGTTTAGGGCTAGGGCTACGGTTAGGGTTAGGTTAGGGTTAGGGTTAGGGCTATGCCTAGGGCTAGGTTTAGCGTTAGGGTTAGGGTTAGGGTTAGGGCTAGGTCTATGGCTACGGTTAGGGTTAAGGTTAGGGTTAGGGCTAGGTCTAGGGCTAGGGTTAGTGTTAGGGTTTGGGTTAGGGCTAGGGCTAGGGCTAAGGATAGGGTTAGGGTTAAGGATAGGCCTGGGCTAGGATTAGGGTTAGGGTATGGGTTATGTTTATGGATAGGGTTAGGGTTAGGGCTAGGTTTAGGGCTAGGGCTAGGCTTTTGGCTAGGTTTAGGGCTAGGGCTAGGGCTAGAGTTAGGGTTAGGGTTAGGGCTTTGGTTAGGGATACGGTTAGGGTTAGGGCTATGGCTAGGGCTAGGGCTAGGGTTAGGGTAAGGTTAGCATTAGGTCTAGGGCTAGGGCTAGGTTTAGGTTTAGGGTTAGGTTTACTCTTAGGGCTAGGGTTAGAGTTAGGGCTATGGTTAAGGTTAGGGTTAGGGTTATGGTTATGGTTATGGTTAGGGTTAGGTTTAGCGTTAGTGCTAGGGCTAGGTTTATGGCTAGGATTAGGTCTAGGGCTAGGGTTAGTGTTAGGGTTAGGATTATGGTTACGGCTAGGGCTAGGGGTAGTGTTAGGGTTAAGGATAGGGTTAGGGCTAGGGTTAGAGTTAGGGTTATGGCTGGGGCTAGGGTTAGGGTTAGCGTTAGAGTTATGATTAGGGCTAGTGCTAGGGTTAGGGCTAGTTTTAGGGTTAGGGTGAGGGATTGGGTTATGCTTAGGGTAGGGTGAGGGCTAGGGTTAGGGTTAGGTGTAGGGGTAGGTCTAGGGTTACGTTTAGGGTTAGGCCTAGGGCTAGTGATAAGGCTAGGTTTATGGTTAGGTTTAGGGCTAGGGCTAGGGCTAGTGTTAGTGTTAGGGTTAGGACTAGGACTAGGGTTAGGGTTAGGTCTAGGGCTAGCAGTAGGTTTAGTATTAGGGTTAGGGCTTGGGCTAGGGCTAGGGTTAGGGCTACGTTTAGGGTCAGAGCTGGGGTTAGAGCTAGGGCTAGGGTTAGGGTTAAGGTTAGGGCTAGGGTTATGGTTAGGGTTAGGTTTAGAGTTAATGTTAGTGCTAGGGTTAGTGCTAAGGCCAGGCTCAGAGCTAGGGTTAGGTTTAGGGTTCGTGTTAGGACCAGGGCTACTGCCAGGGCTTGTTTGGGTTAGCATTACAGCTAGGGCTAGGGCTAGGGGTAGGATTAGGGTAAGTATTAGGGCTAGGGCTAGGGCTAGGTTTAGGGCTACTATTAGGTTTAGGTTTAGTGTTAGTAGTAGGGCTAGTGCTAGGGTTAAGTTTATTTAGGGTTGGTTACGGTTAGGTGTAGGGTAATTTAGGGCTAGAACTAGGGTTATGGCTAGGGCTAGGGCTAGTCTATAACTAGATTTAGGTTTAGGGTTAGGGCTAGGGCTAGGGTTATGGTTAGGGTTGGGACTAGGACTAGGGCTAGGGTTAGGTTTAGGTTTAGGGCTCTGGCTAGGGCTAGGGCTTGAGTTATGGTTAGGGCTAGGGCTAGGGCTAGGGCTATGTCTAGGGTTAGGTTTTGTTTTAGGGCTCCGGCTAGGTCTAGGGCTAGCGTTATGGGTAGGACTAGGACTAAGGCTAGGGCTAGAGTCAGGGTTAGATTTAGGGCTAGGTTTAGGGTTAGGGTTAGTGTAATGGTTAGGGTTAGGGCTAGGGTAAGGTTTAGGGTTAGGGTTAGGGCTAGGGCTACGGTTAGGAATAGGGTTAGGGCAAAAGCTAGGGTTCAGGTTAAGTTTAGGGTTAGGGTTAGGGCTAAGGTTAGGGTTAGGGTTAGGTTTATGTCTAGGGCTAGGTCTAGGGCTAGGGCTAGGATTAGTGCTAGGACTAGGGCTAGGGTTAGGGTTTGGTTTTGGGCTATGGCTAGGGCTAGGGTTAGGTCTGGGGTTAGGTTTAGGGCTAGGGATAGGATAAGGTATAAGGCTAGGTTTAGTGTTAGGATTAGGTTTAGGGTTAGGGTTAGGACTAGGGCTAGGGCTAGTGTTAGGGTTAGGGTTAGGGTTAGGGTTAGGGCTAGGTATAGGGTTAGGTTTAGGGCTAGGTCTAGGTTTAGGGTTAGGGTTAGGGCTAGGTCTAGGGTTAGGGCTAGGGCTAGGGTTAGGGTTAGTGTTTGTGTTAGGGCTAGGGCTAGGGCTAGGGCTAGAGTTAGGGTTAGGTCTAGCACTAGGGTTAGGTTTAGTGTGAGGGTTAGGTCTAGGGTTAGGGGTACTCTTAGGTTTAGGTTTAGGGTAGTATTAGGGCTAGGGCTAAGGTTAAGATTAGGTGTAGGGTTAGGGTTACGGTAAGGGCTTGGGTTAGGATAGGGGTCGAACTAGGGTTTTGGTTAGTTCTATGGCTAGGCTAGGGCTACAGCCATGATTAGGGTTAGGGCTAGGGCTGGAGTTAGGGTTAGGGCTAGGGCTAGTGTTAGGGCTGGGGTTAGGTTTATGTCTAGGGTTTGGATTTGTTTTATGTCTAGGTTTAGTGTTAAGATTAGGTTTAGGGTTAGTTTTAGGACTAGGGCTATGGCTAGTGTTAGGGTTAGGTTTAGGATTATGGTTATGGTTAGGGCTAGGTTTCGGTCTAGGGTAAGGGTTAGGTTTACGGCTAGGTCTAGGTTTAGGTTTATGGTTAGGGCTAGGGCTAGGGCTAAGGCTATGGCTAGGGTTAGGTTTAGGTTTAGGGCTATGGCTATGGTAAGGTTAGGGTTAGGGTTATGATTAGGGCTATGGCTATGGCTAGGGTTAGGGTTAGCGTTAGGTTTAGAGCTAGGTCTATGGCTAGAGTTAGGGTCAGTGTTAGGGCTTGGGCTAGGGTTAGTGTTAGGTTTTAGTTTAGGGCTCGGGCTAGGGCTAGAGCTAGGGCTTGGGTTAGCTTTAGGGCGAGGGCTAAGGCTAGGTTTAGGGTTAGGGTCAGGGTTTGGGCTAGGTTTACGGTTAGGTTAGGGTTAGGGTTAGGGCTTGGGTTAGGTCTAGGGCTAGGGCTAGGGCTAGGATTAGGGTTAGGGTTAGAGTTAAGTCTAGGTCTAGGGTTAGGTTTAGGTTGAGGTTGAGGTTTAGTGTTAGGGCTAGGTTTAGAGTTAGGTATAGGTTAAGGTTAGGGTTCGGGCTATGGTTTGGGTTAGGTTTAGGGCTAGGTATAGGGCTAGTGTTAGGGTTAGGTTTAGGGTTAGGGTTAGGGCTAGGGCTAGGGCTAGGGCTAGGATTAGGGTTAGTATTAGGGCTATGGATAGGGCTAGGGTTAGTGTTAGGGTTAGGGTTAGGGCTAGAGTCAGGGTTAGGGTTCGCGCAAGGGCTAGAGTTAGGCCTATGGCTAGGGCTAGGTTTAGGGCTAGGCTTTTGTTTCACTTTAGTCTTAGGTCTAGGGCCAGGTCTATGTTTAGGGTTAGGTTTAGGGCTAGGGCTAGGACTAGGGTTAGTGTTAGTGTTAGGGTTAGGGCTAGGGCTAGGGCTAGGGTTAGGGTTAGGGCTAGGGTTATTGTTAGGGTTACGGTTAGGGCTAGGTTTAGTCCTAGGGCCAGGGTCAGAGCTAGGTTTAGAGTAAGGGTTCAGTTTAGGGCCAGCCCTAGGGCTAGGACTAGTATTAGGGTTAGGATTAGTGTTAGGGCTAGGGCTAATGTTCTGGCTTGGCTAAGTCTAGGGCTAGGGCTCAGGTTAGGGTTAGGTCTAGGGCTAGGGCTAGGCTTAGGGTTAGTGTTAGGTCTTGTCTAGGGTTATGGTTAGTGTTAGGGTTAGGGCTAGGGGCAGAGTCAGAGCTAGGGTTAGGGTTAGGGTTAGGGTTCGGATTAGGGCCTTGACTAGGGTTAGGACTAGTGTTAGGATTAGGATTACATTTAGGGCTAGGGCTAGGATTGGGCTAGGGTTAGGATTAGGGCTAAGGTTAGGGTTAGGGTTAGGGCTAGGGCTAGGGTTAGTGCTGGGGCTACAACCAGGTTTAGGGTTAGGGTTACAGTTAGGGCTAGGGCTAGGTTTAGGTTTAGGATTAGGTTTTAGTGTTAGGGCTAGGTTTAGAGTTCAGGCTAGGGTTAGGGTTAGGGCTATGGCTAGGGCTAGGGTTAGTGTTAGGGTTTCGGTTAGGGATATGACTAGGGCTAGGGCTGGGGCTAGGGTTAGGGTTAGTTTCAGGGCTAGGCCTAGGTCTAGGTTTAGGGTTAATGTTATGGCTAGGGTTAGGTTTAGGGCTAGGGCTAGGGTTAGGGAAACTGTTAGCTTTAGGGCTATTTCTATGGCTAGGGTTAGGGTTAGGTTTTGGGTTAGATTTAGGGCTTGGTCTAGGGCTAGGGCTAGGGTTAGGGTTAGGGTTAGGACTAGGGCTAGGGTTAGCGTCACGGCTAGGGCTAGCGTTAGGGTTAGGGTTAGGTTTAGGGTTAGGTCTAGGGCTAGGGTTAGGGTTAGGGCTACGGCTAGGGCTAGGGTTAGTGTTAGGGTTTGGGTTAGGGCTAGGGATAGGGCTAGGGTTAGGGCTAGGGTTAGAATTAGGTTTAGGACTAGGGCTAGTGTTAGGGTTTGGTTTAGGGTTATGGTTAGGGCTAGGGCTAGGGCTGGGTTTAGGGATAGGTTTAGGGTTAGGGCTAGGGCTAGGGCTACGTTTAGGGTTAGGGTTAGGGCTACGGTTAGGGTTAGGTTTAGGTCTAGGTTTAGGGTTAGGGTTACGATTAGGGCTAGGGTCAGGGTTATGGTTAGGGTTAGATTTAGGGCTTGGGCTAGGTTTATGTTTAGGATTAGGTTTAGTGTTAGGACTAGGGTTAGAGTTATTGCTAGGGTTAGGTTTAAGGTTAGGGGTAGGGCTAGGGCTAGGGTTAGGGCTAGGGCTAGGGCTAGAGTTAGGTCTAGGATTAGGGTTAGGGCTACGGTTTGGGTTAGGGCTAGGGCTAGGGTTAGGGTTAGGATTACTGTTTGGGTTTTGGCAAGGGGTAGTTTTAGGGTTAGTATTACGGTTAGGGCTAGTGCTAGGTCTAGGGTTAGGGTTAGCGTTAGCGTTTGGCCTAGGGCAAGGGCTAGGGTTAGCGTTAGGGTTAGGGCTAGGTTTATAGTTATGGTTAGGGCTTGGGCTATCTTTACAGTTAGGGTTTGTGCTAGGGCTAGGGCTAGGGATAGGGTTAGGGTTAGATTTACGGCTTTGCTAGGTTTATGTTTAGCATTAGGTTTAGTGTTAGGGCTAGGGTTAGAGTTATTGCTAGGGTTAGGGTTAGGGTAAGGGCTATGGTTAGGGTTAGGTTTAGGGTTAGGCCTAGGGTTAGGGCTCGGACTAGTGTTATGGCTAGGTTTAGGGCTGGGTCAGGGCTAGAGCTAGGTCTATAATTGGGGTTAGGCCTAGGGTTATGGTTAGGGCTAGGGCTAGGCTTAGTTTAGGGTTAGGGCTAGGGCTAGGGCTAGGGCTAGGGTTAGGTTTAGCATTAGGTTTAGGGCTAGGTCTATGGCTAGGGTTAGCATTAGGGTTAGGGTTAGGGCTACAGCTAGGGCTAGGGTTAGTGTTTGGATTTGGGTTAGTACTACGGATAGGGCTAGGGCTAAGGCTAGGGTTAGGGTTAGAGTTAGGTTTAGGGCTAGGGCTAGGGTTAGGGTTAGGTTTAGTCTTAGGGTTATGGTTAGGGCTAGGGTTAGGTTTATTGCTAGGGCTAGGTTTAGGGAAAGCGTTTGGTTCAGGACTAGGTCTATGGCTCTGGTTAGGGTTAGGTTTTTGGTTAGGGCTTGGGCTAGGGCTAGGGCTAGCATTATTGTTAATGTTTGGGTTAGGTCTAGGGCTAGGGCTATGGCTAGGGTTAGGGTTAGTGTTAGGGGTAGGGCTAGGGCTAGGTTTAGGGCTAGGGCTAGGGCTAGGTTTAGGGTTAGGGTTAGGGCTAGGGCTAGGTTTAGGGTTAGGGTTAGGGTTAGGGTTAGGGTTAGGGCTAGGGCTAGGTCTAGGTTTAGGTTTAGGTTTAGGGTTAGATTTAGTGTTAGGGCTTTGATTAGGGTTAGGGTTAGGGTTAGGCTTTGGTCTAGGGCTAGGTTTAGGTTTAGGGTTAGATTTAGTGTTAGGGCTAGGATTAGGGTTAGGGTTAGGGTTAGGCTTTGGTCTAGGGCTAGGGCTAGGTTTAGGGTTAGGGTTAGAGTTAGGGCTAAGGTTGGGTTTAGGTCTAGGGCTAGGGTTAGGGTTAGTGGTAGGGCTAGGGCTAGGGTTAGGGTTAGGGTTAGATTTAGGGCTTGGGCTAGGTTTATGTTTAGGATTAGGTTTAGTGTTAGGACTAGGGTTAGAGTTATTGCTAGGGTTAGGTTTAAGGTTAGGGTTAGGGCTAGGGCTAGGGTTAGGGCTAGGGCTAGGGCTAGAGTTAGGTCTAGGATTAGGGTTAGGGCTAAAGTTTGGGTTAGGGCTAGGGCTAGGGTTAGGTTAGGGTTAGGGCTAGGTCTAGGGCTAGGGTTAGGGTTAACATTAGGTTTAGGGCTAGGTCTATGGCTAATGTTAGGGTTAGTGTTAGGGTTAGGGCTACGGGTAGGGCTAGGGTTAATGTCAGGTTTTGGGGTAGGGCTAGGGCTCGGGCTAGGGCTAGGGCTATGGTTAGTGTTAGGATTCGGGCTAGGGCAAGGGTTAGGGTTAGGATTAGTGTTAGGGTTAGGGCTACGGCTAAGGCTAGGGTTAGGGCTAGGGTTAGTTTTAGGGTTACGGCTAGGGCTACGGTTACAGCTAGGGTTAGGGTTAGGGTTAGATTTAGGTTTAGGGTTAGGCCGCAGGATAGGCCTAGGGATAGCGTTAGGGTTAGGGTTAGGATTAGGGTTAGGGTTAGGGTTTTGGTTAGGATTAGGGCTAGGGCTAGGGCAGGGTTATAGCTAGGGTTAGGGTTATGGTTCGGGTTAGAGCCAGGGCTAGGGCTAGGGCTAGTGTTAGGGTCAGGATTACAGTTCGGGTTAGGGTGAGGGGTAATTTTAGGGTTAGTATTACGGTTAGGGCTAGTGGTAGGTCTAGGGTTAGGGTTAGGGTTTGTCCTAGGGCAAGGGATAGGGTTAGCGTTAGCGTTAGGGCTAGGTTTATAGTTAGGGTTAGGGCTTGGGCTATGGTTACGGTTAGTGTTAGGGTTAGGGCTAGGGCTAGGGCTAGGGCTACGGCTAGGGTTAGTGTTAGGGTTAGGGTTAGGTCTAGGGCTAGGATTAGCGCTAGGGCTAGGGCTAGGGTTAGGGTTAGGGTTAGATTTATGGCTTTGCTAGGTTTATGTTTAGGATTAGGTTTAATGTTAGGGCTAGGATTGGAGCTATTGCTAGGGTTAGGGTTAGGGTTCGGGCTATGGTTAGGGTTAGGGTTAGGGTTAGGCCTTGGGTTAGGGCTCGGGCTAGTGTTATGGCTAGGTTTAGTGCTGGGGTCAGGGCTAGAGCTAGGTCTATAATTAGGGTTAGGCCTAGGGTATGGTTAGGGCTAGGGATAGGCTTAGTTTAGGGCTAGGGCTAGGGCTAGGGCTAGGGCTAGGGTTAGGTTTAGCGTTAGGTTTAGGGCTAGGTCTATGGCTAGGGTTATGGTTAGGGTTAGGGTTAGGGCTACAGCTAGGGCTAGGGTTAGTGTTTGGATTTGGGTTAGTACTACGGATAGGGCTAGGGCTAGGGCTAGGGTTAGGGTTAGGGTTAGGTTTAGGGCTAGGGCTAGGGTTAGGGTTAGGTTTAGGCTTAGGTTTATGGTTAGGGCTAGGGTTAGGTTAGGGGTAGGGCTAGGGTTAGGTAAAGCGTTAGGTTTATGACTAGGGATAGGGCTAGGCTTAGGGTTAGGTTTAGGGCTAGGGTTATGGTTAGGGTTAGGGTTAGGGCTAGGGCCAGGGTCAGAGCTAGGATTAGTGTTAGGGTTCAGTTTAGGGCCAGGGCTAGGGCTAGGGCTAGGGTTAGGGTTAGGTTTAGGATTATGATAATGGACAGGGCTAGGCTAGGTTTAGGGTTAGGCCTAGGTTTATGGTAGGGTTAGGTTTAGTTCTAGGGTAGGGTTAGAGCTAGTGTTATGGTTAGGGTTCGGGTTAGAGCCAGGGATAGGCCTAGGGCTAGTGTTGGGGTTAGGATTACGGTTATGGCTAGGGCTAGGGGTAGTTTTAGGGTTAGTATTACAGTTCATGCTAGGGCTAGGGTTAGGGCTAGGGCTAATGTTATGGCTAGGTTTAGGGCTAGGGCCATGGTTAGAGTTAGGTCTAGGATTATGTTTAGGACTAGGGTTAGGGATTAGGGATAGGGCTAGGGTTAGGTTTAGCGTTAGGTTTAGGGCTATGTCTATGGCTAGGGTTAGGGTTTGGGTTAGTTTTATGGATTGGGCTAGGGCTAGGGTTATTGTTAGGGTTTGGGTTAGGGTTAGGGCTAAGGCTAGGGTTAGAGTTACGGCTAGGGCTAGGGTTAGGGTTAGTGTTAGGTTTAGGTCTAGGGCTAGGGCTAGGTTTAGGGTTAGGATTAGGGCTAGTGCTAGGCTAGGGTTAGGGTTAGGGTTAGGTCTAGGACTAGGGCTAGGGTTAGGGCTAGGTCTAGGTTTAGGTTTAGTGTTAGGGTTAGGGTTAGGGCTAGGGTTATGGTAGTGTTAGGGTTAGGGCTAGGGCAGTGTTAGAGCTAGGGTTAGGGTTAGGGTTCGGGTTAGAGCCAGGGCTAGGGCTAGGGCTAGTGTTAGGGTTGTGATTATGGTTAGGGCTAGGGCTGGGGTTAGTTTAATGTTAGTATTACGGTTAGGGCTAGGGCTAGGGGTAGTTTTAGGGTTAGTATTCTCTTTAGGGCTAGGGCTAGGCCTAGGGTTAGGGTTAGGGCTATGGCTAGGGCTAGGGTTACCGTTAGGGTTAGGGCTAGGTTTAAGGTTAGGGTTAGTGTTAGGGCTAGGGTTAGGGTTAGGTTTAGATTTAGGGCTTTGGCTAGGTTAATTTAGGATTTGGTTTAATGTTACAGCTCGGTTTAGAGTTATTGCTAGGGTTAGATTTGGGGTTCGGGCTAATGTTAGGGTTAGGGTTAGGGCTAGGGCTAGGGCTAGAGTTAGCGTTAGGGTTAGGGCTAGGTTTATTGTTAGGATTAGGGTTAGGTCTAGGGTTAGGGTTAGTGTTAGGGTTAGGTCTAGTTCTAGGGTTAGTGCTACGGTTAGGATTACAGTTAGCGCTAGGGCTAGGAGTAGTGTTATGGTTAGTATTACTGTTAGGGCTATGGCTAGGGCTAGGGCTAGGGTTAGTGTTAGGGTTAGGGCTAGGGCTAGGGCTTGGGCTAGCATTAGGTTTAGGGTTAGGGCTAGGGTTATTGTTAGGGTTAGGGTTAGGGCAAGTCCAGGGTCAGAGCTAGGATTAGTGTTAGGGTTTGGGTTAGGGCCAGGGCTAGGGCTAGGGCTAATGTTCAGATTAGGATTACGGTTAGGGCTATGGCTCGGGCCATGGTTAGGGTTAGGGCTATGGCTAGGGCTAGGGTTAGGGTTAGTGTTTGGGATAGGGCTAGGACTAGTGCTATGCCTAGTGCTATGGTTAGGGTTTGGATTAGGTCTATGGCTAGGGTTAGGTTTAGGGTTAGGGTTAGGGCTAGGTTTATGGTTAGGGTTAGGGTGTGGGCTAGGGCAAGGGTCAGAGCTAGGATTAGTGTTAGGGTTTGCGTTAGGGCCAGGGCTAGGACTAGGGCTAGTGTTAGGATTAGGATTACGGTTAGTTCTAGGGCTAGGGCCATGGATATGGTTAGGGCTATGGCTAGGGCTAGGGTTAGTGTTAGTGTTTGGGTTAGGGCTAGGACTAGTGCTATGCCTAGGGCTATGGTTAGGGTTTGGATTAGGTCTAGGGCTAGGTTTAGGTTTAGGGTTAGGGTTAGGGTTAAGGCTATGGTTATGGTTAGGTTTAGGGTTAGGTCTAGGGCCAGCGTCATCGCTAGGGTCAGGGTTAACGTTCGGGTTAGGGCCAGGGCTAGGGCTAGGGCTAGTGTTAGGTTTAGGATTACAGTTAGGGCTAGGGCTAGGGTTAGTTTTCGGTTTAGTATTATGGTTAGGGCTAGGGCTAGGGCTATGGTTAGGTTTAGGGTTAGGTTTAGGCCTAGAGATAGGTCTAGGTTTAGGGTTAGGTTTAGGGCTAGGGTTATGGTTAGGGAAGTGTTAGGGCTAGGGCCAGGGTCGGAGCTAGGATTAGTGTTAGGGTTCGGGTTAGGGCCAGGGCTAAGTCTGGGCTAGGGTTAGGGTTAGGGTTATGGCTAGGGTTAGGGAAAGCGTTAGGTATAGGGCTATGTCTATGGCTAGGGTTATGGTTAGGGTTTGTGTTTGGGTTAGGGCTAGGGCTAAGGCTAGGGATAGGGCTAGGGTTAGGGTCAGGTCTAGGACTAGGGTTAGGGTTAGGGTTACAGATAGGAAGAGGATTAGCGTTAGGGTTAGGTTTAGGGTTAGGTCTAGGTCTAGGGCTAGGTTTAGAGTTAGGATTAGGGCTAGGGCTTGGGCTTAGGGTTAGGGTTAGTGTTAGGGTTAGTGTTAGGCCTAGGGATAGGTCTAGGGTTAGGGTTAGGGTTAGGGTTAGGGTTAAGGCTAGGGTTATGGTTAGGCTTAGGGTTTGGGCTTGGCACGGTTAGAGCTAGGGTTAGGGTTATGGTTCCGGTTAGAGCCAGGGCTAGGGCTAGGGCTAGTGTTAAGGTTAGGATTACTGTTAGGGTTAGGGCGAGGGGTAGTTTTAGGGTTAGTATTACGGATAGGGCTTGGGCTAGTGCTAGGGTTAGGGTTAGCATCAGGGTTAGGGATAGGTTTAAGTTTAGGGTTAGTGTTAGTGTTAGGGTTAGGGTTAGGGTTAGCGCTAGGGCTAGGGTTAGTGCTAGCACTAGGCCTAGGGTTATTGTTAGGGTCAGATTTAGGGCTTCTCTATGTTTATGTTTAGGATTACATTTATTGTTAGGGCTAGGGTTAGAGTTATTGCTAGGGCTGGGCTTAGGGTTTAGGCTATGGTTAGGGTTAGGGTTAGGGTTAGGGCTAGGTTTAGGTCTAGGTATAGGGTTATGGCTAGGGTTAGGGCTTTTGCTAGGGTTAGTGTTAGGTCTAGGATTAGAGTTAGGGCTAGGGTTGGGGTTAGGGCTTGGGCTAGGATTAGGTTAGGGTTAGGGCTAGGGCTAGGGCTAGGGTTAGTGCTAGGGCCAGGGCTAGCGTTAGGGTTAGGGTTAGATTTAGGGCTTGGGCTAGGTTTATGTTTAGGATTAGGTTTAGTGTTTGGGCATGTGTTAGAGTTATTGCTAGTGTTAGGGTTAGGGTTAGCGTTAGGGCTAGGGCTAGGGTTAGGGATAGGGTTAGGGCTAGGGCTAGAGTTAGGTCTAGAATTAGGGTTAGGGCTAGGGTTTGAGTTAGGGCTAGGGTAGGGTTAGATTAGGGTTAGGGCTAGGGTTAGTGTCCGGGTTTGGGGTAGGGCTAGGGCTAGGGCTAGGGCTAGGGCTAGGGTTAGTTTTCAGTTTAGTGCTAGGGCTAGAGTTAGGGTTAGTGTTAGGGTTAGGGTTAGGGCTAGGTCTAGGGCTAGGGTTAGGGTTAGCATTAGGTTTATGGCTAAGTCTATGGCTAGTGTTAGGGTTAGTGTTACGGTTAGGGTTAGGGTTAGGGTTAGGGCTATGGCTAGGGCTAGGGTTAGTGTCAGGGTTTGGGGTAGGGCTAGGGATAGTGGTAGTGCTAGGGCTAGGGTTAGTGTTATGTTTAGGGCAGGGCTAGTGTTAGGGTTAGGGTTAGGGTTAGGGCTACGGTAAGGCTAGGGTTAGGGCTAGGGCTAGGGTTAGAGTTACGGCTAGGAAGAGGATTAGCGTTAGGGTTAGGTTTAGGGTTAGGTCTAGGTTTCGGGCTAGGTTTTTGGTTAGGATAGGGCTAGGGCTAGGGCTTATGGTTAGGGTTAGGGTTAGATTTAGGTTTAGGGTAGGCCTCAGGATAGGCCTAGGGTTAGGTTTAGGGTTAGAGTTAGGGTTAGGATTAGGGTTTGGGCTAGGGCAGGGTTAGAGCTAGGGTTAGGGTTATGGTTTGTGGTAGAGCCAGGGCTAGGGCTAGGGCTAGTGTTAGGGTTCGGATTACTGTTCGGGTTAGGGCGAGGGGTAGTTTTAGGGTTAGTATTACGGTAGGGCTAGTGCTAGGTCTAGGGTTAGGGTTAGGGTTAGGGTTTGTCCTAGGGCAAGGGCTAGGGTTAGCGTTAGGGTTAGGGTTAGGTTTATAGTTAGGGTTAGGGCTTGGGCTATGGTTACGGTTAGGGTTAGGGTTAGGGCTAGGGCTAGGGCTAGGGTTAGGGTTAGGGTTAGGGTTAGG
>CM027390.1:124681238-124696763 GCA_015711505.1 Sylvilagus bachmani | reverse complement strand
GGGTTAGGGTTAGGCTTAGGGTTATGGTTAGGGCTAGGGTTAGGTTTAGGGCTAGGGCTAGGTTTAGGGAAAGTGTTAGGTTTTGGACTAGGTCTATGGTTATGGTTAGGGTTAGTTTTAGGGTTAGAGCTTGGGCGAGGGCTAGGGCTAGCATTATTTTTAGGGTTTGGGTTAGGTCTAGGCCTATTGCTAGGGCTAGGGTTAGGGTTAGGGCTAGGGCTAGGGCTAGGTTTATGGTTATTGTTAGGGCTAGTTCTAGGGTAAGGGTTAGGGTCAGTTTTAGGGTTAGGTCTAGGGCTAGGGCTAGGTTTAGGGTTAGGTTTAGTGCTAGGGATTGGTCTAGGGTTAGGGTTAGGGTTAGGATCAGGGCTAGGGTTATGTTTCGGGTTAGTGTTAGGGCTAGGGCCAGGGTCAGAGCTAGGTTTATGGTTAGGGCCAGGGCTAGGGCTAGGGCTAGTGTTAGGGTTAGGATTACAGTTTGGGCTAGGACTAGGAGTAGTTTTAGGGTTAGTATTACGGTGTGGGCTATGGCTAGGGCTAGGGTTAGGGTTAGTTTTAGGGTTATAGCTAAAGCTAGGGCTAGGGCTAGGGCTAACATTAGGGTTAGTGTAATGGCTATGGTTATGGTTATGGTTATTGTTAGTGTTAGGGCTTGGGCTAGGGTTAGGGCTAGGGCTAGAGTTAGGTCTAGGGTTAGGGTTAGGGCAAGGGTTAGTGTAAGGGCTAGGTATAGGGTTAGGTTATGTTTAGGGTTAGGTTTAGGGTTAGGGCTAGGGCTAGGGATAGGTTTAGGGTTAGGTTTAGGGCTAGCGCTAGAGCTAGGATTAGGGTTAGGGTTAGATTTAGGCCTAGGGATAGGGCTAGGGATAGGGTTAGGTTTAGGGCTATGGTTATGGTTAGGGTTAGGGTTAGGTCTAGGTCTAGGGTTAGGTTAGGGTTAGTGTTAGGGTTAGGGTTAGGGCTAGGGCTAGGGCTAGGGCTAGGGCTAGGTTTAGGGTTAGGGTTAGGTCTAGCGCTAGAGCTAGGATTAGGGTTAGGGTTAGGTTTTGGCCTAGGGATAGGCCTGGGATAGGGTTAGGGTTAGGGCCAGAGTTATGGTTAGGGTTAGGGTTAGTATTACTGTTAGGGCTATGGCTAGGGCTAGGGTTAGGGTTAGTGTTAGGGTTAGGGCAAGGGCTAGGGCTAGGGCTACCATTAGTGTTAGGGTTAGGGCTAGGTTTATGTTTAGGGTTAGGGTTAGGCCTATGTCTATGTCAGAGCTAGGATTAGTGTTACGCTTCGGGTTAGGGCCAATTCCAGGGCTAGGGCTAGTGTTAGGATTAGGATTACGGTTAGGGCTAGGGCTAGTGCTATAGTTAGGATTATGGCTAGGGATAGGTTTAGGGCTAGGGCTAGGGTTAGGGAAAGCATTAGGTTTAGGGCTATTCTATGGCTAGGGTTAGGGTTATGGTTATGTTTAAGGTTTGGGCTTGGGCTAGGCCTAGGCCTAGGGTTATTGTTAGGGTTTGGGTTAGGGCTAGGCCTACGGCTATGGCTAGGGCTAGGGTTTGAGTTAGGGTTAGGGCTAGGGTTAGTGTTAGGGCTAGGGCAAGCGTTAGGTTTAGGGTTAGGTTTAGTGTTAGGTCTAGGGCTATGGGTAGGTTTAGGCATAGTGTAGGTCTAGGGCTTGGGCTAGGTTTAGGATTAGGGTTAGGGTTATTGTTTGTGTTCGGCCTAGGGAAAGGGCTAGGGTTATGGTTATGGTTAGGGTTAGAGCAAGGGTTATGTTTATGGTTATGGTTAGTGCTAGTGCCAGGGTCAGAGCTAGGGTTAGGTTTAGGGTTCGGATTAGGGCCGGGTCTAGGGCTTGGGCTAGTGTTAGTGTTAGGATTACAGTTAGGGCTAGGGCTAGGGGCAGTGTTAGTGTTAGGATTACTGTTAGGGCTAGGGCTAGCGCTACTTCTAGGGTTAGGTTTATGTTTAGCACCAGGGCTAGTTCTACGGTTAGGTTTAGGTTTAGGGCTAGAGTTATGGTTAGGGTTAGGTTTAGGGCTAGGTCCAGGGTCAGAGCTAGGTTTAGTGTTAGGATTCGGGTTAGGGCCAGGGCGAGGGCTAGGCCTAGTGTTATGATTACGATTACGGTTAGGGCTAGGCCTAGTGCTAGGGTTAGTGTTAGGTTTAGGGATAGGGTTAGTGTTAGGGTTAGGTTAAGCCTAGTTATAGGCCTAGGGTTAGGTTTAGGGCTGTGGCTAGGGCTAGGTTTTGGGTTAGGGTTAGGGTTAGGGTTAGGGCTAGGGTTAGGTTTAGGGTTAGGGTTACCGTTAGGCCTAGGGATAGAGCTAGGGTTAGGGTTAGGGTTAGGGCTAGGGTTATGGTTAGGTTTAGAGTTAGGGCTAAGTTAGTGTCAGAGTTTGGGTTAGGGTTAGGGTTCTGGTTAGAGCCAGAGCTAGGGCTAGGTTTAGTGTTAGGGTTAGTATTATGGTAGGGCTAGGGCTAGTGGTAGTTTTAGGGTTAGTATTAGGGATAGGGCTAGGGCTATGGTTACGGTTAGGGTTAGGGTTAGGGCTAGGGCTAGGACTATGTTTAGGGTAAGGGTTAGGTTTAGTCCTAGGGATAGGGCTAGGGTTAGGGTTAGGGTTAGGGTTAGGGCTAGGGATATGGTTAGGGTTAGGGTTAGTGCTAGGGCCAGGGTTCGAGCTAGGGGTAGGGTTAGCGTTCGGGTTAGGGCCAGGGCTAGGGTTAGGGCTAGGGCTAGTGTTAGGGTTAGGATTATGGTTTGGGCTAGGGCTAGGGGTAGTTTTAGGGTTAGTATTATGTTTAGTGCGAGGGCTAGGGCTATGATTTGGGTTAGTTTTAGGTTTAGGGTTAGGGTTATGTTAGGGTTAGGTTTAGGGCTAGGGATAGGGTCAGTGCTAGGATTAGTGTTAGGGTTCGGGTTTGGGCATGGGCTAGGGCTAGGGCTAGGGCTAGGGTTAGGGTTAGGGTTAGGGTTAGGGTTATGGCTAGGGTTAGGTTTAGGGATAATAATAGGTTTAGGGAAAGCGTTAGGTTTAGGGCTATGTCTATGTCTAGTGTTAGGGTTAGCCTTAGTTTTATGGCTTGGGCTTGGGCTAGGGTTATTGTTAGGGTTTGGGTTAGGGCTAGGGCTAGAGCTAGGGCTAGGGCTAGGGTTAGGGTTAGTGCTATGGCTAGGGCCAGGGTTAGTGTTAGTGTTTGGATTAGGGCTACGGTTAGGGTTAGTCCTAGGGATAGGACTAGGTTTAGGGTTAGGATTAGGGCTAGGGCTAGGCTAGGGTTAGGGTTAGGTTTAGGGTTAGGGTTAGGCCTAGTGATAGGGCTCGGGTTAGGGCTAGGGCTAGGGTTAGGGTTCGGGTTAGTGGGTTAGGGTTATGTTAGTGTTAGGGTTAGGGCTAGGGCAGAATTAGAGCTAGGGTTAGGGTTAGGGTTCGGGTTAGAGCCAGGACTAGTGCTAGGGCTAGTGTTAGGGTTAGGATTACGGTTAGGGCTAGGGCTAAGTCTAGGGTTAGGTTTAGGGTTAGGTCTAGGGCTAGGGCTAGTGCTTGGGTTAGCATTAGGGGTAGGGCTAGGTTTATGGTTAGTGTTAGTGTTAGGGCTAGGTTTAGGGTTATGTTAGGGTTAGATTTAGGGTTAGGGCTAGGGTTAGTGCTAGGGCCAGGGCTAGGATTAGGGTTAAGGTTAGATTTAGGGCTTCGGCTAGGTTTATGTTTAGATTTAGGTTTAGTGTTAGGGCTATGGTTAGAGTTATATTAGGGTTAGGGTTAGGGTTCGGGCTATGGTTAGGGTTAGGGTTAGTGTTACGGCTAGGGTTAGGGCTCGGGCTAGTGTTATGGCTAGGTTTAGGGCTAGGGCCAGGACTAGAGTTAGGTCTAGGTTTAGGGTTAGGGCTAGGGTTAGGGTTAGGGCTAGGGTTAGGGTTAGGGCTAGGGCTAGGTTTAGTTTAGGGTTAGGGCTATGTCTATGGCTAGGGTTAGGTTTAGGGTTAGGGTTAGGGATTGGGCTAGGGATAGAGCTAGTGTTATTGTTAGTGTTTCATTAGGTCTAGGGCTATGGCTAGGGCTAGGGCTAGTGTTAGGGTTAGGGTTAGGGCTAGGTTTAGGGCTATCACTAGGTTTACGGTTGGGGTTAGGGCTGTGCTAGGATTAGGGATAGGGTTAGGGTTAGGTATAGGGTTAGGTCTAGGGCTAGGACTAGGTTTAGGGTTATGGTTAGGGCTAGGGCTAAGACTAGGATTAGGGTTAGGTTTAGGGTTAGGATTATGGCTAGGGTTATGTTCAGTGTTAGGGTTAGGGCTAGTTCTAGGGCTAGGGCTAAGGTTAGGGTTAGGTTTAGGGCTAGGGTTATAGTTAGGGTTAGGGTTAGTACTAGGGCCAGGGTCAGAGCTAGGATTAGTGTTAGGGTTCGGGTTAGGGCCCAGGCTAGGGCCAAGGCTAGGGTTTGGGTTAGGGTTAGGGTTAGGGTTATGACTAGGGTTAGATTTAGGGCTTGGGATAGGGTTAGGGAAATCGTTAGTTTTAGGGCTATGTCTATGGCTAGGGTTAGGGTTAGGGTTAGGGTTGTTTTTATGTCTTGGGCTAGGGCTAGAGTTATTGTTAGGGTTTTGCTTAGGGCTATGGCTAAGGCTAGGGTTAGGGCTAGGTTTAGGGTTAGGGCTAGGGATTTGGTTATGGCTAGGGCTACTGCTTGTGTAGGGTTAGGGTTAGGGTTAGGTCTAGGGCTAGGGCTAGGTTTAGGGTTAGGGTTAGGGCTAGTGCTAGGGCCAGGGCTAGGGTTACGGTTAAGGTTAGGGTTAGGGTTAGGGTTAGGGTTAGGGTTAGGCCTATTGATAGGTCTAGGGTTAGGGCTAGAACTATGGTTAGGGTTCGTTTTAGTGTTTGGGTTAGGGCTAGCGCTAGGACTAGTGCTATGGCTAGGACTAGTGCTATGGCTAGAGCTATGGTTAGGATTAGGATTAGGTCTAGGGCTAGTGTTAGGGTTAGGGTTACAGCTAGTATTATGGCTATGGTTAAGTTTAGGCCTAGGGCTAGGGTTAGGGTAAGCGTTAGGTTTAGGGCTAGTTCTATGGCTAGGGTTAGGGTTATGGTTATGGTTAGGGTTAGGGTTAGGGCTTGGGCTAGGTTTAGGGCTAGGACTAGGTTTAGGGCTAGGTGTAGGATTATGGCTAGGGTTAGTGCTAGGGCCAGGCCTAGAGCAGGGTCAGAGGTAGGGCTAGGGCTAGGGCTAGGGCTATGGCTATAGCTAGGTTTAGGTTTAGGGTTATGTTTTGGGTTAGATTTAGGGCTAGGGCTAGGTTTAGGGATAGGGTTAGGGCTAGGATAGGGCTAGGATTAGGGTTAGGGTTAGGGTTAGGGTTCGGCCTAGGGATAGGGCTAGGTTTAGGTTTAGGGTTAGGGTTAGGGCAAGTGTTATGGTTAGGGTTAGGGTAAGTGCTAGGGCCGGGGTCAGAGCAAGGGTTTGGTTTAGGGTTCAGGTTCAGGCTAGGGCTAGGGTTAGGGCTAGTGTTAGGCTTAAGATTATGGTTAGGGCTAGGGCTAGGGTTAGTGTTGGGGTTAGTATTAAGGTTAGTGCTAGGGCTAGGGCTAGGGCTAGGGTTAGGGTTAGGGTTAGGGTTAGGTCTATTGATAGGTCTAGGGTTAGGGCTAGGCCTAGGTTTAGGGTTAGTGTTAGTGTTTGGGTTAGGGCTAGGGCTAGGACTAGTGCTATGGCTAGAGCTATGGTTAGGATTAGGATTAGGTCTAGGACTAGTGTTAGGGTTAGGGTTACAGTTAGTATTATGGCTAGGGTTAGGTTTAGGCCTAGGGCTAGGGTTAGGGTAAGCGTTAGGTTTAGGACTAGTTCTATGGCTAGGGTTAGGGTTATGGTTATGCTTAGGGTTAGGGCTTGGGCTAGGTTTAGGGCTAGGGCTAGGTTTAGGGCTAGGTGTAGGATTATGGCTATGGTTAGTGCTAGGGCCAGGGCTAGAGCAGGGTCAGAGGTAGGGCTAGGGCTAGGGTTAGGGCTAGGGCTATGGCTAGGTTTAGGTTTAGGGTTATGTTTTGGGTTAGATTTAGGGCTAGGGCTATGTTTAGGGATAGGGTTAGGGCTAGGATAGGGCTAGGATTAGGGTTAGGGTTAGGGTTAGGGTTCGGCCTAAGGATAGGGCTAGGTTTAGGTTTAGGGTTAGGGTTAGGGCAAGTGTTATGGTTAGGGTTAGGGTAAGTGCTAGGGCCAGGGTCAGAGCAAGGGTTAGGTTTAGGGTTCAGGTTCAGGCTAGGGCTAGGGTTAGGGCTAGTGTTAGGCTTAAGATTATGGTTAGGGCTAGGGCTAGGGTTAGTGTTGGGGTTAGTATTAAGGTTAGTGCTAGGGCTAGGGCTAGGGCTAGGGTTAGGGTTAGGGTTAGGGTTAGGTCTAGGGCTTCGGCTAGGTTTAGGGTTAGTGTTAGGGCTAGGGCTAGGGCTAGGGTTACGGTTAAGGTTAGGGTTAGGGTTAGGGTTAGGTCTATTGATAGGTCTAGGGTTAGGGCTAGGCCTAGGTTTAGGGTTAGTGTTAGTGTTTGGGTTAGGGCTAGGGCTAGGACTAGTGCTATGGCTAGAGCTATGGTTAGGATTAGGTCTAGGGCTAGTGTTAGGGTTAGAGTTACGGTTAGTATTATGGCTAGGGTTAGGTTTAGGCCTAGGGCTAGGGTTAGGGAAAGCATTAGGTTTAGGGCTAGTTCTATGGCTAGTGTTAGGGTTATGGTTAGGGTTAGGGTTAGGGCTTGGGCTAGGTTTAGGGCTATGGCTAGGATTATGGTTAGGGTTAGGGCTAGGGCCAGGGCTAGAGCAGGGTCAGAGGTAGGGCTAGGGCTAGGGCTAGGGCTAGGGCTAGGGCTATGGCTAGGTTTAGGTTTAGGGTTACGTTTTGGGTTAGATCTAGGGCTAGGGCTAGGTTTAGGGATAGGGTTAGGGCTAGGGTAGTGCTAGGATTAGGGTTAGGGTTAGGGTTAGGGTTCTGCCTAGGGATAGGGCTAGGTTTAGGTTTAGGGTTAGGGTTAAGGCAAGTGTTATGGTTAGGGTTAGGGTAAGTGCTAGGTCCAGGGTCAGAGCAAGGGTTAGGTTTAGGTGTCTGGTTAGGGCTAGGGCTAGTGTTAGGGCTAGTGTTAGGTTTAAGATTACGTTTAGGGCTAGGGCTAGGTTTAGTGTTGGGGTTAGGATTATGTTTCCGCTAGGGCTAGGGCTAGGTCTAGGGTTAGGGTTAGGTTTAGCGCCAGGGCTATGCTACGTTTAGGGTTAGGTTTAGTGCTAGGGTTATGGTTAGGTTTAGGGTTAGGACTAGGGCCACTGTCAGAGCTAGGTTTAGTGTTAGGGTTTGGGACAGGGCCAGGGCTAGGGCTAGGCCTAGTGTTGTGATTAGGATTATGGTTAGGCCTAGGGCTAGGGCTAGGTTTAGGGTTAGGTTTAGGTATAGGTTTAGAGTTAGGGTTAGGGTTAGGGTTAGGGTTAGGACTAGGGATAGTACTGGGGCTAGGACTAGGTTTAGGGTTAGGGTTAGAGTTAGGGCTAGGGCTAGGGCTAGGTTTAGGTTTAGGATTAGGTTTAGTTTTAGTGCTAGGTTTAGAGTTAGGGCTAGGGTTAGGGTTAGGGGTCGGGCTATGGTTAGGGTTTGGGTTAGGGTTACGGCTAGGGTTAGTGCTAGAACTTGGGTTATGGCTAGAGTTGGAGCTAGGGCTAGGGCTAGAGTTAGCATTAGGTTTAGGGCTAGGGCTAGGGTAGGGTTAGGGTAAGGACTAGGGTTAGTGTTAGGTTTAGGCCTAGGGTTAGGTTTAGGGCTAGTGTTAGCGTTAGGTCTAGGGCTAGGGCTAGTGTTAGGGTTAGGTTTAGGGTTAGGGTTAGGGCTAGGGCTAGGGCTAGGGCTAGGTTTACGGTTAGGGTTAGGGTTAGGGCTAGGGTCAGGGTTAGGTTTAGGTTTAGGGTTAGGCCTAGGGATAGGGATAGGGTTAGGGTAAGGGTTAGGGTTAGGGTTAGGGTTATGGCTAGGGTTATGGTTAGGTTTAGGGTTAGGGCTAGGGCCAGGGTCAGAGCTAGGGTTAGGGTTAGTGGTCAGTATAGAGCCAGGGTTAGGCCTAGGGTTAGTGTTAGGGTTAGGGTTAGGATTAGGGTTTGGGTTAGGGTTAGGGTTAGGGATAGGGTTAGGGCTAGGGCAGGGTTAAGCTAGGGTTAGGGTTATGGTTCGGGTTAGAGCCAGGGCTAGGTCTAGGGCTAGTGTTAGAGTTAGGATTACGGTTAGGGCTAGGGCTAGGGCTCATTTTAGGGTTAATATTAGGGTTAGGGCTCGGCCTATGGCTAGGTTTAGGCTTAGGGCTAGGGCTAGGGCTAGGGCTAGGGCTAGGCCTAGGGCTAGGGCTAGGGTTAGGGCTAGCATTAGGGTTAGGTTTAGGGCTAGGGTTATGGTTAGGTTTAGGTTAGGTCTAGGGCCAGGGTCAGAGCTAGGATTAGTGTTAGGGTTCGTGTTAGGGCCAGGGCTATGGCTAGGCCTAGTGTTATGATTAGGATTATGGTTAGGGCTAGGGCTATGGCTAGGGTCAGGGTTAGGTTTAGGGATAGGTTTAGGGTTAGGGTTAGGGTTAGGACTAGGGATAGTGCTGGGGCTAGGACTAGGTTTAAGTTTTGGGTTCGAGTTAGGGTTAGGGCTAGGTTTAGGTTTAGGTTTAGTGTTAGGGCTAGGTTTAGAGTTAGGCCTAGGGTTAGGGTTAGGGTTCGAGCTATGGTTACTGTTAGGTTTAGGTTTAGGGCTAGGGCTAGGGTTATGTCTAGAGTTAGGGCTAGAGCTAGGGCTAGATTTAGCGTTAGTGTTAGTGCTAGGCCTAGGGTTAGTGTTAGGGCAGGGGCTAGGGCTAGGTTTAGGTCTAGGATTAGGGTTAGGGCTAGGGTTAGGTTTAGATCTAGGGCTAGGGCTAGTGTTAGGTTTAGGGTTTTGGTTAGGCCTAGGGATAACGCCAGGGTTAGGGCTAGGGCTAGGTTTAGGGTTAGTGTTAGTGTTTGGTTTAGGGTTAGGGTTAGGGGAAGGCCTAGGGAAAAGGCGAGATTTAGGGCTAGGGCTAGGGTTAGGGTTAGTGCTAGTGTTTGGGTTAGGGCTAGGACTAGTGCTATGGCTAGAACTATGGTTAGGTTTAGGATTAGGTCTAAGGCTAGGGTTAGGGTTAGGTTTAGGTTTAGGATTATGGCTAGGGTTAGGTTTAGGCCTAGAGCTAGGGTTAGGAAAAGCGTTAGGTTTAGGGCTAGGTCTATGTTTAGGGTTTGGGTTATGGTTAGGATTAGGGTTAGGGCTTGGGCTAGGGTTAGGTCTAGGTCTAGGATTATGTCTAGGGTTAGGGCTAGGGCTAGAGTTAGGTCTAGGATTAGAGTTAGTGGTAGGGTTCGGGTTAGGGCTAGGGCTAGGGTTAGGTTAGGGTTAGTGCTAGAGTTAGGTCTAGGATTAGGGTTAGGGCTGGGCTTAGGGTTAGGGCTAGGGGTAGGGTTAGGTTAGGGTTAGGGCTAAGAGTAGGGTTAGGGTTAGTTTAGGTTTAGGGTTAGGGCTATGGCTAGGGCTAGGTTTAGGGTTAGGATTAGGGTTAGGGTTAGGGTTAGTGTTAGGCCTAGGGCTAGGGCTAGGGTTAGGGTTAGGGTTAGGTTTAGGTTTAGTGTTGGGGTTAGGGCTAGGGCTATGGCTAGGGTTAGGGTTAGGTTTAGGTTTAGGGTGAGTGCTAGGGCTAGGATAAGGCCTAGGGCTAGGTTTATGGCTAGGGCTAGGGCTACGGCTAGGGCTGGGGTTAGGGTTAGTTTTAGGGCTAGGGCTAGGTGTAGGTTCATAGTTAGGGCTATGGCTAGGGTTAGCGCTAAGTTTAGGGTTAGGGCTATTGTTAGTGTTAGGTCTAGGGCTAGGGCTAAAGTTAGGGCTAGGTTTAGGGTGAAGTTAGGGTAGGGTTATTAGCTAGGGTATGGTTATGGCTAGGGCTAGGACTAGGGCTAGGGCTAGAGTTAGGGTTAGGGTTAGGGCTAGATTTAGGTTTAGGATTAGGTCTAGGGTTAGGGTAAGTTTTAGGGTTAGGGCTAGGATTAGGTTTACGGATAGGGTTATGTTTAGGGTTAGGGTTAGGGTTAGGTTTAGGGCTAGGGCAAGGGCTAGGGCTAGGGTTAGGGTTAGGGCTTTTACGGATAGGGTTAGGTTTAGGGTTAGGGTTAGGTTTAGGTTTAGGGCTAGGGCTAGGGCTAGGGTTAGGGTTAGGGCTGGGGCTAGGGTTAGGGTTAAGTTTAGGATCAGGGCTGGGGTAGGGCTAGGGCTAGTGTTAGTGTTAATGGTCGGGCTAGGGCTAGGGCTATGGTTAGGGTTAGGGTTAGGTTTAGGGTTAGGTTAGGGTAGGGCTAGGGGTATATAGTGCTAGGGTAATGGCTAGGGCTAGGGTTAGGGTTCTGTTAGGGCTTGTGCTAGGTCTAGGGTTAGGGTTTTGTTTAGGGCTAGTTCTAGAGCTATGCTAGGTTTAGGGTTAGGTTTAGGGTTAGGGTTAAGGCTAGGGCTAGGGCTAGTGGTAGGGCTAGCGCTAGGTTTATGGCTAGGGCTAGGGCTAGTGCTAGGGGTAGGGCTAGTGTTAGTGTTAGGATTAGGGGTAGGGCTAGGGTTAGGTTTATGGTTAGGGCTAGGCCTAGGTTTATGGCTAAGTTTAGGGTTAGGGCTAGGGTAGGTGTTAGTTCTAGGGCTAGGGCTAGTGTTAGGGTTAAGTTTAGCATTAGGGTTAGGGCTAGGGCTAGGGATTGGTTCAGGGCTTGGTTTAGGTCTAGGGGTAGGTTTATGGTTGGGGCTAGGGCTAGGGTTAGGGTTAGGTTTAGGGTTAGGGCTATGGTAGGTGTTAGGTCTAGGGCTAGGGCTAGTGTTAGGGTTAAGTTTAGGGTTCGTGTTAGGGCTAGGGGTAGGGTTATAGTTAGGGTTAGGGCTAGGGTAGGGTTTAGGGCTAGGGCTACAGTTAGGGCTAGTGCTTGCGTTATGGCTAGGGCTAGGGCTAGGTTTAGTGTCAGGGCTTGGGCTAGGGCTAGGGTTAGGTTTATGCTTAGGGCTAGGGCAAGGGCTAGGGCTAAGGCAAAGGTTAGAGTTAGGGATAGGGTAGGTGTTAGGTCTAGGGATAGGGCTAGTGTTAGTTTTAAGTTTAGCGTTAGTGTTATGGCTATATTAGGTTCACGTTTAGGGCTAGGTTTAGGGCTAGGGTTAGTGTTAGGATTAGGGTAGGGTAGGGCTAGGGCTAGGGTTATGGCTAGGGGTAGGACTAGGGCTAGGGCTAGAGTTAGTGTTAGGGTTAGGGCAAGGGTTAGGGTAAGGGTTAGGGTTAGGGCTAGGGTTAGGTTTAGGGCTAGGTGTTAGGGTTATTGCCAGGGTTAGGGTAAGTCTAGGGCTAGAGTTATGGCTAGGGCTAGGTTTGGGCTAGGGCTAGAGTTAGGGTTAGGGTAAGGGCTAGTGCTCAGATTAGGATTAGCATTAGGGCTAGCGCTAGGGTTAGGGTTAGGGTTAGGGTTATGGTTAAGGCTAGGGTTAGGGTAGGGCTTGGGCTAGGGTTAGGCTTAGGGCTAGGGCTAGGTTTAGTGTTAGGGTTAGGTCTTGGTCTAGGGCTAGGGCTAGGGTTAGTGTTAGGGTTTTGGTTAGGGCTAGGGCTAGGTCTAGGGCTAATACTAGGGCTAGGGTGAGGGTTAGGGTTAGGTCTCGGTCTAGGGCTAGAGTTAGTGTTAGGGTTGGTGCTAGGGCTAGGGTTAGGTTTATGGTCAGGGCTAGGGCTAGGTATAGGGCTAGGGTTATGGTTAGGGCTAGGGGTAGTGTTAGTTCTAGGGCTATAGCTAATGTTTGGGTTAGGGTTAAGTCTAAGGCTGGGTTTAGGGTTAGGTTTAGGGCTAGGACTAGGGCTAGTGTTAGGTTTAGGTTTAGGGCTCATGCTAGGGGTTGGGCTAGGGCTAGCATTAAGGCTAGGGCTAGGGTTAGGGTTAGCTTTAGGGTAGGGTTAGGGCTAGGGCTAGTGTTTGGGCTTGGCTAGGGTTAGGGCTAGGGCTAGGGTTATGGCTAGGACTAGGACTAGGGCTAGGGCTAGATTTTTGGTTATGGTTAGGGCTAGGTTTTGGGTTAGGGTTAGGGTAAGTGTTAGGATAAGGGCTTAGGGCTAGGGCTAGCATTAGGTTTAGGGTTAGGGTTAGGGCTAGGGCTAGGGCTAGGGTTAGGGATAGAGCTAGGGTTAGGTTAAAGTTTAGGGTTAGGCTTAGGTTTAGGTTTATGTCTAGGGCTAGGGCTAGGGCTAGGGTTAGGGCTAGGATTAGTGCTAGGACTAGGCCTAGGGTTAGGGTTAGGTTTAGGGCTAGGGCTAGTGTTAGTTTTAGGGTTAGGGTTAGGACTTGGACTAAGGCTAGGTCTAGGGCTAGGGTTAGTGTTAGGTTTTGGGTTATGACTAGGGCTATGGTTATGGTTAGAGCTAGGGTTACGTCTAGGGATAGGGTTAGGGCTAGGGTTAGGGGTAGTTCGATGGCTAGGGCTAGTGTTAGTGTTAGGTTTAGCGTTAGATTTAGGGCTAGGGCTTGGGTTAGGGTCAGGGTTAGGGTTAGGGTTAGGGATAGGTTTAGGGCTAGGGTTAGGGTTACGGCTAGGGATAGGGTTATGTCTAGGGCTAGGGCTGGGCTAGGGCCAGAATTAGGGTTTTGGTTAGGGCTACGACTGTGTTTACAGTTAGGGTTAGGGCTAGGCCTAGTGTTAGGGCTGGGGTTAGGGTTAGGGATAGGGTTAGGGTTTGGCCTAGGGCTAGGACTAGGGCTAGGGCTAGAGTTAAGGTTAGGGTTAGTGCTAGAGCTAGGGTTAGGTTTAAGTTTAGGGTCAGGGCTAGGTCTAGGGCTCGATTTAGTGTTGAGTTACGGTTTGGGTTAGGGTTAGGTCTAAAGCTAGGGTTAGGTTAGTGTTAGTGTTAAGGCTAAGGTTATGGTTAGGGTTATGTTTATGTCTAGGGCTAGGCCTAGGGCTAATGCTAGGGCAAGTGTTAGGATTAGTGGTAGGATATGGCTAGGGTTAGGGTTTGGTTTAGGGCTAGGGCTAGGGCTAGGGTTAGGGTTAGGGTTAGAGCTAGGGCCTGGGTTAGGTCTAGGGTAGGGTTAGGGTTAGCGGTAGGGCTAGGTTTAGGGCTAGGGTTAGGGTTAGGGCTAAGGTTAGGGTTAGGGTTATGTCTAGGTCTAGGGTAAGCTTAGGGTTAGGGTTAGGGATAGAGCTAGGCTTTGGGTTAGGGTTAGGGTTAGGTTTAGGACTATTGCTATGACTAGGATTAGGTTTAGGATTAGGGTTAGGACTGGGCTATTGCTAAGGCTAGGGCTAGGATTATTGTTAATTTGGGTTAGGGCTAGGGCTATGTTTAAGGTTAGGGCAAGGTTAGGGTTAGGTTTAGTGTTAGGGCTAGGGCAAGGTTAGGGCTAGGGCTAGGGCTAGGGTTTGGGTTAGGGTTATGCTTAGGACTAGGGCTAGGTTTGGTTTAGAATTAGGTTTAGTGTTAGGGCTAGGGTTATAGTTAGGTCTAGAGTTAGGCTTAGGGTTCCGGCTATGGTTAGGGTTCGGTTTAGGGCTAGCTTTAGGGCTAGGGCTAGTGTTATGGCTAGGATTAGGGCTACGGCTAGAGCTAGGGTTAGGATTAGTGTTAGGTTTAGGGCTAGGTCTATGGCTAGGGTTAGGGTTAGGTCTTGGGCTAGGGCTAGGGCTAGTGTTAGTGTTAGGGTTTGGGTTAGGGCTAGGGCTAGGGCTAGGGCTAGGGCTAGTGTTAGGTTTAGTTCTAGGGCTAGGGTTAGATCTAGGGCTAGGGGTAGTTTTAGGTTTAGTTTTAGGTTTAGGGTTAGGGTTAGGGCTAGGGCTAGGGCTAGGGCTAGGGCTAGAGTTTGGGTTAGGCTTAGGGCTAGGGCTGGGGTTAAGGTTAGGTTTAGGGCTAGGGCTAGTGTTAGGGCTGGGATTAGGGTTAGGGCTAGGGTTAGGGTTAGGATTAGGGCTAGGTATAGCGTTAGGGTTAGGGTTAAGTTTAGGGTTACAGTTAGGGCTAGGGCTAGGTCTAGTGTTAGGGTAAGCGTTATGGTTAAGGCTAGGGTTAGGGCTAGGTTTAGCGTTAGTTTAGGGTTAGGGTTAGGGCTAGGGCTAGTGTTAGATAGGGCTAAGGTTAGGGTTAGGGTTAGTGCTAGGGCTAGGGCTATGGTTAGGGTTAGTGTTAGGCTTAGGGCTAGGGCTAGGGCTAGGGTTAGGGTTAGGTCTTGCGCTAGGGCTAGGGCTAGGGTTAGTGTTAGATTTTGAGTTAGGGCTAGGGCTAGGCCTAGGGCTAAGACTTGGGCTAGGGCTAGGGTTAGCATTAGGTCTAGGGCTAGGGCTATTGTTAGGGTTAGGTTTAGTGTTAGGGTTAGGGCTACGGCTAGGTTTAGGTTTAGGGTTAGGGCTAGGACTAGGTAAAGGGTTAGTTTTAGGTTTAGTGGTCGGGCTAGGGCTTGGGCTAGGGTTAGGTTTATGGCTAGGACTAGGGTTAGGGCTAGGGTTAGGGTTAGGGTTGCGTTTAGGGTAGGGTTAGAGCTAAGGCTAGGACTAGGTCTAGGGCTAGGGTTATGGCTAGGATAGGACTCGGACTAGCGCTAGATTTAGTGTTAGGGTTAGGGCTAGGTTTAGGGTTAGGGTTTGGGTTAGGTTTAGGGTTAGGTTTACGGCTAGGGCTAGGGTTAGTGTTAGGGCTAGAGCTATTGTTAGGGTTAACTTTAGGATTAGGGTTAGGGCTAAGTTTAGGGTTAGGTTTAGGTGTATGTCTTGGGCTAGGGCTAGGGCTAGGCCTAGTGCTAGCGCTAGGATTAGTGCTAGGACTCAGGCTAGGGTTAGGGTTTTGTTTTGGGCTAAGGGTAGGTCTAGGGTTAGGGCTGGGGTTAGGTTTAGTGCTAGGTTAGCATTAGGTCTTGGGCTAGGTTTAGTGTTAAGTTTAGGTTTAGGGTTAGGGTTAGGACTAGGGCTAGGGCTAGTGTTAGAGTTAGGGTTAGGATTAGGTTTATGGTTAGGGCTACGTTTAGGGCTACGGTTAGGTTTAGGTTTAGGGCTAGTTCTAGGTTTAGGGTTAGGGTTAGGGCTAGGGCTAGGGTTAGGGCTAGGTTTAGGTTTAGGGTTAGGTCTAGGGCTAGGGTTAGGGTTAGAGTTAGGTTTAGGGTTAGGGCTATGACTAGGGCTAGGGTTAGGGTTAGCGTTAGGTTTAGGGTAGGTCTATGGCTTGGGTTATGTTTAGGGTTAGGGTTAGGGCTTGGGCTATGGCTAGGTCTAGGTTTAGGTTTAGGGCTAGGGCTAGGGTTAGGGTTAGGACTAGTGCTAGGGTTAGGGTTAGGGTTAGGGCTAGGGCTAGTGTTAGGTAGGGCTAGGGTTAGGGTTAGGGTTAGGGATAGGGCTAGGACTAGGTTTAGGGTTAGCCTTAGGTTTCAGGCTAGGTCTATGGCTTGGGTTAGGGTTAGGTCTTGGGCTAGAGCTAGGGCTAGGTTTAGTGTTATGGTTTGTGTTAGTGTTATGTCTAGGGCTAGAGCTATT
>CM027390.1:124671238-124678738 GCA_015711505.1 Sylvilagus bachmani | reverse complement strand
GGCTAGGGCTAGGGTTAGGGTTAGGGTTATTGTTAGGGTTAGGGTTAGGTTCAGGGCTAGGGCTAGGGCTAGGGCTAGGGCTAGGGTTAGGCTTAGGGTTAGGCTTAGGGTTAGGGATAGGGTTATGGTTAGGGTTAGGGTTAGAGTTAGGTTTAGTGGTAGGGTTACTGCTAAGGCCAGGCTCAGAGCTAGGGTTAGAGTTAGGGTTCGGGTTAGGGTCAGGGCTAGGGCTAGGGTTAGTGTTAGGGTTAGGATTACAATTAGGGCAAGGACTAGGGCTATGGTTAGGGTTAGGGTTAGTACTAGGGTTAGAGTTAGCGTTAGAGATTTGGTTAGGGCTAGGTTTAGGCCTATGTTTAGGTTTAGGGATAGGGCTAGGTCTAGGGATAAGGTTAGAGTTAGGGTTAGGGCGAGGGCTAGTGTTAGGTTTAGGTTTATGGCTAGGGCTAGGGCTAGGATTAGGGCTAGGATTAGTTTAAGGGTTAGTGTTAGAGCTAGGGTTAGGTTTAGGGTTAGGGCTAGGGTTAGGGCTAGGGTTATGGTTAGGGTTAGGGTTAGGACTAGGGCTAGGGCTAGTGTTAGGGCTAGGGCTAGGGTTAGGGTTAGGGTTAGGGCGAGGGCTGGGTTAGGTTTAGGGTTATGGCTAGGGCTTGGGCTAGGGATAGGGTTAGGATTAGTTTAAGCGTTAGGTTTAGAGCTATGGTTAGGTTTAGGGTTATGGCTAGGGCTAGGGCTAGGGTTATGGTTAGGGTTAGGATTAGGGATAGGGCTAGTGCTAGGGTTAGGGCTAGGTCTAGGGTTAGTGTTAGGGTTACGGTTAGGGTTAGGGCTAGAGTTAGCATTAGAGTTATGGTTAGGGCTAGGTGTAGGTTTAGGTGCTAGGGCTAGTTTACGTTTAGGGCTAGGGCTAGGGCTAGTGTTAGGGTTAGGGTTAGGTTTAGGTTTAGGGAAAGGGCTAGTGTGAGTGTTAGGGTTAGGATTATGGTTATGGCTAGGACTAGGGCTAGGGTTACTGTTAGGGTTAGGGCTAGGGTTAGAGTTAGCGTTAGAGTTTTGGTTAGGGCTGGGTTTAGGCCTATGTTTAGGGTTAGGGATAGGGCTAGGTCTAGAGTTAGGGTTATGGTTAGGGCTAGGGCTAGGGCTAGTCCTAGGTCTAGGGCTAGGTTTAGGGTTAGGGTTAGGGCGAGGGCTAGGGTTAGGTTTACGTTTATGGCTTGGGCTAGGGCTAGGGTTAGGGTTAGCGTTAGGTTTAGGGATAGGTCTATGGCTAGCGTTAGGGTTAGGTTTAGTGTTAGGGATAGGGCTAGGATTAGGGTTAGGGCTAGTTTCAGGGTTAGGGTTAGTGCTAGGTTAGGGTTAGGGTTAGTTTAAGGCTTAGGGTTAGAGCTAGGCTTAGGATTATGGTTAGGGCTAGGGCTAGGGCTAGGGTTACGGTTAGGGTTAGGGTTAGGGCTAGGGCTAGTGTTAGGGTTAGTTTTATGTTTAGGTCTAGGTATTGGGCTAGGGCTAGGGCTACTGCTAGGGCTAGGATTAGTGCTGGACTAGTGTTAGGGTTAGGGTTTGGTTTTGGGCTAGAGCTAGGGCTAGGTTTAGGATTAGGCTTAGGGCTAGGCCTAGCGTTAAGGCCAGCGTTAGAGTTAGGGTAGGGCTAGGGCTAGGGTTATGTATAGGGTTAAGGTTAGGACTTGGGTTAAGGCAAGGGCTAGGGCTAGGGTTAGTGTTAGGATTTGGGATATGGCTAGGGCTATAGTTAGTGTTAGGTCTAGGGTTAGGGATAGGATTAGGTTAGGGCTAGGGCTAGGGTTAAGGTTAGGTCTTGGGCTATTGTTAGGATTTGGGTTTGTGCTATTGTTAGGGTTAGGCTTAGGGTTAGGGCTAGGGTTAGTGCTAGGGCTAGGCTTATGGCTAGGGTTAGTGTTAGGTTTAAGTTTAGAGTTAGTATTAGGGCTAGGGCTAGGGTTATGTTTAGGTTTACGGTTCGGGTTAGGGCTAGCGTTAGGGTGAAAGTTAGGGTTAGGCTTAGGTTTAAGGTTAGGGCTAGGGCTATGATTAGGGTTGGGCTAGGGTTAGGGTTAGGACTAGGGTTTGGGTTAGGGTTAGTGTTAGGGCTAGGGCTAGAGCTAGGGTTAGAGTTAGGGCTATGTCTAGGGCTATGGTTAGGGTTATCCTTAGAGTTATGGTTAGGGCTAGGGTTAGGGCTAGAATTAGGGTTAGGGTTAGGGCTAGGTCTAGGGTTAGGGTTAGAATTAGGGGTAGGGCTATGGCTATGGCTATGGCTAGGGTTAGGGTTAGGGTTAGGACAGGGTTAGGATTAGTGCTATGGCAAGGGCTTGGGTCAGGGTTAGGGCTGTACTAGGGTTAGAGTTAGGGTTAGGGTTAGGGCTAGGGCTGTGGTTAGGATGAGGGTTAAGACTAGTCCTAGGGTTAGGGCTGGGGTTAGGGTTAGGTCTAGTGTTAGGGTTAGATCTAGGGCTAGGGTTAGTGTTAAGGTTAGGTTTAGGGTTAGTGTTAGGGCTAGGGCTAGGGCTAGTGTTAGGGTTAGTGTGAGGGTTAGGTTTATGCTTAGGGCTAGGGCTATGGTTAGGGCTAGTTTTAGGGTTAGGGCTAGGTCTAGGGTTAGGTTTAGGGTTAGGGCTATTTCTAGGCCTAGGGTTAGGTTTAGTGTTAGGGCTAGGGCTAGGGCTATGGTTAGTGTTAGGGTTAGGACTAGGGCTAGAGTTAGGGCTAGGGTTAGGTTTAGGGTTAGGGCTAGGGCTAGGGTTAGTGTTAGGGTTAAGGTTAGGCCTTGGGCTAGGGCTAGGGTTAGTGTTTGGGTTAGGGCTAGGGCTAGTTTTATGGTTATTGTTAGGGTTAGTGTTAGGGTCAGGGCTAGGGCTAGGGCTAGGGTAGGGCTAGGGTTAGGCTTAGGGTTAGGTATAGGGTTATGGTTAGGTTTAGGGTTAGAGTTAGGGTTAGTGGTAGGGTTACTGCTAAGGCCAGGCTCAGAGCTAGGGTTAGAGTTAGGTTTCAGGTTAGGGCCAGGGTTAGGGCTAGGGTTAGTGTTAGGGTTAGGATTAAGATTAGTGCTAGGGCTAGGCCTAGTGTTAGGGTTAGGATTATGGTTAGGTCTAGGGCTAGGGCTAAGGTTATGGTTAGGGTTAGGGCTAGGTTTAGGGCTATGGTTAGGGTTAGGGTTAGGGCATAGGGTGAGAGTTGGTTTAGAGTTATGGTTAGGGCTAGGTTTAGGCCTATGTTTAGGGTTAGGGATAGGGCTAGGGCTAGCGTCAGGGTTATGGTTAGGGCTAGGACTAGGGCTAGGTCTAGGGCTAGGGTTAGGTTTAGGGTCAGGGCGAGGGCTAGGGTTAGGTTTAGGGTTATGGCTAGGGCTAGGGCTAGGGTTAAGGTTAGCGTTAGGTTTAGGGATAGGTCTGGTGCTAGCATTAGGGTTAGGTTTATTGTTAGGGCTAGGGCTAGGATTAGAGTTAGGGCTAGTGTTAGGGTTAGGGTTAGTGCTAGGTTAGGGTTAGGGTTAGGTTAAGGGTTAGGGTTAGAGCTAGGCTTAGGTTTAGGGTTAGGGCTAGGGCTAGGGCTAGGGTTACGGTTAGGGTTAGGGTTAGGGCTAGGGCTAATTCTAGGGTTAGGGTTAGGACTAGAGCTAGGTCTAGGGTTAAGTTTTGGTTTAGTGTTCAGGTTAGGGCTAGTGCTAGGGTGAGTGTTAGGGTTAGGTTTAGGTTTAAGGTTAGGTCTAGGGCTATGATTAGGGTTAGGGCTAGTGTTAGGGTTAGGGCTAGGGCTTGGGTTAGGGTTAGCGTTAGTGCTATGGCTAGGGCTAGGGTTAGAGTTAGGGCTATGTCTAGGGCTATGGTTAGGGTTATCCTTAGAGTTATGGTTAGGGCTAGGATTAGGGCTAGAATTAGGGTTAGGGTTAGGGCTAGGTCTACGGTTAGGGTTAGAATTAGGGGTAGGTTTAGGGCTAGGGCTAGTGTTAGGAATAGGGTTGGTTTAGGGCTAGGTCTGTGCCCAGCGTTAGTGTTAGGGTTAGTCCTTGGGCTACGGCTAGGGCTAGGGTTATTGTTAGGGTTTGCGTTAGGGCTAGGGCTAGGGTTAGGCTTAAGGCTAAGCCTAGGGTTAGGTTTAGGGCTAGGGCTAGGTTTAGGGTTAGGGCTAGGTCTAGGGTTAGGGTTAGGGTTACAGTTAGGGTTAGGGCTAGAGTTAGCATTAGAGTTATGGTTAGGCCTAGGTGTAGGTTTAGGTGCTAGGGCTAGTTTACGTTTAGGGCTAGGGTTAGGGCTAGGGTTAGGTTTAGGGTTAGGGCTAGGTTTAGGGCTAGGGTTAGGGCTAGGGTGAGTGTTAAGGTTAGGATTACGGTTATGGCTAGGACTAGGGCTAGGGTTAGGGTTAGGGTTACGGCTATGCTTAGGGTTAGCGTTAGAGTTATGGTTAGGGCTAGGTTTAGGCCTATGTTTAGGGTTAGGGATAGGGCTAGGTCTAGGGTTAGGGTTATGGTTAGGGCTAGGGCTAGGGCTAGGGCTAGGTCTAGGGCTAGGGTTAGGGTTAGGGTTAGGGCGAGGGCTAGGGTTAGGTTTAGGGTTATTGCTAGGGCTAGGGCTAGGGTTAGGGTTAGCGTTAGGTTTAGGGATAGGTCTATGGCTAGCGTTAGGGTTAGGTTTAGTGTTAGAGCTTGGGCTAGGATTAGGTTTTGGGCTAGTGTTAGGGTTAGGGTTCGTGCTAGGTTAGGGTTAGGGTTAGTTTAAGGGTTAGGGTTAGAGCTAGGATTAGGTTTAGGGTTAGGGCTAGTGCTAGGGCTAGGGTTACGGTTTGGGTTAGGGTTAGGGCTAGGGCTAGTGCTAGGGTTAGGGTTAGGACTAGAGCTAGGTCTAGGGTTAAGTTTAGGGTTAGGGTTAGGACAAAGGTTAGGATTAGGGTAAGGTTTATGTTTAGGGCTAAGTATTGGGCTAGGGCTAGGGCTAGGGCTATGGCTAGGGCTAGGGCTAGGATTAGTGCTAGTACTAGTGCTAGGGTTAGGGTTTGGTTTTGGTCTAGGGTTAGGGCTAGGTTTAGGATTAGGCTTAGGGCTAGGCCTAGGGTTAGGGCCAGGGTTAGAGTTAGGTTTAGGACTAGGGCTAGGGTTAGGTTTAGGGTTAAGGTTTGGACTTGGGTTAAGGCTAGGGCTAGGGCTAGGGTTAGTGTTAGGATTTGGGATATGGCTAGGGCTATGGTTAGTGTTAGGTCTAGGGTTAGGGCTAGGGTTAGGGTTAGGTCTAGGCCTAGGGCTAGAGCTAGGGTTAAGGTTAGTTCTCCTGCTATTTTAGGATTTGGGTTCGTGCTATTTTTTAGGGTTAGGCTTAGGGTTAGGGCTAGGGTTAGTGCTAGGGCTAGGCTTATGGCTAGGGCTAGAGTTAGGTTTAGGGTTAGGGTTAGGGCTAGGGTTAGGGTTAGCGTTAGGGCTAGGGCTAGGGTTAGGATTAGGGTTAGGTCTAGGGCTAGGGCTAGTGTTAGTTTTAAGTTTAGGGTTAGTATTAGAGCTAGGGCTAGGGTTAAGTTTTGGTTTAGGGTTCGGGTTAGGGCTAGGGCTAGGGTGAGTGTTAGGGTTAGGTTTAGGTTCAAGGTTAGGGCTAGGGCTATGATTAGGGTTAGGGCTAGGGTTAGGGTTAGGGCTAGGGCTTGGGTTAAGGCTATGGCTAGTGCTTGGCTAGGAGTAGGGTTAGGGTTAGGGTTAGAGCTAGGGTTACTGCTAAGGCCAGGCTCAGAGCTAGGTTTAGAGTTAGGGTTCGGGTTAGGGCCAGGGCTATGGCTAGGGTAAGTGTTAGTGTTAGGATTACAGTTAGGGCAAGGGCTAGGGCTAGTGTTAGGTTTAGGATTATGGTTAGGTCTAGGGCTAGGGCTAGGTTTAGGGCTAGGGTTAGGGCTAGGGTTAGCGTTAGGGTTAGGGTTAGGGCTAGGGCGTGTGTTAGAGTTAGGATTATGGTTAGGGCTAGGACTAGGGCTAGGGTTAGTGTTAGGCTTAGGACTAGGGTTAGAGTTAGAGTTAGGGCTAGGTTTAGGGCTATGTTTAGGGTTAGGGATGGGCTAGGTCTAGGGTTAGTGTTAGGGTTATGGTTAGGGCTGGGGCTAGGTCTAGGTCTAGGGTTAGGGTTAGGGTTAGGGTTAGGGTTAGGTTTAGGGTTAGGGCGAGTGATAGGGTTAAGGTTAGGGTTAGGGCTAGTGCTGGAGCTAGTGTCAGGATTAGCGTTAGGTTTAGGGCTAGATCTATGGCTAGGGTTAGGTTTAGGGTTAGTGTTAGGGCTAGGGCTAGGGTTAGGTTTAGGGCTAGTGATAGGGTTAGGTCTCGGGCTAGGATTAGTGTTTGGGTTAGGTTTAGGTTTAATGTTAGGGCTAGGGCTATGATTAGGGTTAGGGCTAGGCTTAGGGTTAGGGCTAGGGCTTGGGTTAAGGCATTGGCTAGGGCTTTGCTAGGGCTAGGGTTAGGGTTAGGGTTCGGGCTAGTGCTGTGGTTAGGGTTAGGGTTAGTTCTAGGGCTAGAATTAGGGCTGGGTTTAGGGTTAGGGCTAGGGATAGGTTTAGGTTTAAGTTTAGGTGTAGGGCTAGGGCTAGGTTAGGGTTAGGGTTAGCGTAGGGCTAGGGCTGGTGTTATGGTTAGGGTTAGGGCTAGGGATAGGTTTAGGTTTAAGTTTAGGTGTAGGGCTAGGGCTAGGTTAGGGTTAGGGTTAGCGTTAGGGCTAGGGCTGGTGTTATGGTTAGGGTTAGGGCTAGTGCTAGGGTTAGGTATGGTTTTAGGTTTGGGCTAGGGTTAGGGTTTGGGTTAGGATTAGTGTTAGGGTTAGGGTTAGGTCTAGGGCCTGGGCTAGGTTTAGGGTTAGGGTTAGTGCTAGTGTTAGGGCTAGGGTTAGGGTTAGGGTTCGGGTTAGAGTGTGGGCTAAGTCTAGGGCTAGGGTAAGGTTAAGTTTTGGGCTAGAATTATGGTTAGGGTTATGATTAGGGTTATGGTTATGGTTAGGGTTAGTGCTAGGGCCAAGGTCCGAGTTAGGGTTAGGGTTAGTGTTCGGGTTAGGGCCAGGGCTAGGGCTAGGACTAGTGTTAGTGTTAGCATTACGGTTATGGCTAGCGCTAGGACTAGTGTTAGGGTTAGGATTACGTTTAGGGCTAGGGCTAGGGCTAGAGTCAGGGTTAGGGTTAGTGTTAGGGCTAGGGCTAGTTCTAGAGTTAGGGTTAGGGTTAGGGTTAGAGTTATTGCTAGGGATAGGTTTAGGGCTAGGGCTAGGGTTAGGGATAGTGATTCATTTAGGGCTAGGTCTGTTGCCAGGGTTAGCGTTAGGGTTAGTCCTTGGGCTAGGGCTAGGGCTAGGGTTATTGTTGGGGTTCGGGTTAGGGCTGGGTCTAGGGTTTGGGTTAGGGCTATGGTTAGGGTTAGGGCTAGGGCTTGGGTTAAGGCTATGGCTAGGGCTTGGCTAGGGCTAGGGTTAGGGTTAGCGTTCGGGCTAGGGCTGGGTTTAGGCTTAGGGTTAGGGCTAGTGCTAGAAT
>CM027390.1:124663738-124666238 GCA_015711505.1 Sylvilagus bachmani | reverse complement strand
GCTAGGGTTACGTCTAGGGTTAGTGTTTGGGCTAGGGTTAGGGTTAGGTCGAGGGCTAGGGCTAGTGTTAGGGTTATGGTTATTGTTAGGTTTAGGGCTAGGGTTAGGGTTAGGGTTTGGGTTAGTGTTCAGTTTAGGGCTAGCGTTAGTGTTAGGGCTAGGACTAGGGTTATGGCTAGGGCTAGGGCTGGGCTAGGGCTAGAGTTAAGGTTAAGGTTAGGGCTTGGGCTGGGGTTAGGTTTAGGGTTAGGGCTAGGGCTAGGTTTAGTGCTGGGGTTAGGTGTAGAGGTAGGGTTAGGGTTTGGTCTAGGGCTAGGGTTAGTGTTAACGTTAGGTTTAGGGTTAGAGTTAGGGCTAGGGCTAGTGTTAGGTTTAGGGTGAGGTTTAGGGTTATAGTTAGGGTTAAGGTTAGGGCTAGGTTTAGGGTTAGTGTTAGGATTAGGTCTAGGGTTAGGTTTAGTGTTAGGGCTAGTGCTAGGTCTAGGGCTAGGGCTAGGGTTAGGATTAGGTTTAGGGTTAGGGCTAGGGCTAGGGTTAGGTCTATGGTTAGTGTTAGGGTTAGGGCTAGGGCTAGGTTTAGCGTTAGGGTTAGGGTTCGGCTATGGCTAGGGTTAGGGTTAGGGCTGGGCTAGGGCTAGGGTTAGTGTTAGGTTTGGGGTTAGGGCTAGGGCTTGGGCTAGGGCTAGTGTTAGGGTTAATTTTAGGGCTATGGCTAGGGTAAGGGTTAGGGTTGTGGTTAGGGTTTGGGTTATGGCTAGGGTTAGGGTTAGGGCTAGGGCTAGGGTTAGGGTTAGCATTAGGTTTAGGGCTTGGTCTGTGGCTAAGGTTATGGTTAGTGTTAGGGTTAGGGATTGGGCTAGGCTAGGGCTAGGGTTGGTGTTGGGTTTTGGGTTAGGTCTAGGGCTACGGCTAGGACTAGGCTTAGGTTTAGGGCTAGGGCAAGGGTTAGGGTTAGGACAAGGGCTAGGGTTAGGGTTAGGGTTAGGGCTAGAGCTAGTGTTAGGTTAGGGCTAGGGTTAGGGTTAGGGTTTGGGCTAGGGTTAGAACTAGGGTTAGGGTTAGCATTAGGTTTAGGGCTAGGTCTATGCTAGGGATAGGGTTAGGGTTAGGTCTTGGGCTTGGGCTAGGGCTAGGGTTAGTTTTAGGGTTTGGGTTAGGGCTAGGGCTATGGCTAGGGCTAGGGCTCGGGTTAGGGTTAGGGTTAGGGTTAGGTCTAGGGCTAGGGCTATAGTTAGGGTTAGGGTTAGGGCTAGGCCTAGGGTTAGGGTTATGGTCAGGGCTAGTGCTAGGGTTACGGCTAGGGTTATGGTTAGTTCTAGGGTTAAGGTTAGGTTTAGGGCTAGGCTAGGTTTGGGGTTAGGGTTAAGGCTATGACTAGGGCTAGGGTTAGGTTTTGTTTAGGCCTCAGGCTAGGGCTAGGGCTAGTTTAGGGTTAGGGCTAGGGCTAGGGTTATGGCTAGGGTCAGGGTTAGGTTTAGGGCAGTGTTAGGCCTGAGTAAGGGTTAGTGCTAGGGCTAGGGTTATGGCTAGTGCTAGGAGTGTGCTAGGGCTAGAGTTAGGGTGAGGTGTAGGGCTATGGTTAGTGTTAGGGTTTGGGTTAGGGCCAGGGCTAGGGTTAGGGTTAGGTATAGTTTTAGGTTTAGGGCTAAGGCTAGGGCTAGGGCCAGTGCTAATGTTATGCTTAGGGCTAGAGCTAGGGTTAGGGTTAAATTTAGGGTTAGTGTTAGGGCTAAGGTTAGGGTTAGGGTTAGGTTTATTTCTAGGGCTAGGGGTAGGGTTAGGGCGAGGGCTAGGATTAGTGCTAGGACTAGGGCTAGGGTTAGGGTTTGGTTTTGGGTTTGGGCTAGGGCTAGGGGTAGGGTTAGGGTTAGGGCTAGGGGTAGGTTTAGGGTTAGGGTTAGTGCTAGGGCTAGGGTGAGGTTTGGGTTTAGGGCTAGTGCTAGGGTTATGGTTAGGTTTAGCGTTAGGACTAGGGTTAGTTTTAGGTTTAGGATTTGGTTTAGTGTTAGGGCTAGGGTTAGAGTTAGGGCTAGGGTTAGGTCTAGGGCTATGGTTAGGGTTATGGCTAGGGTTAGGGTTAGGATTAGGGCTAGGCCTGAGGTCAGGGTTAGGTTTAGGGCTAGGGTTAGGGTTAGGGCTGGAGTTAGGGTCAGGGCTAGTGTTAGGGTTAGGTCTAGTGCTAGGGTTAGTGTGAAGTAGGTTTAGTGTTAGGGTTAGGCTAGGGCTAGGGCTGGTGTTAGGGTTAGTGTTAGGGTTAGGGTTAGGGCTAAGGCTGGGGATAGGGTTAGGGTTAGGGTTCGGGCTATTGTTAGGGTTAGGGTTAGGGCTAGGTTTAGGGCTTGGGCTAGGGTTAGGGATAGGGCTAGGACTAGAGTTAGTGTTAGGGTTAGGGCTAGTGCTAGGTTTAGTGTTAGGGTTGGGTTTATGTCTAGGGCTAGGGCTATGATGTGGGTTAGCGTTAGGTTAGGGTTAGGGTTTGGGCTATGGCTAGGGTTAGGGT
>CM027390.1:124624692-124663238 GCA_015711505.1 Sylvilagus bachmani | reverse complement strand
GCTATTGTTAGGGTTAGGGTTAGGGCTAGGTTTAGGGCTTGGGCTAGGGTTAGGGATAGGGCTAGGACTAGAGTTAGTGTTAGGGTTAGGGCTAGTGCTAGGTTTAGTGTTAGGGTTGGGTTTATGTCTAGGGCTAGGGCTATGATGTGGGTTAGCGTTAGGTTAGGGTTAGGGTTTGGGCTATGGCTAGGGTTAGGGTGAGTGTTAGGTTTTGGGTTAGGGCTAGGGCTAGTGCTAGGTCTAGTGCTAGGGTTAATGTTATGGTTAGGGCTAGGGTTATGGCTATGTTTCGGATTAGGGTTATAATTAGTGTTAGTGTTAGTGCTAGGGCAGGGTCAGAACTAGGGTTAGGGTTAGTGTTCGGGTTATGTTTAGGATTACGGTTAGGGCTAGGGCTAGTGCTATGGCTAGTGTTAGGGTTAGTATTATGCTTAGTGCTAGGGTTAGTGTTAGGGTTAGGGCTAGGGTTAGAGTTAGGGCTATGGCTATGGCTATGGTTAGGGTTAGCGTTAGATTTATGGTTAGGGCTAGGGTTAGGGCTAGAATTAGGGTTAGGGTTAGGGCTAGGTCTAGGGTTAGGTCTAGGGTTAGGGTTAGAATTAGGGCTAGGGCCAAGGCTATGGTTAGTGTTAGGGTTAGGTCTAGGGATAGGGTTATGACTAGGCCTAGGTCTAGGGTTAGGGTTAGCATTATGGTTAGGGCTCGGACTAGGTATAGGTTTAGGATTAGGTTTAGTGTTAGGGCTAGTGTTAGAGGTTGGGCTAGTGTTAGGGCTAGGGCTATGGTTAGGGTTAGGGCTAGGGTTAGAGTTAGGGTTAGGGCTAGTGCTAGGGTTATGGTTAGTGTTAGGGCTAGGGCTAGGTTTAGGCCTGGGTTAGGGTTAGGTCTAGGGTTAGGGTTAGGTCTAGGGCTAGGGTTAGTGTTAAGGTTAGGTTTAGAGGTAGTGCTAGTACTAGGGCTAGCGCTAGTGTTAGGGTTAGGTTTAGGGTTAGGGTTAGAGTTAAGGCTAGGCCTAGGGTTAGGGTTAGGTTTACGGCTAGGCTTATGGTTAGGGTTAGGGCTAGAGTTAAGGTTATGGTTAGGGTTAGGGCTAGGGCTAGGGCTAGGTCTAGGGTTAGGGTTAGGGCTAAGTCTAGGGCTAGGGCTAGGGTTCGGGTTATGGTTAGGGCTAGGGCTAGGGTTAGGGTGAGTGTTAGGGTTAGGCGTATGTCTAGGGTTGTGGTTAGGGCTAGGGCTACGGTTAAGGTTTGGGCTAGTCTAGGGTTGGGGTTAGCATTAGGTTTAGGGCTAGGTCTATGGCTAGGGATATAGTTAGGGTTAGGGTTAGGGCATGGGCTAGGGCTAGGGCTAGGTTTGGTGTTAGGGTTTGGGTTCGGGCAGGGCTACGGCTAGGGGTAGGCTTAGGGCTAGGGCTAGGGCTAGGGCTAGGGCTAGGGCTAGGATTAGGGTTAGGGTTAGGGATAGGGATAGGGTTATGGCTAGGGTTAGGGTTAGGGCTAGGTCTAGGGCTAGGGCTAGGGTTAGGGTTAAGGTTAGGGCTAGGGCTAGGGCTAGAGCTATGGTTAAGGTTAGGGTTAGGGTTAATATTCAGGGGTAGCGCTACGGCCAGGGTTAGGGTTAGGGCTACGGCTAGGGTTAGGGGTAGCATTAGGTTTACGGCTAAGTCTATGGCTTGGGTTAGCGTTAGGTTTAGGGTTAGGGTTTGGGCTATGGCTAGGAATAGGGTGAGTGTTAGGTTTTGGGTTAGGACTAGGGCTAGTGCTATGGCTAGGGTAGCGTTCGGGCTAGGGCTAGGGCTACAGTTAGGGTTAGGGATAGGTCTAGGTATAGGGTTATGGCTAGGCCTAGGGCTAGGGTTAGGTTTAGCATTATAGTTAGGGCTAGGGCTTGGTTTAGGTTTAGGATTAGGTTTAGTGTTAGGGCTAGGGTTAGAAGTAGGGCTAGGGTTAGGGCTAGGGCTATGGTTAGGGTTAGGGCTAGGGTTAGAGTTAGGGTTGGGGCTAGTGCTAGGGTTACGGTTAGTGTTAGTGCTAGGGCTATGGTTAGGCCTGGGGTTAGTGTTAGGGCTAGGGTTAGGGTTAGTTCTAAGGCTAGGGTTAGTTTTAAGGTTAGGTTTAGATGTAGGGTTAGGACTAGGGTTAGGGCTAGTGTTAGGGTTAGGTTTAGGGTTAGGGCTAGGGTTAGGGCTTGGGTTAGGGTTAGGGCTGGGGCTAGGGTTATGGTTAGTGTTAGTGCTAGGGCTAGGGTTATGGTTAGTGTTAGTGCTAGGGCTATGGTTAGGCCTGGGGTTAGGGTTAGGGCTAGGGTTAGGGTTAGGTCTAAGGCTAGGGTTAATGTTAAGGTTAGGTTTAGATGTAGGGTTAGGACTAGGGCTAGGGCTAGTGTTAGGGTTAGGTTTAGGGTTAGGGTTAGGGTTATGGTTAGGGCTAGGTTTAGGGCTAGGGCTAGGGTTAGGATTAGGGTTAGGGCTAGGGCTAGGGCTAGGCTTGGGTTAAGGTTTAGGGCTAGGGTTAGGGTTAGGGCTAGGGTTAGGACTAGGGTTAGGGTTAGCGTTAGCTTTAGGGCTAGGTCTATGTCTAGGGTTATGGTTAGGGCTAGTATTAGGTCTTGTGCTATGGCTAGGGCTACGGTGAGTGTTAGGTTTTTGGTTAGGGCTAAGGCTAGGGCTAGGGTTAGCGTTAGGGCTAGGGCTAGGGTTAGGGTTAGGGCTAGGGTTAGGACTAGGGTTAGGGTTAGCGTTAGCTTTAGGGCTAGGTCTATGTCTAGGGTTATGGTTAGGGCTAGTATTAGGTCTTGGGCTATGGCTAGGGCTAGGGTGAGTGTTAGGTTTTTGGTTAGGGCTAAGGCTAGGGCTTGGGTTAGCGTTAGGGCTAGGGCTAGGGTTAGGGTTAGGGCTTGGGCTAGGGCTAGTGTTAGGGCTATTGTTAGGATTAGGGCTAGGGTTAGGTTTAGGGCTAGGGTTAGGGCTAGGGCTATGATTAGGGTTAGGGCTAGGGTTAGGGTTAGGTTTAGGGTTAGGGCTAGGGCTAGGGTTAGGGTTAGGGCTGGGGTTAGGTTTAGGGTTAGGGCTAGGGCTAGTGTTAGGGTTAGGTCTAGGGCTAGGGTTAGTGTTAAGGTGATTTAGAGGTAGGGTTAGGACTATGGCTAGGGCTAGTGTTAGGGTTATGTTAGTGTTAGGGTTAGGGTTATGGTTAGGGCTAGGGTTAGGACTAGGGTTACGGTTAGGTTTAGGGCTAGGTCTAGTGTTAGGATTAGGTTTAGGGCTAGGGTTAGGGTTAGGGTTAGCGCTAGGGCTAGGGTTAATGTTAGGGTTAGGTTTATGCTTAGCGCTAGGGTTTGGGCTAGGGTTAGGGTTAGGGTTAGGGCTAGTTCTAGGGTTAGGGTTAGGTTTAGGGCTAGGCCTAGATTTAATGTTAGTGTTAGGGCTAGGGCTAGGGTTAGGTCTAGGGTTAGGGTTAGGCTAGGATTAGGGTTAGGACTAGGACTACGGTTATAGCTAGGGCTAGTGCTGGGCTTCGGCTAGAGTAAGGGTTAGGGTTAGGGCTAGGCCTGAGGTTAGGGTTAGGGCTTGGGTTTTGGTTATGTCTCGGGTTAGCTTTGGGTTAAGCTTAGGTCTAGGGCCTGGGCTAGCATTAGGGTTAGGGTTAGGTCTAGGGCTAGGGCTAGGGCTAGGGCTAGGGTTATGGTTAGAGTTAGGGTTAGGGTTAGGGCTTGGTGTTGGGTTATGTCTAGAGTTAGAGTTAGTGCTAGCTTAGGGTTAGGCATAGGTCTAGGGTTAGTGTTAAGGTTAGGTGTAGGGTTAGAGTTAAGGCTAGGGCTAAGGCTAGTGTTAGGATTAGCGTGAGGGTTAGGGTTATGGTTAGGTCTAGGGTTATGGTTAGGTCTAGGGCTAGGTCTAGGGTTAGGTTTAGTGTTAGGGCTAGGGCCAGGGCTAGGGCTAGGGTTAGGTCTATGTTTAGTGCTAGGGTTAGTGCTAGGGCTAGGTTTAGCGTTAGGGTTAGGGTTAGGGTTAGGCCTAGCGATAGGGCTAGGGTTAGTGTTAGGGTTAGGGCTAGGGCTATGGTTAGGTTTAGCGTTAGGTTTAGGGTTGGGCTATGGCTAGAGTTAGGGGTAGGTTTAGGGTTAGGGCTAGGGCTTGGGCTAGGGCTAGTGTTAGGGTTAATTTTAGGGCTAGTGCTAGGGTAAGGGTTAGGGTTGTGGTTAGGGTTTGGGTTAGGGCGTGGGCTAGGGCTAGGGTTGGTGTTAGGTTTTGGGTTAGGTCTAGGGCTACGGCTAGGGCTAGGCTTAGGTTTAGGTTTAGGGCTAGGGTTAGGGTTAGGACTAGAGCTAGGGTTAGGGTTAGGGTTAGGGTTAGGGCTAGTGCTAAGGCTAGAGTTAGGGTTAGGTGTAGGGCTAGGTTTAGGGTTAGGGTTAGGGTAAGTGTTAGGGTTAGGGCTAGGTATAGGTTTAGGTTTAGGGCTAATGCTAGGGCAGGGCTAGGGCTAGTGTTAAGGTTAGGGCTAGAGCTAGGGTTATGGTTAAATTTAGGGTTAGGTTTAGGGCTAAGGTTAGGGTTAGGATTAGGTTTATGTCTAGGGCTAGGGGTAGGGCTAGGGCTAGGACTACGGCTAGGGCTAGGATTAGTGCTAGGACTTGGGCTAGGGTTAGGGTTTGGTAATGGGCTAGGGCTAGGGCTAGGGTTAGGGTTAGGGTTAGGGCTAGGCCTAGGGCTAGTGCTAGGTTTAGGCTTAGGGTTAGGGTTAGGGCTAGGGGTAGGGTTAGGGTTAGGGTTAGTGCTAGGGTAGGGTGAGGTTTAGGTTTAGGGCTAGGGCTAAGGTTAGTGTTAGGGTTAGCGTTAGGACTATGGCTAATTTTAGGTTTAGGATTAGGTTTAGTGTTAGAGCGAGGGTCAGAGTTAGGGCTAGGGATAGGTCTATGGCTATGGTTAGGGTTAGGGCTAGGGTTAGGGTTAGGATTAGTGCTAGGCCTGAGGTCAGGGTTAGGTTTAGGGCTAGGGTTAGGGTTAGGGTTGGAGTTAGGGTTAGGGCTAGTGTTAGGTTAGGTCTAGTGCTAGGGTTAGTGTGAAGTAGGGTTAGGGTTAGGTTTAGGGCTGGTGTTAGGGCTAGTGTTAGGGTTAGTCTTACGGTTAGGGTTAGGGTTAGGGTTAGGGTTAGGGATAGGGCTGGGGATAGGCTTAGGGTTAGGGTTCGGGCTATTGTTAGGGTTAAGGTTAGGCCTAGGTTTAGGGCTAGGGCTAGGGTTATGGCTAGGGTTAGCTATAGGGCTTGGGCTAGAGTTAGGGTTAGTGTTAGGGCTAGGGCTAGGTTTAGTGTTAGGGTTAGGTTTAGGTCTAGGTCTAGGGCTATGATTTCGGTTAGCGTTAGGTTTAGGGTTAGGGTTTGGGCTATGGTTATGGTTAGGGTGAGTGTTAGATTTATGGTTAGGGCTAGGGCTAGTGCTAGGGGTAGGATAGCGTTCGGGCTAGGGCTAGGGTTAGGGTTAGGGCTTGGGCTAGTGTTAGGTTTAGGGTTAGCGTTAGGTCTAGGGATGGGGTTATGGCTAGGCCTAGGTCTAGGGTTAGGGTTAGCATTATAGTTAGGACTGGGGCTAGGGTTAGGTTTAGGATTAGGTTTAGTGTTTGGGCTAGTGTTAGAGGTAGGACTAGCGTTAGGGCTAGGGCTATGGGTAGGGTTAGGGCTAGGGTTAGAGTTAGGGTTGGGGCTAGTGCTAGGGTTATGGTTAGTGTTAGGGCTAGGGCTAGGGTTAGTCCTGGGGTAGTTTTAGGTCTAGGGTTAGGGTTAGGTCTAGGGCTAGTGTTAGTGTTAAGGTTAGGTTTAGAGGTAGTGTTAGTACTAGGGCTAGGGCTAGTGTTAAGGTTAGTTTAAGGGTTAGGGTTAGAGTTAGGGCTATGCCTAGGTTTAGTGTTAGGGTTAGGGCCAGGTTTAGGTTTAGGGTTAGGGTTATGGTTAGGGTTAGGGCTAGGGCTAGGGCTAGGGCTAGGGCTAGGGCTAGGGTTAGATTTAGGGCTAGGGCTGGGTTTAGGGTTAGGGCTATGGTTAGGGTTAGCGTTAGATTTAGGGCTAGGTCTATGGCTAGGGTTATGGTTAGGTTTAGGGCTAGGGCTAGGGCTAGGGCTAGTGCTAGTACTAGGATTAGGTTTAGGTTTCAGGTTCGGGATAGGGCTTGGGTTATGGCTAAGGTTAGGGTTAGGGCTAGGTCTAGGGCTAGGGCTAGGGTTCGGGTTATGGTTAGGGCTAGGGCTTGGGTTAGGGTGAGTGTTAGGGTTAGGCTTATGTCTAGGGTTGGGGTTAGGGCTAGGGCTATGGTTTGTGTTTGGGCTAGTCTAGCGTTGGGGTTAGCATTAGGTTTAGGGCTAGGTCTATGGCTAGGGATATAGTTAGGGTTAGGGTTAGGGCTTGTGCTAGGGCTATGGCTAGGGTTGGTGTTAGGGTTTGGGTTCGGGCAAGGGCTACGACTAGGGCTAGGCTTAGGTTTAGGGTTAGGACTAGGCTTAGGGTTAGGGCTAGGGCTAGGGCTAGGGCTACGGCTAGGGCTAGGGTTAGGGTTAGGGATAGGGATAGGGTTATGGATAGAGTTAGTGTTAGGGCTATGTCTAGGGCTAGGGCTAGGGCTAGAATTAGGGTTAGGGTTAAGGATAGGGCTACGGATATGGCTAGGGTTAGGGTTAGGGCTAGGTCTAGGGCTAGGGCTAGGGTTAGGTTTAAGGTTAGCGCTAGGGCTAGGGTTAGGGTGAATGTTAGGGTTGGGCTTATGTCTATGGTTGGGGTTAGGGCTAGGGCAAGGGTTAGGGTTTGGGCTAGGGCTAGGGTTAGGGTTAGTGTTAGGTTTAGGGCTAGGTCTATGGCTAGGGTTATGGTTAGGGTTAGGGCTTGGGCTAGGGCTAGGGTTAGGGCTAGTGATGGTGTTAGGGTTAGGGCTAGTGCTAGGTTTAGGGTTAGGGTTAGGGTTAGGGCTAGGGCTAGGCTTAGGGTTAGGGCTAGGTCTAGGTCTATGGTTAGGGTTATCGTTAGGTTTAGGGTTGGGCTATGGCTAGGTTTAGGGTTAGGTTTTGGGTAAGGGCTAATGCAAGGTCTAGGGTTTGTGTTTGGGTTTGGGTTAGGGCTAGGGTTAGGCTAGGGCTAGGGTTAGGGTTAAGGTTAGGGCTAGGGCTAGGGCTAGCGTAAGGGTTAGGGTTGTTGTTAGTGTTAGGGTTATGGCTAGGCTTCGGGTTAGTGCTAGGTCTTGGGTTAGGTTTAGTGTTAATTTAGGACTATGTCTATGGCTAGGGTTCTTGTTAGTGTTAGGGTTAGGGCTTGGGCTAGGCTAGTGCTAGAGTTGGTGTTAGGGTTTAGGTTAGGGCTAGGTCTGGGATTAGGGTTAGTGTTAGGCCTAGGGCTAGGGTTAGGGCTGGGGTTAGGGTTAGGGCTAGGGTCAGGTTTAGCGTTAGTGCTAGGGCTAGTGCTAGGGTTAGGGTTAGGTTTAGGGTAGGTTTAGGGCTAGGGCTAAGGTTAGTCTTAGGGCTAGGTTATGGCTAGGGCTAGGACTAGGGCTAGGGTTAGAGTTAGGGTTATGGTTAGGGCAAGATATAAGGGTAGGTTTAAGTTTAGGGTCAGGGCTAGGGCTAGGTCTAGGTTTAGGGTTAGGATTACATTTTTGGTTAGGGCTAGGATTATGGTTACAGTTAGGTTTAGGGAAAAGGCTAGGACTAGGGCTCGGGTTAGGGTTCGGGTTAGGTCTACAGCTAGGGGTAGGTTAGGGTTAGGGTTAGGGCTAAGGTTAGTTTTAGGGTTAGGTTTATGTCTAGGGCTAGGGCTAGGGCTATGGCTAGGGCTAGGGCTAGGATTAGTGCTAGTACTAGGGCTAGGGTTAAGGTTTGGTTAGGACTAGGGCTAGGGCTAGTGTTAGGGTTAGGGTTAGGGCTAGGGCTCGGGTTAGCTCTAGGGTTAGGTTTAGGGTTAGGTCCAGGGCTAGGGTTAGGGTTCGTGTTAAGGCTAGTTCTAGTTTTATGGCTAGGGTTATGGTTAGGGGAAGGGCTAGGGCTAGGGCTAGGGTAGGGCTAGTGTTAGGGTTAGGGTTAGGGCTAGGTCTAGGGTTAGAGTAGGGTTAGGTTTAGGGCTAGGGCTAGGGCTTGGCTTAGGGTTAGGTTTAGGGTTAGGGCTAGGGCTAGGATTAGGATTAGAGTTAGGGTTAGGACTTGGGCTAAGGCTAGGGCTAGGGCTAGGTTTAGGGTTAGGGCTAGGGCTAGGGGTAGTTCTATGGTTAGTGCTAGGTTTAGAGCTTGGGGTAGGGCTATGGTTAGGTTTAGCGTTACGTTTAGGGTTGGGCTATGGCTAGGGTTAGGGTTAGGTTTAGGGTTAGGGCTAGTGCTTGGGCTAGGGCTAGTGTTAGGGTTATTTTTAGGGCTAGTGCTAGGGTAAGGGTTAGGGTTGTGATTAGGGTTTGTGTTCGGACTTGGGCTAGGGCTAGGGCTAGGGTTGGTGTTAGGTTTTGGGTTAGGTCTAGGGCTACGGCTAGGGCTAGGCTTAGGTTTAGGTTTAGGGCTAAGGTTAGGGTTAAGACTAGAGCTAGGTTTAGGGTTAGGGTTAGAGTTAGGGTTAGGGTTAGGGCTAGTGCTAAGGCTAGAGTTAGGGTTAGTGTTAGGGTTAGGGCTTGGGTTTGGGTTATGTTTAGGGTTAGGTTTAGGGCTAGCTTAGGGTTAGGCCTAGGGCTAGGGTTAGTGTTAAGGTTAGGTTTAGGGTTAGAGTTAAGGCTAGGGCTAAGGCTAGTGTTAGGATTAGCGTGAGGGTTAGGGTTATGGTTAGGTCTAGGGTTAGGGCTAGGGTTATGGTTAGGTCTAGGGCTAGGTCTAGGGTTAGGTTTAGGGTTAGGACTATGGCTAGGGCTAGGGCTAGGTTTAGGGTTAGGTTTAGGCGTAGGGTAAGGGCTATTGTTAGAGCTAGGGTTAGTGTTAGGGTTAGGGCTAGGGCTAGGTTTAGGGTTATGGTTAGGGTTAGAGCTAGGGCTAGGGTTAGGGTTATGGCTAGGTCTATGGCTATGGTTAGGGTTAGCCTGAGTTTTAGAGTTGGTCTATGGCTAGGGATAGGGTTAGGATTAGGGTTAGGGCTAGTGCTAGGGTAAGGTTAGTGTTACGGTTTGGGTTACGGCTAGGGCTTGGGCTAGGGCTAGGGCTAGGTTTAGGGTTAAGTTTAGGGCTAGGGCTAGGGCAAGGGCAAGGGTTAGGGTTGGTGTTAGTGTTAGGGTTATGACTAGGGTTAGGGTTAGGGCTAGGGTTAGTGCTTGGGCTAGGCTAGGGCTAGAGTTTGTTAGGGTTTGGGTTAGGGCTAGGGCTAGGATTAGGGTTAGTGTTAGGTCTAGGGCTAGGGTTAGGGCTGGGGTTAGGGTTAGGGCTAGGGTTAGGTTTAGGGCTAGTGCTAGGGCTAGGGCTTGGGTTAGGTTTAGGTTTAGGGTAGGGTTAGGGCTAGGGCTAGGGTTAGGGCTAGGGCTAGGGTTTTGGCTAGGGCCAGGTCTAGGGCTAGTGCTAGAGTTAGGGTTATTTTTAGGGCAAGATCTAGGGTTAGGGTTGAGTTTAGTGTCAGGGCTAGGGCTAGGGCTAGGGCTAGGTTTAGGCTTAGGGTTACGGTTTGGGTTAGGGCTAGGATTATTGTTAGGGTTAGGTTTAGGGAAAGGGCTAGGGCTAGGGCTCGGGTTAGGGATATCATTAGGTCTAAAGCTAGGGTTATGATAGGGTTAGGGGTAGGGCTAAGGTTAGTGTTAGGGTTAGGTTTATGTCTAGTTCTAGTGCTAGGGCTAAGTCTATTGCTAAGGCTAGCATTAGTTCTAGGACTAGGTCTAGAGTTAGGTTTTGCTTAGGGCTAGGGCTAGGGTTATGGTTAGGACTAGAGCTAGGGTTAGGTCTAGGGTTAGGGTTATGTTTAGGTCTAGGGCTAGCGATCGGGTTCGTGTTAAGGCTAGGGCTAGTTTTAGGGCTAGGGTTAGGGTTTGGTTTAGTGCTTGGGCTAGGTTTAGGGCTAGGGTTAGGTTTAAGGTTTGGACCAGGGCTAGGGTTAGAGCTAGAGTTAGTGTTAGGGTTAGGACTAGGGCTTGGGTTAGGGTTAGGTTTAGGGCTATGTCTATGGCTAGGATTAGATTTAGGGTTAGGTTTAGGACTTGCACTATTGCTAGGGCTAGGGCTATGATTAGTGTTAATTTGGGTTAGGGCTATGGCTATGGTTAGGGTTAGGGCTAGGGTTAGAGTTAGTGTTAATGTTAGGATAGAGCTAGGTTTATGGATAGGGCCAGGGCTAGGGTTATGGTTAGGATTAGAGTTAGGGCTAGGGCTAGGTTTAGGTTTAGGGTTAGGTTTTGTGTTAGGGCTATGGTTAGAGTTAGGGCTAGTGTTAGAGTTTGGGTTCTGGCTATGGTTAGGATTAGGGTTAGGGCTTGGTTTAGGGCTAGGGCTAGTGTTATGGCGAGGGTTAGGGCTAGGGCTAGGGCTAGAGTTAGGATTAGCATTAGGGCTAGGGCTGGGGTTAGGGTTAGGGTTAGGGCTCACGCTAGGGCTAGGGTTATGGCTGGGGTTAGGGTTAGGGCTAGGGTTAGGGTTAGGATTAGGGCTAGGACTAGGGTTAGGTTAGGGCTATAGCTAGGTTTAGGGTTAAGTTTAGGGTTAGGGATAGGGCTAAAGTTAGGGTTAGGGTTAGGTTTATGTATAGGACTAGGGCTAGGGCTAGGGCTAGGGCTAGGGTTAGGGTATGGTTTTGGCCTAGGGCTAGGGCTACTGTTGGGGTTAGGGCTAGACCTAGGGTTACGGCTAGGTTTAGGGTTAGGGTTAGGGTTAGGGTCAGGGATAGGGCTAGGGCTAGGTCTACGCCTAGGGCTAGGTTTAGGGTTAAGGTTAGGGCTAGGGCTAGGGCTAGAGCTAGGGTTAGGGTTAGGGTTAGCGTTAGGGTTAGGGTTAGGGTTATGCCTAGGTTTAGGGGTAGTGCTACGGCTAGGGTTAGGGTTAGGGCTAGGACTAGATTTAGGGGTAGCATGAGGTTTAGGGCTAGGTATATGGCTAGGGTTAGCGTTAGGTTTAGGGTTAGGGTTTGGGCTATGGCTAGGTCTATGGTGAGTGTTAGGTTTTGGGTTAGGGCTAGGGCTAGTGCTAGGACTAGGGTTAGCGTTCGGGCTTTGCCTAGGTTTAGGGTTAGGGTTAGGATAACGCTTAGGTTTAGGGCTAGGGATAGGTTTAGGGTTATGGTCAGTGCTAGGGCTAGGGCTAGTGTTAGGGTTAAATTTAGGGTTAGGGTTAGGGCTAAGGTTAGGGTTAGGGTTAGGTTTATGTCTAGGGCTAGGGCTAGGCCTAGGGCTACTTCTAGGATGAGTGCTAGGATTAGGGCTAGGTTTAGGGTTTGGTTTTGTGCTAGGGCTAGGGCTAGAATTAGGGTTAGGGTTAGGGCTTTGTCTAGGGCTAGCGTAGGGTTAGGTTTAGGGTTAGGACTAGGGCTAGGGTTAGGGTTAGTGTTAGGTTTAGGGCTTTTGCTAGGGCTAGTGTTAGGGTTAGCATTAGGTTTAGGGCTAGGTCTATGGCTGCGGTTAGTGTTAGGGTTAGGGCTAGGGCTAGGGTTAGTGTTAGGGTTTGGGTTAGGGCTAGGGCTAGGGCTAGGGCTAGGGCTTGGGTTTGGTTTAGGGCTAGGTCTAGGACTAGGGCTAGGGCTAGGGTTAGGGTTAGGGTCAGGGTTAGGGCTAGGGTTAGGTTTGGGGTTAGGGTTAGGGATAGGCCTAGGGTTAGGGCTAGGTCTAGGGCATGGGCTAGGTTTAGGTTTAGGGTAGGGCTAGGGTTATGGCTAGGGTAGAGATAGGGCTAGAGTTAGTGTTAGGGTAAGGTCTATGTTAGGGCTATTGCTAGGGCTACTGTTAGGGTTAGCATTAGGTTTAGGGCTAGGTCTATGGCTGCGGTTAGTGTTAGGGTTAGGGCTAGGGCTAGTGTTAGGGTTAGGGTTAGGGTTAGGGCTAGGGTAGGGTTAGGGCTAGGGCTATTGTTATGGATAGGACTGAGGCTGTGCTAGGGCTACAGTTAGTGTTAGGGTTAGGGCTAGGCTGGGGTTAGGTTTAGTGTTAGGGTTTGGGTTAGGGCTAGGGCTAGGGCTAAGGCTAGGGCTTGGGTTTGGTTTAGGGCTAGGGCTAGGGCTAGGGCTAGGGCTAGGGCTAGGTTTAGGGTAAGGTTCTGGGTTAGGGCTAGGGTTAGATTTGCGGTTAGGGTTACGGCTAGGGCTAGGTTTAGGGCTAGGGCTACGGCTAGGATTAGGGTTCGGGTTAGAGTTAAGGCTAGGGCTAGGGCTAGATTTAGGTTTATGTTTAGGTTTAGTGTTAGGGCTAGGGTTAGAGTTAGGTATAGGTTAAGATTAGGGTTCGGGCTATGGTTAGGGTTAGGGTTAGGGCTAGCATTAGGGCTAGGGCTAGGTTTATGGCTAGTGTTAGGTTTAGGGTTAGGGCTAGGGCTAGGGTTAGTGTTTGGGTTTGGGTTAGGGCTAGGGTTACGGCTATGGCTAGGGTTAGGGTTAAGTTTAGGGCTAGGGCTAGGGTTAGGGTTAGGGTTTGGGCTAGGTGTAGGGTTAGGGTTCGGGCTAGCGTTAGGGCTAGGGCTAAGTTTATGGCTAGTGTCAGGGTAGTCTAGGGCTAGAGTTAGGGTTAGATTTAGGGCTATGGCTAGGGTTAGTTTTAGGGTTGGGTCTAGATCTATGTTAGATCTAGGGTTTGGGTTTGGGCTAGGGTTAGGGTTAGGGCTATGGCTAGGGCTAGGTTTAGGTTTAGCGTTAGGTTTAGGGCTTTGTCTATGACTACGGTTAGGGTTAGGGTTAGGGCTAGGGCTAGGGCTAGGGCTAGGGTTAGTGTTAGGGTTTGGGTTAGGGCTAGGGCTAGGGTAGGGTTAGGGTTAGGGTTAAGTTTAGGGCTAGGGCTAGGGTTAGGGTTAGGGTTCGGGCTAAGGCTAGGGTTAGGTTTAGGGTTAGGACTAGGGTTAGGGCTAGGGCTAGGATTAGTGCTAGGGTTAGGGCTAGGGCTACGGCTAGAGTTAGGGTTAGGGTTAGGGCTAGGCCTGGGTTATTGTTAGGGTTAGGGCTAGGGCTGTGGTTAGGTTTAGGGTTAGGTTTAGGGTTAGGTCTATTGCTAGGGGTACTGTTATGTTTAGGTTTAGGGTTAGTAATAGGGCTAGGGCTAGTGTTAGGGCTGTAGTTAGATTTAGGTCTAGGGTTATTATTAGGTTTAGAGCTAGGTTTAGTGTTAAGATAAAGTGTATGGTGAGGGTCAGGACTAGGGCTAGGGCTAGTGTTAGGGTTAGGGTTTGGGTTTGGGTTATGGTTATGGTTAGGGCTAGGGTTAGGGCTTGGGTTATGTTTAGGTTTATGGCTAGGTCTAGGTTTAGGTTTAGGGTTATGGTTAGCGTTAGGGCTAGGGCTAAGGCTAGGGCTAGGGCTAGGTTTAGGGTTAGGGCTAGGCCTACGGTTAGGGTTAGGGTTAGGGTTAGGGTTAGGGTTAGGGTTAGTGTTATGGCTAGGGCTAGGGTTAGTGTTAGGGTTTAGGTTATGGCTAGGGCTAGGGCTAGTGCTAGGGCTAGGTTTAGTGTTATGGTTAGGGCTATGGCTAGGGTTAGGGTTAGGGTTATGTTTAGGGTTAGGTTTAGTGATAGGTTTAGGTTTAGGGTTAGTTTTATGGCCAGGGATAGGGTTAGGTTTAGGGCTTTGGCTATGGCTAGGGCTAGGGTTAGTGTTAGGGTTTGGGTTAGGTCTACGGCTAGGGCTAGGGCTTGCGCTAGGGCTTGGTTTTATTTAGGGCTAGGGCTAGGGCTATGGATAGGGATAGGGTTAGGTTCAGGGTTAGGGCTAGGGTTAGGGTTGGGGTTAGATTCGGGCTAGGGTTAGTATTAGGTCTAGGGCTAGGTTTAATGTTAAGATAAAGTGTAGGGTGAGGGTTAGGACTAGGGCTAGGACTAGTGTTAGGGTTAGGGTTAGGGCTAGGCCTGGGTTATTGTTAGGGTTAGGGCTAGGGCTGTGGTTAGGTTTAGGGTTAGGTTTAGTGTTAGGTCTATTGCTAGGGGTACTGTTAGGTTTAGGTTTAGGGTTAGTAATAGGGCTAGGGCTAGTGTTAGGGCTGTATTTAGATTTAGGGCTAGGGTTAGTATTAGGTCTAGGGCTAGGTTTAGTGTTAAGATAAAGTGTAGGGTGAGGGTTAGGACTAGGGCTAGGGCTAGTGTTAGGGTTAGGGTTTGGGTTAGGGTTATGGTTAGGGCTAGGGTTAGGGCTAGGCTTATGTTTAGGTTTATGGCTAGGTCTAGGTTTAGGTTTAGGTTTAGGGTTAATGTTAGGGTAGGGCTAAGGCTAGGGCTAGGGCTAGGGCTAGGTTTAGGTTTAGGGCTAGGGCTACGGTTAGGGTTAAGTTTAGGGTTAGAGTTAGGGTTAGTGTTATGGCTAGGGCTAGGGTTAGTGTTAGGGTTTGGGTTAGGGCTACGGCTAGGGCTAGGGCTAGGGCTAGGGCTAGGGCTTGGTTTGGTTTAGGGCTAGGGCTAGGGCTAGGGATAGGGATAGGGTTAGGTTCAGGGTTAGGGCTAGGGTTAGGGTTGGGGTTAGATTCGGGCTAGGGTTAGTATTAGGTCTAGGGCTAGGATTAATGTTAAGATAAAGTGTAGGGTGAGGGTTAGGACTATGGCTAGGACTAGTGTTAGGGTTAGGGTTTCGGTTAGGGTTATGGTTAGGGCTAGGTTTAGGGCTAGGGTTATGTTTAGGTTTATGGCTAGGTCTAGGTTTAGGTTTAGGGTTAGGGTTAGGGTTAGGGCTAGGGCTAAGGCTATGGCTAGGGTTAAATTAGGGTTAGGACTAGGGCTAGATTAGGGTTAGGTTTAGGGCTATGTTTAAGGCTAGGGCTAGGGTTAGGGTTAGGGTTAGGTTTAGGGCTATGGCTAGGGCTAGGGTTAGGGTTAGCGTTAGGTTTAGGGCTAGGTCTATGGCTATGTTTAGTTTTAGGGTTATAGCTAGTGCTAGGGCTAGGGTTAGTGTTAGGGTTTGGGTTAGGTTTAGGGCTAGGGCTAGGGTTAGGGTTAGGTTCAGGGTTAGGGCTAGGGTTAGGTTTGGGGTTAGGGTTAGGGCTAGTGCTAGGATTAGGGTTAGGGCTAGGGCTAGGGCAAGGGCTAGGGTTAGGTTTAGGGTAGGGCTAGGGTTAGCGCTAGGGTTAGGGATAGGGCTAGAGTTAGTATTAGGGTAAGGGCTAGGGCAAGGTTTACATCTAGGGTTAGGTTTATGGCTAGTATTACGGATAGGTCGAGGGCTAGGGCTAAGGTTAGGTTTAGGTTTAGGGTTAGGTTTAGGGTTAGGTTTAGGGCTAGGGCTACGTTTAGGGATAGGGTTAGAGTTAGGGTTAGGGCTAGGGTAGGGTTAGGGCTAGGGCTATTGTTATGGATAGGACTGGGGCTGTGCTAGAGCTACAGTTAGGGTTAGGGTTAGGGCTAGGGTTGGGGTTAGGGTTAGTTTTAGGGTTTGGGTTAGTGCTAGGGCTAGGTCTAGGGCTAGGGCTTGGGTTTGGTTTAGGGCTAGGTCTAGGTCTAGGGCTAGGGCTAGGGCTAGGGTTAGGGTTAGGTTCATGGTTAGGGCTAGGGCTTGGGTTATTGTTAGGGTTAGGTCTATTGCTAGGGGTACTGTTAGGTTTAGGTTTAGGGTTAGTAATAGGGCTAGGGCTAGTGTTAGGGCTGTGGTTAGGTTTAGGGCTAGGGTTAGTATTAGGTCTAGGGCTAGGTTTAGTGTTAAGATAAAGTGTAGGGTGAGGGTTAGGACTAGGGCTAGGGCTAGTGTTAGGGTTAGGGTTTGGGTTAGGGTTATGTTTAGTGCTAGGGTTAGGGCTAGGGTTTTGTTTAGGTTTATGGCTAGGTCTAGGTTTAGGTTTAGGGTTAGGGTTAGTGTTAGTGTTAGGGCTAGGACTAAGGATAGACTAGGGTTAGGTTTAGTTTTAGGGCTAGGGCTACGGTTAGGGTTAGGGTTAGGGTTAGGGTTAGAGTTAGGGTTAGTGTTAGGGCTAGGGCTAGGGTTAGTGTTAGGGATTAGGTTAGGTCTAGGGCTAGGGCTAGTTCTGGGGCTAGGTTTAGTGTTATGGTTAGGACTAGGGCTATGGTTAGGGTAAGGGTTAGGGTTATGGTTAGGGTTAGGTATAGGTTTAGGGTTAGGTTTAGGGTTATGGCCAGGGATAGGGTTAGGTTTAGGGCTTTGGCTAGGGTTAGTGTTAGGGTTTGGGTTAGGACTACGGCTAGGACTAGGGCTAGGGCTTTGGTTTGGTTGAGGGTTAGGGCTAGGGCTAGGGCTAGGGCTGGGGCTAGGGTTAGGGTTAGGGTTAGGTTCAGGGTTAGGGCTAGGGTTAGGCCTAGGGCTAGGGCTAGGATTAGGGTTAGGGTTAGGGTTAGAGTTAAGGCTAGGGCTATGGCTAGGTTTAGGTTTATGTTTAGGTTTAGTGTTAGGGCTAGGGTTAGTGTTAGGTATAGGTTAAGGTTAGGGTTCGGGCTATGGTTAGGGTTAGGGTTAGGGCTAGCGTTAGTGCTAGGGCTAGGTTTATGGCTAGTGTTAGTGTAGTGCTAGGGCTAGAGTTAGGGTTAGGTTTAGGGCTAGTGATAGGGTTAGTGTTAGGGTTAGGTCTAGATCTAGGTTAGATCTAGTGTTTGGGTTTGGGCTTGGGTTAGGGTTAGGTCTAGGTCTAGAGCTAGTTTTAGAGTAAGGTTTCAGGTTAGTGTTAGGGTTAGGGCTACGGCAAGGGTTAAGGCTACGGTTAGGGTTAGGGTTAGGGTAGGTTAGGCATAGGGCTAGGGTTAGTTAGGGTTAGGGCTAGGTCTAGAGCTAGGATTAGGGTTATGGTTAGGGCTAGGGTTATGGTTATGTTTAGGATTAGGGTTATAGTTAGTGTTAGTGTTAGTGCTAGGGCAGGGTCAAAACTAGGGTTAGTGTTAGGGTTCGGGTTATGTTTAGGATTACAGTTAGGGCTAGGGCTAGTGCTACGGCTAGTGTTAGGGTTAGTATTATGGTTAGGGCTAGGGTTAGTGTTAGGATTAGGGCTAGGGTTAGAGTTAGGGCTATGGCTAGGGCTATGGTTAGGGTTAGCGTTAGAGTTATGGTTAGGGCTATGGTTAGGGCTAGATAGGGTTAGGATTAGGGCTAGGTCTAGGGTTAGGGTCAGAATTAGTGCTAGGGCTATGACTAGGGCTAGGGCTAGGGTTAGGGTTAGGGTTAGCCCAGGGTTAGGGTTAGGGCTATGGCTAGGGCTAGGGTCATGGTTAGGGTTGGACTAGGGAATGAGTGGGGTTAGGGTTTGGTTAGGGCTGGGGTTAGGCTGAGTGTTAAGGCTAGTGCTAGCGTTAGGGCTGGGGTTAGGGTTCGGTCTAGGGTTAGGGTTAGGGTTAGGTCTAGGGCTAGGGTTAGTGTTAAGGTTAGGTTTAGGTTTAGGGTTAGGGCTAGGGCTAGTGTTAGGATTAGCGTGAGGGTTAGGGTTATGCTTAGGGTCAGGGTTAGGTCTAGGGTTAGGGTTAGGGTTAGGGCTAGGTCTATGGTTAGGTTTAGGCTTAGGGCTTTGGCTATGGCAGTGCTAGTGTTAGGTTTAGTGTTAGGGCTAGGTCTAGGGTTAGGGCTAGGGGTAGGGTTAGGGTTAGGTCTAGGACTAGGGCTATGGTTACTGTTAAGGTTAGGGCTAGGGCTAGAGTTAGGGTTAGATCAAGGGCTTGGTCTAGGGTTAGTGTTAGGTTTAGTGCTAGGTCTAGGGCTAGGGCTAGGGTTAGGGTTAGGGCTAGGGTTAGTGTTAAGGTGATGTTTAGGGGTAGGGTTTGGGCTAGGGCTGGGGCTAAGGCTAGGGCTAGGGCCAGCATTAGTGGTAGGACTATGGCTAGGTTTAGAGTTTGGGTTAGGGTTAGGGTTAGGGCTAGGACTAGGGCTGGGTTTAGGTTTAGGGTTAGGGCTAGGGTAGGGTTAGGTCTAGTGTTTGGGTTACGTTTAGGGCTAGGGTTAGGGTTAGAGTTAGAGGTAGGGCTAGCTTTAGGGCTAGGGTTAGGTTTAGGGTTTGGGCTTGGGCTAGTGTTAGAGCTAGGTTTAGGATTAGGTCAGGGCTAGGGCTAGTGTTAGGGTAGGGTTAGGGTTAGGGCTAGGGCTATGGCTTGTGTTAGGGTTAGGTTTAGGGCTATGGGTAGGGCCAGGATTAGGGTTAGGGTTAGGTCTTGGGCTATTGCTAGGGCTAGGGCTAGGATTAGTGTTAGGGTATGGGTTATTGTAGTGCTATCGTTAGGGTTAGGGCTAGGGTTAGGGTTAGTGTTAGGGCTAGGGCTAGTTTTAGGGCTAGTGCTAGGGCTAGGGTTAGGGTTAGGGTTAGAGTTAGGGCTAGGGATAGGGCTAGGGTTAGATTTAGTGTTAGAGTTAGGGCTAGGGTTAATGTTATGGCTAGGGTTAGGGCTAGATCTAGTGCTAGACTTAGGGTTAGTTTTAGGGCTAGGGCTAGTGTTAGTGTCAGGGTTAGGGCTAGGACTAGGGTTTCGTCTAGGATTAGGGTTTGGGCTAGGGTTATGGTTAGGTAGAGGGCTAGGGCTAGTGTTAGTGTTATGGTTAGTGTTGGTTTAGTGCTGGGCTAGGGTTAGGTTTAGGGTTAGGATTAGGGTTATGGTTTGTTTAGGGTTAGGGCTACGGCTAGGGTTAGGGTTAGGGCTAGGGCTAGGGTTAGGGTTAGCAATAGGTTTAGGGCTATGTCTATGGCTATGGTTAGTGTTAGGGTTAGCGTTAGGGCTAAGGTTATGTTTAGGGTTACGTTTAGAGTTATCTCTAGGTTTAGGGTTAGGGTTATGGCTAGGGCTAGCGTTAGCTTTAGGTCTAGATCTAGGGTTATTGTTAGGGCTTGGGCTATGGCTAGGGTTAGGGTTAGGGCTAGGTTTAGTTTTAGGCCTAGGGCTAGGGCTAGGGTTAGGGTTAGGGCTAGAGCTAGGGTTCGGGGTTAAGTTTAGGGTTAGGTTTATGGCTAAGGTTAGGGTTAGGGTTAGGTTTATGTCTAGGGCTGGGCTACGGCTAGGTCTAGGGCTAGGGCTACGGCTCGGTTTAGTGCTAGGACTAGGGCTAGGGTTAGGGTTTAGTTTTGACCTAGTGCTAGGGCTAGGGTTAGGTTTAGGGTTAGGGCTAGGCCTAGTGTTAGAACTAGCATTAGGGTTAGAATTAGTGCTAGGTGTAGGGCTAGGGTTAGGTTTAGGTTTAGGGTTCAAGCTAGGGCTAGGGCTAGGGTTAGGGTTAGGACTATGGCTAGGGTTAGGGCTAGGGCTATTGTTAGTGTTAGGATTAGTGTTAAGACTAGTGCTAATTTTAGGTTTAGGATTAGGTTTAGTGTTAGGGCCTGGGTTAGTGTTAGGGCTAGGTTTGGGTCTAGGGATGTGGTTAGGGTTAGGGCTAGTGTTATAGTTAGGGTTAGGTCTAGGGCTGGGATTAGTGTTAGTGCTGGTGTTAGGGTTAGGGGTAGGTTTAGGTTTAGATCTAGGTGTAGGGTTACGGTTAGGTTTGGGCTAGTGCTAGGGCTAGTATTTCGGTTAGGGTTAGGGTTAGGGTTATGCTTAGGTCTAGGTTTGGGCTAGGGTTTGGGTTATGTTTAGGGCTAGTTCTAGGGTTGGGGTTAGTGTTAGGGCTAGTGCTAGGGTTCGGGCTAGGGCTAGGGTGAGGGTTAAGTTTAGGGCTTGGGCTGGGCAAAGGGTTAAGTTTAGGGCTAGTGTTCGGGCTATGGTTAGGGTTAGCGTTAGTTTACGGCTAGGTCTATGGCTAGGGTTAGGTTTTGGGTTAGGATTAGGGCTAGGGCTAGGGCTAGGGCTAGGATTAGGGTTCGGGTTCGGGTTAGGGTTATGTTTGGGGTAGGGCTAGTGTTAGGGATAGGGCTAGGGTTAGGGTTAGCATTAGTTTTAGGGCTAGGTCTCTGGCTAGGGTTAGTGTCAGGGTTAGCGTTAGGTCTAAGGTTATTTTTAGTGTTAGGATTATGTTTAGAGTTATGGCTAGGGTTAGGGTTAGGGTTATGGCTAGGGCTAGGGTTAGCGTGAGGGCTAGGGCTAGGTTTAGTGTTAGGACTGGTGCTAGGTTTAGGGTTAGTGTTAGGGTTAGTTCCTGGGATAGGGTCATTTTTAAGGTTGTTTATATGTAGTGTTAGGACTAGGGCTAGGGCTAGTGTTAGGTTTAGTGTTAGCGTTAGGGTTAGGGTTATGGTTAGGACTAGGGTTAGTGCTAAAGTTAGGGTTAGGGTTAGGGCTAGGTATATGGTTATGATTATGGATAGGGCTAGGGCTATGCCTAGGGCTAGGGCTAGGTTTAGGGATAGGGTTAGGGCTAGGGCTGGTGTTAGGGTTAGGAATAGGGCTAGGGCTAGGGCTATGGTTAGAGTTAGCGTTATGTTCAGGGCTAGGTCTATGGCTATGGTTAGGGTTAGGGTTAATGTTAGTGCTAGGGCTAGGGCTAGGGCTAGGGTTACGGTTAGGGTTATGGCTAGGTTTAGGCTTAGGGATACGTCTAGGGTTAGGGTTAAGGCTAGGGCTATGGTAGGGTTTGCATTAGGTTTAGGGCTAGGTCTATGAGTAGGGTTAGTGTTAGGTTTAATGTTAGGGCTAAGTTTAGGTTTAGGGTTAGGGTTATGTTTAGAGTTATGGCTAGGGTTATGGTTAGGGTTATGGCTAGGGCTTGGGTTAGCGTTAGGGCTAGGGCTTGGGTTAGTGTTAGGGCTGTGGCTAGGTTTAGGGTTAGGGTTAGGATTAGGTCTAGGGATAGGGTTAGTGTTAATTAGGGTTAGCATTAGATTTAGGGCTAGGACTAGGTTTAGGTTTAGGATTAGGTTTAGTGTTAGGGCTAGGGTTAGAGTTAGCGCTAGGGTTAGGGCTAATGCTATGGTTAGGGTTAGGGCTAGGTTTAGGGTTAGGCTTAGGGCTAGGGATAGGGTTAGTGTTAGGGTTTGAGTTAGGTCTAGTGCTAGGGCTAGGGTTAGGTTTAGGGTTAGGGTTAGAGTTAGGGTTAGGGTTAAGCCTAGGGCTAGGGTTAGGGTTATGGTCATGGATAGGGCTAGGGTTAGGGCTAGGGTTATGGTTAGGACTAGGGTTAGTGTTAGGTCTAGGGCTAGGGCTAGTGTACGGGTTAGGTTTAGCGTTAGGTTTAGGGATAGGAATAGGTTTAGGGATAGGGTTAGATCTAGGACTAGGGCTAGGTTTAGGTTTAGGTTTAGGGCTCGGGCTAGGGCTAAGGCTAGGGCTAGGGCTAGGGTTACGTTTATGGCTAGGACTATGACTAGGGCTAGGGTTAGGGTTAGTTTTAGGGTAGAGTTAGGGCTAGGGCTTGGGTTAGGTCTAGGGATAGGGTTATGGCTAGGGCTAGAACTAGGCCTAGGGCTAGAGTTAGGGTTAGGCTTAGGGCTAGGTTTAGGATTAGGGTAAGGTAAGTGTTAGGGTAAGGGCTAGGTTTAGGTTTAGGTTTAGGGCTAGTGCTAGGGCTAGGGCTAGGGTTAGGTTTAGGGCCAGTGCTAGGGTTAGGGTTAAGTTTAGCGTTAGGGTTAGGGCTAAGTTTCGGGTTAGGGTTAGGTTTATGTCTAGGTCTAGGGCTAGGGCTTGGGCTAGGGCTAGGGTTAGGGTTAGGGTTAGGGCTTGTTCTGGGCATAGGGTTAAGTTCAGGGCTAGTGCTAGGACTATGGCTAGTGTTAGGGTTAGGGCTAGGGCTAGGGCTAGGGCTAGGGCTAGGGCTAGGGTTAGGGTTAGATTTAGGGTAGGTTTAGGGCTAGGGCTAGGGTTTGGTTTAGGTTTAGGGCTTTTGCTGGGGCTATGGCTAGGGTTAGGGTTAGGGCTAGGGCTAGGGCTAGGGCTAGGGCTAGGGTTAGGGTTAGATTTAGGGTAGGGTTAGGGCTAGGGCTAGGGTTAGGTCTAGGTTTAGGGCTTGTGCTAGGGCTATGGCTAGGGTTAGGGTTAGGGTTAGGGCTAGGGCTAGGGCTAGGGCTAGGGTTAGGGTTAGGGTTAGGGCTAGGTTTAGGTTTAGGTTTAGGTTTAAGGCTAGGTCTAGGGCTAGGATTAGTGTTAAGACTAGAGCTAGGGTTAGGGTTAAGTTTAGGGTAGGGTTAGGCCTACGTTTAGGGTTAGGTTTAGGTTTATGTCTAGGGCTAGGGCTAGGGCTATGGCTAGGATTAGTGCTAGGACTCTGGCTAGGGTTATGGTTTGGTTTTGGTCTAGGGCTAGGTCTAGGGTTAGGGTTAGGTTTAGGGCTAAGCCCTGGGTTAGGGTTAGGGCTAGGGTTAGTGTTAGGATTAGGTTTAGTGTTAGGGCTAGGATTAGAGTTAGGGCTAGGGTTATGGCCAGGGCTATGATAAGGGTTAGGGCTATGTTTAGGGTTAGGGTTAGGGCTAGGGCTAGAACTAGGGTTAGGGTTAGTGTTAGGTTTAGGGCTAGGTCTATTGCTAGGGTTAGGGTTAGGGTTACGTCTTGGGGTAGGGATAGGGCTAGGGTTGGTGTTAGTTTTTGTGTTACGGCTAGGTCTAAAGCTAGGGCTAGGGTTAGGGTTAGGGTTAGGTGTAGGGATATGGCCAGAGTTAGGTTTAGGTTTAAGCCTAGGGCTAGGGTTAGGGTTATGGTCATGCCTAGGGCTAGGGTTAGGGCTAGGGTTATGGTTAGGGCTAGGGTTAGTGTTAGGTCTACTGCTAGGGCTAGTGTTAGGGTTAGGTTATGGTTAGGTTTAGGTGTAGGAATAGGGTTAGCGTAAGGGTTAGATCTAGGACTAGGGCTAGGGTTAGGTTTAGGTTAATTGCTCGGGCTAAGGCACGGGCTAGGTGTAGTGTTAGGGCTAGGGCTAGGGCTATTGCTAGGGTTAGGGTTAGATTTAGGGTATGGTTAGAGCTAGGGCTAGGGTTATGGATAGGGCTAGGACTAGGGCTAAGGCTGAGTTAGGGTTAGTGTTAGTGCTAAGTTTAGGGTTAGGGTATGGTAAGGGTTGGGTTAGGGCTAGGTTTAGGTTTAGGTTTAGGTTTGTGCTAGGGCTAGGACTAGGGCTAGGGTTAGCGTTAGGACTATAGCTAGGGTTAGGGTTACATTTAGGGTTAGTGTTAGGGCTAAGTTTAGGGTTAGGTTTAGGTTTATGTCTAGGACTAGGGCTAGGGCTACGGCTACGGCTAGGTTTAGTGCTTGGACTAGGGCTAGAATTAGGGTTTGGTTTTGGTCTAGGGCTACGGTTAGGGTTAGGTTTAGGGTAGGGTTAGGCCTAGGCCTAGGGTTAGGGTTAGGGCTAGGGTTAGGGTTATGGCTAGGGCTCTGGCTAGGGTTAGGTTTAGGTTTAGGGCTCATGCTAGGGCTAGGGCTAGGGTTAGGGTTAGGTTTTTGTCTAGGGCTATGGCTAGTGCTACGGTAGTATAGGGTTAGCATTAGGATTAGTGCTAGTTTTAGGTTTAGGATTAGGTTTAGTGTTAGGGCTAGGGTTAGGTCTAGTGCTATGGTTATGGTTAGGGCTAGTGTTCGGTCTAGGGCTATGTTTTCGGTTAGGGCTAGGTTTAGGGTGAGGGTTAGGGATAGGGCTGGGGTTAGGTTTACGGTTAGGGTTAGGGCTAGGGCTAGTGTTAGTGCTGGGGTTAGGGTTAGGGCTAGGGTTAGGGTTAGGTCTAGGGGTAGGGTTAGTGTTAAGTAGGGTTAGTGTTAGGTTTAGGGCTAGGGCTAGAGCTAGTTTTCGTGTTAAGCTTAGGGTTAGTGTTATGCTTAGGGATAGGGTTTGGGCTAGGGTTAGTGTTAGGTTAGGGCTAGTTCTAGGGTTATGGTTAGGTTTAGGTCTAGGGCTATGGCTAAGGCTAGGGCTAGGGTTAGTTTTAGGGTTAGGGCTTGGGCTGGGTATAGGGTTAAGGTTAGGGCTAGGGCTAGGACTATGGTTAGGGTTAGCATTAGTTTTAGGGCTAGGTCTATGGCTAGTGTTAGAGTTAGTGTTAGGGTTAGGGCTAGGGCTAGGGTTAGGTTAGGGTTAGGGTTAGGGTTAGGGTTAGGGTTAGGGTTATGCTGAGGGCTAGGGTTTGGGCTAAGGTTAGGTTTGGGGTTAGGGCTAGTTCTAGGGTTAGGGTTAGGGCTAGGGCTAGGGCTAGGGCTAGGGCTAGGGTTAGGGTTAGAGCTTGGGCTGGGCATAGGGCTAGGGTTAGGCCTAGGGCTAGGGCTATGGTTAGAGTTAGCATTAGTTTTAGGGCTAGGTCTATGGCTAGGGGTAGGGTTAGGGTTAGGGCTAGGGCTAGGGCTTGGGCTAGGTTTAGGGTTTGGGTTAGGGTTATGGTTCTGGCTAGGTTTGGGGTTAGGGCTACATCTAGGGTTAGGGTTAGGCCTAGGGCTAGGGTTATGGTTAGCATTAAGTTTAGGGCTAGGTCTATGGCTAGGGTTAGTGTTAGGGTTAGCGTTATGGCTAAGGTTAGGTTTAGGGTTAGCTTTACGTTTAGAGTTTTGGCTAGGGTTAGGATTAGGGTTATGGCTAGGGCTATGGTTACCGTTAGGGCTAGGGCTTGCGTTAGCGTTAGGACTGGTGCTATGGTTAAGGTTAGGGTTAGGGTTAGGTCTAGTCATAGGGTTGGTGTTAAGTAGGGTTAGCATTAGAGTTAGGGTTAGGGCTAGGTTTAGGTTTAGATTTATGTTTAGTGTTACGGCTAGGATTAGACTTAGGGCAAGGGTTAGGAATTAGGGCTAGACCAATGGTTAGGATTAGGGCTAGGTTAAGGGTTAGGGTTAGGGCTATGGCTAGGGTTAGGGTCAGGGTTAGGGTTAGGGTTAGGGCTATGGCTAGTGTTAGGGCTGGGGTTAGGGTTAGGGCTATTGTTAGGGTTAGGTCTAGGGCTAGGGTTAGTGTTAAGGTGGTTTAGAGGTAGTGTTAGGTTAGCGCTAGGGCTAGTGTTAGGGTTAGGGTTAGCGTTAGGGTTAGGGTTATGGTTAGGGCTAGGGTTACTGCTACTTTAGGGTTAGGGTTAGTGCTTGGTCTAGGGTTAGGATTATAGTTAGGGCTAGGGCTAGGCCTAGGATTAGGGCTAGGGTTAGGGTTAGGGCTAGGACTAAGGCTAGTTCTATTGTTAGCATTAGGGTTAGTGTTTTGGTTAGGGTTATGGTTAGGGCTAGGGTTGGAGCTAGTGTTAGGGTTAGGGTTAGCGTTAGGTTTAGGTCTAGCTCTATGACTAGGGTTAGGGTTAGTGTTAGGGGTAGGGCTAGGGCTATGGTTAGTGTTAGGGTTTGGTTTAGGGCTAGGGCTAGGGCTATGGCTAGGGTTAGGTTTAGGTTAAGGCTAAGTCTAGGGTTAGGGTTAGGTTTAGGTTAGGGTAGGGCTAGGGCTAGGGTTATGGCTAGGGCTAGCATTATAGCTAGGGCTAGGACAAGGTTTAGGGTTAGGGTTAGGGCTAGGACTAGGGCTAGGGTTAGGGTTAGGGTTAGGGTTAGGGTTAGAGTTTGTTAGGGCAAGGGCTAGGGCTATGCCTAGGTTTAGGTTAGAGTTTGGGATTGTGCTAGCTCTAGAGCTAGGTCTAAGGTTAGTGTTACGGTTAGGGATAGGGTTAGGATAATTGTTATGGTTAGGTTTAGGGCTAGGGCTAGTGCTCGGGTTAGGTTTAGGGTTAGGTCTAGGGCTTAGGTTAGGTTAGGTTTAGGGCTAAGGTTAGGTTTAGGGTTAGGTTTATGTCTAGGGCTACGGCTAGGGCTAGGGTTAGGTTTGGGTTTAGGGCTAGGGCTAGGGCTAGGGCTAGGGCTAGGGCTAGGGCTAGGGCTAGGGCTAGGATTAGTGCTTGGGCTATGGATAGTGTGAGGGTTTGGGTAAGGTCTACGGTAGGGTTAGGGCTTGGGTTAGGGCTAGGGTTAGGGTTAGGGTTAGGGCTAGGGCTAGGCCTAGGGTTAGGGTTAGGGTTAGGGTTAGGGTTAGGGTTAGGGTTAGGGTTAGGGCTGGTGTTAAGTTTAGGGTTAGGGATAGGGTTAGGGTTAGGGTTATGGTTAGGGCTAGGGCTAGGGCTAGGGCTAGTTTTATGATTAGGTTTAGTGTTAGGGCTAGGGTTAGAGTTAGGGCTAGGTTTAGGGTTAGCTTTCGGGCTATGGTTAGGGTTATGGTTAGATAAGACTAGGGTTAGGGCTACGGCTATTCTTATGGCTAGGGTTAGGGTAGGGCTAGGGCTACGGTTAGGCTTAGGTTTGGGGCTAGGGCTAGGGTTAGTGTTAGGGTTAGAGCTAGGGCTAGTTTAGGGTCTAGGGTTAGAGTTAGGGCTAGGTTTCGGGTTAGGTCTAGGGCTAGGGTTAGGGTTAGGGTTAGAAATAGGACTAGGGCTAGGGTTAGGGTTAGGTTTAGGGTTCTGGTTAGGGTTAGGACTAGGGTTAGGGTTACGGCTACGGTTAGGGTTAGGGCTAGGGCTATGGCTTGGGTTAGAGTTTGGGTTAGGCCTAGAATTAGTGTTAGGTCTACGGCTAGGGTTAGGGTTAGGGTTAGGAAAAGGACTATGGCTAGGGTTAGGGTTAGTGTTAGGGCTAGGGCTAGGGTGAGGGTTAGTGCTAGCATTAATGTTAGGGTTATGTGTATGGCTAGGGTTAGGGTTAGTGTTAAGGTAGGGTTAGGGCTAAGGAGAGGTTTAGGGTTGGTCTAGGCTTATGGCTAGAGCTACGTTTAGGGCAAGGGCTAGATTTAGGGTTAGGGTTAGGGCTATGGCAAGGGTTAGGATTAGGATTAGGGTTAGTGCTAGGGCTGGGGTTAGGGCTAGGTTTAGGTTTAGGGCTAGAGTTAGGTGTATTTATAGGGCTAGTGCTTGTGTTAGAGTTAGGGTTAGGTTTAGGGCTATGGCTAGGGATAGGGTTAGGGTTAGGGTTAGGGCTAGGGCTACGGCTAGGGCTAGGGCTAGGTTTAGGTTTAGGATTAGGTTTAGTGTTAGGGTTATGGTTAGAGTTAGGGCTAGGGTTAGGGTTCGGGTTCGGGCTATGATTATGGTTATGGTTAGGGTTAGAGCTAGGGTTAGGGCTAGGGTTATTGTTATGGCTAGGGTTAGGGCTTTGGCTGGGCTAGAGTTAGGGTTAGGTTTGGGGCTTGGGCTAGTGTTAGTGTTAGGTTTAGGGCTATGGCAAGGGTTAGGTTTATGGTTAGGGCTAGGGCTTAGATTAGGGCTAGGGTTAGTTTTAGGGCTAGGATTAGGTTTAGTTATAGGGCTATGGCTTGTGTTAGGGTTAGGGTTAGGTTTAGGGCTAGGTCTAGGGATAGGGATAGGGTTTGGCTTAGGGTTAGGGCTAGGGCTATGGCTAGGTTTAGGTTTAGGATTAGGTTTAGTGTTAGGGTTATGGTTAGAGTTAAGGCTAGGGTTAGGGTTAGGGTTCGGGCTATGGTTAGGGTTATGGTTAGGGTTAGCACTAGGGTTAGGGCTAGGGCTATTTAATGGCTAGGGTTAGGGCTAGGGCTAGGGCTAGAGTTAGGTTTAGGTTGGGGACTATAGCTAGGATTAGTGTTAGGGTTAGGGCTAGGGCTAGGTTTAGGTTTGGGTTAGGTTTAGGGCCAGTTTAGCGTTAGGTCTAGGGCTAGGGCTAGTGTTAGGGTTAGGTTTAGGGTTAGGGTTAGGGCTAGGGCTAGGGTTAGGTTTAGGGTTCGGGTTAGGGTTAAGGCTAGTGTTAGGGTTATGGCTAGGGCTAGTGTTATGGCTAGGGCTGGGGCTGGTTAGAGTTAGAATTAGCGTTAGGGTTAGGGCTAGGTCTGGGATTAGGGCTGGGGTTTAGGTTAGGTCTAGGGCTGGGCTTAGTGTTAAGTTTAGGTTTATGGTTAGGGCTAGTGCTAGGGCTAGGGCTAGTGTTAGGGTTAGGGATAGGGTTTGGCCTAGGGTAGGGTTAGTGCTAGGGCTAGGGTTATGGTTAGGGCTAGGGCTAGTTCTCGGGTTAGGGTTAGTTTTATGGCTAGGGCAAGGGTTAGTGTTAGGGTGAGGGCTAAGGCTAGGGCTAGGCCTAGGTATAGGGTTAGGGTTGTGGTAGGGCTAGGGCTAGGGCTCGGTTTAGGGTTGTGGTAGCATTTGGGCTAGGGCTAGGGTTAGGGCTAGGGTTCGTGTTAGGGCAAGGGTTAGGTTTGGGTCTAGGGTAGGGCTATTCTTAGGGTTAGGGTTTAGGTTAGGGTTAGGGCTAGGGCTAGGGTTAGGGTTAGGTTTAGGGCTAGCGCTAGGGCTAGGGTTAAGTTTAAAATTAGGGCTAGGTCTAGGGGTAGGGCTAAGGTTAGGGTTATGGCTAGGGCTAGGGCTAGGGCTAGGGCTAAGGTGATGTTTAGGTTTAGGCTTATGGCCAGGGCTAGGGCTAGGGTTAGGGTTATGGCTATGGCTAGGGCTAGGCCTAGGGCTAGGGTTAGGGTAGTGTTTGGGCTGTGTTTACGGTTAGGTTTAGGTTTCGGGCTCGTGTTAGTGTAAGGGTTAGGGCTAGTGCTAAGGTTAGTGTTAGGGTTATGGTTCGGGCTAGTACTAGGGCTAGGGTTAGGGTTAGGTTTAGGGCTAGAGCTAGGGCTAGGTCTAGGGCTAGGGTTAGGGTTAGGGATAGGGTTAAGGTTAGTGTTAGGGTAGGGTTATGGCTTGGTCTAGGGTTAGGGCTAGGGCTAGGGTTATTGCTAGGGCTAGGGCTAGGGCTAGAGTTAGGGTTAGGGTTAGGGCTAGGGCTAGGGTTTGGTTTAGTGTTAGTGTTAGGGCTTGGCCTAGGCTTAGGTCTATTTTTAGGGCTAGCGATACGGTTAGGGCTAGGGATGGGGTTATGGCTCGGGCTAGGGCTAGGGCTCGGGTCAGGGTTAGGTTTAGGACTAGGGCTAGCGTTAGGGTTAGTGTTAGTGCTAGGCCTATGGCTAGGGTTAGTGCTAGCATTAGGGTTAGGGATATGTCTATGTCTAGGTTTAGGGTTATGGTTAGGGTAGGATTAGGGCTAGGGTGAGCTTTAGGGTAAGGCTAGGCTTAGGTCTAGATTTAGGGTTAGGGTTAGGCCTATGGTAAAGGTTAGAGTTAGGGTTAGGGCTAGGGCTAGGGTTAGGTTTAGGGCTAGGGTTAGGTTTAGTTATAGGACTAGGGCTTGTGTTAGGGTTATGGTTAGGGTTAGGGCTAGGGATAGGGTTAGGGTTAGGGTTAGGGCTATGGCTATGGCTAGGGCTAGGTTTAGGTTTAGGATTAGGTTTAGTGTTAGGGCTTGGGTTAGTTTAGGGCTAGGGTTAGGGTTAGGGTTTGGGCTATGGTTAGGGTTATGGTTAGGGTTAGGGCTAGGGTTAGGTCTAGGGCTATTGTTATGGCTAGGGTTAGGGCTAGGCCTAGGGCTAGAGTTAGGGTTAGGGTATGGGCTAGGTCTAGGGTTAGTGTTAGGATTAGGGCTAGGGCTAGTGTTATGTCTAGGGTTAGGGTATGGCTAGGGTTAGGGTTAGGTCTAGGGCTAGGTCTAGTGTTAGGGTTAGGTTTAGGGTTAGGGTTAGGGCTGGGCTAGGGTCAGTTCTAGGGTTAGGGTTAGGGCTAGGTTTAGTGTTAGGGCTAGGGTTAGGGTTACTGCTAGGGGTAGGGTTATGGCTAGGTCTGGGGCTGGTTAGAGCTATTATTAGGATTAGGGTTAGGGCTAGTGCCATGGTTAGGGCTGGAGTTAGGGTTAGGGCTGGGGTTTGGTTTAGGTCTTGGGCTTGGGTTAATGTTAAAGTTAGGTTTAGTGTTAGGGTGTGTGCTATGGCTAGACTAGTTTTTGTGTTAGGGTGAGGGTTAGGGTTATGGTTAGGGCTAGGGTTAAGTTGGGTTAGGGTTAGGGTTAGGGCTACTGTTAGGGTTAGTGTCCGGGTAATGGTTAGGGGTAGGGCTAGGTTTAGTGCTGGAGTTAGGGTTAGGGATGGGGTTTGTGTTTGGTCTAGGGCTAGGTTTAGTTTTAAGGTTAGGTTTAGGGTTAGGGTTAGGGCTAGGGCTAGGGCTAGTGTTAGGGTTAGGGTGAGGGTTAGGGTTATGGTTAGGGCTAGGGTTAGTGCTAGGTCTAGGTTGATGGCTATGGCTAGGGATAGGGTAAGGGTTAGTGTTAGGTTTAGGGTTAGGGCTACAGTTAGGGTTAGTGTTAGGGTTAGGGCTAGTGCTAAGGTTAGGGTTAGGGTTAGTGTTAATTTTAGGGCTAGGGCTACGGTTATGTTAGGGATAAGGCTAGGGCTACGGTTAGGGTTTGGGTTAGGGCTAGGGCTAGGGTTAGGTCTAGGGTTAGTGTTAGGTTTATGTCTAGGGCTAGGGTTAGGGCTAGGGTTAGGGTTAGGGTAGGGTTAGGGCTAGGACTAGGTTTAGGGTTTGGGTTCGGGTTCGGGTTAGGGTTAGAACTTGGGCTAGGGCTAGGTCTAGTGTTAGTGTTAGGGTTTGGGTTAGGGCTAGGGCTATGGTTAGGGATAGGGTTAGTGTTAGGGTTAGGGTTAGGCTTAGGTCTAGGTTTAGGGTTGGGATTAGGGTTAGGGTTAGGCCTAGGGCTAGGACTAGGGTTAGACTTAGCGTTAGGTTTAGGGCTAGGTCTATTGCTAGGGTTATGTTTAGGGTTTGGGTTAGGGCTAGGTCTAGGGTTAGGGCTAGGGCTAGGGCTAGGGCTATAGCTCCTGTTAGGGTTAGGTTTAGGTGTAGGGCAAGGATTAGTGTTAGTCTTAGGGCTAGGGCTAGCACTAGGTTTAGGGTTAGCGTTAGGGTTAGGGCTAGGGTTATGGCTAGGGTTAGGGTTACGGTTAGGGTTAGGGTTAAGCCTAGGGCTAGGCTTAGGGCTAAGCCTGGGTATGGCTACGGCTAGGGCTAGGGCTAGGGCTCGGGCTAGAGTTAGGGTTTTGGTTAGGGCTAGGACTAGGGTCAGGGTTAGGGTTAGGTTTAGGGTTAGGGCTTTTGATAAGGCTAGGGTTATGGTTAGGGCTAGAGTTAGGGTTCGGTGTAGTGCTAGGGATAGGTTTAGGGTAAGGGATAGGAATATGGATAGGGTTAGGGTTAGGTTTAGGGCTAGGGCTAGGGTTAGGTTTAGTGCTAGGGCTAGTGCTGGGGTTAGAGTTAGGGTTAGGTTTAGGGCTAGGGCTAGGGTTAGGTTTAGGGTTAGCGATAGGACTTGTGCTAGGGCTAGGGCTAGGGCTAGGGCTAATGTTAGGGTTAGGTTTAGGGTTAGGGCTAGGGCTATTGCTAGGGCTTGGATTAGGCTTAGCGTTAGGGTTATGGCTACGTCTATGGCTAGGGTTACGTTTTGGGTTATGGTTAGGCCTAATTCTGGGTTTGGGCTCGGCCTGGGTTATGGCTAGTGCTAGGGCTAGGGCTAGTGCTCGTTTAAGCTTTAGGGTTAGGGTTCGGGGTAGGGTTAGGGTAAGGGTTAGGGTTAGGGCTAGGGTTAGGGCTAGAGTTAGGGTTAGGGTTAGGGCTAAGGCTAGGTTTAAGTTTATGGTCCGGGCTAGGAATAGGGCTAGGTTTAGGGTTAGGGTTGCTGCTACGGCTAGGGCTAGGGTTAGGGTTAGGGTTAGGCTTACGGTTAGGGCAAGGGCTAGGGCTAGGGCTAGTGTTAGGGTTAGGGTTCAGGATTTGTCTAGGGCTAGAGTTAGGCCTAGGGTTAGTGTTGCTCTTTGGGTTAGGGCTAGGATTATGGTTAGGTTTAGCATTAGGGCTAGGTCTAGGGCTAGGGCTCGAGTTAGTGTTAGGGTTAGGTGTAGGGCTAGGTTTAGGTTAGGGTTAGGGTTAGGGCTAAGGTTAGGGTTAGTGTTAGCTTTATGTCTAGGGCTAGTGCTAGGGCTAGGGTTAGGGTTAGGTTTAGTGTTAGACGTCGGGCTAGGGTTAGGTTTAGGGTTAGGGTTAGGTTTAGTTTTAGGTTTAGGCTAGGGTTAGGGCTTGCATTAGGGTTAGGGCTAGGGTTAGGCTTAAGTCCAGGGCTAGGGCTAGTGTAATTTTACGGTTAGGGTAAGGGCTAGGTCTAGGGCTTGGTTTAGGGTTAGGGTTAGATTTAGGTTTAGGGCTAGGGCTAGGGCTAGGGTTAGGGTTAGGATAAGGGTTAGGTTTAGGGTTAAGGTAGGCTTAGTGTTAAGGCTGGGGTTGGGGCTAGGGTAGGGGTATGGCTAAGGCTAGGTCTAGGGCTAGGGCTAGAGTTAGGGTCAGGGTTACGGTTAGGGTAGGGTTACGGCTTGGGTTAGGGTTAGTGTTAGGGCTCGGGCTAGGGTTAGGTTTAGGGTTAGGGTTAGGGTTAGGTCTAGGGCTAGGGCTAGTGTTAGGGTTAGGTTTAGGGCTAGGGCTAGGACCTGGTTTAGGGTTAGGGTTAGGTTTAGGTTTAGGGCTAGGGCTAGGGCTAGTGTTAGGGTTAGGCTAGGGCTAGGGCTAGGGCTAGAGTTAGTGTGAGGGTTAGGGTTAGGGTAGGGTTACGGCTTGGGTTAGGGCTCGGGTTACGTTTAGGTTTAGGGCTAGGGCTAGGGTTATTGTTAGGGTTAGGGGTAGGGTTAAGGTTAGGCAGGGGCTAGGGCTAGGGCTAGGGCTAGTGCAGTGCTAGGGTTAGGTTTAGAGTTAGGATTAGGGTTAGGGCAAGCCTAGTATTAGGTTTATGGTTAGGGTTAGCGTTAGGGCCTGGGTTACAGTTGGGGCTAGTGCTAGTTCTAGGGCTAGGGCTAGGGCTAGGGCTAGTTCTAGGGCTAGGATTAGTGCTAGGTTTAGGGCTAGGGTTAGGGTTAGTGTTAGGTCTAGGCCTAGGGGTAGGGTTAGGGTTAGGGCTAGGGCTAGGACTCGGGCTAGGGCTAGGGTTAGGGTTAGGGTTAGGGTTAGCGTTAGGTTTAGGTCTTGGGCTAGGGCCAGGGATAGGGCTAGGGTCAGGGCTAGGGCTAGGGCTAGGGCTAGGTTTAGGGAAAGGTTTAGGTCTAGGGCTAGGGTTAGGGCTGGGGTTAGTGTTAGGGCTAGGGTTAGTTTCAGGTCTAGGGCTAGGGCTAGTGTTAGTATAAGGGTTAGGGTTAGGTTTAGGGCTAGGGCTAGGGCTAGGGTTAGGGTTAGGCTTAGGGCTAGTGCCAGGGCTGGGGTTATGTTTAAATTTAGGGCTAGGTCTAGGGGTAGGGCTAGGGTTAGATTTAGGTTTAGGGTTATGTCCAGGGCTAGGGATAGTGTAGGGTTAGGTCTAGGGCTATGGCTAGGCCTAGGGCTAGGGATAGGGTAGGGTTAGGGCTAGGTTTAGGGTTCGGTTTACGGCTCGTGTTAGGGTAAGTTTTAGGGGTAGTGCTAAGGTTAGTGTTTGGGTTATGGTTCGGGTTAGGACTAGGCCTAGGTTTAGGGTTAAATCTAGGGCTAGGGCTAGGGCTAGGGCTAGGTTTAGGGTTAAGGTTAGTGTTAGAGTACAGTTAGGGCTTGCAGTAGGGTTAGGGCTAGGGCTAGGGTTATGGCTAGGGCTAGAGCTAGGGCTACGGGCAGAGATAGGGTTAGGGTTAGGGCTAGGTCTAGGGTTTGGGTTAGTGTTAGTGTTAGTGTTAGGGTTTGGCCTAGGCTTAGTGCTATGATTAGGGCTAGTGATTGGGTAAGGGCTAGGGCTGGGGTTTTGGCTAGGGCTAGGGCTAGGACTCCGGTTAGGGTTGGGTTTAGGACTAGGGCTAGGGTTAGGGTTAGTGTTAGGGCCAGGGCTAGGGTTAGTGCTAGCATTAGGGTTAGGGATATTTCTACGGCTAACGTTAGGGTTAGGTTTAGGGTAGGGTTAGGGTTAGGGCAAGGTTTAGTGTAGGGCTAGGCTTATGGCTAGGGCTAGACTATGGCAAGGTCTAGATTTAGGGTTAGGGTTAGGGCTATGGTAAGGGTTAGGGTTAGGGTTAGGGCTAGGGCTAGGGTTAGGGCTAGGGTAGGTTTAGGGCTAGGGTTAGGATTAGTTTTAGTGCTAGGGCTTGTGTTAGGGTTAGGGTTAGGGTTAGGGTTAGGGCTAGGGCTAGGGCTAGGGCTAGGTTTGGGTTTAGGATTAGGTTTAGTGTTAGGGCTAGGGTTAGAGTTAGGGCTAGGGTTAGAGTTAGGGCTAGGGTTAGGGTTAGGGTTCGGGCTATGCTTAGTATTATGGTTAAGGTTAGGGCTAGTATTAGGGCTAGGGCTATTGTTATGGCTAGGGTTAGGGATAGGTCTAGGGCTTGAGTTAATGTTAGGGTAGGGGCTAGGGCTAGGGTTAGTGTTAGATATAGGGCTAGGGCTATGGCTAGGATTTGGTCTAGGGTTAGGGTTAGGGCTAGGTTTAGGGTTACGTCTAGGGCTAGGGCTAGTGTTAGGGTTAGGTTTAGGGTTAGGTTTAGGGCTAGGGCTAGGGTTAGGTTTAGGGTTTGGTTTAGGGTTAGGGCTTGGGTTAGGGTTACGGCTAGGGCTAGGGTAATGGCTAGGCCTGGGGCTGGGTAGAGCTAGAGTTAGGGTAAGGGTTAGGGCTAGGGCTAGGGTTAGGGCTGGGGTTTGGGTTAGGTCTAGGGCTAGGGTTAGTGTTTAGGTTAGGGTTATGGTTAGGGTTAGGGCTGGGGCTAGGGCTAGTGTTAGTGTTAGTGTTAGGGTGAGGGTTAGGGTGAGGGTTATGGTTATGGTTAGGGCTAGGGTTAGGGCTAGGGTTAGAGTCAGGGTTAGGGTTAGGGCTAGGTCTAGGGCTAGGGTTAGTGTTAGGGTTAGGGTTAGGGCTAGTGCTAAGGTTAGTGCTAGGGTTAGTGTTAGGGTTAGGGCTAGGGCTACGGTTAGTGTTAGGGTTAGGGTTAGGGCTAGTGCTAAGGTTAGTGCTAGGGTTAGTGTTAGGGTTAGGGCTAGGGCTACGGTTAGGGTTAGGGTTAGGTCTAGGGCTAGGGCTAGCGCTAGGGCTAGAGTTAGGTTTAGGTTTAGGGTTAGGTTAGGTTTAGGGCTACGGCTGGGGTTGGGGCTAGGGTAGGGTTATGGCTAGGGTTAGCTCTAGGGCTAGGGCTAGAGTTAGGGTCAGGGTTAGTGTTAGGGTAGGGTTACGGCTTGGGTTAGGGTTAGCGTTAAGGCTCGGGCTAGGGTTAGGTTTAGGGTTAGGGTTAGGACTTGGGGTAGGTCTAGTATTAGGTCTAGGTTTAGGGTTAGGGTTAGGGTTAGGGTTAGGCTTAGGTCTAGGGCTAGGTCTAGTGTTAGGTTTAGGGTTAGGTTTAGGGTTAGGGCTAGGGCTTGGTTTAGGGTTAGGGTTAGGTTTAGGTTTAGGGCTAGGGCTAGGGCTAGAGTTAGGGTTAGTTTTATTCTAGGGCTAGGGCTAGGGCTAGGGCAAGGGCTAGGGTTAGGGTTAGGTTTAGGGTTAGGCTATGACTAGGGTTAGTGCTCGGTTAGGTTTAGGTTTACGGCTAGGGCTAGGGTTCGTGTTAGGGATAGGGGTAGGGTTTGGGTTAATCTGGGGGTAGGGCTAGGGCTAGTGCTAGTGCTAGTGTTAGGGTTAGTGTTAGCGTTAGGGCTAGGGCTAGTGCTAGGGTTAGGGTTTGTGTTCGGGTTCGGGTTAGGGTTAGGGCTAGGGTTAGGGTTAGTTTTAGCCTAGGGCTAGGGCTAGGGCTAGGGCTAGGGCTAGGGCTAGGATTAGCGCTAGGTTAAGGGCTAGGGTTAGGGTTAGTGTTAGGGCTAGGTCTAGGGATAGGGTTAGGGTTAGGGCTAGGGCTAGGGCTAGGTCTAGGGCTAGGCCTAGGCCTAGGGCTAGGGCTAGGGCTAGGGCTATGGCTAGGATTCGGGAGAGGGTTAGGGCTAGGTCTAGGGTTAGTGCTAGGGTTATTGTTAGGGCTAGGTTTAGGTTTAGTTCTAGGGCTCGGGCTAGTGTTAGGGTTAGGCTTAGGGTTAGGTTTAGGGCTAGGGCTAGGGCTAGGGTTAGGGTTAGTTTTAGGCTAGGGCTAGGGCTACGGCTAGGGTTAGGGTTAGGGCTAGTGCTAGGGTTAGTGTTAGGGTTAGGTTATGTCTAGGGCTAGGGCTAGGGCTAGAGTTAGGGTTAGGGTTAGGTTTAGGGCTAGGTCTAGGGTTAGGTTTAGGGTTAGGGTTAGCGATAGGACTTGTGCTAGGGCTAGGGCTAGGGCTAGGGCTAGAGCTAGGGCTAGGGCTAAGGTTATTGTTAGGGTTAGGGTTAGGGCTAGGGCTATGGCTAGGGCTAGGATTAGTCTTAGCGTTAGGTTTAGGGCTAGGTCTATGGCTAGGGTTACATTTTGGGTTATGGTTAGGGCTAAGTCTAGGGCTTGGGCTCGGCCTGGGTTATGGCTAGTGCTAGGGCTAGGGCTAGTGCTCGTTTTAGTGTTAGGGTTAGTGTTCGGGGTAGGGTTAGGGTAAGGGTTAGGATTAGGGCTAGGGTTAGGGCTAGGGTTAGGGTTAGGGTTAGGGCTAGGGCTAGATTTAAGTTTATGGTCCGGGCTAGGAATAGGGCTAGGTTTAGGGTTAGGGTTGCTGCTACGGCTAGGGCTAGGGTTAGGGTTAGGGTTAGGCTTACGGTTAGGGCAAGGGCTAGGGCTAGGGCTAGTGTTAGGGTTAGGGTTCAGGATTTGTCTAGGGCTAGAGTTAGGCCTAGGGTTAGTGTTACTGTTTGGGTTAGGGCTAGGATTATGGTTAGGTTTAGGATTAGGGCTAGGTCTAGGTCTAGGGCTCGGGTTAGTGTTAGGGTTAGGTGTAAGGCTAGGTTTAGGTTAGGGTTATGGTTAGGGCTAAGGTTAGGGTTAGGGTTAGCTTTATGTCTAGGGCTAGTGCTAGGCTAGGGTTAGGGTTAGCATTAGTGTTAGCATTAGCGCTATGGCTAAGTTTAGGGTTAGGCTTAGGTTTAGGTTTAGTGTTAGGGCTCGGGCTAGGGTTAGGTTTATGGTTAGGGTTAGGTTTAGTTTCAGGTTTAGGCTAGGGTAGGGCTTGCATTAGGTTTAGGACTAGGGTTAGGCTTAGGTCTAGGGCTAGGGCTAGTGTAATGTTACGGTTAGGGTTAGGGCTAGGGCTAGGGCTAGGGTTAGGGTTAGGGTTAGGCTAGGGCTAGGGCTAGGGCTAGGGTTATGATTACGTTTCGGGCTCATGTTAGAGTAAGGGTTAGGGCTAGGGCTAAGGTTAGTGTTAGGATTATGGTTAGGGCTAGGGCTAGAGCTAGGGTTTGGTTTAGGTCTAGGGCTAGCCTAGGGCTAGGGCTAGGGTTAGGGTTAGATTTAGGGTTAGGGTAGGGTTAGGGTTAAGGCTGGTGTTGGGGCTAGGGTAGGGTTATGGCTAGGCCTAGGTCTAGGGCTAAAGCTAGATTTAGGGTCAGGGTTAGGGTTAGGGTAGGGTTACGGCTTGGGTTAGGGTTAGCGTTAGGACTCGGGCTAGGGTCAGGTTTAGGGTTAGGGTTAGGACTTGTGGTAAGTCTAGTATTAGGGCTAGGGCTAGTGTTAGGGTTAGGGTAAGGTTTAGGTCTAGGGCTAGGGCTAGTGTTAGGGTTAGAGTTAGGTTTAGGGCTAGGGCTAGGACTTTGTTAGGGTTAGGGTTAGGTTTAGGTTTAGTTCTAGGTCTAGGGCTATGGTTAATGTTAGGGTTAGGCTAGGGCTAGGGCTAGGGCTAGAGTTAGTGTGAGGGTTAGGGTTAGGGTAGGGTTATGGCTTGGGTTAGGGCTCGGGTTAGGTTTAGGATTAGGGCTAGGGCTAGGGTTAGTGTTAGGGTTAGGGGTAGGGAGAGCGTTAGGCTGGGCTAGGGCTAGGGCTAGGGCTAGTGCTAGGGCTAGGGTTAAGTTTAGGGTTAGGTTTAGGGTTAGGGCTAGTATTAAGTTTAGGGTTAGGGTTAGCTTAGGGCCTGGGTTAGAGTTAGTTCTAGTGCTAGGGCTAGGGCTAGGGCTAGGCCTGGGCTAGGGCTAGGATTAGTGCTAGGTTTAGGGCTAGGGTTTGGGTTAGTATTAGGGCTAGGCCTAGGGCTAGGGTTAGGGTTAGGGCTAGCGCTAGGGCTAGGGCAAGGTTAGGGTTAGGGTTAGGGTTAGGGTTAGGGTTAGGGTTAGGTCTTGGCCTAGGGCTAGGGATAGGGCTAGGGTTAGGACTAGGGCTAGGGCTAGGGCTAGGTTTAGGGAGTGGGTTAGGTCTAGGGTTAGGGTTAGGGCTAGGGTTAGGGTTAGGGCTAGGGTTAGGTTTAGGTCTAGGGCTAGGGCTAGTGTTAGGTTTAGGGTTAGGGTTAGGGTTAGGGCTAGCGCTAGGGCTAGAGTTATGTTTAAATTTAGGGCTAGGTCTAGGGGTAGGGCTAGGTTTAGATTTAGGTTTAGGGTTATGTCCAGGTCTAGGGAAAGGGTAGGGTTAGGGCTAGGGCTAGGGCTAGCCCTAGGGCTAGGGATAGGGTTGGGTTAGGGCTAGGGTTAGGGTTCGGTTTACAACTCGTGTTAGGGTAAGGTTTAGGGCTAGTGCTAAGGTTAGTGTTAGGGTTATGGTTCGGGTTTGGACTAGGGCTAGGTTTAGGGTTAAGGCTAGGGCTAGGGCTAGGGCTAGGGCTAGGTTTAGGGTTAAGGTTAGTGTTAGAGTATGGTTAGGGCTTGCAGTAGGGTTAGGGCTAGGGTTATGGCTAGGGCTAGGGCTAGGCATACGATCAGAGATAGGGTTAGGGTTAGGGCTAGGTCTAGGGTTTGGGTTAGTGTTAGTGTTAGTGTTAGGGCTTGGCCTAGGCTTAGGGCTATGGTTAGGTCTATTGATAGGGTAAGGGCTAGGGCTGGGGTTTTGGCTAGGGCTAGGGCTAGGGCT
>CM027390.1:124582339-124624192 GCA_015711505.1 Sylvilagus bachmani | reverse complement strand
GGTTAGGGCTAGAGCTAGGTCTAGTGTCAGGTTTAGGGTAAATGCTTGGGTTTGGGCTTGTCTAGGGCTCATGCTAGGACTGGGGCTAGGATGAGGGTTAGAGCTAGAGTTAGGGTTAGGTTTTGGGCTAGGTCTAAGACTATTGTTAGGGTTAAGACTAGTCCTAGAGCTAGGGCTGGGCTTAGGGTTAGGGCTTGGGTTAGTGTCAAGTCTTGGGCTAGGTCTAGAACTAGGGCTAAGTCTCAGGCCAGGGTTAGGTTTAGGGCCAAGCCTAGGACTAGGGCTATGGCTAGGTTTAGGTTTGGGTTAGTATTAGGGTAGTGTTAGGATTAGGGCTAGGGTTAGGGTTAGGTTTAGTTAGGGTTAGGATTATGGCTTGGGCTAGGCCTAAGGCTTGGTTTAAGTTTAGGGCTAAGCTCAATGTTAGGGCTAGGGTTAGGTTTAGTATTGGGTTAGGGCTTTGATAGGGTTGCATCTAGGGCTAGGGCTAGGACTACGGCCAGGGTTAGGGTTAGGGTTAGGGTTAGGGTTAGGGTTAGGATAGGTTCAGGATTAGGGTTAGGGTTAAGTTTAGGGCTAGTGTTTGGATTAGGGTTAGGGCTAGGGCTAGTTCTAGGTCTACAGTTAGTGTTTTGTGTACGGCCAGTGTTAGTGTTAGTGCTAGGGTTAGGGTTGAGGATAGGGTTAGGGTTAGGTTTATTTCTTGGGTTAGGGTTAGGTCTAGTCCTAGGACAAAGGCTAGGTTTAGGGCTAGGATAAGGTGTAGGGTTAGGGTTAGTGTTAGAGCTCATTTTAGAGTTACGGGTTGGGCTAGAGTTAGGGCTAGAAATAGGTTTAGTGTTAGGACTAGGGCTAGGTCTAGTGTCAGGGTTAGGGTTAATGCTTGGGTTTGGTTTAGGTCCAGGGCTAGTTCTAGGACTAGGGCTAGGGTGAGGGTTATTGTTAGGGTAAGGCTAGGGTTAGGGTTATGGTTATGGTTATGGTTATGGTTATGGTTAGGGCTAGTTTTAGGATTGGGGTTAGGGCTAGGGTTAAGGTTAGGGCTTCAGCTAGGGTTTGGGTTAAGGTTAGGGTTAGGGCTAGGGTTAGGGTTTTGGCTAAAGTTAGGGTTAAGGCTAGGGTTAGGGTTTTGGCTAAGGTTAGGGTTAGGGCTAGTGTTAGAGTGAGGTTTTGGGTTAGGGTTAGGGCTAGGTCTATGTCTAAGGCTAGGTTTATGATTAGGGCTAAGCCTAGTGCTAGGGCTAGTGATAGACTTAGGGTTGGTGTTAGGTTTGTTTAGGGTAAGGGTAAGGTTAGGTTTAGGGCTAGTGTTAGGGTTAGGATTAGTGTTTGGGTTAGGTCCATTGTTAGAATTAGGTCTAGGGTTAGAGTTAGTGTTAGTATTTGAGTTAGGGCTATTGTTAAGGTTAGGGCTTAATTAAGATTAGGGTTAGGATTAAGGCTAGAGTTCAGGTTAGGGTTAGGGATATGGTTATGAATAGGGTTAGGGTGAGGGTTAGGGTTAGGGGTAGGGTTACGGTTAGGGTTAAGGTTAGGGCTACGCCTAGGGTTAGAGCTTGTGTTATGATTAGGACTAGGGTTAGGGTTAGGGTTAGTCTTAGGGTTAGGTCTAGTGTTAGGATTAAGGTAGAGTTAGGGTTAGGGTTTGTGTAAGGTTAGGGCTAGTGTTAGTTTGAAGGCTAGGTTTAGGGTGAGAGTTAGGGCTAGGCTTTTCATTAGGTTAGTTTTAGCATTATGGTTAGTGTTAGAGCTAGGGTTAGGGTTAGGATTAGTGTTACGCCTTGGGTTAGGGTTAGGCTTAGGGCTAGGTTTAGGGTTAGGGTTTTGAGTAGGGTTAGAACTTGGGTTAGAGTTAGGGCTAAGGATAGGGTTATGGTTAGGTTTAGGTATATGTCTAAGGCTAGGGTTATGTTAGGGCTAAACCTAGTGCTGTGGCTAGTGATAGACTTAGGGTTGGGGTTAGGGTTGGTTTAGGGTTAGGTTTAAGGTAGGGTTAGAGTTAGGGTTAAGCCTTTGGTTAGGGTTAGGGCTAGGTCTTTTCAGGGATAGGGTTATGATTATGGCTATTCCTCGTGCTAGAACTAGTGATAGACTTTTGGCTGGTGTTAGGGTTGTTTTAGAGTAAGGGTTATGTTTAGGATTTGGGTTAGTTTTAGGGCTTGTGTTATTTTTATGGCTAGTGTTATGGTTACGGCAAGGGTTAGAGTTAGAGCTAGTGTTATGATTAGGGCTAATGTTAGGGTTAGGGTTAGGGTTAAGTTTACGGTTAGGGTATTTCTAGTGTTAGGATTGGTCTTAGGGTTAGGGTTAGGGTTTTTGTTATGGTTAGGGCTAGTGTTAGTTTTAGGGCTAGGTTTAGGTTTAAGTTTAGGGCTAGACTTAGGTGTAGGGTTAGAGCTAGGGTTAGGGCTAAGGTTAGGGCTAGGGCCAGTTTAGGGTTAGGTTTAGGGTTAGGGCTTGGTTTAGGGTTAGTGTTAGGTGTAGGGTCAGGGTTAGAATTACGGCTAGGGTTAGGGTTAGGTTTAGGGCTAGGGTTAGGGCTATATTTAGGGTTTGGTTTAGGATAAAGTTTAGGGTTAGGGTCAGGGCTAGTGTTATGATAAGGGCTAGGGTTAAGCTTAGGGTTAGGGTTTGGTTTAGAGGTAGGTTTAGGGACAGGGTTAGGCTAGTGTTAGGGTCAGGGCTTAATTAGGGTTAGGGTTAGGGTTAAGGCTAGAGTTATGATTAGGTTTTGGGCTATGGTTAGGGATAGGGTTAAGGAGAGGGTTAGGATTAGAGTTAGCTTTAGGGCTTAGATTAGGGTTAGGGTTAGCTCTAGGTCTAGGGTTAGGGCTTTTGTTATGACTAGGGCTAGGGTTTGGATTGCTGTTAAGGTTACTGTTAGGGTTAGGTCTAGTGTTAGGATTAGGGATAGGGTTAGGGTTAGTGTTTGTGTTAAGTTTAGGGCTACTGTTCAGGCTAGGTTTAGGATTAGAGTTAGGGCTAGTTTTAGGGCTAGTTTTGGGTTAGGGCAAGGGTTAGAGTTAGATCTAGTGTTATGATTAGGGCTAATGTTAGGGTTAGGGTTAGGGGTAAGTTTAGGGTTAGGCTATTTCTAGTGTTAGGATTGGCCTTAGGGATAGGGTTAGGGTTTGGGTTTTTGTTAGGGTTTGGGCTAGTGTTAGTTTTAGGGCTAGGTTTAGGGTTAAGTTTAGGACTAGTCTTAGGTGTAAGCTGAGAGCTAGGGTTAGGGTTAAGGTTAGGGCTAGGGCCAGGTTAGGGTTCGGTTTAGGTTTAGGGCTAGGGTTAGGGTCAGTGTTAGCTGTAGGGTCAGGGTGAGCATTACAGCTAGGGTTAGGGTTAGGTTTAGGACTAGGGTTAGTGTTATGTTTGTGTTAGGTCTAGTGTTAGGATTAGTCTAGGTTTAGGGTTAGAGTTGGTGTCAGGATTAGGGCTAGGGTTAGGGATAGATTTAGGGTTATTGCTTAATTAGGGTTAGGGTTAGGGTTAAGGCTAGAGTTATGGTTAGGTTTTGGGCTATGGTTAGGGATAGGGTTAAGGTGAGGGTTAGGGTTAGAGTTAGCTTTTGGGCTTAGTTTAGGGTTAGGGTTAGGTTGGTCTAGGGTTAGGGCTTTTGGTTATGATTAGGGCTATTGTATGATTATTGTTAATGTTAGTGTTACGGTTAGGTCTAGTGTTAGGATTAGGAATAGGGTAGGGTTAGGGTTTGTGTTAAGTTTAGGGCTAGTGTTCAGGCTAGGTTTGGGTTAGGGTTGGGGCTAGGTTTAGGGTTAGGTTAGGGCTAGTGTTAGTATTAGTGTTAGAGATAGTGTTAGTTTTAATGTTAGGGTCTGGTAGTGTTAGTGTTAGCATTATGGCTATGGTTAGGGATATGCTTAGCGCTAGGTTTAGGGTTAATTTATGGCTAGGGTTATAATTTGAGTTAGGGTTAGCATTAGGGATAGTCTAGTGTTATGATTAGGGCTAGGGTAAGGATTGGGGTTTGGGTTAGGTTTTAAGGTTAGGGTTAGGGCTAAGGATAGGATTAGTTTAGGTTTAGGTATATGTCTATACTAGGGTTTTATTAGGGCTAAGGCTAGTGCTGCGGCTAGTGATAGTTTTAGGGTTGAGGTTAGGGTTGGTTTACGGTTAGGGTTAGGTCTAATGTTAGGATTAGTCTAGGTTTAGGGTTAGGGTTAGTGTTAGGGTTAGGGCTAGGATTAGGGATAGACTTAGGGTTAGGGCTAGTGTTGCGATTAGGCTAGGGTCAGGATTAGGTTTAGGTTTAGGTTTAGCTGTAGGATTAGGGTTAGGGTTAGGGTTAGGTCTATGTCTAAGGCTAGATTTATGATTAGGGATAAGCCTAGTGCTAGGGCTAGTGATAGACTCAGGGTTGGTGTAAAGGTTGGTTTAGGGTAAGGGTTGGGGTTAGGGTTTGGGTGTGGTTCAGGGTTAGTGGTGGGGTTAGGGCTAGGGCTAGGGTTAGGGCTAGTGTTGTGATTACAGCTAGGGTTAGCATTAGGGTTAGTGTTAATTTTAATGTTATGGTTAGGTCTAGTGTTAAGATTAGGGCTAGTGTTAGTGTTAGGGCTGTGTTTAGGGTTAGGTTTAGGGCTAGGCTTAGGGTTAGTGTTAGTGCTAGGACTAGTGTTAGGGATAGGTTATGTCTAGTGTTATGGTTAGGGGTAAGTTTAGGGTTATGGTTAGGACTAAGTTTAGGGTTATGGTTAGGGTTAGGATTAGGATAAGGGTTAGGTCTCGTGTTAGGATTAAGGATAATGTTACTATTAGGGTTTGTGTTAGGATTAGGGCTAATGCTAGGTTTATGTTTATGGCTGGGGTAGGTCTAAGGTTGTGGTTAGGTTTTGGGCTAGTCCTAGGGCTAGGGCTAGGACTAGGTCTAGAGCTATATTTAGAGTAGGGTTATGGTTGGGGTTAGGGCTAGTGTTGGGTTTATGGTTAGGGCTAGGGCTAATCTAAGGTTATGGTTATGGTTAGGTGTAGGACTAGGGCTAGGGTTACGGTTAGGGCTTGGATTTGGTTTTATGTTAGGCCTAGGGCTAGTGCTAGGGTTAGGTATTGTTAGGATTAGGTGTAGGGTTAAGGTTAGGCTTAGGGCTAGTTTTAGAGTTAGGGTTAGGGTTAGAGCTAGGGATAGGTCTAGGTTTATAGTTAGGGTTAGGGTAAGGACTAGGGCTAGGTCTTATATCAGGTTTAGGGTTAGGGTTAGAGTTAGGGTTAGGGTTAGGGTTAGCACTAGGGCTAATTCTAAGACTAGGTTTAGGTTTAGAGCCAAGACTAGGACTGGGGCTAGTGCCCCAGTATTAGTGTTACTTTTAGTGCTAGTGTTAATGTTAGCACTAGGACTAGGGTTAGGATTAGTGTTAGGGTTAGCATTAGGGCTAGTTTTAACGTTAGGGTTAGGTCTTGGACTAGGTTTAGGATTAGGACTAGGGAGAGGTCTAGGGTCAGGTTTAAGGTTAAGGCTTGAGTTCAGGTTAGGTTTAGGGCTAGTGTTAATGTTAGGGTTAGGGCTAGTCCTAGGGCAAGGCTTAGGGTTAGGGTTAGGTTTAGGGTTAGTGTTAGGGTTAGGTTTATGGTTAGCGCTAGTTACAATGTTATGTTTATAGCTAGGACTAGGTTTAAGGCTTGGTTAGGTTTAGGGCTATGCATAGGACTAGGGTTAGTCTTGGTCTAGAGCTACCTTTGGGTTGGGTTAAGGTTAAGGTTAGGGCTAGTGTTGTGTTAACAATTAGGAATATGACTAAGTCTAAGGCTATGGTTAAGCTTAGGTTTAGGATTAGAGTTAGGGTTAGGGTTAGGGTTCGGGTTCTGGTTCAGGTTAGGGTTAGGGTACGGGATCAGGTTAGGGTTAAGGTTAGGGTTTGTGTTGGGGTTGGGATGGGGTTGGTGTTGGAGTTAGATTTAGGGTTGGGATTGGGGTTGGGGATGGGCTTAGAATTAGGGTTAGGGTTAGGGTTAGGGCTAGGGCTAGGGTTAGGGTTAATGTTAGGGTGAGATAGGGCTAGGGCTACGGTTAGGATTAGGGTTAGGGCTAGGGCTAGGGATAGGGTTATTGTTAGGCTTAGGGTTAGGGTTAGGCTTAGGCTTAGGCTAGACTAGGGTTAGGGCTAGGGCTAGTGTTAGGATTACAGTTAGGGTTAGGGGTAGGGCTATGGTTGGGGTAGTGGTGAGGTTTAGGTTTAAGGCTAGGTCTAGGGTTAGGGCTAGGATTGGGGTTAGGGTTAGGTCTAGGATTAGGGTTAGGGTTAGGGTTAGGTTTAGGGCTAGGGCTAGGGCCAGAGTCAGGGCTAGGATTAGGGTTAGGGTTAGGGTTACGTTTAACGCTAGGGCTAGCGCTAGGGCTAGGCTAGGGCTAGGGCTAGGGCTAGGACTAGGGTTAGGGTTAGGGTTAGTGCTATGGCTAGGGTTAGGGTTATGGTTAGGGCTAGGGCTAGGGTTAGGGTTAGTGTTAGGGCTAGGGTTAGGTTTAGGGCTAGGGTTAGGGTTAGGTTTAGGGTAAGGGCTAGGGCCTGGGCCAGGGCCAGGGTTATGGTTAGGGTTAGGGTTTGGGCTACGGCAAGGAATAGGGGTAGGTTCAGGGTTAGGATTAAGGTTAGTGCTAGAACTAGGATTAGGATTAGTGTTAGGGCTAGTGTTAGGGCTAGGTATGGAGTTAGGTTTAGGGCTAGGTCTAGGGTTACGGCTAGGGTTAGAGTTCAGGTTTGGGTTAAGGCTAGGGCAATGGTTAGGGTTAGGATTAGGTTTATGGCTAGGGCTAGGGCTAGGGTTAGGGTTAGTGTAAGGGTTAGGGTTAGGGCTAGTGTTAGAATTAGGGATAGTGTTAGGGCTAGGGTTAGGGCGAGGGTTAGGTTTAGCGTTAGGGCTAGGCCCAGGGTCAGGGGTGGGTTAGGGTTAGGGTTAGTGTTAGGGCTAGGGTTAGGGCTAGGGCAAGGGCTATGGTTAGGGTTATGGTAAGGGTTAGGGTTAGGGCTATGGTTGGGTTTAGAGTTAGGGGTAGGGTTACGGTTAGTGCTAGGGCTAGGGTTAGGGTTTGGGTTAGGTTTAAGGTTAGGGCTAGGGTTAGGGTTAGGTTTAACGCTAGGGCTAAGGTTAGGGTTAGGGCTAGAGCTAGGGCTAGGGCTAGGGTTAGGGTTAGGGTTAGGGTTAGGGTTAGGGTTAGGTTTAACGCTAGGGCTAGGGCTAGGGCTAGGGCTAGCGCTAGGGCTAGGGTTAGTGCTAGGGCTAGGGTTAGGGTTAGGGTTAGGGTTAAGGCTAGGGCTAGGGCTAGGGCTAGGGCTAGGGTTAGGGTTAGGGTTAGGGTTAGGGCTACGGTTAGGTTTAGGTTTAGGGTAAGGGCTAGGAGCTAGCCAGGGCTAGGTTTACAATTAGGGTTAGGGTTACGGTTAGGGTTACGGCAAGGGCTAGGGCTAGGTTCAGGGTTAGGTTTAGGGTTAGGGCTAGAGCTAGGGTTAGGGTTAGTGTTAGGGCTAGTGGTAGGGTTAGGGTTAGGGGTATGGATAGGGTTAGGTTTAGCGATAGGGCTAGGGTCATGGCTAGAGTTAAGGTTAGGTTTTGGGTTAAGGCTAGGGCAATGGTTAGGGTTAGGATTAATTTTAGCGCTAGTGCTAGGGCGAGGGATAGGGTTAGTGTAAGGGTTAGGGTTAGGGATAGGGTTATGGTTAGGGATATTGTTAGGGCTAGGGCTAGGGCGAGGGTTAGGTACAGGGTTAGGGCTAGGGCTAAGGCTAGGGTTAGGGTTAGGGTTAGGTTTAGGGTTAGGCCCAGGGTAAGATCAAGGTTAGGGTTAGTTTTAAGGTTAGGGCTAGGGCTAGGACAAGGTCTAGGGCTAGGTCTAGGGCAAGGTTGTGGGTTAGGTTTAGGATTAGGGATAGGGCTCTGGTAGGGCTAGGGTTAGGTTTAGGGTTAGGGCTAGAATTCGGGCTAGGGTTAGGGCTAGGATTAGGGTTAGGGTTAGGGTTACAGTTAGGGCTAGGGCTAGGGTTAGGGTTTGGGTTAGGTTTAAGGTTAGGGCTACGGTTAGGGTTAGGGTTAGGTTTAACGCTAGGGATATGGTTAGGGTTAGGGCTAGGTTTAACGCTAGGGATAGGGTTAGGGTTAGGGTTAATGTAGGGTTAGGGTTAGGGTTATGGGTAGGGCTAGGGCTAGGGCTAGGTTTAGGGTAAGGATAAGGGTTAAGTCTATGGCTAGGGCTAGGTTTAAGGTTAGGGTTACGGTTAGGGTTAGGGCTAGGGCTAGGTTTAGGGTTAGGGTTGGGGTTATTGTTAGGGCTAGGGCTAGGGTTAGTGTGAGGGTTAGGGTTAGGACTAGAGCTAGGGCTTCGGCTAGGGCTAGGGATAGCGTTAGTGTTAGGGCTAGTGCTAGGCCTCGGTTTAGGTTGAGGGTTAAGCTTAGTGTTAGGGCTAGGGTTAGGTTTAGGTTTAGGGCTTGGGTTAGTATTAGGGCTAGTGTTGTGTTAACATTTGGTACTATGACTAAGTCTAAGGCTATGGTTAAGTTTAGGTGTAGGATTAGGTTTAGGTTTAGCGTTAGGGTTAGGTTTTGGGTTCGGGTTATGGTTTGTTTTCGGTTTTGGTTTCGGGTTATGGTTAGTGTTGGTGTTGGGGTTGGGGTTGGTCTGGGGTAGGTGTTGGAGGTAGAGTTAGGGTTGGGATTGTGGTTTGGGTTGGGGTTAGTTTAGGGTTAGGGCTAGGGCTAGGGTTAGGGATAGTGTTAGGTTTAGGGCTAGGGATGGGGTTAGGTTTAGGGTTAGGGTTTGGGCTCGGGCTAGGGTTAGGGTTAGGGTTAGGGATAGGGTTAGGGCTAGGGTTAGGGTTATTGTTAGGCTCATTGTTAGGGTTAGGTTCAGGATTAGCGCTAGGTCTAGGGCTAGGGCTAGGGTTAGTGTTAGGGTTAGGGTTAGGGCTAGGGCTATGGTGGGGGTTAGTTTTATGGTTAGTGTTAGGACTAGGGCTAGGGAAAGGGCTAGGGTATGGTTTAGGTTACGGTTAGTGTTAGGGTTAGGGTTAAGGCTAGGGCCAGGGACAGGGCTAGGATTAGTGTTAGGGTTATGGTTAGCGCTAGGGCTGGGGTTAAGGTTAGGGTTAGGGTTAGGGTAGGGTTAGGGTTAGGGTTTAGGGTAGGGCTACTGTTAGTGTTAGGGTTAAGGTTAGGTTTAGCGTTTTGGCTAGGGCAGGGGCTAGGGGTAGGGCTAGGGTTAGGGTTATTGTTAGGCTTAGGGTTAGGGTTAGTGTTAGGCTTAGTGCTAGGGCTAGGGGTAGGGCTAGGGTTAGGGTTAGGGCTAGGGCTATGGTTGGAGTTAGGTTTAGGGTTAGGGTTAGAGCTAGTGCTAGGGTTAGGGCTAGGGTTAGGGTTAGGGTTACGGTTAGGGTTAGGGGTAGGGCTATGGTTGGGGTTAGGGTTAGGTTAGGGTTAGTCTAGGGCTAGGTTTAGGGCTACGGTTAGGGTTAGGGTTAGGGATAGGATTAGGGTTAGGGTTAGGGTTAGTGCTAGGGCCAGGGTCAGGGCTAGGATTAGGGTTAGGGTTAGGGTTAAGGTTAAGTCTAGTGTTAGGGTTAGGGTTAGGGTTATGGTTAGGGTTAAGGTTAGGGCTAGGGTTAGGGTTAGGGTTAGGTTATGGGCTAGTGCTAGGGTTAGGGTTAGGGTTAGGGTTAGGGTTAGGGGTAGGGCTAGGGTTAGGGCTAGGGTTAGGGTTTGGTTTAGGGCTAGTGCTAGGGTTAGGGTAGGGTTTTGGTTAGGCCCAGGGTCAGGTCTAAATTTAGGGTTAGGTTTAGGGTTAGGGCTAGTGGTAGTGCTACGGCTAGGGTTAGGTTAAGGATTAAGGTTAGTGTTAGGGCTAGGGTTAGGGTTAGGGTTAGGGCTAGGCTTATGGTTAGGGCTAGTGTTAGTATTAGTGCTAGTGTGGTGTTAACAGTTAGGACTATGACTAAGTCTAAGGCTTTGGTTAATGTTAGGTGTAGGATTAGGTTTAGGTTTAGCGTTAGGGTTAGGGTTAGGTTTCGGGGTCTGGTTAGGGTTAGGTTTTGGCTTCGGGTTCGTGTTCGGGTTCTGGTTCGATTTCGGGTTAGTGTTAGTGTTGGTGTTGTGATTGGTGTTTGGGTTGGTGTGGGGTAGGTGTTGGATGTAGAGTTAGGGTTGGGATTGTGGTTGGGGTTGGGTTTAGGGGTAGGGTTAGGGACAGTATTAGGTTTAGGGCTAGGGATGGGGTTAGGGTTAGGGTTAAGTCTAGGGTTATGGTTAGGGTTAGGGCTAGGGTGACAGTTAGGGTTTGGGTTAGGGATAGTGCCAGGGTCAGGGGTGGGTTAACGTTAGGTTAGTGTTAGGGTTAGGGCTAGGCCTGGGCTAGGATTAGGGTTAGGATTAGAGTTAGGGTTCAGTTGGGGTTGGGGTGGGTTTGAGGTTTGATGGGTTTCGGTTGAGGTTGGTGTGGGGGTTAGGGTTAGGGTTAGGGATAGGGCTAGGGCTAGGTTTAGGGCTAGTGTTTGTGTTAGGGTTAGGGTTAGGGTTAGGGTTAGGGCTAGGGTTAGGGTTAGGGTTAGGTTTAGCACTAGGGCTAGAGTTAGGGTTAGGGATAGGGTTAAGTTTAGGGCTAGGGCTAGTGTTAGAGTTAGGGTTTGGGCTAGGTTTAGGTTTAGGGTTAGGGTTAGGGCTAGTGCTAGGGTTCGGGTTGTGGTTAGTGTTAGGGTTCGGGTTGGGGTTAAGTTTTGGTTTCGGGATTGGGTAAGGGTTAGGTTTATGTTTCAAGTTGGGATTGGGATGGGGTTGGAGTGGAGTTGGTGCTGGAGTTAGAGTTAGGGTTGGGATTGGGGTTGGGGTTGGGGTTAGGGTTAGGGTTATGGTTAGGGTTTTGGTTAGGGATAGGGCTAGGGTTAGGGTTAGGGTTAGTGTTAGTGTTTGGGCTAGGGCTAGGGTTAGGGTTAGGGTTAAGGATAGGGTTAGGGCTAGGGTTAGGGTTATTGTTAGGCTCAGGGTTAGGGTTAGGGTTAGGGTTAGCTCTAGGTCTAGGTCTAGGGCTAGGGTTAGGGTTAGGGCTAGGTCTATGGTGGGTGTTAGGTTTATGGTTAGTGTTAGGGCTAGGGCTAGGGAAAGGGCTAGGGTAAGGGTTAGGTTACGGCTAGGGTTAGGGTTAGAATTAGGGTTAAGGCTAGGGTCAGGGACAGGGCTAGGATTAGTGTTAGGGTTATGGTTAGAACTAGGACTGGGGTTAGGGTTAGGGTTAGGGTTAGGGTTAGGGTTAGGGTTTAGGTTAGGGGTAGAGTTAGGGTTAGGGTTAGGGTTAGGGCTAAGGATAGTGTTAGGTTTAGGGCTATGGCTAGGGTTACGGCTAAGGTTAAGGTTAGGGTTTGGGTTAAGGCTAGGGCTATGGTTAGCGTTACAATTAGGTTTAGAGGTAGTGCTTGGGCTAGGGTTCAATTTAGTGTAAGGGTTAGGGTTAGGGCTAGGGCTAGGGTTAGAGATAGTGTTAGAGCTAGGGCTAGGGCGAGATTAGGTATAGGGTTAGGGCTAGGCCCAGGGTCATGGGTGGGTTAGGGTTAGTGTTAATGTTAGGACTAGGGCTAGGGTTAGGGCTAGGATTTGGTCTATGGCCAGGGCAAGGGTTAGGGTTAGGGTTAGGTTTAGGGTTAGACCCAGGGTCAGGTCAAGGTTAGGGTTAGTTTTAGGGTTAGGGCTAGGGCTAGGGCTAGGGCTAGGGCTAGGGCTAGGGTTAGGTTTAGGATTAGGGTTAGGGCTAGGGCTAGGGCTTGGGTTAAGGTTAGGGTTTGGGCTAGGGTTAGGGCTAGGGTTAGGGTTAGGGTTAGTGTTGGGACTAGTGATGGGGCCAGGGTTATGTTTATGGTTAGGTCTAGGCCCAAGGTCAAGGGTGGGTTAGGGTTAGGGTTAGGGTTAGGGTTAGGGCTAGGGCTAGGGCTAGGGTTATGGCTAGGGCAAGGGTTAGGGTTAGGGTTAGGGTTAGGCCCAGGGTCAGGTCTAAATTTAGGGTTAGGTTTAGGGTTAGGGCTAGGGTTCGTGTAGGGCTAGTGTTAGGTTAAGGATTAAGGTTAGTGTTAGGGCTAGGGTTAGGGTTAGGGCTAGCGTTAGCATTAGGGCTAGTGTGGTGTTAACAGTTAGGACTATGACTAAGTCTAAGGCTATGGTTAATGTTAGGTTTAGGTTTATCATTAGGGTTAGGATTAGGTTTCGGGTTCGGGGTAAGGTTAGGTTTTTACTTCGGTTTGGGTTCGGGTTCTGGTTCGATTTCAGGTTAGTGTTAGGGTTGGTGTTGTGATTGGTGTTTGGGTTGGTGTTGGGTAGGTGTTGGACGTAGAGTTAGGGTTGGGATTGTGGTTGGGGTTGGGTTTAGGGGTAGGGTTAGGGCTAGGGCTAAGGCTAGGGTTTGGTGTAGTGTTAGGTTTAGGGCTAGGGATGGGGTTAGGTTTAGGGTTAGGGTTAGGGCTAGGGCTATGGTTAGGCTGAGGGTTCGGTTTGGGGCTAGGGCTAGGGTTATGGCTAGAGTTAGGGCTAGGGTTACAGTAGGGTTTGGGTTAGGGATAGGGCCAGGGTCAGGGGTGGGTTAGCGTTAGGTTTAGTGTTAGGGTTAGGGCTAAGCCTGGGCTAGGATTAGGGTTACGATTAAGTTAGGGTTCGGTTGGGGTTGGGGTGGGTTTGGGGTTGGGGTTGGATTTAGGATTGGGGTTAGGGCTTGTGCTAGGGTTAGGGTTAGTGTTAGGGTTTGGGCTAGGGCTAGGGTTAGGGTTAGGGATAGGGTTAGGGTTATTGTTAGGCTCAGGGTTAGGGTTATGTTTAGGCTTAGGTCTAGGGCTAGGGCTAGGGTTAGGGTTAGGGTTAGGGTTAGGGCTAGGGCTATGGTTGTGGTTAGTGTTAGGGTTAGTTTTAGCGCTAGGGCTAGGTATAGGGCTAGGGTAAGGGTTATGGTTAGGGCTAGGATTAGGGTTAGGTTTAGGGTTAAGGCTAGGGCCAGTGTCAGGGCTAGGATTAGTGTTAGGGTTATGGTTAGCACTAGGGCTGGGATTAGGGTTAGGGTTAGATTTAGGGATAGGGTTAGGCTTAGGGTTTAGGTTAGGGCTAGTGTTAGGGTTAGGGTTAGGGCTAAGGATAGGGTTAGGTTTAGGGTAGGGCTAGGGTTATGGCTAGGGTTAAGATTAGGGTTTGGGTTAAGGCTAGGGCTATGGTTAGCGTTAGGTTTAGGTTTAGGGCTAGTGCTAGGGCTATGATTATATTTAGTGTAAGGGTTAGGGTTAGGGTTAGGGTTATGGTTAGGGCTAGGATTAGGTCTATGCCCAGGGCAAGGGTTAGGGTTAGGATTAGGTTTTGGGTTAGGCCCAGGGTCATGTCAAGGTTAGGGTTAGGTTTAGGGTTAGGGCTAGGGCTAGGGCTAGGGCTATGGTTAGGTTTAGGATTAGGGTTAGGGCTAGGGCTAGGACTAGTTCTTGGGTTAGGGTTAGGGTTAGGGTTAGGGTTAGGGTTAGGGCTAGGGTTAGGGCAAGGGTTAGGGTTAGGGATAGTGTTGTGGCTAGTGATAGGTCCAGAGTTATGTTTACGGTTATGTCTAGGCCCAAGGTCAAGGGTGGGTTAGGGTTAGGGTTAGGGTTAGTGTTAGGGCTAGGGCTAGGGCTAGGGTTAGGGCTAGGGCTAGGGCAAGTGTTAGGGTTAGGGTTAATGTTAGGGTTAGGCCAGGGTCAGGTCTAGCGTTAGGGTTAGGTTTAGGGTTATGGCTAGGGCTAAGGCTAGGGCTTGGTTTAGGGTTAGGGTTATGGTTAGGGCTAGTGCTTGGTTTAGGGTTAGGGTTAGGGTCAGGGCTAGGGCTAGGTTTAGGGTTAGTGTTATGGTTAGGGCTAGGGCTAGGGTTAGGGTGAGGGTTAGGTTTAGGACTAGAGCTAGGGCTTCGCCTAGGGCTAGGGATAGCGTTTGTGTTAGGGTTAGTGCTAGGGCTAGGTTTAGGTTAAGGGTTAAACTTAGTGTTAGGGCTAGGATTAGGGTTAGGGTTAGGGCTTGGGTTAGTATTAGGGCTAGTGTTGTGTTAACAGTTAGGACTATGACGAAGTCTAAGGCTATGGTTAAGGTTAGGGTTAGGATTATGTTTTGGTTTAGCGGTAGGTTTAGGGCTAGTTTTCGGCTTCGGGTTAGGGTTTGGTTTCAATTTCGGGTTCGGGTTAGTGTTAGGTTTGGTGTTGGGGTCGGGGTTGGCGCCTTTCTGTGGTAGATGTTGGAGGTAGAGTTAGGGATGGGATTGTGTTTGACGTTGGGATTAGGGTTAGGGTTAGGGCTAGGGCTAGGGTTAGGTTTAGTGTTAGGGTTAGGGTAGGGTTATAATTAGGGTAAGGGTTAAGTTTAGGGTTATGGTTAGGGTTAGGTTTAGGGTTAGGCTTAGGGCTAGGGCTAGGACTAGGGCTAGGGCTAGGGTTAAGGTTGGGGTTAGGGCTAGGGCTATGATTAGGTTTAGGGTTAGGGTTAGGACTAGGGCAAGGGTTATGTTTAGGGTTAGGGCTAGGGTTACAGTTAGGGTTAGGGTTAGGGCTAGGGCCAGGGTCAGGGGTGGGTTAGCTTTAGGGTTAGTGTTAGGTTTAGGGCTAGGGCTAGGTGTAGGGCTAGGGCTAAGATTAGGGTCAGTATTATGGTTAGGGTTCGGGTTGGGCTTGGGGTGGGGTTGGGGTTGGGGTTAGAGTAAGGGTTGGGGTTGGGGTTGGTGTTGGGTTTAGGGTTAGTGTTAGGGTTAGGACTAGGCTAGTGTTAGGGTTAGTGTTAGCGTTAGTGTTAGGGCTAGGGCTAGGGCTAGTGTTAGAGTTAGGGTTAGGGCTAGGGTTAGGTTTAGGGTTAGGGTTAGGGCTAGGGCTATGGTTGGGGTTAGGGTTAGGTTTTGGGTTAGATCAAGGGCTAGGGTTAGGGATAGGGTTAGGGTTAGGGTTAGCGTTAGGACTAGGGTTAGGGTTATGGCTAGGGTTAGTGTTAGCGTTAGGGTTAGGGTTAGGGCTAGGGCTATGGTTGGGGTTAGGGTTAGGTTTTGGGTTAGATCAAGGGCTAGGGTTAGGGATAGGGTTAGGGTTAGGGTTAGCGTTAGGTCTAGGGTTAGGGTTATGGCTAGTGCTAGGGTTAGGTTTAGTGTTAGAATTTGGGCTAGGGCTAGGGCTAGATTCATGGTTAGGTTTAGGGTTAGTATTAGGGGTATTTTTAGGCTTAGGCTTACGGTTAGGGATAGGCTTAGGGCTAGGGCAAAGGTTAGGGTTAGGGTTAGTGTTAGGGCTTGGGCTAGGTTTAGGGTTAGGGTTAGTGTTAGGGCTAGAGCTAGGCTTAGAGTGAGGGTTAGGGTTAGGACTAGAGCTAGGGCTTCGGCTAGGGCTAGGGATAGCGTTAGTGTTAGGGTTAGTGCTAGGGCTAGGTTTAGGTTAAGGGTTAAGCTTAGTGTTAGGGCTAGGGTTAGGGTTAGGGTTATGGTTTGGGTTAGTATTAGAGCTAGTGTTGTGTTAACAGTTAGGACTATGACGAAGTCTAAGGCTATGGTTAAGGTTAGGTGTAGGATTAGGTTTATGTTTAGCGTTAGGTTTAGGGCTAGTTTTCGGTTTCGGGTTAAGGTTTGGTTTCGGTTTTGGGTTCGGGTTAGGGTTAGGGTTGTTGTTGGGGTTGGGGTTGGGGTTGGTCTGGGGTAGGTGTTGTAGGTAGAGTTAGGATTGTGTTTGTGGTTTGGGTTGGGGTTAGGGTTAGGGTTAGGGCTAGGGCTAGGGTTAGGTTTAGTGTTAGGTTTAGGGTAGGGCTGAGCTAGGGTTAGAGTTAGGGTAAGGGTTAGGTTTATGGTTATGGTTAGGGTTAGGTTTAGGCTTAGGGTTAGGGTTAGGGTTAGGCTTAGGGCTAGGGCTAGGACTAGGGCTAGGGCTAGGTTTAGGGTTGGGGTTAGGGCTAGGGCTATGGTTAGGTTTAGGGTTACTGTTAGGACTAGGGCATGGGTTATGTTTAGGGTTAGGATTGGGTTAGGGCTAGGGTTACAGTTAGGGTTAGGTTTAGGGCTAGGGCCAGGGTCAGGGGTGGGTTAGCTTTAGGGTTAGTGTTAGATTTAGGGCTAGGGCTAGGGGTAGGGCTAGGGCTAAGATTAGGGTTAGTATTATGGTTAGGGTTCAGGTTGGGCTTGGGGTGGGGTTGGGGTTGGGGTTAGAGTTAGGTTTGGGGTTGGATTTGGTGTTGGGTTAGGGTTAGGACTAGGCTAGGGTTAGGGTTAGTGTTAGCGTTAGTGTTAGGGTTAGGGCTAGGGCTAGTGTTAGAGTTAGGGTTAGGGCTAGGGCTAGGTTTAGAGTTAGGGTTAGGGCAAGGGCTAGGGCTAGGGCTATGGTTGGCATTATGGTCAGAGTTAGGGCTAGGGCTAGGGCTAGGGTTAGGTTTAGGGTTAGGGTTAGGGCTAGGGCTATGGTTGGGGTTAGGGTTAGGGTTTGGTTTAGGGCTAGGGCTAGGGTTAGGGTTAGGTTTAGGGTTAGGGTTAGGGTTATTGTTAGGCTTAGGGTTACGGTTAGGGTAAGGCTTAGGGCTAGGGCTAGGGCTAGTGCTATGGCTAGGGGAAGGGTTAGGGTTAGGGTTAGGGTTAAGGCTAGGGCTAGGTTTAGGTATATGGTAATGGTTAGGGCTAGGGCTAGGGTTACGGTGAGGGTTAGGGTTAGGACTAGAGCTAGGGCTTCGGCTAGGGCAGCTAGGGCTTCGGCTAGGGCTAGGGATAGCGTTAGTGTTAGGGTTAGTGCTAAGGCTAGTTTTAGGTTAAGGGTTAAGCTTAGTGTTAGGGCTAGGGTTAGGGTTAGGGTTAGGGCTTGGGTTAGTATTAGGGCTAGTGTTGTGTTAACAGTTAGGACTATGACGAAGTCTAAGGCTATGGTTAAGGTTAGGTGTAGGATTAGGTTTAGGTTTAGCGTTAGTTTTAGGGCTTTTTTTCGGGTTCGAGTTAGGGTTTGGTTTCCGTTTTGGGTTCGGGTTCGGGTTAGGGTTGTTGTTGGGGTTGGTCTGGGGTAGGTGTTGGAGGTAGAGTTAGGGTTGGGATTGTGGTTGGGGTTGGGGTTAGGGTTAGGGTTAGGGCTAGGGCTAGGGTTAGGTTTAATGTTAGGGTTAGGGTAGGGCTGAGCTAGGGTTAGATTTAGGGTAAGGTTTAGGTTTAGGGTTATGGTTAGGGTTAGGTTTAGGCTTAGGGTTAGGGTTAGGGTTAGGCTTAGGGCTAGGGCTAGGACTAGGGCTAGGGCTAGGGCTAGGTTTAGTGTTGGGGTTAGGGCTAGGGCTATGGTTAGTTTTAGGGTTACTGTTAGGACTAGGGCAAGGGTTCTGTTTAGGGTTAGGATAGGGTTAGGGCTAGGTTTACAGTTAGGGTTAGGGTTAGGACTAGGGCTAGGGCTATGGTTGGGATTATGGTTAGATTTAGTGTTAGGGCTAGGGCTAGGGTTAGAGTTAGGGTTAGAGCTTGGGCTAGGGTTAGGTTTAGGTTAAGGGTTATGGCTAGGGCTATGGTTGGGTTAGGGTTAGGGTTGAGGTTAGGGTTAGGGCTAGGGTTAGGGATAGGCTTAGGGTTAGGGTTAGGGCTAGGGTTAGGGTTAGGACTAGGGCTAGGCTTAGGTTTAGTGGTAGATTCTGGGCTAGGGCTAGGGCTAGGGCTAGGTTCAGGGTTAGGATTATTGTTAGGCTTAGGGTTACGGTTAGGGTTAGGCTTAGGGCTAAGACTAGGGCTAGTGCTATGGCTAGGGCAAGGGTTAGGGCTAGGGCTAGGGCCTGGGCCAGGGCTAGGGTTACGGTTAGGTTTAGGGTTAGGGCTAGGGCTAGGGCTAGGGTTAGGGCTAGGGTCAGGTTTGGTGTTAGGGCTAGTGTTATGGTTTGTTTTAGAGCTAGTGATAGGGTTAGGTTTAGGGTTACGGCTAGGGCTAGGGCTAGGTCTAGGTTTATGGATAGGGTTTGGGTTAGGGCTAGGGCTAAGATTAGGGTTAGGATTAGGTTTAGGGCTAGGGCTAGGGTTAGTGTTATTGTAAGGTTCAGGGTTAGGGCTAGGGTTAGGGTTAGGGTGAGTGTTAGGGCTATTGCTAGTGCTAGGGTTAGGTTTAGGGTTTTTGCTATCCCAGGGTCAGGGATGAGTTAGGGTTAGTGTTAGTGTTAGGGCTAGGGCTAGGGCTAAGGCTAGGGCTAGGGCTACAAGGCTTAGGTTTGGATTTAGGGCTAGGCCCAGGGTCAGGTTAGGGTTATGGGTTAGGGCTAGGGATAGGGCTAGGGTTGGGGTTCGGGTTAGTGTTAGGGCTAGTGCTAGGGCCAGGGTTAGGTTTACGTTTAGGGCTAGGCTAAAGTTCAGGGTGGGTTAGGGTTAGGGTTAGTGTTAGGGCTAGGTCTAGGTCAAGGCTTAGGTTTAGGTTTAGGGCTAGGCCCAGGGTCAGTTCTAGGGTTATGGGTTAGGTTTAGGTTTAAGGCTAGGACTAGGGCTAGGGCTAGGTTTATGGTTAAAATTAGGGTTAGGTCTAGGGCTAGGGCTAGGTTTAGGGTTTGGTTTAGGTTTAGGGTTAGGGCTAGGGCTGGGACTAGGGTTAGGGTTCGGTTTAGGGTTAGGGCTAGTGTTAGGGTTAGGCTTAGGGTTAGGGTTAGGGCTAGGGCTAGGGCTAGGGTTAGGGTTAGACTTTGGGTTAGGGCTAGGGCTAAGGTTAGGGTTAGGATTAGGTTTAGGGCTAGGGCTAGTGCTAGGGCTAGGGCTAGGGTTAGGGTTAGTGTCAGGGTTAGGGTTAGGGCTAGGGTTAGGGTTAGGGTTAGTGTTAGGTCTAGGACTAGGTCTAGGATTAAGTTTAGGGTTAGGGCTAGGCCCAGGGTCAGGGGTGGGTTAGGGTTAGGGTTAGGGTTAGGGCTAGGGTTAGGGTTCGGGTTAGTGTTAGGGCTAGTGCTAGGGCCAGGGTTAGGTTTACGGTTAGGGCTAGGCCGAAGGTCAGGGATGGCTTAGGTTTAGGGTTAGTGTTAGGGTTAGGGTTAGTCCTGGGACTAGGGTTAGCGTTAGGTTTAGGGTTAGGGCTAGGGTTAGGGTTAGTGTTAGGGTTAGGGGTTGGGCTAGGGTTAGGGTTAGTGTTAGGGTTAGGTCTAGGGCTGGGACTAGGGTTAGGGTTAGGGTTAGGGCTAGGGCTAGGGCTAGGGCTAGGGCTAGGGCTAGGGCTAGGGTTATGGTTTGGGTTAGGGCTAGGGCTAAGGTTATTGTTAGGATTAGGTTTAGGGCTAGGGCTAGGGCTAGGGTTAGGCTTAGTGTAAGGGTTAGGGTTAGGGCTCTGGTTAGGGTTAGGGTTAGTTTTAGGACTAGGGCTAGGGCTAGGGTTAGGTTTAGGATTAGGGTTAGTATTAGTGCTAGCGTTAGGGTTAGGGTTAGTGTTAGGTTTTGGGTTAGGGCTAGGGCTAGGGATAGCTTTAGGGCTAGTGTTGTGTTAACAGTTTCGACTATGACTAAGTCTAAGGCTATGCTTAAGGTTTGGTTTAAGTTTAGGGTTAAGGTTATTGTTATGGTTAGGGTTAGGGTTAAGGTTCAGTTTCGGGTTCAGGTTCGGTAAGAGTTAGGGTTCAAGTTTGGGTTCGGGTTCGGGTTAGAGTTCGTTTTCGGGTTAAGGTTAGGGTTCGGTTTGGGTAGGTTTACGGTTAGGGTTGGGGTTGGGGATGGGAGGTTGTTGGTGTGGAGTTGGTGTTGGAGGTATAGTTAGGGTTGGGTTTGGGGTTGGGGTTGGTGTTAGGGTTAGGAATAGGTTTGGGTTAGGGTTAGGGCTAGGGCTAGGGTTAGGGTTAGGGCTAGTGTTAGGGTTTGGCTAGGGCTAGGGCTAGGGTTAGGGTTAGGTTTAGGGTTACGAATAGGGTTAGGGTTATTGTTAGGGTTAAGATTAGGGTTAGGCTTAGGGCTTCGGCTAGGGCTAGGGTTAAGGTTAGGGTGAAGGCTAGGGTTAAGGTTATTGTTAGGCTTAGGGTTAGGGTTATGGTTAGGCTTATGGCTAGTGCTAGGTTTAGGGTTATGGTTAGGGTGAGGGCTAGGGTTAAGGTTATTGTTAGGCTTAGGGTTAGGGTAGGTTTAGGCTTAGGGCTAGGGCTAGGGCTAGGGTTAGAGTTAGGGCTAGGGTTAGGGATAGGGATAGGGTTAGGGTTAGGTTTAGGGCAAAGGCTAGGTTTACGGTTAGGGTTAGGTTTAGTGCTAGGGTGTTAGGTTTAGGGTTAAGGCTAGGGCTAGGTTTAGGGTTAGGATTAGGGTTAGTGTAGGGCTAGGTTTAGGGTTAGGTTTAGGGCTAGTGCTAGGGTTAGTGTTAGGATTAGGGTTAGGGTTAGGGTTAGGGCTGGTGTTAGGTTTAGGTTGAGGGTAGGGCTAGGGCATGGGACAGGGCTAGTGTTATGGTTAGGGTTCGGGTTAGGGCTAGTGCAAGGGCTAGGGCTAGGTTCAGGGTTAAGTTTAGGGTTAGTATTAGGGCTAGGGTTAGGGTTAGGGTTTGGGTTAGGGCTAGGGCTAGGGTTAGCTTTAGGGCTAGTGTTGTGTTAACAGTTAGGACTATGACTAAGTCTAAGGCTATGCTTAACGTTGGTGTAGGATTAGGGTTAAGGTTAGGGTTAGGGTTAGGATAAGGTTTCCATTTCGGGTTCATTTGGTTCAAGTTCGGGTTCGCATTCAGGTTAGGGTTTGGGTTCGCTCTAATTTAGGGTTCGGCTTCGGGTTAGGCTTAGGGTTAGGCTTGGGTTGGAGTTGGGATGGGGTTGGAGTGGAGTAGTTGTTGGAAGTAGAGTTAGTGTTGGTATTTGGGTTGTGGTTGGGGTTTTGGTTAGGGTTACGGCTAGGGTTAGGATTATTGTTAGGCTCAGGGTTAGGGTTAGGGTTAGGCTTAGGGTTAGGGCTAGCGCAAGGGCTAGGGATAAGGTTAGGGTTAGGGTTAGGGCTAGGGCTATGGTTGGGTTTAGGGTTAGGTTTAGGGTTAGAGCTAGTGCTAGGGTTAGGGCTAGGGTTAGGGTTAGGGTTCGGGCTAGGGCCAGCGTCAGGGCTAGGATTAGGTTTAGGGTTACGGTTAGGGCTAGGGTTAGGTTTAGGGTTAGGGTTAGGGTTAAGGTTAGGGCTAATGTTAGATTTGGTTTAGGTTTAGCGCTAGGGTTAGGGTTAGGACTAGGGCTGGGGTTACGGCTAGGGTTACGGTTAGCATTCGGTTTAGGTCTAGGGCAAGGGCTAGGGCTAGGTTCAGGGTTAGGGTTAGGGATAGGGCTAGGACTAGGGCTAGAGGTAGGGTTAGTTTTGGTGTTAGGGCTAGTGTTAGGGTTAGGGTTAGGGATAGGGATAGGGTTAGGTTTAGGGTTAGGGCTAGGGCTAGGGATAGGTCTAGGGCTAGGGCTAGGGTTAGGGTTAGGGCTAGGTTTGGGGTTAGTGTTATGTCTAGTCCTAGGGCAAGGCTTAGGGTTAGGGTTAGGGTTAGGGTTATTGTTATTGTTAGGTTTATGATTAGCGCTAGTTATAGTGTTATGTTTATAGCTAGGGATAGGTCTAAGGCTTGGTTAGGTTTAGGGCTAGGCCTAGAACTAGGGTTAGGAGTAGGTCTAGAGCTACCTTGGGGTTGGTTAAGGTTAAGGTTAGGGCTAGTGTTGTGTTAACAGTTAGGACTATGATGAAGTCTAAGGCTATGGTTAAGGTTAGGTGTAGGATTTGTGTTAAGGTTAGGGTTTGGGTTTATGTTCGGGTTCAGGTTTGGGTTAGGTTTAGGGTTCAGGTTCGGGTTCGGGTTGGGGTTAGGTTTAGGCTTAGGGCTAGTGCAGGGCTAGGGCTAGTGCTAGGCTAGGGTTAGGGTTATGGTTAACGCTAGGGCTAGGGCTAGGGTTAGGGTTAGAGTTAGGGTTAGGGCTAGGACTATTGTTAGGCTTAGTTTTAGGGTTAGGGCTAGGACTGAGACTAGGGTTAGGATTTCGGTTATGGTTAGGGCTAGGGTAAGGGTTAGGTTTAGGCTTATGCCTAGGGCTAGGGCTAGGTTTAGGTTTAGGATTAGGGTTATGGATAGGGCTAGGGCTAGTTTTAGGGTTAGGGTTAGGGTTAGGGTAGGGCTAGGGCAAGACTTAGGGTTAGGGTTAGGTTTAGGGTTAGTGATAGGGTTAGGTTTATGTTTAGCGCTAGTTATAGTGTTATGTTTATAGCTAGGGCTAGGTCTAAGTCTTGGTTAAGTTTAGGGCTATGCCTAGCACTAGGGTTAGGACTAGGTCTAGAGCTACCTTTGGGTTGAGTTAAGTTTAAGGTTAGGGCTAGTGTTGTGTTAACAGTTAGGACTATGACGAAGTCTAAGGCTATGGTTAAGGTTAGGTGTAGGATTAGGTTTAGGGTTAGGGTTAGGGTTAGGGTTTGGGTTAGGTTTAGGGTTAGGGTTTGGTTTCAGTTTCGGGTTCGGGTTAGTGTTAGGGTTAGGGTTATGTTTCAGGTTCGGGTTAGGGTTTGGTTTTGGTTTCGGGTTCAGGTTATGGTTAGGGTTGGTGTTGGTGTTGTGGTTGGGTTGGACTGGGGTAGGTGTTGGAAGCAGAGTTAGGGTTGGGATTGGGGTTGGTTTTGTGGTTAAAGTTAGGGTTAGGGTTAGTGCTAGGGCTAGGTTTAGGTTCAGTATCAGGGTTAGGGCTAGGGCTGGGGCTAGGGTTAGTTTTAGGGTTGGGGTTAGGGCTAGGGCTATGGTTAGGTTTAGGGTTACTGTTAGGACTAGGGCAAGCGTTATGTTTAGGGTTAGGGTAGGGTTAGGGCTAGGTTTACAGTTAGGGTTAGGGTTAGGGCTGGGGCCAGGGTCAGGGGTGGGTTAGCTTTAGGGTTAGTGTTAGATTTAGGGCTAGAGCTAGGGGTAGGGCTAGCGCTAAGATTAGGGTTAGTATTAGGGTTAAGGTTCAGGTTGGGCTTTGGGTGGAGTTGGGGTTGGTGTTAGAGTTAGGTTTGATGTTGGGATTGGGGTTGTGGCTGGGGTTACGGTTAGGGTTAGGGTTAGGACTAGTCTAGGGTTAGGGTTAGTGTTAGCGTTAGTGTTAGGGTTAGGGCTAGGGCTAGGGCTATGGTTGGGATTATGCTTAGAGTTAGGGTTAGGGCTAGGGCTAGGGTTAGAGTTAGGGTTAGGGCTAGGGCTAGGGTTAGGTTTAGGGTTAGGGTTAGGGCTAGGGCTATGGTTGGGGTTAGGGTTAGGGTTCGGGTTAGGGCTAGGGCTAGTGTTAGGGATAGGCTTAGGGTTAGGGTTAAGGCTAGGGTTAGGGTTAGGACTAGGGCTAGGCTTAGGTTTAGTGGTAGATTTTGGGCTAGGGCTAGGGCTAGGGCTAGGTTCAGGGTTAGGTTTAGGGTTAGGGTTAGGGTTATTGTTAGGCTTAGGGTTACAGTTAGGGTTAGGCTTAGGGTTAGGTTTAGGGCTAGGGCTCTGGTTAGGTTTAGGAATAGGGTTAGAGTTAGTACTAGGGCTGCGATCACGGATAGGGTTTCAGTTAGTGTTAAGTCTAGGGCTAGGGCTTGGGCTAGGGCTAGGGTTAGTGTTAGGGTTAGGGCTAGGGCTTGGGTTAGGGTTAGAGTTAGGGTTAGGGTATGGGCTAGGCCTGGGCCAGGGCTAGGTTTACAGTTAGGGTTAGGGTTAGGGCTAGGCCCAGGTTTAGGGTTAGGGTTATTTTAGGGCTAGGGTTAGGTTTAGGATTAGTGTTAGTGTTAGGGTTGGGGTTGGGGTTGGGATGGGGTTGGAGTGGAGTTGGTGTTGTAGGTAGAGTTAGGGTTGGGATTGGGGCTGGGTCGGGGTTAGAGTTAGGGTTCTGGTTGGGGTTAGGGTTAGGGCTAGGGCTAGGGTTAGGGTTAGTGTTAGGTTTTGGGCTAAGGCTAGTGCTACCGTTAGGGTTAGGGTTAGGTTACGGCTAGGGTTAGGGTTATTGTTAGGCTTAGGGTTAGGGTTAGTGTTAGGCTTAGGGCTAGGGCTAGGGCTAGGGTTAGGGTTAGGTCTAGGGCTATGGTTGGGTTTAGGGTTAGGATTAGAGTTAGAGCTAGTGCTAGGTTTAGGGCTAGGGTTAGGGTTAGGGTTAGGGTTAGGGTTAGGGCTAGGGCCAGGGTCAGGGCTAGGATTAGGGTTAGGGTTACGGTTAAGGCTAGGGTTAGGTTTAGGGTTAGGGGTAATGTTAGAGCAAGGGTTAGGGTTAGGTTTAGGTTTAGCGCTAGGGCTAGGGTTACGGTTAGGGTTAGGACTAGGACTAGGATTAGGGCTAGGGCTAGGGTTAGGGTTATGGTTAGGGCTAGTGCTAGGGTTAGGTTTAGGGTTAGGTCTAGTGTTAGTGTTAGGATTAGGGTTAGGGTTCGGGTTAAGATTAGGGTTAGGGCTAGGGTTAGGGTCAGGGCTAGGATTAGGGTTAGGGTTACGGTTAGGGCTAGGGTTAGGTTTAGGGTTAGGGGTAATGTTAGGGCTAGTGTTAGGGTTAGGTTTAGGTTTAGCGCTAGGGCTAGGGTTACGGTTAGGGTTAGGACTAGGACTAGGATTAGGGCTAGGGCTAGGGTTAGGGTTAGGGCTAGTGCTAGGGTGAGGTTTAGGGTTAGGTCTAGTGTTAGGGTTAGGATTAGGGTTAGGGTTAGGGCTAGGGTTAGGGTTAGGGTTAGGGTTAGGGTAAGGGCTAGGGCCTGGGCCAGGGCTAGGGTTAGGTTAGGGTTAGGGTTAGTGCTAGGGCAAGGGGTAGGGCTAGGTTTTGGGTTAGGGTTAGGGTTAGGGTAGGGCTAGGGTTAGGGTTTGGGTTAGGGCTGGGGCTAGGGTTAGCTTTAAGGCTAGTGTTCTGTTAACAGTTACGACTATGACTAAGTGTAAGGCTATGCTTAAGGTTTGTTGTAGGATTAGGTATAGGGTTAGGGTTCGGGTTAGGTTTCAGTTTCGGGTTTGGTTTGGTTTGGTTCCGGGTTCGGGTTCGGGGTAGGGTTAGGGTTAGTGTTGATGTTGGGGTTGGGATGAGGTTGGAGTGGAGTTGGTGTTGGAGGTAGGGATAGGGTTGGATTGGGGTTGGGATTATAGTTAGGGTTAGGATTATGGTTAGGGTTAGTTTTAGGGTTAGGGCTAGGGCTAGCGTTAGATTTAGTATTAGGGTTTGGCGTAAGACTAGTGCTAGGGTTAGGGTTACGGCTAGGGTTAGGTTTATTTTCAGGCTTATGGTTAGGACTAGTGTTAGGTTTACTGTTAGGGCTAGGGCTACGGTAAGGGCTAGGGTTGGGTTAGGGTTAGGGCTCTGCTAGAGCTAGGTTTAGGGCTAATTTAAGGTTCGGCTTAGGGCTAGGGTAGGGTTAGGTTTAGGGTTACGGTTAGGGCTAGGGCTAGAGCTAGGTTTAGGGTTAGGGTTATGGTTAGGGTTTGGGTTAGGGTTAGGGCTAAGGATAGGTTTAGGTTTAGGTTAGCGCTAAGGCTAGGGTTAGTTTTAGGGTTAGGGCTAGGGCTAGGGCTAGTGTTAGGGTTAGGTTTAGGGCTAGGGCTTGGGTTAGGGTTAGGGTTAGGGTTAGGGTTAGGGTTAGGGTTAGGGATAGGGTAAGGGCTAGGTCCTCGGCCCGGGCTAGGTTTATGGTTATGGTTAGTGTTATGGCTAGGGCAAAGGCTAGGGCTAGGTTCAGGGTTAGGGTTAGGTTTAGGGCTAGGGCAAGGGATAGGGCTAGGGTTAGGGCTAGGGTTAGGGTTGGTGTTAGGGCTAGTGTTAGGGTTAGGGTTAGGTATAGGGATAGGTTTAGGTTTAGGGTTAGGGCTAGGGCTAGGGTTAGTGTTAGGTTTAGGGCTAGGACTAGGTTTAGGGTTAGGTTTAGGGCTAGTCCTAGGGCAAGGTTTAGGGTGAGGGTTAGGTTTAGTGTTAGTGTTATGGTTAGGTTTATGGTGGCGCTAGTTGTAGTTTTATGTTTATAGCTAGGGCTAGGTCTAAGGGTTGGTTAGGTTTAGCGCTAGGCCTAGGACTAGGGTTAGGACTAAGTCTAGAGCTACCTTTGAGTTGGTTAAGGTTAAGTTTAGGGCTAGTGTTGTGTTAACAGTTAGGACTATGACTAATTCTAAGGCTATGGTTAAGGTTAGGTTTAGGATTAGGTAGGGTTAGGGATAGGGTCAGGGTTAGGTTTAGGGTTCGGGTTCTGGTTTGGGTTACGTTTAGGTTTCGGGTTTGGGTTCGGGTTGGCGTTAGTATTATTGTTAGGGTTAGGGCTAGAGCTAGGGTTAGGGTTAGTTGTAGGATTAGGGCTAGGGCTGGGACTAGGGTTAAGGTTAGGTTTAGGGTTAGGGCTAGGGTTAGGGTTTCGGTTAGGGTTAGGATTTGGGTTAGGGCTAGGGCTATGGTTAGGTTTAGGTTTAGGGCTAGGGCTAGGGCTAGTGTTAGGGTTAGAGTTAGGGTTAGGGATATGATTAATGTTAGGCTCATGGTTAGGGTTAGGGCTAGGTCTAGGGCCAGGTTTAGGGTTAGGTTTAGGTTTAGGGATAGGGTTAGGTTTAGGATTAGGGTTAGTGTTAGGGCTAGGGTTAACGTTATTGCTAGTGTTAGGTTGGGGTAGGGCTAGGGCTGGGGTAGCTTTAGGGCTAGTGTTGTGTTGACAGTTTGGACTATGACTAAGTCTAAGGCTATGCTTAAGGTTTGGTGTAGGATTAGGGTTGGGGTTATGGTTAGGGTTAGGATTATGTTTAGGTTTAGGGTTCAGTTTCGTGTTCAGTTTAGGTAAGAGTTAGGGTTCTGGTTCGGGTTCGGGTTAGGTTTAGGGTTAGTGTTGGGGTTGGGGTTGGTATGGTGTTGGAGTGGATTTGGTGTTGGAGGTAGAGTTAGGGTTTTGATTGGGGTTGGGGTTGGGGTTAGGGTTAGGGTTAGGGTTAGGGTTAGGGTTAGGGCTAGGGTTAGGGTTAGGTCTAGTGTTAGTTTTGGGGTTAGGGCTAGGGCTAGTGTTAGCTTTAGGGCTAGTGTTGTGTTAACAGTTAGAACTATGACTAAGTCTGAGGCTATGCTTAACGTTTGGTGTAGGATTAGGGTTAGAGTTTGGGTTCGGGTTCGGGTTCGGGTTCAGTTTTGGGTTCGGGTTACATAATATTTAGGGTTCGGGTTCGGGTTTTGGTTAGGGTTGGGGTTCGTATTCGGGTTAAGGTTAGGGTTCGGGTTTGGGTTAGGTTTAGGGTTAGGGTTGGCGTTGGGGTTGGGATGAGGTTGGAGTGGAGTTGTTGTTGGAGGTAGAGTTAGAGTTGGGATTGGGGTTGTGGCTGGGGTTACGGTTAGGGTTAGGGTTAGGGCTAGGGCTAGGGTTAGGGTTAGTGTTAGGATTTGGCTAGGGCTAGGGCTAGGGTTATGTTAGGGTTAGGGTGAAGGCTAGGCTTAAGTTTTGGTGTAGGGTTATGGTTAGGGTTATGGTTAGGCTTAGTGTTAGGTCTAGAGTTAGAGTTAGGGTTGTGTGAGGGTTAGGGTTAAGGTTATTGTTAGGCTTAGGGTTAGCGTAGGGTTAGGCTTAGGGCTAGGACTAGGGCTAGGGTTAGCGTTAGGGCTAGAGCTATGGTTGGGGTTAGGGTTAGGGTTAGGGTTAGAGCTAGTGCTAGGTTTAGGGCTAGGGTTAGGGTTAGTGTTAGGGTTAGGGTTAAGGTTAGGGCTAGGGTTAGGTTTAGGTTTAGGGTTAGTGTTATGTTTAGCGCTAGGGCTAGGGTTAGGGTTAGGGTTAGTGCTAGGGCTAGGGTTATGGCTAGGTCTAGGGTTAGGGTTAGGTTTAGGGCTAATGCTAGGATTAAGGTTAGGATTAGGGTAGGGTTAGGGTTAGGGTTAGGGTTAGGGCTAGGGTTAGGTTTAGGGCTAGGGTTAGGGTTGGGGTTAGTGTAGGGTTAGGGTTAAGGTTATGGCTAGGGTTAGGTTTAGTTTTAGGGTTAGTTTTAGGTTTAGCACTAGGGCGAGGGCTAGTGTTAGGGTTAGGGCTAGGACTAGGGTTAGGACTAGGGCTAGGGTTAGGGTTATGGCTAGGGCTAGGGTTAGGGATAGGGCTAGGGTTAGTGCTAGGATTAAGGTTAGAGTTAGGGTTAGGGTTAGGGTTAGGGTTAGGGTTAGGGTTAGGGCTAGGGTTAGGTTTAGGGTTAGGGTAAGGGCTAGGGCCTGGGCCAGGTCTAGGTTTACGGTTAGGGTTCGGTTTAGGGGTAGGGCAAGGGCTAGGGCTAGGTTCAGGGTTAGGTTTGGGGTTAGGGTTAGGGCTTGGGTTAGGTTTAGGATTAGGGTTAGTATTAGAGCTAGGGTTAGGGTTAGGGCTAAGGTTAGGGTTTGGTTTAGGGCTAGGTGTAGGGTTAGCTTTAGGACTAGTGTTGTGTTAACAGTTAGGATTATGTCTAAGTCTTAGGCTATGCTTAACTTTTGGTGTAGGATTACGGTTAAGGTTAGGGTTAGGGTTCGGGTTAAGGTTAGGGTTCAGCTTTGGGTTAGTGTTAGTGTTAAGCTTTGGGTTGGGGTTGGGATGGGTTTGGAGTGGAGTAGGTGTTGGAGGTAGAGTTAGGGTTGGGATTGGGGTTGGTTTTGGTGTTAGGGTTAGTGTTAGGGCTAGGGTTAGGGTTATTTTGAGGCTTAGGGTAAGAGTTAGGCTTAGGGCTAGGGCTAGGGCTAGGGCTAGGGCTAGTGCAAGGGCTAGGGTTAGGGTTAGGTTTAGGGCTAGGGCTGGCTTAGGGCTAAGTTTAGTGTTAGGGTTAGGGCTAGGGTTAGGTTTAGGGTTACGGTTAGGGCTTGGGCTAGGGTTATGGTTAGTGTTAGGGGTAGGGTTAAGGTTAAGGCTAGGGTTATGGTTAGGGTTAGGTTAAGCGCTAGGGGGGGTTAGGGTTAAGGTTAGAACTAGGGCTAGGGCTAGGTCTATGGCTATGGCTAGGGCTAGGGTTATGGTTAGGGTTAGGGCTAGGGTTGGGGTTAGTTTTGGGTTAGGTTTAGTGTTAGGGTAACGGCTAGGGCCTGGGCCAGGGCTAGGTTACAGTTCGGGTTCAGGGTAGGGCTAGGGCAAGGACTAGGGCTAGGTTCAGGGTTAGGGTTAGGATTAGGGTTAGGGCTAGTGCTAGGTCTAGAGCTAGGGTTAGGTTGGTGTTAGGGCTAGGGTTAGGTTTAGGGATAAGGATAGGGTGTTGTTTAGGGCTATAGCTAGGGCTAGGGCTAGGGCTAGGGCTAGGGCTAAGGCTAGGGCTAGGGTTTGGTTTAGTGTTAGGGTTAGGGCTGGGGTTAGGGTTAGGGTTATGGCTAGTCCTAAGGAAAGGCTTAGGGTTAGGGTTAGGTTTAGGGTTATTGTTATTGTTAGGTTTATGGTTAGTGCTAGTTATAGTTTTATGATTATAGCTAGGGCTAGGTCTAAGGCTTGGTTAGGTTTAGGGCTAGGTCTAGGATTAGGGTTAGGACTAGGTCTAGAGCTACCTTTGGGTTGGTTAAGGTTAAGGTTAGGGCTAGTGTTGTGTTAACAGTTAGGACTATGACTAATTCTAAGGCTATGGTTAAGGTTAGGTGTAGGATTAGGGTTAAGGTTAGGGTTAGGTTTCCGGTTCGGGTTAGGTTTAGGGTTCAGATTCGGGTTTGTGTTATGGCTAGGGTTAGTGTTAGGGCTAGGGTCAGGGTTAGTGTTAGGGTTAGGGCTAGAGCTGGGACTAGGGTTAGGATTAGGGTAAGGGTTAGGGCTACGGTTAGGTTTAGGGTTAGGTTTACGGCTAGGGCTAGGGACAGGGTTATGGTTAGGGTTAGGTTTAGGGCTAGGGTGAGGTTTAGGATTAGGGTTAGTGTTAGGGCTAGGGTTAGGGTTAGGGCTAGTGTTAGGTTTAGGGTTAGGGCTATGGCTAGGGTTAGCTTTAGGGCTAGTGTTGTGTTAACAGTTAGCACTATGACTAAGTCTAAGGCTATGCTTAAGTTTTGGTGTAGGATTAGGGTTAGGTTTAGGGTTAGATTTAGGGTTAAATTTCGAGTTCGGGTTAGTTCAGGGTTAGGGTTCGGGTTCGGGTCAGGGCTCGGGTTCGGGTTAAGGTTAGGGTTCGGTTTCATGTTAGGTTTAGGGTTAGGGTTGGGGTTCGGGTTGGGATGGCGGTTGGAGTGGAGGTGGTGTTGGAGGTAGAGTTAGGGTTTGGATTGGGTTGGGGGTTTCGGTAGTGTTAGGGTTAGGGTTAAGGTTAGGGTTAGGGCTAGGTTTAGGGTTAGTGTTAGGGTTTGTGCTAAGGCTTGGGCTAGGGTTAGGGTTAGGGTTAGTGTTATGGCTAGGTTTAGGGTTTTGTTAGTCTTAGGGTTAGGGTTAGGGTTAGGGTTAGGCTTAGGGCTAGGGCTAGGGCTAGGGTTAGGGTTAGGGTTAGGGCTAAGGCTATGGTTGGGTTTAGGGTTAGGGTTAGGGTTAGGGCTAGTGCTAGGGTTAGGGCTAGGGTTAGGGCTAGGGTTCGGGCTAGGGCCAGGATCAGAGCTAGGATTAGGGTTATGGTTATGTTTAGGGCTAGGGTTAGGGTTGGGTTAGGGTTAGGGTTAGGATTGGGGTTGGGGTTGGTGCTGGGAAGGGGTTGGAGTGGAGTTGGTGTTGGAGGTAGAGTTAGGGTTGGGATTGGGATTGGGGTTGTGGTTAGGTATGATTATGGTTAGGGTTATGGTTAGGGTTCGGGCTAGGGCTAGCGTTAGGTTTAGTGTTAGGGTTTGGGCCTAGGCTAGGGCTACGGTTAGGGTTAGTGTTAGGGTTAGGTTTAGGGCTAGGGTTAGGGTTATTTTGAGGCTTATGGTTAGGACTAGGGCTAGGGTTAGGGTTAGGTTTAGGTTTAGGGCTTGGGCTAGGGTTAGAGCTAAGCTTAGGGTTAGGGCTAGGGCTAGGGCTAGGGTTAGGGTTAGGGTTAGGGTTAGGGTTAGGGTTATGCTTAGGGTTAGGGCTAGGGTTAGCTTTAGGGCTAGTGTTGTGTTAACAGGACTATGACTAAGTCTAAGGCTATGGTTAAGGTTATGTGTAGGATTAGGGTTGGGCTGTGGTAGGGTTAAGGTTAGAGTTCGGGTTTGGTTTTGGGTTAGGGTTAGGGTTCGGGTTCAGGTTCGGGTTGGCCTTAGGATTAGGGTTAGGGTTAGGGCTAGGGTTAGGGTTAGTGTTAGGATTAGGGCTAGTTCTAGGACTAGGGTTAAGGTTAAGGTGACGGTTAGGTTTAGGGCTAGGGTTAGTGTTATTTTGAGGCTTATGTTTAGTACTAGAGCTAGGGTTAGGGTTAGGGTCAGGGTTGGGGCTTGGGCTAGTGTTAGTGCTAAGTTTAGGTTTAGGGCTAGGGCTAGGGCTTGGGTTAGGGTTAGGGTTAGGGTTAGGGTTAGTGTTAGGGTTACGGTTAGGGTTAGGGCTAGGGTTAGCTTTAAGGCTCGTGTTGTGTTAACAGTTAGGACTATGACTAAGTCTAAGGTTATGTTTAAGGTTAGGTGTAGGATTAGGGTTCGGGTTTGGGTTAGGGTTATGGTTAGAGTTCGGGTTCGGGTTCGGGTTCGGGTTAGGTTTAGGGTTCACGTTCGGTTTTGGGTTGGCCTTAGGATTAGGGTTTAGGTTAGGGCTCGGGCTAGGGTTAGGGTTAGTGTTAGGATTAGGGCTAGGGCTAGGGCTAGGGCTAGGATTAGGGTTAGGGTTAGGGTTAGGGTTAAGTTTAGGATTAGTGCTAGGGCTATGGTTAGGTTTACGGTTAGGGCTAGGACTAGGGCTATGGTTAGGGTTAGAGTTAGGTTTAGGGCTATGACTAGTGTTAGGATTATGGTTAGGGTTAGGGTTAGGGCTAGGGCCAGATTTAGGGTTAGGGTTAGGTTTAGGGCTAGGGTTATGTTTAGGATTAGTGTTAGTGTTATTGCTAGGGTTAAGGCTAGTGTTAGGTTTGGGGTTAGGGCTAGGGCTAGGGTTAACTTTAGGGCTAGTGTTGTGTTTACAGTTAGGACTATGACTAAGTCTAAGGCTATGCTTAAGGTTTGGTGTAGGATTAGGGTTAGGGTTAGGGTTCAGTTTCGGTTTCGGTTTAGATAAGAGTTAGGTTTCAGGTTCGGGTTCGGGTTAGGGTTAGGGTTCATTTTCTGGTTAAGGTTAGGGTTCGGGTTTGGGTTAGGTTTACGCTTAGGGTTGGGGTTGGGGTTGGTATGGGTTTGGAGTGGAGTTGGTGTTGGAGGCAGAGTTTCGGTTGGGATTGGGGTTGGTTTTGGGGTTAGAGTTAGGGTTAGAGTTAGGGCTAAGTTTAGGGTTAGGGCTAGTGTTAGGTTTTGGGTTAAGGCTAGGGCTAGTGTTAGCTTTAGGGCTAGTGTTGTGTTAACAGTTAGGACTATGACTAAGTCTAAGGCTAAGCTCTAGGTTTGTTGTAGTGTTAGGGTTAGGGTTATGGTTATGGTTCCGTTTCGGGTTCGGGTTATGTAAGAGGGTGCGGGTTCGGGTTCGGTTTCGTGTTCGGGTTAAGGTTAGGGTTCAGGTTTGGGTTAGGTTTAGGGTTAGGGTTGGGGTTGGGGTTGGGATGGGGTTGGAGTGGAGTTGGTGTTGGAGGTAGAGTTAGGGTTGGGATTGGGATTGGGGATGGGGTTAGGGTTAGGGTTAGGGCTAGGGCTAGGGTTAGTGTTAGGGCTAGGGCTAGGGCTAGGGTTAGGGTTAGGGTGAAGGCTAGGCTTAAGGTTATTGTTAGGATTAGTTTTAGGGTTATGGATAGGCTTATGGCTAGGGCTAGGGTTAAAGTTAGTGTCAGGGTGAGGGCAAGGGTTAAGGTTAATGTTAGGCTTAGGGTTAGGGCAGGGTTAGGCTTAGGGCTAGGGTTAGGACTAGTGTTAGGGTTAGGGCTATGGCTATGGTGGGGGTTAGGTTTAGGTTTAGGGTTAGAGCTAGTGCTAGGTTTAGGGCTATGGTTAGGGTTAGGGTTAGGGTTCGGGCTATGGTTGGGGTTAGGGTTAGGTTAGGGTTAGGCCTAGGGTTAGGGTTTGGTTTAGGGCTAGGGCTAGGGTTAGCTTTAGGGCTAGTGTTAACAGTTAGGGCCATGACTAAGACTAGGCTATGCTTATTATTTTTGTTGGATTAGGGTTAGGGTTAGGGTTAGGGTTAGTGTTAGGGATAGGGCTTGGGCTATGGTTAGGGCTAAGTTTAGGGTTATGTTCAGGGCTAGGGTAGGGTTAGGGTTAGGGTTAGGATTTGGGCTAGGGCCAGGTTCAGGGCTAGGGTTAGGTTTAATCTTATGTTTAGGGCTAGGGCTAGGGCTAGGTTTACGGTTAGGGTTATGGTTATGGTTATGGTTAGGGTTAGACCTAGGGTTAGCTTTAGGGCTGGTGTTGTGTTAACAGTTAGGACTATGACTAAGTCTAAGGCTATGGTTAATGTTAGGTGTCTGATTAGGGTTCGGGTTTGGGTTAGGGTTAGGGTTAGATTTCAGGTTCGGGTTCGGGTACGGGTTAAGGTTCGGGTTCGAGTTCGGGTTGGCGTTAGGATTAGGGTTAGGGCTACGGCTAGGGATAGGGTTAGTGTTAGGATTAGGGCTAGGGCTAGGACTAGGGTTAAGTGTAGGGTTATAGTTAGGGTTAGGGTTAGGGCTCCGGCTAGGTTTTGGGTTAGGGTTAGGGTTAGGGTTAGGGTTATGTTTAGGGTTAGGTCTAGGACTAGGGTTAGGTTTAGGGTTAGGGCAGGCCTGGGGCTAGGGTTAGAGTTAGAGTTAGGGTTAGGGCTACGACTAGTGTTATTATTATGGTTAGGGTTAGGGTTGCGGCTAGGGCCAGGTTTAGGGTTAGGGTTAGGTTTAGGGCTAGGTTTAGGTTTAGGATTAGTGTTAGTGTTAGGCTTGGGGTTGGGTTTGGGATGGGGTTGGAGTTGAGTAGGTGTTCGAGGTAGAGTTAGGGTTGGGATTGTGGTTGGTTTTGGGGTTAGGTTTAGGGTTATTTTGAGGCTTAGGGTTAGAGGTTGGGTTAGGTTTTGGGCTAGGGCCCGGGCTAGGGCTAGGGAATGGGCTAGGATTAGGGTTAGGGTTAGGGCTAGGGCTGGTTTAGGGCTAGGGCTAGGGTTAGGTTTAGGGCTAGGGCTATGGTTGGGGTTAGGGTTATGGCCTGGGCCAGGGTCAGGGCTAGGGTTACAGTTAGGGTTCGTGTTAGGGCTAGGGCATGGGCTAGGGCTAGGTTCATGTTTAGGGTTAGGGTTAGGGCTAGTGCTAGGGCTAGAGCTAGGGTTAGGTTGGTGTTAGGGCTAGGGCTATGGTTAGGTTTAGGGATAAGGATAGGGTTATGTTTAGGGCTATAGCTACGGCTAGTGCTAGGGCTAGATCTAGGGCTAGGGTTAGGTTTTGGGCTAGTGTTAGGTTTAGGGTTAGGGCTATGGCTAGGTTTAGCTTTAGGGCTAGTGTTGTGAAAAAGTTAGGACTATGACTAAATCTAAGGCTATGCTTAAGTTTTGGTTTAGGATTAGGGTAGGTTTAGGGTTAGATTTAGGGTTCAGTTTCGTGTTCGGGTTAGTTCAGGGTTAGGGTTCGGGTTCAGGTTAGTGCTCGGGTTCGGGTTAAGGTTAGGGTTCGGTTTTGGGTTAGGGTTAGGGTTAGGGTTGGGGTTGGGGTTGGTATGGGATTGGAGTGGAGGTGGTGTTGGAGGTAGAGTTAGGGTTTGGATTGGTGTGGGGGTTTGGTTTAGTGTTAGGGTTAGGGTTAAGGTTAGGGTTAGGGCTAGGTTTAGGGTTAGTGTTAGGGTTTGTGCTAGGACTAGGGCTAGGGTTAGGGTTAGGGTTAGTGTTACGGCTAGGGTTAGTGTTTTGTTAGGGTTAGGGTTAGGGTTAGGGTTAGGCTTAGGGCTAGGGCTAGGGCTAGGGTTAGGGTTAGGGCTAAGGCTATGGTTGGGTTTAGGGTTAGGGTTAGGGTTAGGGCTAGTGCTAGGGTTAGGGCTAGGGTTAGGGTTAGGGTTAGGGTTCAGGCTAGGGCAAGGGTCAGGGCTAGGATTAGGGTTTGTTATGTTTAGGGCTAGGGTTAGGTCTAGGGTTAGTGTTAACGTTAGGCCTGGGTTAGGGTTAGGTTTAGGTTTAGTGCTAGGGCTAGGGTTAAGGTTAGGGTTAGGACTAGGGCTTGGGTTAGGTTTAGGGCTAGGGTTAGGGTTAGGGTTAGGGCTAGGGCAAGGGCTAGGGTTAGGTTTAGGGTTAGGGCTATTGCTAGGGTTAGGTTAGGGTTAGGATTAGGGCTAGGTTTAGGGTTAGGGTAAGGGCTAGGGCCTTTGCCAGGGCTAGGGTTAGGTTAGGGTTAGGGTTAGGGCTAGGGCAAGGGTTAGGGCTAGGTTTAGGGTTAGGGTTAGGGTAAGGGTTAGGGCTAGGGTTATGTCTAGGATTAGGGTTAGTGTTACGGCTAGGGTTAGGGTAGGGCTAGGGTCAGGGTTTGGGGTAGGGCTAGGGCGAGGGTTAGCTTTAGGGCTAGTGTTGTGTTAACAGTTACAGCTATGACTAAGTGTAAGGCTATGCTTAAGGCTTGGTGTAGGATTAGGATTAGGGTTAGTGCTAGGGTTAGGATAGTGTTCGGTTTCGGTTTCAGGTTCGGGTTTGGTTAGGTTTCGGGTTCGGGTCGGGTTAGGGTTAAGGTTAGGATTGGGGATGGGGTTGGGATGGGTTTGGAGTGGAGTTGTTGTTGGAGGTAGAGTTAGGGTTGGGTTAGGGTTGGGGTTGTGGTTAGGTTTATGATTATGGTTAGCGTTATGGTTAGGGTTAGGGCTAGGGCTAGCGTTATTTTAGTGTAGGGTTTGGCCTAAGGCTTGGCCTAGGTTTAGGGTTAGTGTTAGGGTTAGGGTTAGGGCTAGGGTTAGGGTTGTTTTGAGGCTTATGGTTAGGACTAGGGCTAGGGTTAGGGTTAGGGTTAGGGCTAGGGCTAGGGCTATGGTTAGGGCTAAGTTTAGGGTTAGGGCTAGGGCTAGGGCTAGGGCTAGGTTTAGGGTTAGGGTTACAGTTAGGGTTAGGGCTAGGGTTAGCTTTAGGGCTAGTGTTGTGTTAACAGTTAGGACTATGACTAAGTCTAAGTCTATTCTTAAGGTTTGGTGTAGGGTTAGGGTTCAGGTTTGGGTTAGGGTTAGGTTTAGAGTTCGGGTTCAGGTTCGGGTTCGGGTTAGGGTTCGGGTTTGGCTTCGGGTTAGGTTTTGGTTTTGGGTTCGGGTTCGGGTTGGTGTTAGGATTAGGGTTAGGTTTGGGCTAGGGCTAGGGTTAGGGTTAGTGTTAGGATTAGGGCTAGGTCTTGGACTAGGGTTAAGGTTAGGGTTAGGGCTAGGGTTAGGGTTTGGGTTTGGGTTAGGTTTAGGGTTAGGGCTAGGGCTAGGGCTAGGACTAGGGTTAAGGTTTGGGTTAGGGTTAGGGTTAGGGCTAGGGTTAGGTTTCGGGTTCGGGTTAGGGTTAGGGTTAGGACTAGGTTTCAGGTTCGGGTTAGGGTTAGGGTTAGGGCTAGTGTTAGTTTTGGGGTTAGGGCTAGGGCTAGGTTTAACTTTAGGGCTAGTGTTGTGTTAACAGTTAGGACTATGACTAAGTCTAAGGCTATGCTTCAGGTTTGGTGTAGGATTAGGGTTAGGGTTTTGGTTAGGGTTAGGGTTAGGGTTCCGTTTCGGGTTCGGTTTAGGTAAGAGTTAGTTTTCAGGTTCAGGTTAGGTTTAGGGTTCGTTTTCGTGTTAAGGATAGGGTTCGGGTTTGGGTTTGGTTTAGGGTTAGGGTTGGGGTTGGGGTTGGTATGGGGTTGCAGTGGAGTTGGTGTTGCAGGTAGAGTTAGGGTTGGGATTGTGGTTGGGTTTGGGGTTAGAGTTAGGGTTAGGGTTATTGCTAGGGTTAGGGTTAGGGCTAGTGTTAGGTTTTGGGTTAGGGGTAGGGCTAGTGTTAGTTTTAGGGCTAATGTTGTGTTAACAATTAGGACTAACCTAAGGCTATGCTTAAGTTTTGGTGTAGGGTTAGGGTTAGGGTTCAGTTTCGGGTTCGGGTTAGGTAAGAGTTAGGGTTCAGGTTTGGGTTCGTGTTCGGTTTCGGGTTAAGGTTAGGGTTCAGGTTTGGGTTAGGTTTAGGGTTAGGGTTGGGGTACGGGTTGGGATGGTGTTGGAGTGGAGTTGGTGTTGGAGGTAGAGTTAGGGTTGGGATTGGGGTTGTGGTTGGTGTTAGGGTTAGGGTTAGGGATAGGGTTAGTGTAAGGGTTAGGGCTAGGGCTAGGGCTAGGGTTTGGGTTAGGTTTAGGCTGAAAGCTAGGCTTAAGGTCATTGTTAGGCTTAGGGTTAGGGTTATGGTTAGGCTTAGGGCTAGGGCTAGGGTTAGAGTTAGGGTTAGGGTGAGGGCTAGGGTTAAGGTTATTGTTAGGCTTAGGGTTAGGGTAGGGTTAGGCTTAGGGCCAGGGCTAGGGCTAGGGTTAGGGTTAGGGTTAGGGCTAGGGCTATGGTTGGGGTTAGGGTTAGGGTTAAGGTTAGGGCTCTGGTTAGGGTTAGGGTTAGGGTTAGGTTTAATGCTAGGGCTAGGGTTAGGGTTAGGGCTAGGGTTAGTTTTAGGGCTAGGGCTAGGGTTAGGGTTAAGGTTAGTGCTAGGGCTAGGGTTAGGGTTAGGTTTAGGGCTAGTGCTATGGTTAGGGATAGGATTAGGGTTAGGGTTAGGGTTAGGTTAGGGTTAGGGTTAGGGCTAGGGTTAGGTTCAGGGTTAGGGTAAGGGCTAGGGCCTGGGCCAGGGCTAGGTTTATGTATAGGGTTCGGTTTAGGGCTAGGGCAAGGGCTAGAGCCAGGTTCAAGTTTAGGGTTGGGTTTAGGGTTAGGGCTATGGTTAGGTTAGGATTAGCGTTAGTATTAGGGCTAGGGTTAGGGTTAGGCCTAGGGTTAGGGTGTGGTTTTGGGCTGGGGTAGGGTTAGCTTTAGGGCTAGTGTTAACAGGTAGCAATATGACTAAGTCTAAGTCTATGCTGAAGGTTTGGTGTAGAATTAGGGTTTGGGTTCGGGTTAGGGTTAGGGTAAGGTTTCGGTTCCGGTTTCAGGTTCTGTTAGGTTTCGGGTTCGGGTTCGGATTCAGGTTAGGGTTCGGTTTCGGGTTAAGGTTAGGGTTCAGCTTCCGGTTAATGTTAGTGTTAGGCTTGGGGTTGGGGTTGTGATGGGTTTGGAGTGGAGTAGGTTTTGGAGGTAGAGTTAGGGTTGGTATTGGGGTTGGGTTTTTGGTTAGGGTTAGGGTTAGTGTTAGGGCTAGGGTTAGGGTTATATTGAGGCTTAGGGTTAGAGTTCGGGTTAGGCTTAGGGCTAGGGCTAGGGCTAGCGCTAGCGCAAGAGCTAGGGTTAGGGTTACGGTTAGTGTTAGGGCTAGGGCTAGAGCTAGGGTTAGGGCTAGCGCAAGAGCTAGGGTTAGGGTTAAGGTTAGTGTTAGGGCTAGGGCTAGGGCTAGGGTTAGGGCTAAGTTTAGGGTTAGGGCTAGAGCTAGGGTTAGGCTTAGGGTTAGGGTTTTGGTTAGGGTTAGGGTTAGCGTTATGGCTATGGCCAGGGTCAGGGCCAGGTTAGGGTAGTGTTAAGGTTAGGGCTAGGACTAGGGTTAGGGTTAGGGTTAGGGGTAGGGGTTGGGGTAGGGTTAAGTTTAGGGCTAGGGATAGGGTTAGGGTTAGGTTTAGCGCTAGGGCTAGGGTTTGGGTTAGGGCTAGGGCTAGGGTTAGGGTTAGGGTTAGGGTTAGGGTTTGGGTAAGGGCTAGGCCCAGGGTCTGGGCTATGGTTAGGTTTAGGGTTACGGTTAGGGCTAGGGCTAGGGTTAGGGTTACGGTTAGGGTTAGGGGTAGGGATAGGGGTAGGGTTAAGGTTGGGGTTAGGGTTAGGGTTATGGTTAGGCTTAGCGCTAGGGTTAGTGTTAGGGTTAGGTTTAGGGCTAGGGCTAGGGTTAGGACTATGGCTATGACTAGGTCTAGGGTGAGGGTTAGGGTTAGGGCTAGGGCTTGGGTTAGGTTTAGGGTTAGGATTTGGGTTAGGGTAAGGGCTCTGGCCTGGGCCAGGGCTAGGGTTATGGTTAGGGTTCGGGTTAGGGCTAGGGCAAGGGCTAGGGCTAGGTTCAGGGTTAGGTTTAGGTTTAGGTCTAGTGCTAGTGCTAGAGCTAGGGTTAGGGTTGGTGTTAGGGCTAGTGTTAGGGTTAGGGTTAGGGATAAGGATAGGGTTATGTTTAGGTCTATAGCTAGGTCTAGGGCTAGGGCTAGGGTTAGGGTTAGGGCTAGGTTTAAGGTTAGGGTTATGGCTAGTCATAGGGTAAGGCTTAGGGTTAGGGTTAGGTTTATGGGTATTGTTAGGGTTAGGTTTATGCGCTAGTTATAATTTTATGTTTGTAGCTAGGGCTAAGTCTAAGGCTTCGTTAGGTTTAGGGCTAGGCCTAGGATTAGGTTAAGGACTAGGTCTAGAGCTAACTTTGGGTTGGTTAAGGTTAAGGTTAGGGTTAGTGTTGTGTTAACAGTTAGGACTATGACTAATTCTAAGGCTATGATTAAGGTTAGGTGTAGGATTAGGGTTAAGGTTAGGGTTAGGTTTCGGGTTCGGGTTAGGTTTAGGGTTCAGATTCGGGTTTGTGTTGTTGTTAGGGTTAGTGTTAGGGTTAGGGCTAGGGGTGCGACTAGAGTTAGGATTAGGGTAAGGGTTAGGGCTAGGGTTAGGGTTATTGTTAGGCTTAGGCTTAGGGTTAGGGTTAGGCTAAGGGCTAGGGCTAGGGCTAGGGTTAGGGTTAGGGCTAAGGCTATGGTTGGGTTTAGGGTTAGGGTTAGAGCTAGTGCTAGGGTTAGGGCTAGGGTTAGGTTTAGGTTTAGGGCTAGTGTTAGGGTCAGGTCTAGGATTAGGGTTAGGTTTACGGTTAGGGCTACGGTTAGGGTTACGGTTAGGGTTACAGTTAGGGTAGGGTTAGGGTTAGGTTTAAGTTTAGGTTTAGTCCTAGGGCTAGAGTTAAGGTTAGGTTTAGTGCTAGTGCTAGGGCTAGAGCTAGGGTTAGGGTTGGTGTTAGGGCTAGGGCTAGGCTTAGGTTTAGGGATAAGGATAGGGTTATGCTTAGGTCTATAGCTAGTTCTAGGGCTAAGGCTAGGGCTAGGGCTTGGGCTAGGGTTAGGGTTAGGGTTAGGGTTAGGGTTAGGGTTAGGGTTAGGGCTAGGGCTAGGTTTAGGGTTAGGGTTAGGGTAGGGCTAGTCCTAGGACAAGGCTTAGGGTTAGGTTTAGGTTTAGGGTTATTGTTAGGGTTAGGTTTATGGTTAGTGCTAGTTATAGTTTTGTTTATTGCTAGGGCTATGTCTAAGGCTTGGTTAGGTTTAGGGCTAGGCCTAGGACTAGGTTAAGGACTAGGTCTAGAGCTATCTTTGGGTTGGTTAAGGTTAAGGTTAGGGCTAGTGTTGTGTTAACAGGACTATGACTAATTCTAAGGCTATGGTTAAGGTTAGGTGTAGGATTAGGGTTAAGGTTAGGGTTCGGGTTCGGGTTCGGTTTAGGTTTAGGGTTCAGATTCGGGTTTGTGTTGGGGTTAGGGTTAGTGTTAGGGCTAGGGCTAGGGTTAGGGTTAGTGTTAGGGTTAGGGCTAGGGCTGTGACTAGGGTTAGGATTAGGGTAAGGGTTAGGACTAGGGTTAGGCTTAGGGTTATGGTTAGGGCTAGAGTTAGGTTTAGTGCTAGGGTTAGGGTTAGGGCTAGGGTTCGGGTTTTGTTAGGGCTAGGGCTAGGGCTAGGGTTAGCTTTAGGGCTAGTGTTGTGTTAACCGTTAGGACTATGACTAAGTGTAAGGCTATGTTTAACGTTTGGTGTAGGATTAGGGTTAAGGTTAGGGTTAGGGTTAGTGTAAGGATTCGGGTTCTGTTAGGTTTCGTGTTCGGGTTCGGATTCGGGTTAAGGTTAGTATTCAGCTTCAGGTTAGTGTTAGTGTTAGGCTTGGAGTTGGATTGGGATGGGTTTGGAGTGGAGTAGGTGTTGGAGGTAGAGTTAGGGCTGGTATTGGGATTGGGTTTGGGGTTAGGGTTAGGGTGAGGGTTAGGGCTAGGTTTAGGGTTATTTTGAAGCTAGGGTTAGTGTTAGGGTTAGGCTTAGTACTAGGGCTAGAGCTAGGGCTAGCGCAGGGCCAGGGTTAGGATTAGGGTTTGGGTTTGGGCAGGGCTAGGGCTAGGGTTATGGCTAAGTTTAGGGTTAGGGTTAGGGTTAGGGCTAGGGTTAGGGTTTGGTTAGGGTTAGAGTTAGGGTTAGGGTTAGGGTTATGGCTAGGGCCAGGGTCAGGGCTAGGGTTAGGGTTAGTTTTACAGTTAGGGCTAGGGTTAGGCTTATGGTTAGGGTTAGGTGTAGGGTTAGGGGTAGGGTTAATGTTAGTGCTAGGTTTAGGGTTAGGGTTAGGTTTAGCGCTAGGGCTAGTGTTAGGGTTAGGGTTAGGGCTAGGGCTAGGGTTAGGGCTATGGCTATGGGTAGGGCTAGGGTTTGGTTTAGGGTTAGGACTAGGGCTTGGGTTATGGTTAGGGTTAGGATTAGGGTTCAGGTAAGGGCTAGGGCCTGGGCCAGGGCTAGGGTTATGGATTGGGTTCGGGTTAGGGCTAGGGCAAGGTCTAGGGCTAGGTTCAGGGTTAGGGTTATTTTTAGGGCTAGTGCTAGTGCTAGAGTTAGTGTTAGGGTTGGTATAGTTCTAGGGTTAGGGTTAGGGATAAGGATAGGTTTATGTTTAGGGCTATAGCTAGGGCTAGGGCTAGGGCTAGGGCTAGGGCTAGAGTTAGGTTTAGGTTTAGGGTTAGGGTTAGGGCTAGGTTTAAGGTTAAGGTTATGGCTAGTCCTAGGGCATGGCTTAGGGTTAGGGTTAGGTTTAGGGGTATTGTTAGGGTTAGGTTTATGCGCTAGTTATAGTTTTATGTTTATAGCTAGGGCTAGGTCTAAGGCTTGGTTAGGTTTAGGGCTAGGCCTAGGACTAGGGTTAGGACTAGGTCTAGAGCTACCTTTGGGTTGGTTAAGGTTAAGGTTAGGGCTAGTGTTGTGTTAACAGTTAGGACTATGACTAATTCTAAGGCTATGGTTAAGGTTAGGTGTAGGATTAGGGTTA